>OY728160.1:2048220402-2049470402 GCA_963277665.1 Viscum album | reverse complement strand
ATTTAAAAACCTTAAAAACAAAAAAATAAAACCCTAAAAAAACCCCATAAAAATTAAAAAACCCATAAGCCCCTGAAAACCCTCAAAATCCATAAAAACCCTAAAATCAATAAAAATATGAAAATACCTTTAAATCCATAAATACATTAAAAACCCAAATTACATTGAAACCCCCTAGGAAAACCTAAAGTCCATTAAAAACACTTAACACCCCTAAAACGTAAAAAACTAAAACCGCAAAAAAACTATAACACCTGAAACCCCTAAAAAAATAAAACCATTAAAAACCCTAAAGCCCATAAAACCCCCTCAAGCATGCTAAAAACATAGAAATACTTTTAATCATCTAAAAATATTAAAAACATAAAAAACCAAAAAATCCCTAAAAAACACAAAAAGACTATGTAATCCCCAAATAATGTAAACCCCATAAAAAGCCCTAAAAACCTTCAAATATCTAGAAAACCATAAAAATACTAAAAACCCTAAAAATTCCTTAAATTTTAAAATAACATAAAAACCATGACAACCCCTAAGAATACCTTTGAAACCTAAAAATAATTAAAATTTCCAAAAAACTGAAAAACCCTAAAAACCATCAAAATTACTAAAACCCAAAAAATCATAATAATCCTCAAAAATAAATAAAAATTCCTAGAACATAAATCCCTTAAATACCCTAATAAAAACATAAACCACCAAAAAAACACACAATTCTATAAAACATTATATTCTTAAAAACCTAAAAAGCCTAAAATACCCTAAATCCCCCCAACACAATAAAAAACTTTTAAACCCCTAAAACGATAAAAAAAATTCCATAAATCCTAGAAACACTAAAAAAATATAAGGACCCTTTAAACCCAAAAAATGTTAAAAACTCTAAAAAATATTTAAACCCCAAATAACCCAAGAAATCCTAAAAAACCAGTATACCCTAAAACTATAAAACCTATAAAAATCACTAAAAACCATAAAAACTATAAAAATACTAATATATATATATATAATATATAGAAATAGAAAAACACTAAAACCCTGGAATAACCCCTAAGAAAACAATAAAAACCTAAAAAACACATTAAACCCATAAAAACCCTAAAAAACCGAAAACCCTAAAAAACCCGAAAACCCATAAAAAATCAAAAAAACCATCAAAATCCTTAAAAACCCTAAAAAACATAAATATCTTAAATCCGTATTAATCCATAAAGAAGTAAAAAACATAAAATCCCTAAAAACCCTAAGAAAACCATAAACAAATAAAACACAAAAAATCCTAAAAAACTAAAAATTATAAAATCCATAAAAATGATAAAGGCCATAAGAATACTAAACATTTCTATAAGTAATAAAAACCTTATAACCCATAAAAACCCTAAAAACTGATAAAAACACTAAAAAAATTAGAAACTATGAAATCCCCTTAATCTCGTAATAACATTAATTATCAAAAAAAATCCCCTAAAAATTAAAAAAAACCCCATAAAAAACAAATAAAAACCAAAAAACACCTAAAATCCCTAAACACTGAAACCCTAAAAATATCCTCATAAACCCCTTAAAATACCTGAAAACATAAAAAACCTAAAATCCCTAAAAACGCCAAGAAACATTAAAAATCTAAAAAAAACTTAAGACCTCTAAAAACCATAAAACCATAAAAATACATGAAAACCCTAAATACCATAAAAATACTAAATATCCATAAAAACCCAAAAAATATAAAATACACTAAAATAGTAAACATTCCGTGGAAATGCATAAAAACCTAAAAACAAAAAAAATCCATAAAAAACTATAAAACACTAAAACTCCTAAAAATCCATAAAACCACTAAAATCCCTATAACCCCTCAAAATCGCTAAAGACCCTAAAAACCATAATAATCCTAAAAAAGATCTAAAAATTCCTAAAATGTAAAAATCCCTAAAAACCCCAAAGAAAACCCCAGAAACCTAAAGTCACTTAAAATCACTAAAAACCTAAAAAAACCAAACCACCCTAGAAGACCCTAAAAAACATAAATGCCTAAAACACCCTAAAACCCTTAAAAACATAAAAACCACTAAAAAACTAAAATACTACTAAATACAAATAAAATATCTGAAACCCCTTTAAACCCTTGAATATAAAAGAACAATAAAAACCATTGAAACCCTAAAAACACAACCCCACCCCCCAAACCCCAAAAAACCCAAAAAACCACAAAAATCCATAAAAACTATTAATACACCAGAAATACATAAAAACACTGGAAGTCCCTAAAAATCCTAAAAAAGACCAAAAATCCCTAAAATGTAAAAAACCCAAAAATACCCTAATTTTTTTTACAAATCATAAGAAGCTTAAAAAACATTAAACACCTAAAAATTCTAAAAACAAAAAAACCACAGATACCCTAAAAAGAATAAAAAAACCCAAAAAACTCCAAAAAACCCATAAACCACCTAAAAATATTAAAAACTCTAAAAAATTATAAAAATATTAAACACAACTAAAGACTCTAAAATACCACTATACACATAAAAATTTTAAAAACAATGAAAACGCATAAAACCCCTAAAAACTAAAAAAACCCTAAAACTCCCCTAAACCCTAAAAACCCTCAAAATCCCTAAAAACCATAGAAAACCATAAAAATCCTAAAAATCCCTAAAATACCAAAAAATGTAAAAAAACCAAAAAGCCCAAGAAGGAATACAAAAACACTCAAAACCAAAAAACCAAAAAACACATAACAACCTTAAAAAATATATAACCCATAAAAATAATGAACCACCTAAATGTATATTTAAAAACATGTTTCCTTCAGATATGGTTCCTTATGATGATTTTCTATTTCAGAATGGTTTCTTATAGGTTTATTTATGTAACTGGAAATATCCAATGGTTCTATATTCAAAAGTAACTTCTTTCCAAAGTCTTACACTCGTTATGGGTATTGGGAAATGATGATTATGAACTCACATTGCTGAGAGGATGGGAGGTTTGGCTCACCACACTCTTTTGGGAGAATTATTACCTACTCTGAGACTCTATTATAGATGTAATATATCTTCATGAATCCTTCCTTGATTCCAAAGTATGATGCGGGTGAACACAGAGTTAACAATTAATTATTACCATTTATATATCTTATAATTATTTGTATGTATATGAGGTTTTTCAAAAATGGAGATATATATATTAATTTGAGGGTCTCCATTGATTGTATCTTCTTGTATACTATATAGTGATTATTTGGTCATTATTGCAACTATGCTAGTTTTCTATCCATTAAGTGGGGAACTATAGATTATATCATCATCCAAGAATATGGGAATTTCTCTAGAGTTTATCATTATCTTGGGAGATGATAATTGTTTTGATTTTTGGGATTGAATACATTTACGGGATTTCTATGCATCCTTGTAAAAGGAATCAGATCCCTTGTAGTTCAGTTCTACTTAATGGGGAACATAATACCTTTTAAGGTCATGTTATGATGACCTAACCATATTGTTTAACATAAAATAGAGAGGACGTTTAGGTGGATGTTTCCTAGTAAATGTTTGATGCGGGACTTATATTGAATCATCCCATAGAACAAGAGAGAGATGTGTATTTTGATGTTTAATTAAACTCTAATGGGAATGTGGACAAAAGAGAATATGGTTTATTTATGGTTTTGGGTTTAGACCTTACTGAGGCATACATTGTATCCATTTGGAGGGTAATTATAGCCTATGTGGTTCAGTCATTAGGAGCCCCATCTATAGAGGCCGTGTGTGATTATCTCACATGGGAGTATTGTCATTTGAGATGCTAATGTTGGGGATTATACCTAAAATTATTTCCTTAAATGAGATAATGAGGTATATCTCAACTCATGGTTTTTTGAAGGATTATTTCTGGGCCTACTCCTATGGAGGATTCCCTGATTAAGGGGATTGTGGTTGGGGATTATACATAAATTTGATGTCTAGTGAGGGGTATGGTTTCCCAAATAATGGATGATATGTTATGGAGATCATGACACAGGATGTCCTCTTAAATATCCCAATTATGGCGGGAATCATATTTCTCAATGTTAATTACGTCGCATGGATTGCACATAGTTCATGATCATCATTACCTCTAAGACCACATGAGTCATGCTCAGGGTGTGAAAAAGGTGAAATGGAAGATAAAAGATACATCATAATCTTTTAGGTCCATTGATGGATGAGTGTTGGAAAATCTAGGGTATTACTCCTAAGGAGGATTCCCATTTGTTTTTTGGTTTTAGATTACTATTAAGGAGGATGACCATTTACTGGTTCGGTATTACTCCTAAAGAGGATGTCCATTTGTGGTTGGGGCTTACTCCTAAGGAGGATTCACGTTATGGTTTTGGATTACTCCTAAGGAGGATTATAATTGAGGATGATGCTTATTCCTAAGGAGGATTCCCATTTATGGTAGTGTACTAAACCTAAGGAGGATTCCCATTGAGGGTGAGGCTTATTCCTAAAAAGTAATCTTATTAATGGTTGGGGATTACTGCTAATGAAGATACCCATTGACGATGAGTCTTATTCCTAAATAGGATTTGCATTTAATTTGGGGCTTATTCTTAGGGAGGATGCCCATTTATTTTTGGGGATTACTCCTAAAGAGGATTCCCATTAATGTTGGGGCTTATTCCAAAGGATGGTTCCCATTTATTGTTTGGGATTACACCTAAGGAGGATTTCCATTGAGTTTTGGGATTATTCCTATGGAATATTCCCATTTATGGATTGGTGTATATTCCGAATGTAGGTGCCCATTAAGGATGGAGATTACTCATAAAGAGGATGTCCATTTATGGTTGGGGATTACTCCTTAAGTGGTTTCCCATTTATGTGTTAGGGATTATTCCTAAGAAGGATGCCCATTTAGGATGGGGCTTACTCTTATGGAGGATTGCAATTTATGGATGGGGCTTACTCTTAGGGAGGATTCCCATTTACAGATTGGGGCTTATTACTATGGAGGATGACACTTTATTGGTTCATCTTAGCATAGGGGTTAGTTGTATAGCTTTCTAGGTGTTTTTTAAGGAGTGTATTGACTCATGGTAATCTAGGAATCCAAGAGGATAATATCAACTCATAACATGGGAAAGGGACCAAGTTGATTATGTAGAATAATGGACTTTAAAGTAGTGTGGAGGGGCATCTGAATTCAAGGTATTATAGGATTGATGTTAAGGCAGTATAAGGTACAAGACAAATTGACGTTTACACAATTAAAAAAAATTCGGTGTAAATATTTATTTTTCATGGGGGTCAATGAAGATAGGGAAGGTACTGACATAGAGATTCGAGACCACATCCTGACACTAATCCCAAGTAGGAGAGTGGGGTCATAACCCCCACGATATGGACTAGTGTGAGTGGGAATGTGGGACATGAAGGTGGACCATTTAGGTGGGTCTCCCATGTGTAGGTCGCCAAAGCGGTACACCTAGGTAGGTCTCCATGTTGAGGCACCGATGTTTGGTTCGTGTAGGTAGTCCACCCTGGTGATTCACCTAGGTGGGTCATGAAAGGGATTTTCCTAGGTTTTTCTCCCAGATACTTCTCCTAGGTGGGTCACACAGGTGCTCTTCCCAGGTATGGGTCTCCCATGCACTTCTCCCAGGTGGTTCGTGTAGGTTCTCTAGTAGGTATGGGTTTCCCAGGTGGGTCACCCAAGTACTTGGATGGGGGACTCACCTTAGTGAATGTGGGTTATTGTTAGTCGAATATATAGTGATGGACTTCGTGGGAGAAGGGGATGTGCATCCAGAGGCCTCTTTAGGATTCTACATCTACGATTTTTGTCGTCTTCCAAAAATTTTAGGTGGAGGGATATATTTATAAACCCACAGGTGGGCCTCCATGGATAGGCTTGTGTGGATGGGCCTAAGAATATGGCCTACACGAGTGGCATGTGCGAGTGGTTTTCATGGATGGGCATGCACGGATGAGCCCATGCAGTTGGCATCCACATATGGCCGATGTGATAACCTGATCTCCTTTATAAAATTTTTCTTGTCTTCCGAGTGCTGTGACTTTTGATATGAAAGTCCATTTGGGCTATGTAACCAGTCAAATACAAGATCTCGAAGAGATATAGGCTTCTTGATATGTGGAATACACCTAATCTTCTCAGAAGAAACTCAAAAAAAATTGACGTGTCAAAACATTTTTATCATCGATCATGGAAATTCATAGCCTACTACTTGAGGTGGATATTTCAACAGATACCTCATTATCGAGCAATCACTTTAGATATGAAAATTAAGAATACATATTCTTCATTCATGGTGTCAAAATTTTAATCATACTTGACATTGTTTTTCTATGTGATGAGCACATTCTTAATTATATGGAACCCCGTATAAAATGAAATTTTTTGTGTCAACAACACTAAAAACCCCGTGAAAATCCTAAAACATCTCTAAAAATCCAAAAAAAATTATTAAAACCAAAAAAACCTAAAAAGGCCAATGAAAACCAAAAAAACCTAAAAACACATGAAACTCTTAAAAATATAGAAATATAAAAACCCTATAAGACCCTAAAAAACTAAAACCCCAAAAAATCATAAACGCCCTAAATTCCCTAAAATTCATTAAAACACATAAAAACCAAAGAACAACACTAAAAACTATAAAAAACATGTATTCCTATAAAATTTTATAAAATCCCAACAAAACATAAACATCATAAAAATGAAAAATCACCAAAAACTCAAAAATAACAATAAATACCCTCAAAATCCTCAAAATACCTATAAAAATAAAATCCACAAAATTCCTAAAAAATCCTTAAAAATCTCTAAAATATTTAAAACACACAAAAACCCTAATAAAACCATAAAGAACTGAAAACACATAAAACCCTGAAAAACATAAAAATTCTAAAAACCCAAAAATCCCTAAATAACCTTTAAAAAACCATAAAAACCTAAAAACACTATAAACCCCTAAAAACCTAAAAAATAATAAAAACCTTAAAAATCCTAAAGCAGTTTACAACCTAAACCCCATCAAAATCCCCCAAACCCCAAACAACCATAAAAATCATAAAAATTACTAAAAATAACAAAAAAAAAAACAAAAAAACCCGAAAACCTCTTAGAAAACCATAAAAACCAAAACAACACTTAAAACCATAAAATTCATAAAAAATGATAAAAACCTAAAACCCCCTAAAAGACCCTAAAATAATTAAAAACATAAATACCCTTAAAATTTATTAATAACCCTTATAAAACCATAAAACCCTTAAAACCCCACTAAAAATATAATAAACAATTGTGCCCATAAAAACATAAAATACTCTAAAAACATTTAATACACTAAAAACATGAAAAAATATTCTAAAAACCCAAAAGAACCATAAAACACCTAAAATATCTCAAAATCCATTAAATCAAAAAACCCATAACAATTTAAAAAAATTCCCTACACATCCCCAAAAAAGTAAAAAATCCTAAAAAAATCCTAACATAAACATAGAAAACATTGAAAACCTAAAAAAACTTAAAACCCATAAAACCAGGAAAATGCTACAAATCCTAAAAACACTGAAAACCCTAAAAACCATAAACCCCCTTGAAATCCATAGTAACCATTAAAAAATTTAAAAATCCAAAAAAATTCTAAAAATTTCCTATAAACATAAAAAACTCTAAAAAATCTAAAAAAAAACCATAAAAACTTTAAACCACTTAAATCCATATAAATCTTAAGAAAATAATAAAAACATAAAAATCCAAAATAGACCATCAAAACCCCTAACATTATAAAACCCCTAAACCTATAAAAACCCATAAATCCCAACCAAAACCCAAAAACCCCATAAAAATATTAAAACCCTTTAAACCCCTAAAATTTTTATAAAATATAAAAACCAAATCCTTTTCTATGATTTTCAAGCAGAATACACATTATGGGAGAGTGGGAATTGTATAAAAAAGCAGAACAAGAATAAAATGAACCTAAAAGCCTCTAATTCCTTGAACTATAAAGGAAAATGTTGGCCAATAGCAAGGGGGTGCTCATCAATATTTCCATTCCAAATCACGGGTAAGAATATACTTTTTAATTTGATTAGGAAAGTGTGGGGGAAGAAGAAGATTCTTAGATATAGGCCTATAGGGAACACCTTTTCCTATTTATGATCCTGCACCGAGACCTCAAATAAAGACATTTGGAGGGAATATGGGTCTTGTCTTTTGTTCCTTGTCTCATAAGCTATTGAACCCAATTTAATAGGAAAAGAAGAATGAATAGGGAAAGTTTTATTCTTGGGACACATTGAATCTGGAGTAACCATAGGTTCTATCTTCTGATCAGAATCTGCTTCAGCCTGAGATCTCACAACCATTTCACAAGGAGGAGAAAATTCCTCCTCTTTCAATAAAGATTGATTGTTTTCTAATCCAAATTTTGAAATAGTCCTCATGTCATTAATATATTTATTTTACAGGAGGGAACTTTTACTAGAAGTCCTATTAACTGGTGGTTTGATTAAATTATAGTATTATTTTTGAGGATGAAACCTCCTAACATGTTTGGTGAAGACCTCTGAGTCTATTATGGTCTTTTTCCCTTCTTAGAAGAGGACAGAATGTTAACTTCCACTTGTTCCACTTCCTTACTGTTAGTAGACCGTGTACCAGTGTCATAATCCATCTCATCTTCAAATCCATCCTTGTTTCCTCCTTGAGAACTAACCCCTCCATGTCTAACATCCTCTCAATTCCCTCCTTCAAATGGAAATAGCTCATAATCACCCAACTCCGCAAACCTATTTTGGTTACCTCTAGTTCCCTTGAGATTGTTGCCAGATTGGCCCATTCCAATATTCGAAAAATTAGATAGGCCCTCATTTCCTCTATCCTTACCATCAAAAAACCCAGAAAATTTGTAAAAACCGAAAAAATATAAAGATACTTAAAATCCAAAAAAAACCTAAAAAATTATAAAAACACTAAAAAATACTAAATACCATAAAACCTGTAAAAATCAAAAAAAAATACCAAAAACCCTAAAAATCCTAATGAAGCCGTAACCCCCCCCCCAATATTGAAGTCCCTAAAAATCCTAAAGAATTCGTAACCCCCCCCCCACATTAATGACCCTAAAACCCTAAAAAACTCTAAAAACCCATAAAAGGTAAAAAAACATAAAACCCTTATAATCCTATTTTTTTTTAAAACCACAAAACCCATAAAACACCCTAAAACCCAAAAACCATAAAACCCCCAAAAACCGTAAAACCCAAAAAAACCCCCATAAATTTTAAAAACAGTCTAAAAACTAAAAAACTATTTTAATCCCCTAAAATGATAAAAACCTATACAAAACCATAAAACCCATAACAATTTAAAAAAAACATATAACCCAAATAATCCCATAAAACCCCAAAAAATCCCAAAAAACATTAAAATCCCAAAATAGTCCCCAAAAACCCATAAAAATGATAAAACCCTATAAATCCCCAAAAATTTAAAAAATCATAAAAATGTTGAGAACCCCTAAGGAATCCATTAAAACATAAAAACACATAAACCATCAAAAAACCCTAAAAATGACAAAAATCTTGAAAACCCTAAAAGACCCTAAATATCATAAAAACCCCCCAAACCATAAAAATACTAAAAACCCAAAAAGACAAAAAAACCCATTAAAAATCTAAAAACCATAAGAAAACAATAAAAATTAAATGCCACTAAAACTCATAAAACCCCTAAAAACTAAAAAAACATTACAAATATAGAAAACCATAAAACCCTACAAACCCAAAAATCCCTTAATATCCCCAAAAAACTAAAAAACCCATAAAAATATAAAAATATAAAAATACATAAAAATGAACCCCCCCCCAAACATTAAATAAACCAAGAGAATCATTAAAACATAAAACAAATAAAGCCCCAAAAACATAAAAACACTAAATTTCTAAAAAACCGTAAAATCCCCAAAATCCCTAAAACCCCTCAAAATCTCTAAAAACTCTAAAAACCTTAAAATTCCAAAAAATATTCCTTAAAATCACAAAAATTCTAAAAAATTCGAAAAACCCAAAAAACCCCTATGAAAACAATGAAAACCTAAAAACACTTAATATCCCTAAAAAATGCAGAAAACCCTGAAAACCCGTAGAACCCAACCACCCCCCAACAAACCTTAAAAAACCAAAACACCGCATAAAACCCTTAAAAACCCACTATATAATCTAAAAATACATTAAATCCGTATAGAAGTTAAAAAACTATAATAACCTTTAAACCCCCAAAAAACTAAAAATGAACACTAAAACCAAAAAAACCATTAAAACCTGAATGCCCCTAAAAACCAGTAAAACCTTTAAAATACCAAAAAAAAAAAGCCAAAATCCCCATAAAAACAATAAAAACCCCCTAAAAATTTCTAAAAACGTAAAAACCCAAAAAAACTATAAGAAAAACATAAAACCCTAAAACCCTTAAAACCCTTAAAAACCTAAATATCATAAAAACCATAAAAAATAAAAAAAACCACGAAAAACCATGAAATCTAAAAAAAGCAATAAAAACCTAAAAAACTATAAAAATCATAACATTATATGAAAATATTTTAAAAATTAGAAAACCCAAAAACCTGAAGAATAAAGTAAAAGGTGTGAAACATATATAACCCCTAGAAACCTAAATAATGTTAAACCCCCAACAGACCCTAAACATTAAAGAACCCTTTAAAATCATCAAAAATCCTAAAAATCTTCAAAAAAACCTCAAAACCCATAAAAACCCTAAACCCACAAAAAATCCTTTTAACCCATAAAAAAGTTAAAAAGTCATAGAACTCCAAAAAACTAAAAAAAACTCTTAAAACCAAAAAATCCCAAACCCATAAAAATCATCAAAATCCCTAATAACATTAAAAACTCATAAAAACCATAAAAATCAATGTAGTTCCCTAAAAGTGAAAAACCTTTAAAAACCTGAAACCCTATGAAAATATTAATAACCTATAAACTTATAAAATCCATAAAAATCATAAAAATTTATAAAAACCCTAAAACCTCAAAAAAACCGAAAAATCTCTAAATACCCTAGAAACATAAAAATACAACCCCATAAAATTCTCTTAAAATAAAAAAAATAAAAACAAGGAAAACTCATTAGAAATTCATAAAAATTTAAATACAGTAAATACCCTAAAAACATAAAAATACAAAAACCACTAAAAACTATAAAACCCTCAAAACCTTCAAAACCCTTAAAATCCCTAAGAACCCTAAAAACACAATCATGTAAAAACCCATAAAAACCCATAAAACCTTTAAAAACGTAAAAATCATAAAACTTCTAATCGATCTAAAAACAATAAAACCCTAAAAAATCAAAAAAGAACCGAAATACTAAAATAACCCCTAAAAACCCCTAAAACATTATAAAATCCTTAAAAACTACAAAACCTAAAAATAGTAAAACACTAAATACTCATTAAATCCATAAAACGTTAAAAAATATGAAAACCTTATAACCCTAAAAAACTAAAAAATATCTATAAAAATCAAAAAACCCTAAAAACCATAAAACCGCTCAAAATCACAAAAAAACCTACAATCCATAAATATCCTAAAATGCTCTAAAAATCCATAAAAATGTAAATCCTCAAAATCCCCTCCATCAAATGAAAAATACCAAAAAAACCTAAATATATTCAAAACCTCTAAAAACTAAAAATCGCTAAAGACCCTAAAAACCCCGAAACCCCTAAAGAATATCAAAATCCTTAAAATCACTAAAAAACCATAAAAACCATAAATATATCTAAAAACCGGTAAGTACATAAAAACACAAAAAATAATTAAATGTCCTAAGAAACCATAGAACCAAAAAAACTATCGCCCATAAAAACACTAAAATCCCTAAACCCCTAAAATTCCCTAAAAAACCTAAAAACAATAAAAAAAACTTCTAAAAACCTTCAAAACACGAAACCGCATAAAAAAATAAAACAAATAACAACTATAGGAACCATACTAATCCATAAAAACATTTAAAAAACTCATAATAACCAAAAACCATAATAAAATAAAAATACGCTAAAACCCCCAAAACCATAAAAACCGTCAAAACCCTCAAAATCCATGAAGACCCTAAAATGCAGAATTTTTTTATAAAGTCACTAAAAATACCTATAAATGTAAAAATACCTTAACCACCTAGAAAACCCAAAGAATACCATAAAAACAAAAAAAAAACATTTACAAAACAAAAAAAACTAAATATTCTAAAAACCATTAATCCCCTTAATGCCTTTAGAACTCCTTAAAAATTAGAAAAATCCAAAAAACCATAAAAGCCATAAAAATACTACAAAGGTGAGAAAATAACTAAAAACATAAAGATTCATAGAAACACAAAAAGCCCTGAGGAAAACCTGAAAAAAATAAAAACATTTAAAACCATTAAAATACCTATAAATGGTAAAACCCCTATAAACCCAAAACACCCAAAACACCTAAAAATATTTAAAATCCTTAAAACCCAATAAATACCGTAAAATCCACTAAAAATAAAAAATACATTTAAACCCTTAAAATGATAAAACCTCTACAAACCCATTAAATCCTAAAAAACGCAAAAAAACACTCAATCCCCCCCACCAATTATATCCCTAAAACACCTCAAAACCCATAAAAACCCTCAAAACCCAACAAATTCCTAAAAAATCCATAAATAAAAAAAACATTAATAACCCTAAAATCAGTAAGAGAACATTAAAACCCAAAAAATAGTTGAAACCCCTAAAATACCTAAAAATTATAAAAACCCTAAAAACTACCAAAAACATCAAAATCCCTAAAAACAATAAAAAACAAAAAATAAATGCTAAAAAAATACAAAAAACATAAAAAACCTTAATAACCATAAAAACCTTGGAGAAACATAAAAAAATAGAAACAATTAAAATCCCTAAAAAACTAAAAATTATCAAAATCCTAAAAATATCCTTAAAACTGTAAAACCCCAAAAATCCATAAAAACACATAAAAACATAAAAAACACAAAAACCCATAACAACCCAAAATCAACTAAAACAGTAAAATATATTAAACCCATAAAAATGATAAAAAAATATATAAAATGTAAAAACCATAAAATATCTAAAACACCCCGAAAAACCAAAAAAAAACCCAACACCACTAAAACCCTAAAAATTGTCATATCCTTAAAAAACTAAAACCATAAAAATTCTAAAAAATCATTATCTATCACTAAAAACATAAAAAAATAAAAACCATTAAACCATTAGAAATCCATAAGATCCTAAATACAATTACAACCCCTAAAAAATTAAATACGCTAAAAACCCTAAAAAGACCTAAACACTTTAAAACCCTAAATATCATAATACCACTAAACCTAAAAAAACAAAAAACAATTTAATCTAATAAAAACTGTAAAATATTTTGAACCCCTATAAATTTTAAAAAACTCTAAAAACCATTAAAACCCTAAAAACTCTAACAAATACTAAACCCATAAAAACCACAAAAATCCTAAAGAACCATAAAAATATAAAAAACCCCGTTAAAAAATTGAAACAATAAAATACCAAGCAATCCAAAAAATCCAAAAATATCATAAAAACCACTAAAAACTCAAAAATCACCAAAATAACACTTTAATGACCTAAATAACTCTAAAAACCTTAAAAACTGTAAACACCCCAAAACTCCTCAAAATCCCAAAAATCCCTAGAATCACATAAAATTCATAAAAATCCAAAAATAACCATAAACATGTAAAAACCCATAAAAACCATTATAAAATCCTTAAAACCAAAAATAGTAAAAAATGATAAAAAATTAAAAAAAACGCTAAAAACTCTAAGAAACCCTAAAAGGCCCTAAAACCCTTAAACCCCCTAAAACCCCTAAAAACTTACTAAAAACCCTTTAAACGAATAAAACAATTAGAATACTCTAAAAACCCATAGAAACCATAGAATATCATAAAATCCAAAAAACCAAAAAACCACTAATAGCCCCTAAAAACTCTCAAAATCGCAAAACCCCTAAAAATCATAAAAAACCTAAAACAAAACTAAAAATCCATAAAAATGTAACAAAACCCCCAAAACCATGAAAACCAATAAGAAAGCCTTAGACACATAAAATAAATCCATTAAAACCTAGAAAAATCTAAAAACCCTAAAACCCCTAAAAACACTTAATCCATAAAAACCCTCAAAATACCAAAAAACCATAAAAACCAATCGAAAAACTAAATATACAAAAATACCCTAAAAACATATAAATCCCCCAAAACCCGGAAAATCCCATGGAAAACCAAAAAAACCAATAAACCATTAAAACCCACTAAAAACCTAGAAATTATAAATTCCTAAATCCATAAAAAAGACCCTAAATCCTATAAAAAATCTTAAAAACTCCAAAAAAACCTTTAAACCCCCTAAAAGCCATAAAAACCCAAAAAACCCCCACTAAAAACTCTAAAAAGCCTCTAAAAAGCCTCTAAAATCCAAAAAACATTAAAATTTTTCTAAAAAATATTAAAACCTCTTAGAAATTAAAAAAAACATTACAAATAAAAAATAACAAAAAAATCCTAAAAACCATAAAAACACTAAAACCCCTAAAAATAAATAAAAAACATGAAAACCAATTAAAAACCCAAAAATAACTTCAAAAACCAAAAAATGTAAAAACTCCTAAAATTCCAATATAACCATAAGAAAAAATTAAAACATAAAAATAATTAAAACCCATAACAACCTAAAAATGCGAAAAACCCCTAAACATCCTTAGAGACCAAGAACACCCCAAAAATATAAAATCCCCCAAAACCCTTAAAACACAAAAACCCACATCAAACCTAGAAAAATGAAAAAAAAATAAAAACCCTTTGAACCCCCAAAAACATTCAAAAATATAAAATCCATAAACCCTTACGAAACTCAAAAAAGAATAAAAAAACAAAAAAATTCCTAAAACCCCTAAGACACTAAAGAACCAAAAATCTCCTCATTATCCCTAAAAACCCTAAAATCCATAAAAATTTAAAAGATTCCTAAAAATCCAAAAAAACATAAGAAACCCTAAAAACACTAAAAACCGAAGAAAACCATAAAAACATAAAAACACTTAGAGCACTTAAAAAACATAAAAACACCAAAACCCTAAAAATGCGGAAAAAAAACTAACATCAATAAACACCCCTAAAACCTTAAGACCCCTAAAACCCCATTAATACTCTAAAAACTACTAAAAACTCTAAAAACCATTTGAACACATAATAACATTCAAAACTCTAAAAATCATGACAACACTAACAAATCAAGAACCCCTAAAAACCTAAAAACCCTAAAAACCCACAAAAAACCTGATAATATATGAAAACCATAAAAACCATTAAAATCATAAAAATCCAAAAAAAAACCCCAAAAAATACTTAAAAAAATGAAACCCTAAAACCCCGAAAACCCCTATGAAAACAAAACAAACAAATAACACATAAAAACTCTAAAAAAATAAAAATCCTATTAAAGATAAAGAAACCAAAAACCCCTCAAAATCCGTAAAAAACTATAAAACTATAAAAATCATAAAAAAAGATCCTTAAATCACCCACGACATAATAATCCTAAAACCCAAAGAAAGCCATAAAAACATAAAAAAATCATACCCCTAAAAATCCCAAATAAATGGTAAAACTCCAAAAACCATAAAAGGTACTAAAATCCTAAAAAACCTAAAACCATATTATCCACTATAAATATTTAAAATTCCATTAAACCCAAAAAGAATACTAGAACATTTTAACCCCCTAAAAATGTTAAAAAATTATAAAGGACCTTTGAAACCTAAAAAAACTCAACAAAACCATAAAAACTAAAAAATAATAAAACACATGAGACCCTTGATACCATCAAAAACCCTAAAAACCTTAAAAATTCAAAAAAGTCCCTAAAATACCATTAAAAAGTAAAAACCCTCAAAACCCTGAAATTCCCTAATAAAACCTTAAAACCCTAAAAAATAAACAAAACCCCTAAAACCCTAAAACCCATCAAAATCCCAAAAAACCCTTAAAACCATAAAAATGATAAAAAATACCTAAAATCCCTAAAAACATAAAAACCCATAAAAATTAAAAACCGTTAAGAAAACCATAGAAAAGTAAGAAAATACTAAAAACACTAAATTACCCAAAAGGCCCAAACAAAATATAAAAATCCATAAAACCCCTAAAACCCTAAAACCATTAAAACCCATAAAAACGTAAAACCCTATAAAACACTGAGACTCAAAAAATTGTTTAAAAACATTAATAAATCTGAAAATCATTAAAAATCAATAAAACTCCATAAAACCTTAAAAACCCCCAAAAACCATAAAACCCTAAAAACCCAAAAAAACCTAAAAACCCTCAATATCATTAAAAACCCTAAAACCCATAAAAATAATAAATATACACTTAAATATATAAAAAGATAAAAACCATATAAAAACCTATAAAATGATAAATTAAAAAAACACTTAGAACCCCTAAAAAACTAAAAACACTAAAAAAGCTAAAAAACCCGGAAAACATAAAAAATACTAAAAACCATCAAAATTATTAAATCCCCTAAAAACATAAAAACACAAAAGACCTAAAAATCCCTAAAAACGTAAATATGCTAAAAACTCTAAAAACCCTTTGAAAATAAATTAAAACTAAAAGCACATAAAACTCCTAAATCATAAAATTTATTAAAACTTAAAAAAATATAAAAATAGTGAAAAACACAGAAAACCCCTTAAAACCCCTAATAAATCAATGAACATAAAAACACTAAAAATGAATTGAAATCCCTAGAATCATAAATATTCATAAAAACTCGGAAAACCCCTAAGAAAATATTAAAAACAAAAGGACACATAAAATGCAAAAAAAAAACCAAAAAAATGCTAAGAACCATATAAAACCTGAAAACCCCTCAAAATTCCTAAAACCCTAAAACCCATAAAAATCATAAAAAATACCTTAAATTTAATAAAAAAAAGTAATACCCTAAATCCCTGAAAACCCATAAGACAACCTTAAGAACATAAAAATTCTTAAAACTCATAAAAACCTATAAATGTTAACTACCCTAAAACCCCCAAAAGACCATAAATAGCACTAAAACCCATAAAAATAAAAAAACACCATAAAAACCCATAAAACCTTATAAAACACTATAAACCAACTATAAACAAAAAAATTCCTTAAATCCATAAAAACTATAAAATCCCCAAAAAAATCTGAACAACCCCTAAAACTCAATAACATCAAAAAACCTAGAAAAAAAATAAATCCCCAAAAACAATGAAAACACCTAATAATAATCGAAATCCCTAAAAACACTAAAATCCTATAAAACCCTAAAAAAGTATTAAAAATACCTAAAAATATAAAAACCCATAAAAAACTAAAAAATTCTAACAAACCTCTAAAAACCTATAAACACTAAAAATCCCTAAAAACATAAAAAACACTAAAAACCTAGAAACATTAAAAAACAAAAACACCCCTCATAATCCCTAAAAATCCTAAAAGATACAAAATCTTAAAAACCCTAAAAACCTTTAAAATCAATAATAACCTAGAATGTCACAAATAAAAAATTAAAAGCCTAAAAACAATTAAAAACAATAAAAACCCATAAAACTCTAAAAATCCAAAAAAGACCCTAAAAACCACTAAAAATTTTAAAAACCCCTAAAACCAATAAAAAATCATAAAAACACTAAAACCCCACTTAAAAATCTATAAAACTATTAAACCCCAAATTTTTTATAAAAATGCCAAAAAAGTTAAAAACCATAAAAACAAAAAAAAACCATAAAAACCCAAAAAAACCCCTAAAAACCAAAGTACACTCAATATCCCTAAAATTATTAAAAACAAAAAAAAAAGAATACTAGAATCACTAAAACATTAAAAACACAAAAACACCTATGAAAACCATAAAAACCTAAAACACCTAAAACCTGAAAAACCAATAAAAATGCTAAAAACCCTAAAAACCAAAAACAAATAAACCCCCCCAAATCACAAGAAACCATTAAAACCCATAAATATACTAAAAACTTATTAAAAACCCAAAAACGTAAAAAAAATCCTAAAACCCCTGAAAACTATAGAAACCAAAAATTATTTTAAACCCCCAAAAAACTAAAAATGATCAAAACTCTAAAAACCCTAAAATAACCTATGTTACCTAAACACCCTTAAAACAAATAAATATCCCTAAAAACATTAAAACCACTCAAACCCATAAAAACCCTAATATAAAAACCCATTAAGCCCCTATAATTTAGTACCAAAAAAACTCAAAAATACCCTAAAACGCCAAAGAAACCATAAAAACCATAAAGTCCTAAAAAATACAAAATACATTCAAAATCCCAAGAAAAATAAAATACCATTAAAATTCCAAAAATCAATAAGAATATCTGAAAACATAATAACACCGTAATACCCAAAAAAACCCTAAAAACCAAAAAACAGTCAATATCTATAAAACACCTAAAAATCCTTAAAAATCCTAAAAGAATCCCTAAAATCCCTAAATTTTAAGAAACCCTAAAAACCCTAAAAAACCCATAAAAACATAAAAATTTAAAACAAACATAAATTACCTAAAAACATAAAAAATACTAAAAACCATAAAGACCCTAAAACCCTAAAACCCCTAAATCCCATAAAACACCTAAAAACCAATAAAAATAAAAAAAATACTAAAAAACGTGAAAACCACTAAAAATTATAAAAAATTATTAAACCTCTACAAATGTTAGAAACTATAAAAATCTTTAAACCCATTGAAAAACTCTATAAACCCATAAAAAAATTAAACCCCAAAAAACCCTCCAAATCCCTAAAAAACCTAAATACAATAAATTTTTTTTGAATATCCCCAAAAATCCCTAAAAATGTAAAGCACAATAATAACCTGGAAATCCCCTAAAAACCCTAAAACAGAAAAAATACTTAATCCCCTAAAAACCTAATAAATATTAAAACCCCCAAAAACCTCAAAATCCATAAAAATGATTAAAAAAAATTAATCCCCTTAAAACTCTTAGAACACCATGAAAACCTAAAACACATAAATTCTCTAAAAATCCTAGAACACTATAATCCCTCAAAACCTGTAAATCCTAAAAAATAAAAAAACCCTAAACAACCTAAAATCTCCATAAACTTTTCAAAAAATCCAAAAAATACTTTAATCCTTTAAAAATATAAAAAATCTAAAGACCATTTAAACACTAAAAAACCCAAAAAACCCAAAAACCATAAAATCCAAAAACCCCTAAAACTCTCAAAATCCCAGAAACCCTAAAAAAAGATAAAATGTTGTAAAATACCTAAAGACACTAAAAAAATTAAAAACCCTAAAAACCCTGAGGAACCCTTATAAAACCCATAATAACTTAAAAAATTCCAAAACCCTAGAAAACCCTAAAAAGGCATAAACATATAAAACCCATAAAACCCCTAAAAAACCAAAACCCCCCAAAAACAAGTAAGTACCCTAAAACCCACTAAACCATATAAAACCCATTAAAACCCTAAAAATGTTTAAAAAATACAAAAACCATAAAACATGAAAAAATTGAAAAATCCCCCTAAAACTCAAAAAATTCCATATAACCCAAAAACCCATCAAAATTGATAAATACCCTAAAAGCCCAAAAAACCCGTACAAATTCCCTAAAATCACTAAAAACCTAAAAACCTTGAAAGACCCTAAAAATATTAAAAACATAAAAACACATTACCCCCTAAAACCATAAAAAACTAAAAACACTAAAAACCCTAAAAGACTAAAAACCCAATAAATAACCATTAAAACCATTAAAATACAAAAAAACATAAAAACCAATAAAAACATTAAAAACCATATAAACCCATAAATATGTTAAAAACACTAAAAAACCATAGACCCCTAAAAACCAAAATAACCCAAAAGCATAAAAACATAAGAAAATTTAACAACCCGAAAACCCCTTAAAATCATTAAAACCATTAAAACCCAAAAAATACCAAAAAATTATTTCGAAAACCATAAAAATGTAAAAACACTAAAAACCCTAAAACACATTATGAAAATATTCCAAATAAAAATTACATAAAACCCTTAAAAACAAAAAATGATAAACCCCTAAACCCTAGGAATCCCTTTGAAAAAACATGAAACCCTAAAAACACTTCAAAGTCTTAAAAAATCATTAAAACCCCTAAAACCCAAAAAACCTAAAAATCTATTAATACTAAAAAGACCCTTAAAAACATATGAACCCATAAAAATACTAAAAATACTTAAAAATATCTAAAAAAGTAAACACCCCTTAAAAGCCCTGAAAAAACCCACGAAATCCTAAAAAAACAATAAAAAACATAAAACCAATAAAAACACTAAAAACACTAAAAATATTAACAACTCTAAAATACCTTAAAAACCCATAAAAACATAAGACCCATAAAACACTTAAAATCACTAAAAACTAATAAATAATGAAAACCCATCTAAAAAATATAAAAACCCTTTAAAACCTAGAAAACATTAAAAAACTCTAGCATACATTAAAACCCCAAAAAACATAGAAACTCAAATAACCTAGGAAAACCCTAAAACCCCTCAAAATCTTGAAAAATCCTAAAAAACCACAAAAAATATAAAATTCCTAAATCTGTAAAAAACCCTATAACCCTAAAAACCATATGAAAAAAATATATATAAAACAAAAAAAACTCTGAAAAACAAAAAAAATTCTAAAAACCCATTAAAATCCCAAAAAAATCAAAAAAGACAAAAAACCCCTAAAAACAAGTAAAACCATTAAAAAACTAAATATTATAACACCCTTTGAAACCTGGAATACGTTATAATGTTTTAAATAACCATAAAAGTTCTAAAAAACTCATTAAATACCCCTAGAACTCCAATAAAACCATAAAACCTATAAAAATCATAAAAATCCATAAAAATACCTAAAAAAGAAAAAAATAATAAAAACCTAGTAAACGTTAAGAGTACTATGAAATACTAACAAAAATAAAACCCATAAAAATGATAAAATGATAAAAAACCCTTAAACACCTCAAAACCCCAAAAAATCTAAATGAATGATAAAAATTTTAAACACCCAAAAAATTCCATAAAACAGAAAACCCCAAAAATTCTTCAAAACCCCTAATAAAAACATAAAAAACTAAATACACTTATAACCAAAAAAAATAAAAAAAAACGTAAAACCATTAAAAAGACACAATAAAACCAAAAACAACAAAATAACTTAAAATACTTAAAACACTAAAACCCCATAAAAACCCCAAAAATGCAAAAAACCACTAAATTTTTTTTAAAACCCAAACAATTTTAAAAAAAATATAAATAACTCAAAACCCTAAAAAACTGAAGAAAAACATAAAAAATAAAAAAACTGTAAATCTTTAAAATCCCAAAAAATCGCAGAATCCCCTCCAAATTAGTCAAAATCCTAAAACCCGTAAATATCATAAAAATACTTTAAAATCCATAAAAACTTAAAGAACTCTTAAATACTGGAAAAATACTAAGAAAACCTTAAAAAACATAAAACACTAAAAACTATTATAAAAATAAAAATGCTAAAAACCCTAAAACCCCCAAATACCTTAAAACACCCAAAACCATAAATCCAACCAAAATTGATTAAAACCCTTAACACCCACTCAAAACTCAAAAAACACTTTAACCCCCTAAAATAATGAAAAATATACAAAACTTAAAAATAATAAAAACAAAAAAAAAATACCTAAAACCTAGAAAAACATAAAACCCCTAAAACCGTCCAATCCTTAAAAACTATTAAATCGATAAAAATTATAAAAAATCCCTAAAAACATAAAAAAAAACTAAAAACACTTAAAAACACTATATAAAAAATTAAAAACACTTAAAACCCCTTAAAAAACAAAAAAAATTAAATAGCCTAAAAAACCTAAGGACCCTAAACGGCTCAAAATTCCAAAAAAAACCAAAAAAACCATACAAATATTTAAAAATCCCAAAATAATCCCAAAACCATAAAAAATACTAAAAACCCTTAAAACCCAAAGAAATCCATAAAATTCAAAGAACACTTAAATCCACTAAAAAATAAAAACCCTATGAATACCCTAAAAACCATAAACCCTTAAAACCCATAAAAACCCATAAAAAACTTAAAAACACTAAAAACTCTAAGAAACCTTAAAACCCTAAAAAATTTCAAAAAAATAAACAAAAAACTCGTAAAACTCTAAAAACGTAGAAAACCCCTAAAAAACTAAAAAACCATGAAAACTCAAAACCCTTAAAAACTTAAAACCCCTAAAAATAAATACAAACCATAACAAGAAATAAAAACCATGAAAATCACTAAAATATCTCAAAACATAAAAAAAACTGAAACACAATAAAAAACCATAAAAACAATAAAAATTAAAACCCTTACAATTTATATAAAATGGTAGAATCAAAAAAACCTAAGAACCATAAAACCCCCTTAAACCCATGAATACCTCTAGAAGCCCATCAGAAACCTAAAAACCGATAAAAACTCTAAAAAAATCATACCCCTAAAAATGTTAAAAACTCTGAGAATCCATTAAAACCCTAAAAACTCAAAAAAAAAATACAATAAATCCTAAAACCCCAAAAATCCCTAAAAACCTTTAGAATCCCTAAAAACACAAAAAAACCATAAAAACAGAAATAAGATGAAAAATACCTTAAAACATAAAAAACATAAAAACCTAAAAAACCCTTCGAAATCATTAAAAACATTAAAACACTTTAAAACCCTAAAAACTGAATGATCACTAAATCCCATAAAACCCAAAAAAATCCTAAAACCCCTAAAAACAAAAAAACCCCCCTAAACCCTTAAAAACATCTAAAAACCAATATGAACACTAAAACCCCTAAAATTATTGAAAACCCTTAAACCCAAAAATTGAAAAAAAAAACTCCAAAACCTGTTAAACAGTATAATCTCAACAAAACCCTAAAACCCAAATAATCATAAATCCCATAAACCCCCCAATACCCCCGAACCCCCCATAACCCCTAAAACCCTGGAAAGCATAAAAATATTTAAGAATGCCTAAAACTCTAAGAATATAGAAATCCTAAAAACCACTATGAAATCCATATAAACATAAAAACACTTAAATCCCAATACCCCAATAATTATGAAATCCTAAAAAACTCTAAAAACACTTGAAACCCCTCAAAATCCCTAAAAACCAAAAATAAATGAAATTCATAAAAATTCCCTAAAAATAACTAACATAACAAGCACTAAAAATAGAAAAACTCAAATAAAATATTAAATTCCTAAAAATTGTTAAACCCCATTAAAACCTATAAATTCATAAAAATTCATAAAAACCCTGAAATGACCCTAAAAACACTAAGCCCCTAAAAGTCAAAAAAACCCCTAAAAACCATAAAAACACAAAATGCTCATGAAAACCAAAAAAACCCAAAAAAACTCTAAAAATGAATTAAACCCTTAGAAAGATTAAAACTCTAAAATACTATAAAAACTAAAAAAACTCACAAAACCCCTAAAACTCCAAAAACCTCAAAAAAACCCCTAAAGACCCCTAAAAGCAAGGAAAATCCATAGAAATCCAAGAAACCCAAAAAATCCCAAAAACACCTTAAAATATAATTAGCCCTAAAAACTCGATTAGAAAGTAAACCATAAAAACCTATATACAATTAAAACCCCCAAAAACCATAAACACCCTGAAAACATAAAAACCCTTCGAACTCATAAAAACCCTAAAAACAAAGAAACCCATAAAACCGTAAAATCCCCATCAAAATATGAAAACCTTTTAAACACCTAAACACGTCTGAAAACCCCAAAAAAATAAAATCCTAAATAAATAAACAACTACTAATACCCAAAAAAAAACAATGAAACCCAAAAAAAACAATGAAACCCAATAAAACCCTAAAAATTATAAAAAACCATAAATTTCCCAAAAATTCCCAAAAATTCTGAAACATGTAAAAAACTAAAGAAAAAAACTAATAATACCTTATAATATATAGAAATTTTAAAACCCTAAAAATCTAAAAAAAATTAAACCACTAAAACCCGTAAAAACCATAATCCCTTAAAAACACTAAAAAGAGTAAAATCCTAAAAACCATAAAATACAATAAAAAACCCTAAAAATAATATGACCCCTAAAAACCTTAAAACCCAAAATACCCAATTAAAAAATGAAAACCAATTAAAAAAATCTAGAAACCCTTTAAAACTCATTAAATAATTAAAAAAACACTAGAATCCCTTAAAAACCCTAAAAACTCAAAAAAACACCAAAAAATCCAGAAAAACTAGAAAAATGCTAAAACCCCACAAAATCCTGAAAAATTTTAAAACCATAAAAATTATAAAATTCCTAAATATGTAAAAAACCCCAAAACTATAAATAACCATACAAATTCCAAAAAAACATAAAACACTTAAAACCTCAGAAAAAAATCTAAAAAACCTTAAAAACCCCAAAATCGAAAAATACAAAAGAACCCTTAAAAACCTTAGACACATTAAAAACCAATAAAAACCATCAAAAACACTAAAAAATCTAAAACCCTTTAAAACCTTAAATACGTTAATTTTTTTAAAGAACCATAAAAACTCTAAAAAAAACCCAAATTAATACCCCTAAAATCACATTAAAACCATAAAAATCAGAAAAACCACAAAACCCCTCAAAATCCCTAAAAACCCTAAATCACATAAAAATCAAAAAAGCCTTTAAAAATAACTAAAAAAATATGAAACAATAAAAACACTAAAAAACTTTAAGAATAACATTAAATACAAAAAAAATAAGACCCCTGAAAATGAAAAAACGATAAAAAACCTAAAACACATCAAAATCCATAAAATCCAAAAAAACAAAAAAATTATAAAAATCCCTAAAAATCCCTTAAAACACAAAAACTAAATTAATCCAAAAAAACCCTAATGAAAAAATAAAAAACAAAAAAACACTAAAAACCACAAAAAACCATAAAATATAAAAATCCCTTAAAACTACTAAAACGACACAAAAAACCCGAAAACACTAAAATAACATAAAATCCATAAAAACACTAAAATCCCAAAAGATCACTGAAAACACTTTAAAACCCAAAAAAAAATTAAAAAATATAACACCCATAAAATCCTAAAAAATCAAGAAAATACTAAAAATTCAAAAATATCATAAACTGTAAAATCCATATAAATGTCGAAAACCCTTCAAATTGGAAGAAACCCTAAAAATAAAAATCATTAAAAATAAATAAAAATCTATAAAAATGTAACAAAACATAAAATACTAGAATAAACTTAAGAAATTATTAAAAACTAAAAACACTAAAAACACATAAAAACATAAAAAACACTAAAAATGCAAAAAAAAAACCCAGAGAACCCTTTAATACCCTCAAATGTTAAAAACTATAATAAAATATTTTAAAAACAGAAAAAAAAAATTCTAAAACCTATGGAAAACATAAAAACCCTAAAACCATCAAATCCCTAAAAACCATGAAATCCATCAAAAATATAAAAATCCCTAAAAATCACTGGAAATATAAAAAAATAAAAAACATGAATATACCCTAAAAATAATTTAAAAATAAAAACACTTAAACCCCCTAAAAAAATATTAAAAACCCTAAACCCCTTAAAATTCTTAAAAAACCTAAAAAACACATAAATCCTTAAAAATCCATAATTATATCAAAATCAAAAAAAAAGTTCTAAAAACCCTAAAAACTATAAGAAAACCATAAAAATATTAAAATGATTAAATCCCCTTAAAACATAAAAACCCAAAGAATAACCTAAAAACCCTTATAAACCATAAAACCCCAAAAAGCCTTAAAACGACTAAAAACTCTAAAAAACATTTAATCCCCTTAAAACATTAAAAAAACTCTGAAAACCCTTAAAATCCCTCAAAACATAAAAAAAACCTAAACAACTAATAAACCCCTAAATAACTAAAAAACCATAAAATCCCAAATCCCTTAAAAACCCTCCAATTCCCTAAAATCTCGAAAAAACCCATAAAAATTATAAAAAACCCTAAAAATATCTAAAGACATAAAAACCGTAAATATATTGAAATCCCCTATGAGAACCTCAAAAACCTAAAAAAAATCAGAACCCATAAAAATTATATAAATGTTAAAAACAAAAAAACCCCTAAATACCATAAAAACCCCTCAAACCCCAGAATACCACTAAAACCCCATAGAAAACCTAAAAACCACTAAAAACTATAAAATCAATTTTGACCCCGAAAAATGTTAAAATCTATTAGAAACCATTAAAACCCTAAAAACTAAATAAACCTTAAAAAACAAAAAAAATAACATAAAACTCCTAAAAACCATAATAACTTTTAGAGTCCCTAAAAATTGTAAAACACATAAAAATCCTAATAACATGAAAATTCGTTAAAAAGGTAAAAACTATAATAACAAGAAAATCCATATGAAAACCATAAAAATATACAAGCACCTTAAACCCCTAAAAAATAAAAATAGACTAAAACCCATAATGCCTAAAAAAACATAAACCCCCTCAAAACAATAAAAAACTCTAAAATTTAAAAACATATAAAAACCCATAAACCACTAAAACCCCTAAAAAATAAAAAAACCATTAAACCCCTAAAAATGTTAAAAAACTCTAAAACCCATTAAAATCACTAAAAACTCAACACTGCCCTAAAACCAAAATAAACATAAACCCCTAAAAATCCAAAAAACCCCAAAACCCATCAAAACCCCTAAAAACCATAGAAACTATAATAATATTTAAAAATACCACAAAAAATAAGAACATAAAAACCTGGAAAACCCTAAAAACTCCTAAAAATTATTAAAACATAAAAACAATTATAACCCCAACCTCCTAAAAATGTTTAAAAACTTAAAAAATCTCTAAAACCTCATGAAAACACTCAAAATCTATACAAACCACCAAAAAATGAAAACCCTAAAAATTCATAAAAAATACCTAACATAATAGGAACTAATAAAATAAAAATCATGAATATAACTATAAAACATAAAATAAAATAAACCCCAAGAAAAACTATAAAATATAAAATTTCTTAAAACCCGTGAGAAGTCCCTTAAACCCTACAACCCTAAAAGCCAGATAAACCGCTAAAAACTAAAAAAAATCTAAAATCACATAAAATCCCTAAAACACTAAAAAATATTTAAACCCATAAAAAATTAATAATATTAAAACCCTTAAAAACCAAAAATCTCACAAAACCCTTAAAACATCAAAAAAACCATAAAACCATTAAACTCATAAAAACTGTCGAAATGCATAAAAATCCTAGAAACCCATAAAAATCCTAAAATCCCTAAACATAGCTAAAAATGTAATAAACCCTAAAAACCAATGAAACCCTAAAACATAAAAACCTACAAACATATAAAGCCCTAAAAAAACCAAAAACACTTAGAATACATTAAAACCAGTAAAACTCGTAAAAACACTAAAAACAAAAAAAACCATAAAAACAATAAAAACCCTTAAAACAAGAAAATCCTGATAAAAATCAGAAAAATATTTATGCCCCTAAACACGTTTTAGAACTCTAAAAACCATAAAACCCTAAATAGTTCAAAAATACACTAAAAAAAAACAAAAAAACCCCAATAAAATTGTAAAATCATCAAAATCCCTCAAAATCCTATAAAACCCTCAAATACCTAAAAATCCATAAAAAATCAATAAATTATAAACAAACAAGAAAAAAAACTAATAAAACATTAAAATCTAGAAATATTTAAAACCACTAAAACCAAAAAATTGTTAAACCCCTAAAAACTATATACCAGTAAAAACCTTAAAACCCATTAAAACCTAAAAAACTACTAAAACAATTCAAACCCTTTAAACCCATACAACGTTAAATGATTTTATAAAATATTCAAAAACCTAAAAAACTCAAAAAAAACCTGAACACCCCCCAAAAATATATTAATAACTTGAAAACCATTAAAACCCTTAATTCCCTAAAAACTCAAAAACCAATAAATATCATTGAAAACCCAAAAATTCCCAAACAACGTAAAAAACATTAAAACTCTGAAATACCCTAATAAAATTTTAAAAACCTTGTAGGGTCCTGAAAATCCACAAAGGAGAATAAGAATCCCTTAATTCAAGATAGGATTCTACCCAATTTCCCTCGAGGAATTAGGTATTAATGTGGAGAACACCCATGAAATTGGATAAGGATCGAACGGTCTGCGTACCGGTCCAACTTGATGGTACATGGCCGGTTCAACTGTCCGCCTCTACGCGGACCGCTATCGTTCGCGGAACAAAGGCGGGATCCCTCTGTGGGCGCGAAGCAGGATGGGCGCCAGCCTGTCCACCGTCACGAACCGCCCCAGATGCGAACCGCGTCAACCGGCCCAAATGGAGTATTTCGGATTTTGTGGAACATAGGCGGAGCCATGTGTGGTTGCGAAGAACACCCCGAACAAATATGGTTTGCATGTAAGGTGCATTCAACGCCTCCCGCGAGTTGCGGATTGAACAAGTCATCTGTAAACTGGGTTTCCAGTCATGGGCCTCCGCAAAAGGTGCTGCATGACCATAGATACATCTCTTTCCCCCATTTATAAAAGGAGATCAAGGGGGATAAGAATGGGATCGATCATATTTGGGTGGAAGGATTTTGGAGGAAGGAGCTCAGGATTTCGCAAATAGCGAAGTTCCAATTCGTGAACCAGAACAGGTATGAAGCTGGGAATGACTTAATAAGGAACAGAAAAACTCATATCAAATTGGTGAGCCGCGAACTTAAAAAAAAGACCGTGAGCCATGGCCCCTCCGCGGACGTACTCCCTGTGGACCAGGGAGTATATTACCCTTTTTCGATCCAACACACCACGTAGCACCCTCCTATATGTGCGAAGCCCTGACAGATGAATCCCGAATAGGCATCGCCCCAGGCCGTTGTTGCTCACGCGGACTCCGCTGCATTCCAACCTGGTATCCAGGCCAAAACTGAAGCTGCGTACCACCCTAGTACATGGGATGCCTATCAGTCCGCGCACCACCCTAGTATGTGGACATCATCTACAGCCGCGTAGCACCCCCTAAGCGAAGGGAGCCACTCTTCATACACCCATATGTCACACCAACCCCTTCGGTGTTCCCATTTCCCGAGTCAGATTAAATCCTTCCAATCTGACCTGATCCTTTGCAATCCATTTATTGGTCTATTCACCGGCCTCGAGCCAAGGCCTCTACCGAAGCCACTGGATTTGTATGATGTAATCTCTGGGTGCATCAGCATGCTGCTTTGAGTTCATATACCCATGGTAGGTGAGAGCAAATGGGTTTCTCCGGCCCTCGAGCGGGTTCCCAAAACACTCCTGGGTTGAAATCCCCACAGTAGTACAGGGTCCAAACCCAATAGTCCCCTTTATTCATCTCCACTCATTAGTATTGAGGGACCCCACATTCATTTCCTTTCGATGCTAGCGGTTAGTGATTCTCCCCTCTTTTGAGAGTGACAGGGCAGCCTCCTTGGTTGAAGACCCTAACCATTCTTTCAGGAGGTAGCACCCAAGCACCTCTGTACATCCCTGATGCCAAGGACCAAGAGGGGAGATGGACACAGGAGTTTTCGTTACCATTTCCCTCTCCCTCTGGGCTTTGTCACCCTCAAGCCTCCATCCTGGAGAAAGTCCCATTCTCCATTTCTCTGGGCCTCTCCATGCGTAATCCCCACTCCTCTTCCCACGGATGCACCATTTGCGATGTGATTGTCAGGTCTCTACTACCTCTTGTTTATCACACCGAGCATGACCCACGTGGGCTTAGAGTAAGAATCTACCCTAACCTTAACCTCCTATGAATTATGAGGACTTTGATCCATGCCGAGGCATGGTACGTAGGAATCCTTCACGAGGTTCAATCCCACCACCTGGTCGTTCCAACCCCTTCATGTCTCTAAACCAACTATATGGCCATCCCTCATAGAATAAGACCCACACCATCCTTGCTGAAAGCCAATGGCCCTTCTCCTTTCATCACAGAAGGTTCATTGATCCGCTGCGCGACTACTACCTTCCTCGAACAACGGGGGGAAGGAGATTCCAGTGGTCACGGCCTTTTCTTCTGCTTGTCTTCTTTCTCCACTTCCATCGGTAGGGAGGATGTGTGAGGATTTCCAAGTATGTTGCATTCTCTTGTTTCTCACACCGAGCATGTCTCATGTGGTCATAGGGATTTTTAATGGCCATAGTGCCCGCACTATGATGGTGACAGAATGAACTACATGGGTTTTGATCCCTATTTCCTAAACAGGTTACGTAGGACGCCACCCCAAGGTTCAATCCCATCAATGGGCCACTAACCATGTGTATGTCCCAATCATGCCCCTCAGAACGAACTATATGGGGTTTGATACCAGTTTCCTAAACAGGGTACGTAGGACACCTCCTAGAGGTTCAATCCCAATTCAGGCCGCTTTGGCATAACTCCCGCACCAACATTAACTGAGAATCTCTCGCCCGGGTGTCCTTGCCATAAGACATTAAACTGTACGGTTAGGTCCTCGTCACACAACCTATAAAGGTGATGTGTCCCATCAAGTGGCACCGAACTATGTGGATTATGATTCCTCTCACGAGGATACATAGGAGGCTTGTATCACGGGTTTGATCTAAACGCTCATGTTGTTATCTGTCCCCTGGAATACAATAAACTCTAGAGTGCCCAGTAATGAGGCTTCAAACTCGCGTTGTCTCAATGAGTAAAAACTTCTCAGATTCATTAATACCAATGAGGGATGGTAAACCTTGGGACTAAATGATTCTGAATCCCTACGTTCCGCTGACCATTACCACCAGGATTAATCCTTGGATTCTATGCTTGGGGATAAACCAATGATTTGAGAACATATGAACATGTCCTAAATCTATAAGAGTGTCCCGGAACAAGAAATAATTCCCCCCCCCCAAAAGGGTGTGATGAGCCTGACTTCCCATCCTCTCGAACAATGTGAGTTATCATGTATCACTGGACGAATCGCTCAACGAATGTCTGCCTTTGGAAAGTAGGTCCACAGATCGTTAGATATGGAACAGTTGGGCATTTCAAAACGAAGACCGATATACCCGACCTTAGCGATTAAGCGGAGCTCAACCCTCCGTGAGATCAACCATCGGGAAAATTGGTCCCCTCACACCAAAAATGGTTCGAAACAAAGAATGGTGAACCTGACATGAATATTTAACCAAGCATGTCAGATTTTACCTAATTCCACTATGTGTACCCTTATACTCACAAAGAGGGTCATGCAAGGTCATTAATTACAAATGGGATCATGAGATGCTCCTTTGATGAGATTATTGTTTTTATTTGTTAAAATATTTAATAGGTACCACTCAGAACTCCCTTTAATACAATGGCATCATGGAGGAACTCACAGATGCGTGCTTCAAGCTATGAAATGATCGGACATCCTCACTAATGAAGGACTCCTTCACCGACTCTACGTCTTCAACATTGGGTTATAGATGCGTTGATCCGGGAGTACCACATGAATGGTACTCTCCTGATGGTGAAGGTGGCCAGGCATGCCCTCCAATCCGCCAAGACCCTCCGGTCGCTTGCCCAGCAGTGTTCGTGAAAGTTGATCCAGGCGGCTCCTGTTTCTGTCTCAAATCATTTCAGGAGTCTATCCCCAGAACGAGACAATGCGTACCTCCCATATCTTGGGGAGGCGGATGAGGTCGACATTGAGGACTTCATCCCTACCGAATGGGGGTTCCGATCTAAGGCCCCCGACGGAAGACGTCGTCGCGGTTACGCTATGACTCAATATCCGTACGCTAGGGAGGAAGTCTCCCTGAGGATCTAGGCCCATGCTGCCCAAGATTCGGCCCCTCGGACCACCCGACGAGGGCGGAAAACGTACACCCAGGGACCAGTCATCACCCTTGTCCGTTAAGAGGAGCTCTACTACCCAGTCATATAGACATATTGCGAGTAGGCACATACACCAATCTGTTACTCCAAAGTCTGCCATCCAGACATGGTGGCATCATACAAGCAGGCACACATCCCCGACGAGCTCCATCAAGCCCATAACTCAAACAAGACAACACCTACCCGGCATGCACCTTTCCCTTACCATGGTCATGAATCCCACAAACCAGACGTGGTGGTAACCCAGCTCCTGTAGGACCAGCTCCTAGTAGATGATCCTAATGCCTACCATCCCGATATGGTGGAGATCAACAAATCCCGTCATCTAGATGTCGTGACAATTAATAGGCGGGAACGTATCCCTGCCAACAAAGGCCACCAGCTCGATACGGTGGGGAACCGACATATGCAGAGCCAGATCCAAGTGGATGCAAGTAAAGTCCACCATCCCGTTGTGGCGGAAAATGGAGAGATAAACCGACATATCCCGGCACATGGGCATACTCATTCACCTGCCCCGACACAGGAGAATTATCAGTACCCACTGACCACTGGAGTAACGGAGTAGGATATTCCTACTCTGATACTGGAATGGGCCTTCAAACCCATTCCAGCCAAATATATCTCTATGAATATCCTGGGAATGATGGAGGAGGAGGTATAGATCCTAGATCATATCTTGAAGACTTTATAGAATGTAATTGCATCAGTGGAAACAGAAAGGACTCGGGCCTATGATCCCATCTCCCAAAATTGAGGAGACTCATTTAATAGACGAGATAGCTGCCTCAGAGCAGATCTGCATCCCTACTTCCTCCCAGGAGGGTCGTCGGCTATATTCTATGATACAAGGGCAACCAAATTGAGCAGCTTCACTTGTTCCAACTAGGGGACACTCGTCCATCACCGTGGATGATCCATAGTAGGCATATATCCCTTCTCAAAGTTAAGATGTTTGTCGGCATATTCCGGCCGCATCACGGGACCCAATTAGAAAGGGACCCAAAGGTGAAGGCCATTATCAACAGCAGATGGTCCCTGCTACCCGCAAGGAAGTTCCCCAAATGCACCGAAGGCAGCCGGAAAATAAAGAGCGGGTTCATGACTCTTCTCTACTAGAAGCTGGGGTTCCCAATTTCGGTAAGCACATATCTAAGGCTCGGAACCCTTTCTGCCCATTATCATATCATGGGAGTGACAGTAGCAGTTGCGAATGTCCTCCCTGCATTGTCACTACTAGTATCTCTGAAGTTCCTCCCCAGAGCACCCGCGGGGGCCTCCCCCACATGCATATAACGATCGATCACGAGAGATTCTATTTTTATGCTATTCAAGGAAGCCCTCCTCGTGACCAGAAGATCAAACAACAAGAAGGCCCTCCACTTTCTACGAACCACCCTGAAGGTACTCCCCGGGGAATACACTACAAACACTCTCCATGCAGTGGGACCACATATTATGCTAGTAGTCCTCACTATCATAGTCGCAACTGTGGAGGACCTCCCCACAATAACGTCTCATCATGACAAGAAGGACCTCCCCTTGTTGTGGCCTGCCCTAAAGGTCCTCCGTAGGGGTTACGTTGCTATGACACTTTGCGCAGCCATGCATCATATCATGGTGGTAGTCCTCACCACTCTCATAACGGAGGTCCTCCCTGTAGAGACGTCAGGAAACGAGAAGGACCTCCCCTCGTTGCAGTACATTCTGAAGGCCCTCCCCAGGGCGTGTACCCCGGAGACATTCTCCCTATAGAAGATGTGATGGTAGTCCTCACCACCATGGTCTCCATTGCAAAGGTCCTCCCCGCAATGGCCCCAAGCAATAAGAAGGTCCTCCCCTTGTTGCAGTGTGTCTTGAAGGTCCTCCCAATAATACACCTCGAACGTCAAACCATGATGGTCATCCTCACCGTGATGGAATTAATTGCAAAGGTCCTCCCAGCAGTGACATATCATATCGACAGGAAGGTCCTCCCCTGCCGAATCAAGCACAGAAAAGCCCTCAAATGTCGAGGCACTCAGAAGGACGGGATCAAGCATGTTAGATTCACAGCTATTCGCCAATGAAACCCTTCTTAAATCAAGAGAGGCCCAAGGCTATGTTCATCTTCTGAACCACCTCGGAATCGCCCACATGACAATTCAATACCTACCGTCCCCACTTCCTCTAACCACAATATCGGTGAGAGTATCAGTTGGGCTGACCAGGCAGAGGAATCACTAGCGGGGGAGTATGCCGACACGTTGCACTTGGGGAAATGAATGGCCAGAGATGATATACCAGTTATGTTTTGGCCCATGGCCACCTCTCAATTTGACATACCCAGAATGTTTTCAGAATAATGTGTGCACGACATCCACTCCAATATATGGATAACCCTCCATCATCTGAAATCAAGATTCCTACAATACGATGGGTATGTAGACCATATCAAGACAATAGGAGACCTACTGCATCACATAAACCTGGAATCTCTTCCTTCGTCGTGGCAACTATGACTTGAGAGGCATAAAGGGAACCTTGAATTAGCCAGCCTCCATACATTGCACCAGTTGTGCCACCTCATTGGTGATGCTCCAATGAGGGTACATATCAGAGGATGGGGAGAACATGGAGAGCTACATTTCACTCCGCTCCCTGCCCAGAAGAACTTGTTCGACGTAATGTCTTGCAACATCATCACATCAAGACAACGATCGAGTGGTCTCCCTATTCAGGAAAGGTGACACACCCAACAGAGACAGGCCTTGAGTAAGTCCTAGAAGCATAAGGACTGACAGGAACAATCCATTCACGAACTCCTATATCAGGCCACTGAAAGCATAAAACATGCCTCTCTCCTAAGAGAGGCCAATCGACAATCATTTCTTTCCTCCCCATATGGGTTTGATTCAAAGGTAAACTCGGCATCAGATCCAGTTCACGCCTGAATGGGGGAACGCAAGATCAGGCAAGTAGCGATAGCAGCAGCCGCTACCGCAACCCAGGGTCAACCCTAGCCTGCATGGCTGGGGGGAATTTTTAACAACAAATGACCCCGTAATACCAATAAAACGGGAAGAGACTCAGCTCCCAGGGAAAGGATCCAACCACAGCCCTCATGGCTGGGGGCATTTTTTCCACCTCAACAACAACCTCCCCCACGAGAATCAATATTTTCTCATCTAGGAGGGACAATCAGAAGAGGAGGATCCTACCCTATCCCGTCCTTTTAATCATCATCCCCTCCAAGAGGGAGGCATACCATAAAGTTGCATCAAGGAACTCTCTGCATCACCCTTCGTCAAGAAATCTGAAAGAAATCCCGAAACAGGAAGGGGAGGACCAGTAAAAGACATGAGAGATCATCTTCCTATTTGGAAGATTAAATCTCCTCCACTCCACGATATGAATCCATCAACACCATAGAGGATAACCCCATGGGTGACACCAGAGATGATGAAAATCCAGATGGATCAAGAAATGATGATTCCAGTCAGGCTGTGACTCACAACGAACAACCAGGTGTGCACACCCAGAACTAGAGGGCCACCCTAAATATGGCCTCCCTTCTAGATAACCCTCATACACTTACCCTGTGAGCTTCCAACAAGGATAAAAACAAAAGACTGGTTACCCTTAACCTGCCTCCTCCTCTCGACTAAAATGATCCACTTATGCTCGAAGAGATATTCTCTTGAAAAAGAGAGGAAATGAAAGAACTGGGGAAGATTAATACCAACCTACTCTAGAGGAATCATCTTATTGAAAGTTCTTCATGACAAGAGAAACACCTTGCACTCCAGAAAGTGCACTTCAAAGACCAAGGTTTTCCCTGCCCAATGAGGCGCCCGGTCCGTCTAATAAGAAGAACATGGATTCGGGTGAATACCAAGACTTCCCTCCACATAGAAACCAACTAGAGCGAGTATGTCTGAACCCTCTGAAGGTGTCACAAACAGCACATGCACCCTTGGTGTCGGCCAAGCCGTATCCTCAAATAATTCCTTATGTTACACTTTCCCAAGACCGTGCCCAAAAAGATGTAAACCTGGGACTCGCCAGTACCATCGAGGAACTGACAGCTCGATTGGAAGCAATAGAAGGTCGACGCGCTCCGATACAGCCAGAGAGAAAGTCCTACCTAGATTGGGTGAGCAACACGCCTCCTCCACCCAATTTTGGGAGCCCTGTATTCTCTATTTTGAATGGGTCCGACAATCCGGAACAACATTTGATGCACTACGCATCTTATTGCGACCCTATTATGGGAACTCCAGAACAACAAAAAGTAGTAAAACTCAGATGCTTCATGCGGAAATTGCAAGGATATGCCTTTGTCTATTATAAGAATCTACTAGCTCAGTCTATAAAGAGCTGGGAAGACCTTAGGCAGAAGTTCCTGTTCTATTTCATCTCATCGCTTCCTAAAACAAAAGTCAGAGACCTCATGAATTGCAAGTAGAGGGATAAAGAGAGGGTCTCATATTTCATTTCCAATTCGAAGGGTCTGACCAACTCTCTGAAAATGTCAATTCCCCAAGATGAGATGTAGGCCATATGTATTAATGACCTTTGAGATGAGATGAAAACACAAATCATACCAGAGGAGTGCAACACTAGCTTCCGCAATCTCTCTTCCAATGCCTAGAGAATTGAAGACTCCCTTCAGAGGACCAATATGATGTCCCGAATAGCCTAACAGGATCCTACAAAGAGAAAAGATAGAGCTGAACCATCCTCTGTCATGCTCAAGCCAGCCCCTGCGCCTACTCCACTACCTTGGCCTCAAACAAATCGTCAAGGTCCCCCTGTATATCAGCGGCCGCCTCCACCCAAGAAGGATGATCAGAGAGGATCGAAGTAGAACTAGTTAGAGGAATGGATAGACAAAGTATACTCGTTCCGAGAGGACCATGTCCACAGAAACTTCATCACCGCAATGAATTGCAACTTGCTCCACCTACCGGAGCCAAAGATGCCTGATGAAGTCTTCCACAATGACAGGCTAGATTACTGTCCCAAAAATAGAATGTTGGGTCATAGTATCCAAGAATGCTTCGTCTTCAAAGACCTCCTACAAAGAATTGTAGACTCTCGGAAAGTTCATCTGGGAACACCCCCAGCACATGTGACATACATTTGTACCACCGACTCTGATAATGGGGAGGGGTGGTAGGAAGTCACAAGCATGAAGGGGGAGAAATTTTTTGACTGGATGACTCGGAATACTGTCAACTGATCTCAGGGCATACTCCGAGCCCAACTACGGTATCCGGTGTTGCCGCCAACAACCCATAATGCCGCATAGACGACAATATCGTCCTCTACGAGTTGCTCATACAAGGGTAATAGAGAAGGGAGGAGATAATCGCAAGAGGAGAAGTCTGCAACAAGGCTGAAGTTAGCCCTAACATTGTCAGATTTTATTCCCTCAAACTTGGTGCCACAGGAACCGACCCAACAAACGTCACCATCAGGGACAACCGACCAGGTTGACCAGTCACATGATGAGGAAATAATCTTTGGTTCCATCAATGACATTCATCTAATGGAATCATTCCTGGATGAAGGGTATGGCTATGAACCCGATTTCCCAACACAAGGGGCTGGGAGGAGGAATCGCAGAAGTAGGGGATAACAGGGGAGACATAGTCGTGGCCAAAACCAACCCTATGGTTTTACCCTGGCCCAAACCATTAATATCACGGAAACCCGTGGGATATGCCTTCAATGGACTCAATAGGAGAAAGAATATCCCTCCACCTCCACAAGCGGCCACTATGGCCCCGACATTCTACGGTACCCATTAGAGGAGGAACAAGTGTCTAGACGCCTAGTGCGCACAAAGAGACCAGCTGGGCCAAGTCCCCAGAACATGGGAACATCATCACCATATGACTCCGTAGCCGGTCCCTCCTCGTCACATACTTTAGCTCCCAAGTTTCCTGCTAAAAATATTCCACCAATGGAGAAGTGCCGGCTACTGGGGCAGAAATATGATATCCTCAAGCAGCTGGCGTCGGTACCAGCCAAATTGTAAATCCTGGATGCCCTGAGTTTGTCAACAGACCTCAGGGAGGTGCTTATCAAAGCCTTGTTCATCCCCCAGGAGTATCAAGCTGAGGTAGCTGCCGCCGAGATTTACCGGACGGAGACTAAATCGGCTGAATGCAATTTGGTAATTTCCTTTACCGATCAGGATGAAGATGACGTCGTGCAAGGACATATCAAACCACTATATGTGTCCGGAACACTAAATTATGTTGAGATCCGTAATGTCTTTATTGAAAATGGCACTAGAGTTAACCTCCATCACCTATGGAAACTCCGTAAGTTGGGATATAGTGAGGATGGCCTAATACCCTCATCCACAACTCTGTTGGTTTACGACAAGAGTGAGTAGAAGCCAATGGGAAAAATCAAGCTAAAAACCCATTTTGGAGACCTTGTGGCCTACTTGGAATTCCGGGTGGTCTGTATGAACACAACATTCAATGCCCTGCATAGAAGGTCATGGATCCATAAGCACATGACCATTCCTTCATCCTACCAGCAGTGTATCATGTATTGCATCAATGGAAAAAGTGGGACATTGCACACTGACAAGGCCCCTTTCGAGCTCTCCAAGTCACACAACATTTACTCCAGGTTTTATGAGCAAAAGAAAAAATAATCATTCAATCGATGGAATTGACTGGATCCCTGCTCCAAATGGTTTGGAAATGGTTCTGGATGACCCCCTCAAGCAGCTCGGCAGAAATTATGTACTTCCCATCAACCATGTTGAGAGCAGGAATTCGAGCCTGAACACACACTCAACTATCCTCATTACTTCAGCAATAACTGCTAAGCGTGAAAATGCAGAAACGACAGCTAACCCCCAATTTGGGGACGAATACTTGAGCAAGGATGCCCACGATGCCTTGTCTGTGGACCCCCAAGAGCCCGTGCCGAGAAATATCCCCCGTCGGATCAAGAAAATGAGGATGTGGGGGAAGATTAGGAGGAAGATCTCAAGGATGGACCTCCCACATTTGAGGAATGTATCTCACCCACTGTATATGAGCTTATGGAAATAAACCTGGGAATCGAGGAAGACCCGAGGCCCCTTATCATTAGTACAGCCATGTCTCCCAAGGAGAACGAGGTATATACCTCTTTCCTGAGGAAACATCGAGTTGTTTTTGCCTGAAATTTCATGTAAATGCCGGGACTCAATCCCGAAGTGGCAACGCACCACATAGGTCTTCAAGAAGACCACCGTGGCTAAAAACAAGCCGCTAGAAGGATGCACCCCTCACATGCTTCCAAAATAGAGGATGAAGTCAATAATCTTATTAATGTGGGCATCATTTGGGAGGCCCAATACACCACATGGTTGGCCAACATTGTCCCCATCAAGAAAAAGAATGGAAAAGTACAGGTCTACATTGATATCAGAGATCTCAATCAGCATTGCATGAAATTTGATTTCTCAGTCTCGATTGCCGAGTTATTAATCGACACAACAGTCGGGTATGAGGCTCTCTCCTTCATGGAAAGTTATTCAGGGTATAATCAAATCCAGATGGCCTGAGAAGACGAAGAAGCCACTTCCTTCAGAGCCCATCAAGGAATATTCCGTTACAGGGTCATTCCCTTTGGTCTCAATAACACTGGCACCACATATCAACGCATCATGTATCGTATCTTTAAACCATTCCTAGAGAGATTTGTCAAATGCTTCATGGATGACTTCGTGGTCAAATCAAGACAGTGCTCAGATCACCTATCAGACCTTGAAACTGTCTTCAACAAACTTCTATTAACATAGCTTGAAGATGAATCCCTTGAAATGTGCCTATGGGGTTACCTAAAGGAAATTCCTCATCTTCGTTGTACACCATTGTGGCATCAATTTCCACCCTGAAAATACAAAGGCTATCCTTGTCCTGCCACCTCCCCACAATCTCACTATGTTGAGAGGACTCCAAGGACACCTGGCCTACATTAGGCAGTTCATAGCCAACCTGGCGGGAAAATGTTTTCCCTTCACCGGGTTAATGAAAAGGGGGGGTTGTGTACCAATGGACAGATGATTTACAAGAGGAATTCAACATCCTAAATAAGTTCCTCTTATGCCCACCAGTGCTCATGCCCCCAGTTGATGTAAGACCTCTGATCCTCTACGTGACGACCCTAGAGCTGTCGCTGGGAGCCTTCCTCGCATAGAAAAATAATGTTGGTAGCGAAAACAGTCTCTATTACTTCAGCCAAACCATGATTGATGCTGAAACTCGATACTCAAACATTGAGAAGAGTTTTTTGGCCTTCTTCTTCGCAGTTCAAAAATTACGACATTATCTGTAGCATCATGAAGTCCATTGGGCCTCATGTAGTAACCCACTCAAGTACATACTCAGCCTCCCAATGCTGACCGGGAACCTATCTTGATGGGCAGTCATCCTACAAAAGTTTTAAATCAAGTTTGTGCCTTAGAAAGCCATCAAAGGCTAGGTTTTAGCAGATTTTCTGGCAGAGAACCCCTCGATTGGGACCACCACACCGGATGTCGAGTTACTTGATGAAGTCATATTCTCAGTTCAAGAGGAGCTCCTAACATGGGAAATGTACTTTGATGGCGCATCCCGAAGCCCAATGGGGAAAAGGATGGAGGATCCCAAAATTAACAAGGTGGGTTTGGGGATAATACTCATGTCTCCAAAAAAGACATTCTTTCCATATTAATTTCTCCTGTCAGAAGGATTTACGAATAATGAGGCGGAGTATCAAGCCCTCATTGCAGGCCTGGAGCTCGCACTCCAGGCACAAGTACCGCACCTTAAGGTAAATGGTGACTCGGAACTGTTCATCAATCAAGTCAATGGTGACTATGCTATAAAAATGGAGGATCTAATTCCCCTGTTTAACCATGTTTGAGGGTTAATGGCAGAATTCTCCATAGAACCAACATTGACCTGTATTCCCCAGTCACAGAATGACCAGGCCGATTTATTAGCTAATGCATCCACAACCCTAGCTGACCCAGACCAGGATGAATCAATTATTATTATTTCTCACCGTCGAATGGTCTTGCTGTTTGTTCAAACTAAGACGAAGGAAATTAACAAAGTCAGTCCTATACCTAAGCCATATGCTCCTGCCACTGGCTAGATGAACCACATTGAAAGCTACCTTAAAAGGGGATAACTTCCATCAGACAGGGCTGGAACAAAGAAAATACGGAGAAGGTAAATTAACTTTGTCCTATACGGCGGCACAGGTCAGCAGGAGGTCCTCTACAAATGAGGCCTTGACGGAGTCCTCCTCAGATGCATTGATGGAGAAGAAAACATTGTCGTCATGACTAAAGTGCGTTCTAGAGTATGTGGAGCACATTATTCATGGTATAAGATTTCCCATCAAGTTCAAAGGCTTGGGAACTATTGGCCCACCGTGGCACGAGATTGCGAGAACATTACCGAAAAATGCCACTCCTGCCAAATTCATGCCAACTTCATTCACCAAACCCCAGAATTACTTCATTAGGCCAAGTACTCCTGGCCATTTTCCACCTGGGGAATGGATGTTGTGGGACCATATCCTCCCACCGCATCCAAATAATTGAGGTACATCTTCATAGCAACCGACTTCTTTTCCAAATGGGCAGAAACTGTACCCCTCAATGAAGTAGGGGAAAGAAACATTGCCAGCTTTGTGAAAACCAATATCATCACTAGATTTGGTGTCCCTCATACCATATTGACGGATAATGACACCAAATTATGCTCAGCTTAATTGGAGAAACTATACCAACAATATGGTATCAAGGCTAAACACTCATCCTGCTACCATGTAGTGGCCAACTGACAGATAGAGGATTTCAACAAGACCATATCCAACATTCTCCAGAAAATGGTGGACAAAGATAAGAAATCATGGCCAGATAAACTGCTTCATGCATTTTGGTCTTATCGAACCACAATCTGCACCGCTACTCGGGCTACTCCGTACTCATTAATATACCGAACAGAAGTGGTCCTTCCCATTGAGCTCCAATTGCCCTCGTTCCGTGTTTCAAATTGTGATAAGTTATCCGATGATGAGAAATTAGAAAAATGACTAGGTGAATTGGAACAGCTGGATGAGAAGTGGTTACACACTTTGCATTATCTAAAGGAAGTATATCAGAACTGGATCACATGAGCCTTCAATAAAAAGGTTTGTCTTTGATCTTTCTTGGTAGGAGAATTGGTGTTGGTCCTCCGGAACCCAATGATACCCAAAATGAAACCTCCAAAGCTGGAGCCCAATTGTGAGGGACCATATGATATACACAAGGTATAATCCAATGGAGAATGTGCCATGATATCCATGTACAGGTAATTCACTACCGCCCATACAAATGCGAGATTTCGGAAGTAGTATTTCGCATAATCAAAAGTAGTTATCGTGTGAGCTGTATGACGTTAAACTGCCAAGCCCCAATGGTCTGAACTCTATGACCCTAAACTAAGATTATTTCATCCTCACCGCATGGCATTAAATTGCATGGATTTTATAGAACTATGTACGCCTTGATTCCTTCCTTCGCAGGAAATGTAGCAACGCCAGGGTCCCCCATCCTGGCCCAGCCGTCCCTGAATAAAGTTAAAAATTCCCTCTTCGTCAATGTACGAAACAGCCGTTCATGGGGTGTATCCCTTTCAAATAACAACGTACGACTTGATTCCTACCCTCACGGGATATGTAGTGATGCTAGGATCCCATATGCTGGCCCAACCACTCTCAAATGAAATAAAACAATGACCCTTTTCCCCCATATAAGGACCAGACCTGCACGAGGTGTATTCCTTATCCTTACCGCACAATGATAAACTACACAGATAAGAAATATTGAAAACACCATTTTCCCCAGGTACAGACTAGACCTAGACGGTGTGTATTGTATTCTAAAGAACTACATACATTATGATTCATACCCTTGAGGGATACGTAGTGACACCAGAATTCCACATACTGGCCCAACCACCCCAAGTGAAGCTAAAAATACGTCCTTTCCCCCATACGAACCAGACCCGTACTGGGTGTATTTCACAAGATAACTACATACATCTTGATTAATTCCTTTTCAGGATATGTACTGATGCTAGGGTCTCTTTTCCTGGCCTAGCCACCCATGAATGATGATTAAAAATTCCCTTTTCCCTGTGTACGGACCAGACCTGCATAGGTTGCATTTTCTTTAAAATAACTACATGATACTTGATTCCTGCCCTCACAGGATATGTAGCAACGCCAGGATTTTACCTCCGATCCCAGCCACCAATAAAAGAAAAAATAGGTATATATAACTATCATCTATACCGCACGATGTTAAACTACACAGAATCACTTTTTCATGTCGCTTCAACTTCATCCTCTTTGCATGACGTTAAACTGCACAGACATCATCCTCACCGCATGACGTTAAACTTCACGGACTTCATCATCACCACACAATGATAAAACTACATGGACATCGTCGTGACCCACCCATGATATATGGAGAAACAAGATGGGAATACTCATTGCGCATTTGGATGAATCCTCTCCATATATCAGACTCCACAACCCAGATAATTGCTGATCTTCATATTCACTCATGGACATCAGAAGTGGAAAGTTATCGACCTGTGGACACCTTTGTGAGACTATGCATACCATGCCCTCGGCAACTCTGCATATTGATCGCCCCTGGCCCTTATACCGAAGGAAATATTTTCTCAGGCTATGATATTCCTATCTCCGTATGATTACCAGTCTCAAATCCCTCATATCATATCTCCCGATCCAAAAATTTATGGAGTAGTGGTTTACAAGTTCATTCCCCTCTCAAATCTAAACATTGTAAGTGTATCCCTACTTGGTTATCCTATGTATCTGCTCGTGGTTAACATGAAGATTTTCATCTACAAACATCAAGCTAGGGATAATCTACTTTGACTCGATAGGAAATTGCAGTGAAGATGTTTCTGTATGCTTGGACACCATTACCCCCAAATGTCGAACTCTATACTGTGATCAATATTGGATTTTCATAATCATTCATGGCCATAAAAATTTAAAATTTATCCACCCATGGACAACATTATACGACTATGCATACCCCGCACTCAGCAGCTCTGCATATTGATCACCCATGGCCTGTATACCAAAGGCAAGATTTCCTTAGGCGATGCTCTTCCTATCTCTATACGCTTACCAGCCTCAGGGCCCCCATATCATATCTCCCGATCCAAATATTTATGGTGCAGTGGTCTACATGTTCATTCCCCTATCACATCCAAACATTTCCAGGGTATCCCTACCTGGTTAGCCTATGTATTCACCTGAGGTTAGCATGAAGATCTTCATCTGCAAATGTCAAGCCAGGGCTAAGCTGCTTTGAATCAACATGAAATTTCGGTGAATATGTTTTTGTATTCTTGGACACAATTATCCCCATATTCCGAACTCTGTACTGTGAGCAATCTCAGATTTTCATAATCATCCATGGCCATCGGAAGTGAAATGTCATCGAACCGTGGACACATTTTCATGACTACGCATACCATACCCTCAGCGGCTCTGCATATTGATAGACCATGTCCCGTCTACCAAAGGAATGATTTCTGCAGGCGGTAGACTTCCTAGCCCCGTACGCCTGCTGGCATCAGAGCCCCATACCATACCTCCTAATCCTAGAATCCCCATAGTTACAGTTTACACCCTCATTCCCTCACACTTTTTCAATGTATTCCATAGCTTCCTAACTCAGTTGCCTTCCAGGTAATTGTAGCAATATTCACCCAATGGTCTGAACTCTATGACCATTAAACTACGAGTACTTCATTCTCACCGTACGACGTTAAACTGAATGGAGTAAAGGTATAAAACATGCGCAAGATAAATCATTGCAGGGTACTCCCTGAGTTTTAACAGCAACCAGGGACGAACATCCCTGACATGTTATGATAATTCCTTACCAAATGACAGATATCGTGGCCCGAATAATTGCAGATCTATATAACCATCCATGGACATCAAAAGTTGAAAGTCATTGTCCCATGGAAACCTTTTCATTATTATGCATACCATTCCCTCAGCGGCTCTACATATTGATAGCCCCTGGCCTGTCTACCAAACGAATGATTTCCTCAGGCGATACTCTTCCTATCTCTGTACGCTTACCAGCCTCAGAGCCCCCATACCATTTCTCTTGATCCAAGAAACCTCGGGACCACGATTTAAACCATCAATCCCTCTCCACATCTAGGACATGGAAAGATATTCGAGCCCAGTTATATTCTAACCAAGAGGATACATTGCAACTACATGCTTACTGTATGATGATTAAAACTGCAAGGAACATGTCTTTGCTGCCTCGCGTGAAGCTGCAAAGACCAAGCATTAAACATCCAGGGAAATGCATCCAACTACAAGCATATTTTCACAGATTTAAAAATGATACCTATCCTCACTGCATGATGTTAAACTTCCCATCATCTTCATAAAAAATTCCCCTTGTCCTCACTGCACGTTGTTAAACTGCACAGTATCTTTAATAATGCTCCTCGTCCTCACCGCAGGATGTTAAACTGCACAGAAGCATTCCTTGCCGCATGACGATAAACAATATTGAATTTAAGATGCCCTTCGTCCTCATCGCATGACGTTAAACTGCATGGTCGAACTCATCATGGTTTCAATTAGGAATAGAGGTCTTCCTCCTTCCCTTAGTTTACAAGATAGTCCTGCACAAACCACCATCTCACACTAGCGTGAGGCGGGATGACTTCACCCATTCTTGGGAAATTTAGCCGAGATGTTTCTCTCATATTCAGGCACCCTATCCACATAAATCACACTTTGTGCTCAGAAAGAGCCGAACCGTTGTAAACCACCCCTGGTGGTCCCGAATCTCAACATCCTTGAAGTTTCCAGGTTATTGGGAGAATGCAATCATTGACCAAGGGACACCTTTTCATGACTATGCATATCATGCACTTAGTGGCTCTGCATATTGATCTCCCCATACCCGTCTACCAAAGGCGTTATTTCCTTAGGCAATGCTTCACTCCATACGCCTCTTGGCCACTGAGCCCCCATATCCATCCCGGGATTCAGAAACCCTTTTAGCTGCAGTTTACCAACCTCTTTCAAAACCCTACCTAAATGTGCTAGAACGTCTCTGATGAGATTACTGAGAACCAGGAGAAGTCATTCCATTTTATATAATGTCCCAGATACATGACATTAAACTACACCAAGCTCCAACCATCCTTAACGCTAACTAAATGCTTAAGAAAAGGACCCTACATCCACACTCCTGATTAATACAGATGTTCCCAAACCCTTTCATACATCACACACCCTTTCCGAGCCACCCTTGGTGGTTTTCATAATTCTCCAAGCCACCCATGGTGGTTTCCATAAGTTGGACTTCCATGAAGTCCTCTGGCCATCATAAATAGACGGTCATTAACATAAGGACACCTCTGCTTGATTATGCATACCATGCCCTTAGCGGATCTTCACATTGATCACCCCTGGCCTATCTATCAAATGCATGTTTTTCTTAGCTGATTCTTTTCCTACCTCTGTACGCCGATATAGCTCCCATGCCTTGAGACATTCCCTTCATGTTGCTCAACTCTAATCATGTTCCCCCCACATGCATCTGAAGGGTATTGAGACATCTTTTAATAAAACAAACCTCATTGGGGCCCTCACCCCACCATATCTGGTCAAAGCTATTCGACCTAAAGCATCAGTAAAGATAGTCTTGTCATTGGGACTTTAAACCGCTCACAAAATGAGGCGCAAAGCCCATTAGGCTAAAAACCTGAAAAGGGTGACCTATGAAAAAGGTGAGCCAAACCCGCTGGGCCCACACCAAATGGGCCCAGGAAAAATTACGGTGTTAACATAAAAGAAAAAAAGATTGTGGGGGTCTTTATATAAAATTCTAGAAATAGTCAAACTATGCTCGCTGGATCCCACGGTGCATGAAAAAGTTAGATCTCGTTTATAATTTATCTATTTTCCTAAACTCTGATTATTCTATGTTCGGTAAATTATCATATAAAGAAATCATGTCAAATAATATCAATCATAGGTGAAGACAACAAGAGTGCTAAGGATAAACATCTCTTTGTTCCATAACAAAGATGATTAGAAGGGCATCCACAATCCGAAGCCTCCTCTGGCATGAAAGGTTATTACATGAGATTTTTAGCGGATTCAAAAAGTTGTATCAGGATCTTATGAGAATCCTCGATTTCTTGATAGAGATTCTACAGCATGGATGTCTCATCTTCTGCACCATCCCACAACGCTTCCACCTCTTGTTCCGCCTTTGAGCTCACCCACATCTCCTCCTCCATCTGTCGCTCCCCTTCTTCAATTATGGTTGAGATATTAGTCTCCTCCTACTATAGATTCTTTTTTTCACTCCTCAACACCTCTATTGGAGAATGCTGCTTAATGAATTCTACCTAAAGGATCACGACTACCCTAAAATAATTATGAGCTTCTTTTAGGAAAAGTTGTTAGGTCGCTGAAAGGCAGGATTCAGATTGAGTAGTAGAAAGACGAGATTCGAAACCACCAAGCCCCTCCCGGTCAGTGAAAACATACTTGACTATATCATAAATACCATGGTAGTGAAATCTGTCGATTCCCAGTAGCATAAACAGATTGCGCAGCTTCGACAATTTAGTCTGCATCTCGGCCATGGGCGGCTGAGAAATCAGCTTCCAAATTTTCTCCCATGCCCTTTGGCGAGCGGGTCGAAGATTGGAAAGGACTCGTTGTCAGGATAGGAGTCACTCCCAGACAAAGATACATACACTGGATTTAACATTACCAAAGAAGGACCCGATGCGGCCTCACCCGAAAACTCTGATGCCGCGGAAAATTCACCCCCAGTGGTTGTGGTCACGGGAACGATTGGATCCGAAGGCACAATCGCCAGCGCTGAAGGTCGTGGTCCTAATTCCTGAAAGTCGATAATACAGATACATATCCATAATTAGAAAATGGAAATGAAAGGAGTTAGTTTCAAGAGATTGAAAATCTTACCACTGATAATCAAGGCGTTTGTTCCCTCAAGATCTGCGCCGCCACTACTGCTCAAGGAAGACACTATATCTTTGATAGGTAAGGGAGTCCTGGGAACCCCCAGAGGTGTCTAGGACCTAAGTCCACTCCCAACACCATCAACCCCCAATGATGTCCCCAAGCGGCCATCTACGGAGATCAAGCTCAAGGAAATTACTCCCCTGGTAAACAGAGTGATGGCCCGCTCTGGGTTTCCGACAACTAGCTGGGTATTAGGATCTTCCTCCATCGCCATGGGATCCATCAGATCTGGGGCCTCCTCGGTAATCATGGGCGCCCATCCTCCCCCTAAATTGTAGAGGCTCTCTTATCAACGAGAGTCTCATCTCCCAGTTGTTCCTCCTCTGACATATCTCTGATTAATGAAGACAGAAGGAAAGCGTCTGTATCACTAGCCCCTTCAGTAGGGCCCGCCATCTCGTCACGCTTAGGTATGGCCGCAAGTGGTCCCTCTGATAATAAAGTGGAAGAAGGTGCCACCAATTGGGTGGCCATAGCCAGGTCTCCGATTGGCCCTACACTATAGCGCCAAAATAGTTAATAACTGGAAGAATCAGGACATATGAGTTGGTAGTCGAGGAAATGGGAATCATGATTACCCGACGTCCCCTGTCTGAGCCGTCCCGATAATCGGGATGCCTATCGAGGTCTCTGGATCTTCCCAGGGGACAATTCTACACATGGAACGCTGGAAAGAGTAGGAGGAGGGAAAACCCTATTTGGATCCGCGATGGTTGCATCCATGTGCTCAGCTACACCTGGAGACCCCTCCTCGATGACCCCCATAGTCGAAGGTGCGTGTTCGGCTGCTGCAGTACCACGGGGAGTACAATCTGGGAAAGGAATTTCCCCTAGGATTCCTCGGCACCCTGTATAAAGGGAATAAACTTTAGAACCTTCACAGTAAAGGTGGAAGAAATACAGAACAGACGAGCAGGGCAACCTCTTCTTCCGGATCAGACGATTCGGGATGTTTTATCATCATGGACACCCGATTAGACTCATAAATCCGGTTTCAGAGTGAATGCACGTATGCGTCCATCTCCTTCAATGAGGTGACTATTTTGTCCAGATACTCTTACAACAACAAGTGAGGTAGTGGGAAGATAGTCCCAATACTTGGAAGCTCTAGAGGGATCGTTTGGAGTAACACCCAAACCTATTCATCTGAGCCACTGACCCTTAGGTCTTCCCAAATCCTCCACGCATCGGGAAATGTGGCCGTAACTGGAACAGCTAGCCAGGGGGGATCAACCTGAGAGGGCCGGGCAACGACATGGGCTGGTGGAGGCACCGCTATCCATGTTTGTTTTCCAGATCTCACCGCCGCCCTATAACTCTCTGGAGCTACCTGTGGGCGAGACCTCATGGGTAGGAGGGGAATTCCCTTGCCTCAGCCGTAATAGGGGAACTGCCGAAATTATCGCCCCCTGAAGAGTGATCACTCTCTTCCTCCTCCTCACCAGTCACCAAATTTAGCATGGCCTAGTCCCAATGAGTCAACTCTGTATAACCCCGACATGCATGAACGTAAGCCTCAAGGTCTCGGAGATACTGATTGGCCCTATTCGGGTCCACATAATATAGATTGTCAATAGGAGCAGATATGTTGCCCAACCTGTCAAGTGCCACGTCTGATTCCTGGAGATGCTGCCACAAAGAATGGGGGTACTGGATGAGAAAGGATTACTGACCTCTAAATTCATCCCATTGGCCCCATACCATCGGGAAGGAAGCATCAGCAGGAATGTCTAACTCTCTCCAGACAGCTTTGAGGGCATGTGAAGAGACACCTCTGTCTGTTAAAACCTTCCTCAGAGGCATGAGACCAGAAGGGTTACAGAGGACCTTTCCCGGCCTGGTTGGGGAACTATCCCCATTTCGCTTCCTCTTACCCTTCGATGTATTAGGACTCGAGATAGTGGGCACCCACAGCACTAACTAACCATTCGGGTAGGATTGCACGCAGGAGTCAGCATCGCTTTTGGATAAGAAAGGCATGGAGTCTGCAAGTGCGGGGGTCATAACCTCACAGCCAGTATCCTCCCAGGTGAAAATTAACCACAATTGTCTTGCTACCATTAGATGATGGTTCCCGCGGGTTCCATTGAGTGCAGGAGGAAACAACGCTTGGACACATCCAAATTGACGTCTGAATCGGCAAGGCGCATACCCCTCGCAGATCAGTTCTCCGCCAATACGAGCCACCAGGATACCTTCTCGGAGGGAAAAGAGGTAGCCCCACTTTGTATATTCCAATGATATGGTGTTCATTATTACACCAGATGGGGAGGGATTTGGTCATAAATTGAAATGATCGTAACTCAATATCCGGCTCGACAACAGATGCATATTCTGGACCGTCTGTTTTCCATCCTTCTCTTGGACCACCCACTCCTTGGGCATAACCCCGCTGGTCAGTGGCCAATACGGCTGGAATATTGTACCTGGAATCTGAAAAATATTGATGAAAGTATAGTAGTTCTTAATATGCACTCCCAACCATCCCCAGAGAATATGAAAAGGTTCGGCTACCCGGTTTGGCTGACTCCCCTTGGTAACATTGCCAAGAAACCAATAAATCCTAGACAGTACTGGTATGGCCAAGTTGATGACATTGCTGGCGGCCAGCTGTGCTGTCATAAAAAAGTAGAGACTCGCACGCCACCGGTCTCGCATATGGCCAATAGCCAGCCACTGAAGAACATGGCCAGAAATTCCGCCAGATGGAGCAGTCGTTCGACGTCAGGCACAAGTTCCCAACCCCAGCTGTTGAACCGGACTTCCTCCAAGATCATCCAATATTTTCCCTTCTGCCTTCGGGATTCCATCGTGGGATAGGTTATGGGCCTACAAAGAAGATCCATGGTCTTTCTCTCTCTGGAAAAATCCTTGATCCATTCATTATATGGGACAAGTTGTTTCAGAGATATATCTTTTGAATACTCCTGTGACTCATTAATAAGATGCTTCACCAAGGGAGGAGTCCTCTCTTAGTTATACCACGCAGAAAGGGGAGGAAAGAATTCATTATACATGCCTCCGACAATTGGGACCCCTGAAATCTGGAAGACATCCCAAAGAATGATACCCACCTCTCCGTGAACCAGATTGAATGTGTTGGTATCCAGACTCCAACGGCTCATAAACTACTTGGAAAGGGCATGAGGCTGATGGGTGTAGGTTTGGGACACCCAGACAGCTTCATATAAACCTATGGCTCGCAATTCCTCTTCAAACTCCACACAGCTCTGGGAATCATAGATGGGCCACCCCCAATCTAACGACTTAAACGCCCTTCCAAGCCAGAGGTCCCAGTCCGCTGACCACCCACATTGGCTATTTACCATAACATTATGGGAAATGCTTCAGTAATAGTGAATTTCCCCATCCTGCTGATGTTTTTCTCTTATCGGGGACATGGGAAGGTGATTCCGCACAGATCTGGCAGTTGTATCCCTTAGGGTAGGCCATCCCCTGGAAGATATCACAACTCGAGGGATAGTACTGGTAAATATCCACGATGTGGGATTATTATCGTGAGATGGCACTGGAATCAGGGTATCGGACAATAAGCCGAACCCGTATTTAGGAAGGATGTTGTAAAATGGGTACTCCTGCTGTGACTCGGACAACATGTTTGCGAGGAGGGGGTACAGTGGAGTGTGGCAGACTCCATCCAAAACAAAGCTGGCCACATCCCTAAACATTGATCATCAATTGGAAGAGGCTCTCCAGTAGGCCTAATTGCAGGTCAAGGAGGAACCTTATTTTCTCCCTGCATCATGGAAACCATACAGATGGTTTGCCCAAAATAATAAAATTTGGACAAGGAAAAAGACCCTAAGGAGCCTTCATGACAAAATCCTCGTAGGGCCTCAAAAGGTGGTTCGCGACGGCAGCACCCCACGAACCAACCCTATGCAGAAGAAGTCCATTATACTCTGGCTCGTGGAGCGTTGGCCAGAAAGCAGCGAACCAAGATGCTCCGTGGAATCGCAATCCCAGAATTAAATGTTTATGTTTGGAAGAAATAAGAAATTTTCAAAGTCTAGAAGATTTTCAATCTGCGGACCATCAAAACCATTTATCTAGTTCCCACGCGGCCTGTTGAAACATACTTTTAATTGATAAAAAGTATTATTTAGCAGCTAGGAGATTGGTCTACGGGTGAAGGCAGGCATGAATGGGGAATGGTTCGCGGAAATGGAAGCTGGTTCGTGGATGAGGAGTTTGCGAAGGAGAAAGCACACAGAGACGAAAAGAGAGCTCTTTTTTCACGAAGAATCCGGTAATAGATAATGGAAGGGCCCCCTTATTTATAGACATGGACCCCTACCGAGTCCAACCCTCTACTACGAACTATCCAAGTTTCAAGACCACTCAACATCAGAATATTCTCCTCTTCGTTTCGATCGGACCCCATTCCGATGGGGGGCATTTGTAGGGTCCTGAAAAATTTGAAAAGTAGAATGAGAATCCCTTAATTCAAGAGAGGATTCTACCGAATTTCCCTTGAGGAATGGGAAAAAATGTGGAGAAGACCCAAGAAATTGGAAAAGGATCGACGGGTCCACATACCAGTCCGACATGATAGTATGTGGCTGGTTCAGCAATCCGCCCCTCCGCGGACCACTGTCATTAGCAGAATAGAGGTGGGATCTCTCCGCCGGCGAGAAGCAAGATGGGCGACAAGCCGGTCCACCATCATAAACTGCCCCAGCCGCGAACCGCGTCACCCAGCCTAGACTGTGTATGTCGTCGTTCATGGAATAGAGGTGGAGCCCTGTGCGGCCATGAAGCACTCCCCGAACCAATTTGGTTTGAGGGTAAGGTGCATTCAATGCCTCCTGAGAGTTGCGGATTGACCAAGTCATCTGTAAACTAGGTTTCCGATCATGGTCATCTACAAAAGGTGCCGCATGACCACAAATACATCACTTTCCCTCCTCTATAAAAGGAGATCGATGGGGAGAAGAAAGGGATCGATAAGATTCGGGTGGAAGGATTTCAGAGGAAGGAGCTCAGGATTTCACAAACAGCGAATTTTCAATTCGCGAACAAGAACAGGTATGAAGCTGGGAACTAATTTATAAGGAATTGAAAAACGCATAAAAAATTGGTGAAAAACAAACATAAAAAAAGGCCGTGAGCCATGGCCCCTCCACGGACGTACTCCCTACGGACAGGGGAGTCTATGCCCCTTTTTGATCTGAAGCACCGCGTAGCACCCTCCTACGCGGGCAAAGCCCTAACCGACAAATCCCTGACCGACGTCGCCCTTGGTCATCGTTTCTCGTGTGGACTCCGTCGCGTACCAACCTGGTACTTGGGCCGAACCTGAAGATGTATACCACCCTGGTACGCGTGATGCCTATCTATCCGTGCACCACCCTTGTACATGAATGGCCTCTCCAGCCGCGTAGCACCCCCCTACGTGAAGGGTGCCACTCCTCATAGACCCATGTGGCCCGCCAACCCATTCGGTGTTCCCATTTCCCAAGTCAGATAAAATCCTTCCAATCAGACCAGATCCTTTGCAATCCCATCATTGGTCTATTCATCGGCCCCGACCCAAGGCCTCTACCGAAGCCACCAGATCCATATTATGTAATCTCCAGGCACATCAGCGCGCTGCTTTGTGTTCACATACCCACTGTAGGAGAGAGCAAAGGGGTTGTTCCGACCCTCGAGCGGGTTCCCAAAACACTCCTTCGCATCCCCACGGTAGTGCAGCGTCTAAGCCCAAGAGTCCCCTTTCTTCCTCTCCACTCTTTAGGATTGAGGGACCCCACTTATGTTTCCTTTCGATGCTAGCAGTGAGTGATTATCCCCTCTTCTGAGATTGATAGGGCATCGTCCTTGGTGTAAGCCCCTATCCTTTCTTGCTGGAGGTAGCACCCATGCACTTCCGTACTTACCTGGTGCCAAGGACCAAGAGGGGAGATGGACACAAGGGTTTTCGTTACCCTTTCCCTCTCCCGCTGGGCTTTTTCACCATAGGGCCTCCATCCTTGAGTAAGTCCCAATCTCCATTTCTCTGGGCCACTCCATGCGTAATCCCCACTCCGCTTCCCATAGATGCAGCGTTCGCGACTTGATAGTTAGGTATCTGCTACCTCATGTTTCTCACACTAAGTATGACTCACGTGGTCTTGGAGTAAGTACCGACCCTGACCCTAACCTCCGGTGAACTAAGAGGACTTGGATCCTTGCAAAGGCATGGTACATAGGAAGACTTCACGAGGTTCAAACCCACCACCCGGTCATTCCAACCCCTTCACGTCGGTTCACCAACTCTATGAGCATCCCTCCTAGAGTAAGCCCCACACCATCCCTGCTGGAAGACAATGGCCCTTCTCCTATCATCACGGAAGGTTCATTGATCCCCTGTGTGAATTTTACCTTCCTCTTACAACAGGGGGAAGGAGAGTCCAGGGGTCCCGGCCTTTCCCTCCGCTCATCGTCTTTCTACCCTTCCATCGGTAGGGAGGATTTGTGAGTCTTTTCAAGTCTATTGCATTCTCTTGTATCTCACATCAAGCATTTCTCACGTGGGCTTAGGGATTTTTAATGGCCACAACACCCACACAATGACGGTTTTAGAACTAACTATGTGGGTTTTGATCCCTGTTTCCTAAATATAGTACGTAGGATGCCTCCTTGAGGTTCAATCCCAATTCGGGCCACTTCGACGTAATTCTTGCACCAACTTTAACCAAGAGCCTCTCGCCCGGGTGTCCTTGCAACAATACATTAAACTGTACGGTTGGGTCCTCGTCACACGACCTAAAAGGTGATGTGTCCTATCAAGTGGCTCCGAACTACGTGGATTCTGATTCTTCTCACGAGGATAAATAGGAATCCCGTATCACAGGATCAATCCAAATGCTCAAGTTTTTATCTATCCCCATGGAAGACAATAAACTACAGAGCCCCCAGTTATGAGTCTTCACACTCACACCGTCTCAATGAGTCCAAACTCCTTGGAGTCATTAATCCCAATGAGGGATGGTAAACCTCGGGCCTAAATGATTTCGAATCCCTGTGTTCTGCTGACCATTGACAACCGGGAGTAATCCGTGAATACTATGCTTGGGGATAAACCAATGATTAGTTAACATATGAACACATATAAAATCTATAAGAGAGTCCTGGAACAGGAAATAATCCCCCCCCCCCAACAAAAGGGTGCGATTAGCCCGACTTCCCATCCTCTTGACCAATGTGAGTTCATAAGTATTGCTGGCCGAATCGCTCAGCGAACCTCTGCCTTTGGAAAGCAGGTCCACAGATCGTTTGATATGGAACCGTTAGGCGTTTTGAAACGAAGACCGATATACCCGACCTTAGCGATTGATCAGAGCTCAACCCTCCGTGAGATAGACCGTCGGGCGCGTCGGTGCCCTCCCACCGAAAACGGTTCGAAACAACCCTAAAAACACTAAAACACCTAAAACCTAATAACTCTAGAAACCCTAAGAAACACTAAATCCCATAAAAACCTTAAAAACCATAAAATCCCTAAAAAACATAAAACCCCATAAATTCCAAAAAAGGAATTAAAAATCACTAAAACATAAAATCCCCTGAAAACATTGAAAACCCTTCACAAAAACATAAAAACATAAAAACACTTTAAACCCATGAAAACGGTAAATGTTAAAAGCTCTAAAAATCCAAAAATGTCTTTGAAATCCTTAATCCATTAAAAACGTTTAAAACCCCTTAAATCCTTAAAAGTCCTAAAAATCACTAAAAACTCTAAAACCCATTAAGAACCTAAAAACATAAAAAAAATTAAACCACCCTAAAAATGATTACAAAACTCAAAAAAACACAAATACCCAAAAACCTATTGGTAGTGACTACCAGATGACTGCGCAAGAGGGAACTACTGGTAGTGATTGTTAGATGACTACGCAAGAGAGGGTAGAGGGGAAGGAGACAATGGATAAGTTAGAGGAGGCTTCTACTCAGGGGGGCACATTGGTGGCATGGATGGTGTGCGGGTAGGGGGAGGGACCTAGCACGGGGGATGTACCCGATCAGGGGGGTGCTGCTGCACATGAGATGGTTCCAAGGGATGAGGTGAACTTGCAGCTGGACCTGGCTAGCGCGGTCCCTTTTTTAAGGAACCTTTTCTTGCTGTTTGTTCAATGAATCAGGAAGCCTTTCTCATTCCTGACCAAGATTTTTTCTAGGAGGACCACGAAAGGATGGCTCAAAATATGAACTTGTTCATTAAGAAAATGTCCTTGGTGGAGGTGTCTAATCCATAGGGTCAGGATAACAAACATGTAGGGGCCTCCTCGGATCCCCGTAAGAGGAAACCAAGGAAGGATTATTTGGATCTGCCTAAAATTGTGACCACGAGAGCCTCTGGCAAAGCGAAGGAGGTTGCCTCTGGCATGGGAGGTTGGTATATAAAGATGTAGTTGAATGCGGAGCAGAAGCATCTCATAGAGTATTACATAGCCTTATTAAAGAGATATGAATCATTTGAATGGGAGTCGATGGAGTCAGATGCTTCTTCAGGCTATGGTACTGACGGGGACCCATATGTGGATGGAGACGTTGACCTGTACTTTCTGCTACTCTCTTTTCTGTTTTTTGGGTCTTTTGGGGATTTTTTGTCATGGGGGGTCCATGGATTTTTGGGTGTGGGCTGTTTGGCTCTACCCCACCCTTGTCTGCTTTGTTTTACATTAATAAATTTTGGGAGGGCCAGGAATAGCCTGGTCCTGCACCTCTTCCTCCATAACAGTACTAAATATTCCATAAAATCTATAAAATTTTAAAATACCCTAAAAACCAAAAACATCAAAAAGAAATCATTTAAACCTAATGAACACTTGCAACCCCAAAAATCCAAAAACTGACAAAAACCCTAAATAACACTAAAAACCCTAAAATTACCTAAAATCCAAATAACCAAAAAAATTGCTAAAACCCCTAATAATATAAAAAAACCTAAAAACCATGATCATCCCAAAGAATGAAATTAAAACCAAAAATTACATAAAACCTCATAAATATCCTAAAAAATTCTTAAACACATAAAACCCTAAAAGACCCTAAAGTCCCTAAAACACCTAAAAACAAAAAAATGACTCAAAAACACAAACCACTGAAAACCCATAAAAACCATAAAAACACTCAATATATAAAAACCCTTTAAAACCATAAAAATTAAAAAAAACTCTAAAATCCCATTAAAAACCTCAAAACCCTAAAATCCAAAAAAAAAATTCCCAAAAAATCCAAAAACCCCCAAAAAAATCCTAAAACCCTAAAAATCGGTAAAATCCCAAAAAACAAAAACAAACCTAAAAAATTACTAAAATACATAAAAATATACAAAAACATTAATAAAATTTGAGAATATAAAAAACCTAAAAACAATTAAAACCCAAATAAACAGAAAAACTCAAGAAACACTGAAAAATACATAAAAACAATTAAACATAAAAACCCCTAAAATTTTAAAAAACTCATAAAAAACCCTAAAAACATCTAAAAACAATACAAAACCATTAATCCCATAAAAATTTTAAAAACACTACAAACCCTTAAAAACTAAAAACCCTCAAAAAACCATAAAAAACCGAAAACTCGTAAAAACCCCCAAGTCCCTCAAAATCTTTAAAAACCGAAAAATAATAAAAATCTCAAAAAATCCAAAAAATCACAAAAAAATAGTGCCTACAACCCTAAAAAATCATACAAAATATTAAAAACTGAAAAAAAAATAAATCCCCAAAAACATATTTTTTTAAAAAAAATAAGAAACATAAAAACCCTAAATAAACCTTAAGAACTCTCAAAATCGTAAAAAAACTTGAAAACCATAAAAAAATTAAAAATAATAAAAAATACACAATACGTAAGAATACCTAAGAACCTTGAAAAATCTTAAGAAGTCCTTTGAAACCCAAAAACACTTAAAATCTAAAAATACTATGATGCTTAAAACCCTAAAACTGAAAAAGACTATTAAAACCCTAGAAACCCATAAAACCAATAAAAACCACTAAAAACCATAAAATCCCATAAAAATATAAAACATGTAAAAATCTAAAAACCCTTTAAACCCCTACAAATGTTAAAAATCAATAAAAACCATTAAAACCCTAAAAATTATAAAAACCCCAAAAAACCACTAGAACCCTTAAGCCCCCTAAAAATTATAAAAATACTAAAAAAACGTTAAAAATCCCTAAAAACATCAAAATCCATAAAAACCAGGAAAATCCCAAAGAAATTCATATAATTCTAAAAACACTTAAAACCACAAAAAACACTAAAAAGAGGAAAAAACCCTAAAACACCTCCAAAACCCTAAAACCCCTAAAAACCTTAAAACCCATAAAACACATTAAAAACCTATAACCCACTAAAAAATATACAAACCCTTTAAACCCATAAAATATAAAAACTCTAAAAAAAAAGAAAACACTAAATAACTAAAAAACGCGTAAAACCCTAAAAATACATAAAACTTCTAAAAACAATAAAATCCAAAAAATCCAAAAAATCATTAAAACCATAAAAACCTAATAAATGCCTAAAATACCTAAAAATTAAAAACCCTAAAAATAATGAAAACCCCTTAGAAAACCTTAAAAATATAAAATCACTCAAAACCCTTAAAAATCAAAAAAAAACTAACAACCGTAAATATCGTAAAAATAATAGAAAACATAAAAACTACTAAACATGCTACAAAACAATAATGATCCAAAAAAATCCCTAAAAATAACTAAAAACCTAAAAAACCCTAAAACCCAAAGGAATCATTTGAACAACCTAAAATAAAAAATCACATGAAACCTATAAAACACTAAAAATCGTAAAAATCACACAAAACCCTAAAAAACACTAAAATACTATGACACCTTAAAAACCATAACATCTTAAAAAATATTAAAACCCTAATATTCCATAAAAAGAAATAAAACTATAAAACCCATCTAAACCCCAACATCTTTAAAAACTATAAAAAGTCAATGAAACCCCTATATAACACAAAAAAACCCTAAAACTAAAAAATCAAAAACACTACAATTTATCAGAATCCCTAAAAATCATAGAAAACCATAAAAATCCTAAAAGAGATGATTGTGGATGGATATACTACTCTAAGATGGTTGATGATTGGCTGGGATGTGGTGAAGTTGATGAGTTTAAATTTGGTGCTGATGGTTCTGTGCTGCTAGATGTGGGTTAATGCTGGATGATGGGGTCTGTTGCTGCTTGGATTTGTGTTTTAATGGTTTGGTTTTGCCTTTATTTTTGACTGTTTTGGATTTCTTGGGTTTGGGGTTGTTAAGGGTTTTTGGGTGCGGGTCGTTTGACCCCTACCAATCCTTATATGCATTGTCTTTTTCTTCTAATAAACTTGGGGTGTCATGAATAACTCGACCCTCACATCTGCATTACCCTAAAAGAGTCATAAAAATACCCATAGGGGTAAAACACCCAAAAAAACCTTGCAAAATACTAATAAATCATTAAACACTAAAAATAATTAAATCATCTAAACCCCCCCCCCAAACCATAAAACACCAAAAATATTAAATGCCTATAAAAAATCATAAAACCCATAAAATCCTTTAAATCCCCTAAAAACCAAAAAATCCGTAATATCCACAAAAAAACTGAAAATCCTTTAAGCCCCCCAAAACATTAAAAACTCTTAAAAAGAAATAAAACCCAAAAAACACTAAAATAACTAAAAACTCTAAAAAACTATTAAAAACACATAAAACCCCTAAAACTCCTCAAAATTCCAAAAACTCCTAAAAGACCAAAAAAATTCTAAACATCACAAAAAATAATAAAAATCATAAAAACCACTAAAACTATTAAAACCCCTAATAAATCCTTAAATTACTAAAAATACATAAATTTCATAAAACCTAAAAATGCTAAAAACCCTAGAATCCCTAAAAAACCCTAAAACCCTAAAAGCCCTAAAAACTGAAAAAAAAACCGCTATGGGATTTTGGGTGTGGGTCATTTGATCCCCCTCCCTTGTCAACAATGTCTTCATGTCTTTTTTTTAATAAATTTTGGGGGTACCAGGAATAGCCTGGCCCCGAGCCTTCCTTGCCCCCAATACCATAAAACACTGAAAACCACTAAAAATCTATAACCCCTTTAAACACTTAGAAACGGTAGAAATGCTAAAAACTATAAAAACCCAAAAAAATTCAAAAAAAAAACATAAATACCCAAAAAACAATAAAAATCCAAAAAACCATACAAAACCCTAAAAACCATCAAAATATCTAATAATCCTGAAATACCATAAAATTACTTAAAAATAATTAAAAATCAATAAAACCATAAAAACTCTAAAATCCCTAAAATGCCATAGGATAACCATAATAAACTAAAAATACATAAAACCCCAAAAACCCTAAAACATACAAAAAAACCTAATAATACAGAAAAAACACTAAAACTCTGAGTAACCACACAACCATTAAAAACCCTAAAAACCCATAAAAACCCAAAAAACTGATAAAAACTATAAAAACACTTTAAACCCCTAAAAATATTAAAAAAATAAAAAAAGTCAAAAATACCCAAAACTACTCAATAAAAACCCAAAAACCTAAAAAATCCTAAAAACCTAAAAAACCCTAAATCCCTAATACACTAAAAACATAAAAATCCTATAAAAACCCTAAAACTCCCTAAAAATGTAAAAATCTAAAAAACTCATAAAAATCATAAAACCCCTAAAAAAATTAAAAAACATAAAAATCCCTAAAACCCCTAAAATCAACTAAAATCTAAAAAAATCCCCTAAAACACTGAAAATGTAAAAAAACTCTAAAAAACATTAAAACCCCTAAAAACTCAAAAAAACCTCAAAAACCTCAAAAACCCCATAAACACAATAAACACCTAAAAACCCTCAAAAACTCAATATCCAAAAAATCACTAACAAACCATAAAAATCCTAAAACGTCCCAAAAAACCCTATAAACATTAAAAATACAAAAAATGTAAAAAAATCCCTATGAAAATGATTAAAACAATAAATACTTTAAACCCCTAAAATCCTAAAAATGTTAAAAACATTAAAAACCCTAAAACCCCTAAAAACATTTTAAAACCCTTAAAACCCATTTAAACCCCAGAAAAACACCAGTAAATCTGAAACACTTTAAACACATAAAAAGGTTAAAAACTATAAACACCCCTAAAATCCATAAAAATCTTTGAACAACAATAAAACCCCAAAAAACCATAAAACCCAAATAAACCCCTAAAAGCATCAAAATCTCTAAAAACAATTAAACTGAATAAAATAATTGAAAAATTGAAAAAATGTTAAAACTTATAAAAAAACTTAAAAATATATAGGAAACCATAAAAACCAAAAAACATATAAAACCCTAAAAGAAATAAAAACGCTAAAATCCATAAAAACACTAAAACCACAAGAACCATAAAACCCTAAAAACTCAAAAACCCTGAAACCCTATATTAAAAAAAATAACATTAAAAACTATAAAATTCATTTATTTCTATAAAAACATTAAAAACTATATAATCCCATAAAGAATCTAAAAAACATCAAAAAACCATTGAAATCGAAAAAACCCTAAAAATCCAAAAAAAACTCTAGAACCCATAAAAATTTCAAAAAAAAACCTAAAAACCATAATAATTCTTAAAAATATCTAAAATCTGTAAAAACACAAAAAAACCATCAAATCCTTTATAACATGAAGAATCCCATAAAAAATTTAAACCCCTAAAACCCAAAAAAATAAAAAACCACTAATAAACAAATTCCATAAAAATACTAAAACCGATAAGAATTCTAAAAAAACCTTAAAAATTACTAAATGTGTAAAAATCCATAAAAACATGGATTTTTTTTGAAAACCATAAAAACATAAAAACTATTAAAACCTGTTAAAATAAAAAAAACTCTAAAAATATTTAAAAAAACCATAAAACCCCTAAAATATCTCAAAGACCATCACATACCCTAAAAACATAAAAAACATATGAAAAACTATAAAAACCATTTAAACCATTAAAAATATTAAAAATCTATAAAAAAATTTAAACCCCCTAAAATCCAAAAAAATAAAAATTCCAAAGTCCCTAAAATCTTCAAAATCCATAAAAATGAAAAAAATCCAAAAAAATCCAAAAATCTCCTAATGCCCTAAAAAAATACAAAATCCTATATCTATGAAAATCTGTAAATACACTTTAAAAAATATAAACACTTAAAACCACTAAAAAATCTAAAAATAATAAAAATAAAAAACCAAAAACCCAAAAACCCCAAAAACCTTTAAAAAATACTAAAAACCCCTAAACCCCGAAAAATAACTAAAAACTCAAAAAACATAAAACCCCTAATTTTTTTTGAAAAACACTAAAAACTTGAAAAACCCCAAGAAACCATAAAACCCAAAAAAACCATAATAACTCTAAAAGCATTACGAACCCTAAAAACTCTCAATATCCCAAAAAACAACAAATAATTTTAAAAATCCTAAAAAATAATAACAAACCCTAAAATGTAAAAACCTATAAAAATAATGAAAAACCCCTAAGAAAACATTCAAAACCAGAAAACACAAAAAACGCCTAAAAACCTAAATGTGGGAGGTACCTAAAAACCCTAAACTCTAAAAACCATGAAACCAACTAAAACCATAAAAACACTAAAACCCGATAAAAATCCTAAAAACACTAAAAACACATTAATGACCTAAGAATTTAACAAAACTATATTAAACCATAAAAACCACAAGAAAAAAAACCTAGAAAACTAAAAAATCCCAAACAAACCCCTAAAAACTCCTAAAACCCTAATCACCCTCAATATCACTAAATACCATAAACACAAATCAAAATCCCAAAAATACCAAAAAATCCCTAAAATCGTAAAAACCCCTTCAAACCCCTAAAAACATTTATGAAAACCTTACAACCTAAAATCATTTTAAACCCCTAAAACCCTAAAAATAGATAAAAATCATAAACACCTAAAACCCTCAAAATCCTCAAAAATTATAAAAATCTTATAAAATACATAAAAACCCTAAAAATAAGAATAATATTTAAAAACCACGAAAACCCCTAATAAAACCTTAAAAACATAAAAAAAAATCAAACTCCCTAAAAAAAGAAAGTGATAAAAACCCTAAAAACCTAAAAAAAGACCCAAACATCTCTAATGACGCTAAAAACCATAAAAACCAATAAAAAAAATCAAAAACCCTAAAATAAAATAAAATCCCTAACACACCAAAAGATTTAGAAAACATTTAAACCCCTAAATACGTCAATAAAGTGTAAAAAAATTTAATAAAAAGGCAAAAAACCCATAAAACACTAAAAAACCATAAAGGCCACTAAACCCCTCAAAATCATTAAAAAACCTAACAAATATAACATTACTAATAAATTCATAAAATCTCTAAAAACATACAAACCTATAGAAATCAAAAAACCACCTAAGATAACCTTAAAAACCTATAAACATGTAAAACCACTAAAAACCAAAACAACTCTAAAAAACCTAAAAATACTAAATGTCCGTAAAAAACCTAAAAACTATAAAAATATTAAAACGGAAACAAATATATAAAAATTTATAAAATCCTAAAAACTATGAAATTCCCTATGAAAATCATAAAAATATAAAAAATCCCTTTAAACCCCTAAAAGTTAAAAAAATGATAAAATCCATAAAAACCCTAAAAGAAATTAAAACCCTGAAATCCCTTAAAACCATACAAAAACATAAAAACATTAAAACCCTATAAAAACCTAAAAACCCCTAAAATAATTAAAACTACTAAAACCCCCTGAATACCTAATTAAACATAAAACATATAAATATCCCAAAAATGAAAAAAACAGTAAAACGCCTAAAAACCATGAAAACCTTTAAAACCATAAAACCCAAAAAAACTCTAAATACCCATAAAAACCCTAATAACCACTAAAAAAATCAAAAAACACTACGAAACTCTAAAACCATTAACAAAATATAGAAAACTATAAAACCCTTAAAACACAATAATAATTCTTAAAAACTGAAAATGGTAAAAAAACTCAAAATCCCTTATATCCTGAAAAAATCCATCAAAATCCTAAAAAATACATAAAAATACCTCATAACATAAAAGAAACCTAAAAAATAGAATGAACCCCATGAAAACCTTAAAAAACTAAAATCGCATAAAATACCTAAATCTTAAAAAATGATAAAAACCTTAAATACTCTAAAAACCACTAGAAACCTTAAAACACCTAAAACCTATAAAAACCCTAAAAACCATAAAACCCTAAAAAATAAAAAAAAACCCTATAAACCATATGATCCATAAAAACCATAAAAAACCCTAAAAACCATAAAACCCTCAAAATCCTTAAATACCCTAAAACCCCATAAAAATCCTAAATAAACCCCTAAAAATCATTAATAATGGAAAAACTATAATAACCTTGAAAAACCCCACATAAAATAATTAAAAACTAAAATAACTTAAAACCCCAAAAATATAAAAAACCTAAAAAAGGATAAATCCCTAAATGAACCCCAAAACCCCTAAAACCATAAAAACCCAAAAAAGAATAAAAAATTGTAAAAACCCTTAAAACCTTTAAACACCAAGAAAAAAATCTAAAAACACTTTACACTTCTAAAATATTAAAAAAATGACAAACCCTTAAAAATCGAAAAAAAAACTCAAAAAACCCAAAAAACCCCTAAAAACTCTAAAACCCCCAAAATTCATAAAAACCAAAAAAAACTGTAAAAATACCCATAAAATCCATAAAATCCATAAAAACTAAAAAACCCCCAAAACCCAAAAAAACATAAGAGAACAAGAAAAACACTAAAACACATTAAACCCCAAAAAAACCTAAAAATCCTTAAAAATCACCCTAAATACCCAAAACCGAAAAACCCAAAAAAAACCTCGCAAAAACAATAAAAAAACACTAAAACCCAGAAAAACCCTAAATTCCAAAAAAAACTCTAAAAACCCTTTAAAACCCAATAAAAATTTAAAAAATTAAAAAACCTTAATAACCCAAAAAACCCAAAAAACCATAATAATATTAAAAACCCATAAATACCCTAAAAACCTAAAATCCCTAAAAATACTAAAAAGGAGTAAAAAACCTAAAAATTCCCTACAAATCTGTAAAAAAATAGAAAACCTTGAAAACCCTAATAAAACATGAAAATCCTAAAAACACATAAAACCCCTAAGAACAAAAAATGCCAAAAACCCTAAATCCCCTAAAACCATTAAAAATAATCAAAATCACTAAAACCATAAAACCATGCATTAAATACTAAAATATCCTTCAAATCCAAAAATTTTAAATACCTTAAATACAAAAAAAAATTCCAAAGAAAAGCTTAAAAATCGAAAAGCACATACAACCCCTAATAACCTAAAAAAGGATACCACACCTAAACACCATAAAAACCTGTAAAATATATAAAACATCCAAAAACTATAAAAATCCAAAACACATGAAAACCCTCTAAAATCCCATAAAACCTATAAAAAACCACTCAAAACACAAAAAACCAATTAAAAAACAAAAACCTTTATAAAATATAAAATCTTTTACTACGCTAAAAACAAAAAAAAATCCTCAAAATCCCAAAAAATCATTAAAACCATAAAAACTGTAAATCCTTCAAAATCCCTAAAACCCGTAAATATACTAAAATACTAAAATATGTAAAAAATAATGAAATCCATAAAAAATTGTAAGAAAACCTTAAAAACGTAAAACATATAACCCCCCCCCCCCAACAACCTAAAAATGATAAAAACCCAAAAAACTATAAAATTACATGAAAAACCTTAAACCCTTTAAACATAAAACCCGTAAAAACCTTAAAATCTCCAACACACCAAAAAAAATCCTAAAAACTATAAAACTGTTAAAATCTAATAATATCCCTAAAAACCATGATATATCTTTAAAAACATAAAAAATACCAAAAATATTGAGAAATGTAAAACCCCATATAAAACCCTATTAAAATCATAAAAATCTAGAAAACATTAAAACCCAAAATCCTAAAAATTCTAAAACACCTAAAAGACCCAAAAAACACAAAAAATCCTTAAAACCCCCAAAACCCATACAAATCATAAATAACCCAAAAAATACTTAAAATATAGACAAAACTTTAACCCTAAAATACACCAATAAAACATTAAAGACCTAAAAACCCATAAATCTCTAAAAACCTAAAAAGGATAAAATCCTAAAAGACTCTAAACCCCCTAAAAAGAAAAAAATCCCTAAAAACATAAAAACACCCCAAAAACCAAAAAAAAATCTTAAAAACCTAATAATATGTTAAACCACCTTTAAACCCCTAAAAACGTTAAAATAATATAAAAACCCTTAAAACCCAACTAAATTCCAAAAAACCCCAAAATTCCTAAAAATAATATAAAACCCTAGAAATAACAAAAAACCATAAACATCCTAAAAAAACTAAAAATCCCAAAAATCATAAAAACCCTAAAAACCCTGAAAAAACTAAGAAAACCATAAAAAAAAAATTTAAAACCACTAATAACATGAAAAACACTAAAAACCATAAATAACCCTCAAAACCCTCAAATTCAATAAATAACCTAAAATCTATAATAATCATAAAAAATACATAAATCGTAAAACCATAAAAACCATGAAAACCACTAAGAAAAAAAATTAAAAACCTAAAGAAATTAAAAACCATAAACAAAACTAAAATCTATAAAACTATAAACAAATAAGAAACCCATGAAGGCCCTAAAAGCCGAAAAAACCATGAAAACCCAAAAACCCATGAAATCCCAAAAAATTACTTAGAATTATTAGAACCCTATAAAACCTTAAAATGATAAAAACCCACAAAATCCCTCAGAATTGGAATGAACTCAATTACCCCATAAAAACCCAAAAAACCATACAATCCCAAAAAAACCTTCAAAATCATTAAAAACCGTAAAAACCAAAAAAAGAATCCTAAAAAGTCCAGAAAATCCCCTAAAACATAAAAACCCTCCAAAAACCTAGAAAACACTAATAAAACAACACTAACCTATAGACACATAAAACCATTAAAAATATAAAATAATAAAACCCCTAAAACACCCTAAAACCCTAAAAACTCACAAAATCCATAAAAACCATAAAAAATACTAAAATTTTTTAAAAAATCAAAAAAGCACAAAAAACACTAGAAACCAGGAAAAACCCAAATATGTCCTTAAAAAACTAAAAATACTTAATATCCTTAAAATCCTAAAAAACGTATAAAAACATCAAAAAACCTAGAAGGATCTTATAATCCACAAAACCCTTAAAATCCATAAGAACCATAAAACTTTAAAAACCCTCAAAATACAATAAACCCCTCAAACTAGTAAAAACTCAAAAACCCCTTTAAATACATAAAAAAGTTAAAAAACACTAAAAACCCTTAAAACCCCTAAAAATCTCAAAAAATCATAAAATCCCAACAAAAGGAAAAAAACCCCAAAACCCCAGAAAAACCTAAATATTCTTAAAACCCGAAACACCCAAAAAGTCATTAAAATCCTAAACCCATAAAAAATAAAACCCCTAAAAACAAGAAAAAAATATAAAAACCATAAAACCATAAAAATCATAAAAACCCTTAAAATTGATAAAACCATGAAACCCCATAAAACCTCTACAAACCACTAAAAACTCTAAAAACCCTTTAAGCCCCTAAAATTTTTAAAATCTCTAAAAACCATTAAAATCCTAAAAATACTCAGAAAAAACCCTAAACCAGAAAAATAAACCTTAAAACTCTAAAACTCTTAAAATTCCTAAAAACCGAAAAATCATAAAAACCCTAAACCCTCATAAAAATCACAAAAATTTTATAATCTTTAAAAATAATAAAAATATCCATAGAAAACCTTCAAAACAAAAAAAACATAAAAACTAAAAAAAACTAAAACACTAAAAACCTTAAAATCCAAAAAATTCCCTACCCCCCACCCCCCAAAAAAACTAAAAACTATAAAACCCAAAAATACCTTAAAACGCTAAAAATTCACTAAAAAATCTAAAAACCATTTAAATAACAAAAAACGTTAAAAAATGTAAAAAACCAAAAAACCATAAATTAGGAAAATACCGTAAAACCCCAAAAACTACTAAAATACAGTAAACCACTCAAAAACAAAAAAACACCTCAATATCCTAGACCCGTGCGTGATTTTATTTTGGACACTGTGTCTTTTTTGGTGTTGTGCTTTGTTTCTTTTTTTTCTTCCCTCTTGTGGCTCTCGGGCTGAGGTCGTAAGGGGTTTTTGGTGTGGATTGATTGATCCCTCCCCTCCTTTGTCTGCAGTGTCTGTATCCTTTGTTTATAAATTTTGGGGGGTTCCGGGAATAGCCTGGACCCATGCCTTCTTTGCCTTATAAATCTAAAAACCCATGGGAAAAACATAAAATCATAAAAATTATTTAAACCCCTAACAACATAAAAAATGATAAATCCCTAAAAACTAGAAAAACGTTCAAATACCAAAAACCCCCTAAAACCCAAAAAAAACCCCAAAACACTAAAAACTATTAAATACCATTATAACACTAAAATGGTAAAAAATATAAAAACCCAAAAACCAAAAAAACATATAAAAACGTTAAATACCCCCAAAAAACATACAAAAAATAAAAACCCCCCAAAAGAATCAAAATACCTAAAACCCTAAAATACAAAAAAATTCTAAAAAGTCCTAAAAATTTCAACCAATAGAAAAAAACTAAAAACCATAAATATTTTAAATAAAATCGTAAAAAACTAATAAGACTTAAAACCACTAAAAACATAAAATACGGTTGAAAACATAAAAATCACTAAAAATCCTAAAACCGATAAAAGCACATAAAACCATAAAACAAATCAAAACCATAAAAACCTTAAAAACAATAAAAAATTAAAAAACCTAATAATGACTCCAAAAAACCATTAAAATCCTGAAAAATATAAACTCTAAAAAACCTCAAAACCCCTATATGCACAAGAAAACAAAAGAACATGAAAACCCAAAAAACCATCAATATCAAAAAAACTCAAAAAACATAAAAATATCTTATAGGCCTTAAAAATCACGAATAATTTTTAAAACCCAAAAAAATCCAATGAAATCCTTAAAAAACTAAAAACACTAAAAACCCTAAAAAACCTATAAAATAACAAAAGCACTAAAAACCCTAAAACCCTAAAAACAACTAGAATCCCTTCAAACTCAAAAAGTAATTAAAAACTGCAAAAAACATTAAAAACCATAAAAACTAAAAAACCCTATAACCCAAGAAAACCATAAAAACCATAAAAACACTAAAAACAGAAAACACCCAAAATCACTGAAACACTTAAATATCATCAATATGATAACAAATAAAGAAAAATATGACAAAAAATAAATTCCGAAAATCCCTAAAAACCATAATAAAACCTTAAAAACCTAAAAACACATAAAACCCAAAAAAATAAAACAATTATAAAATCAATAAAAAACCAAAAATACATAAAAACTATAAAGACTGAAAAATCCCTAAAACCCTAAATGCATAAAAATCCAAAAAATTGCAAAAAAAATATAAAAACATAAAAAACCATAAAACCCACGAAAATCCCTAAGAAACCCATAAACCTTAAAAACACTTAAAACACCTAAAAACCTAAAAAACTCTAAATACCATAAACACCAAAAAATACCAAAAAAACACATAAACTACTAAATTCCATAAAACCCCTAAAAACAAATATACATTAACTCCTAAAAACCCTAAAAACCACTAAAAACATAAAACCAATAAATCCCCTAAAACGTTAAAAAAATCTTACAAACCTAAAATATGAAAAAAAAACATCTAAAAACAAAAAAACCATAAAACTGTAATAATCATAGGAATCACTAAAAAACTCAAAATCCCTAAAAACTCTAAAAAACAAAAATATATCCTAATAATCCCTAAAAATACCTAAAAACATAAAAAAATATTCAAATATTGGAAAAACTAAGAAAACCAAAACACCCTAAAAACACTAAAAAGCACTAAAAATCCTAAAAATGCTAAAGCCACTGAAACCCCTAAAACCCATCAAAATCAATAAAAACCCTAAAAAAATAAAAATAGTTTAAAACCATAATGATCCATAAATTCTTTAAAAATCTAATAAACCAGAAAACACATTAGAAATCCTTAGAAACCGAAAAAACTATTAAAATCCCAACAAAACCAAAAAATACAAAAAACCCAAAAAAACCCAAAAACCCCTAATAAGCCTAAAAACCATAAAAATTGAAAACTTCCTAATAACCCATTGAACACCAAAGACCCCACTAAAAAATCTAAAATATATTTAATCCCCTGAAAATGATAATAAAACACTAGAGAACCATAACAACTAGAAATACCAAAAAAATACCCCAAAACCCCTAAAAATATCTAAAATCCCAATGAAACCATACAATCCAAAAAATCCCATGAAAATCCATATAAATTAAAAATATTCTAAAAAAACTGGAAATTCCTAAAGACCAAAAAAAAAATTAAAAACCCAAAAAACCTCTAAATCCCAAAAACCCTAAAAACCAATTAAATTCCTTAAAAACTCTAAAAATTCCTAAAAACATAAAAAAATCCTAAAAATCCTAAAAACCCTATAAAAACTATAAAAACATAAAAACATAAAAACACCAAAAACACTAAAATAACATAAAATTATTAAAAACCCTAAAATATCCTAAAACCCTAAAATATCCTAAAACCCCAAACCCCTAAAAACTATAATAATCCATAAAATCCTGAAAAACTCTAAAACCCAAAAAACCGCTTGAAAACTCTGATATCGCTTTAAAATAATAAAAATGTTAAATAACATTACTAAACTATTTTAACCTCAAAACTAAAGAGAGACACAAAATCCCAAACAAGCCTAAAAATACCTCAAAATCCCTAAAAAATCTAAAAACCTATAAAATCTCAAAAAAATTCGTAAAATTGAAAAAAACATAAAACCGCAAGAAACCATTAGAAAAACATAAAATCCTAAAATTATATTACACCCCCAAAACCCTAAAAATTCTGAAACCCCAAAAAACTCAAAGTCCTTAAAAAAATAAAATCACAAAAAAACTCTAAAAAAATCATTAAACTATAAAAAAAATTAAAACACCTAAAAACAAAAAAATACTAAAATCCAAATAAAACCCCTAAAAGGCCTTTAAAACTATAAAATCCCCTAAAAATACCTAAACACCCTAAAACGCAAAAAATTCCTAACAAATTCCTAAAAATACTGAAAAACATGAAAAACCTTAAAAATAATAAATAATCCTAAGACATATTTAAAACCCTAAAAACTGTTCATTTCCCAGAAAACCCAAAAAAAAAAATATAAAAAAACCTGAAAACCCTTAAAACAACATAATAACATAAAACTAGTAAAAAATATAAAAACCCTTCAAACCTCCAAAAAATGTTAAAGGGTAATAAACACCATAAAACCCCTAAAAAATTAAAAAAACCACTAGAAACCAAAAAAACAAAAAAAAAACAAAAACTCCAAAAACCCTCAAAATCCATAAGCACGTGAAACCCATTAAAATCCTGAAAAATCCCAAAAAATCCAAAAGAAATTAAAAAACAAATTCCTAGACAAACCCTATGAAAACCATAAAAATATAAAAACACTTAAAACCCTTAAAAACTCTAAAACCCCCCAAAACCTTAAACCCCATAAAAAATCTTTAAAAACTATAAAAATACCTATAATTTTAAAAAACCCAAAAACATAGAAAAAAACTAACAAAACATTAAAAACCTTAAAAAACAAAAAACCCCTAAAAATTCTAAAATCTTTAAAAGATCCTAAAAATCATAAAACCACTAAAAACCATAAACCCACATAAACCATAAGTAGCCCAAAAAAACCATAAAATCTATAAAAACTATTAAAAATACTCAAATCCCTATAAAACCAATAAATATTAAAAAAACCCTAAAGAACTCAAAAAACCCTAAAACCCATAAAATCCCAAAGAACCTTCAAAATCCCTATAACCCCAAAAAAATCATAAAAACCCATCAAAATCCCAAAAAACATAAAAACCACTAAAAACCAATAAAAAAATAAAAACATAAAAACACATTAAACACTAAAAAACTAAAAAATTGATAAAAACCCAAAAAATATAAAAAAACCTAAAACCCATAAAAAATTTAAAAATCTTTAAAACCAATAAAATAATTAAAAAAACAACTAAAAACTCTTAAAACACTTTAAACCCCAAAAATGTTAAAAAACCTTAAAAAATTGAAACCCCTAAAAACACCAAAAATTATAAAAAACCTAACAACAATAAAACCCCACAAATTTCTATAAAACCATAAACTGTTATAAAAATAAATAAAAAATCCATCAACAACCAAAAAATTTAAAAAAACCCTAAAAACCAAGAAAAATCCCTAAAAAACCCATAAAACCATAAAACCTATAAAACTCTCAAAATCTTTAAAAATAAAATAACCTAGAAAAATCCTATAAACCCTAAATGCCTTGAAAATTGTAAAAAACCATAAAACCCTGAATTTTACAATAAAACCATAAAAATTTAAAATAATTTAAAACCTTTAAAAACATAAAAAACCTAAAATCCTTAGAAATGTTAAAAGGCCCTAAAACATAAAAACTCTTACAACCCAAAAAACAACTAAAACCATAAACCCCCTAAAACCCACTAAAAATAACAAAAACCCTTTAAACCATTAATTTTTTTTTGAAAACTCAAAAAAACATAAAACCATAAAAATCTAAAAAAACAATAAAAACATAAAATACCATAAAAAACTATAAACTCAAAAAACCCATAAACCCATAAAATTTCTAAAAACCAAAAAAACCATTAAAATCATAAAAATGCTCTAAAAATATTTATAAACATAAAATAAACTAAAAACACAAAAAACCGTAAGAAAAACATAAAAACCTAAAACACATAAAACACAATAAAAACATAAAAAATTCTAAAAACCTGTAAAATCTTAAAAAGAATCTAAACTCCATAAAAACCCATACAAACCATAAATCCTTGAAAACTCGAAAAAATTATAAAACCCCCAAAAAACAAAACAAACGATAAAAACCCTAAGAAATCCTATAAACACACAGAATCCATAAAATCCATAAAATCCAAAAAAATCATAAATAATACCTAAAAATAATTTAAAACCTAAAAAACATAAAACCTTGGAAATCCCTAAGAAAACCATAAAAAATTATAAACATTTAATACCCATAAAAATCTATAAATTTCTTTAAAAAACGTAAATTACATAAAAATATCTTAAAATCATAAAAACCATAAAAACCATACAAACAATAAATCCCATAAAAACCATAAAAACCTTATATCCCACTAAAAATAGTAAAACCCCTTTAAACCCATAAAAACATTTAAAAAATTAAAAATACTTAAAAACACCAATAACTAAAAAAAACACCTAAAACCCCCAAAAAATTATAAAAAACAAAAAACCCTAAAAAAACCTAGTAAAATACTAGAAATGATAAAAATACCAAAAAACCTGAAAACCCATATAACCATGAATGTAAATAATATAATATTAAGACCCTAAAAACATAAAACAATTAAAATAAACTAAAAATATAAAATCCTTAAAATCCTAATAAACATATAAAAACCCCTAAAAACCATAAAAACACTAAAACAAATGAAAAAACCCTAAAAAATCCATAATATCCTAAAAACACTTTAAACCCTAAAAAAACAAAAAAACTGAAAACACCCTTAAGAAACATAAAACCCCTAAAAACCTTAGAAACCCTAAAAGCCACGAAAAATAAAAAAAACATTATGCCCCTAAATATGATAAAACCACTAAAAACATTAAAACCCCTAAAAAACACAAAATAAATATAAAAACTATAGAACCATAAAAAACCTTAAAACCCTAAGAATCACTTAAACTATCAAAATTAATAAAAACAATAAAACCCCATAAGAGAACCTTAATAACATAAAAAACAAAAAACCCTTAAAAATGCTTAAATCTGTAAAAACCCTAAAACTCGAAAAAATCATTAAACCCCATAAAATAAAAACTATTCAAACCCCAGAAAAGTATTAAAACTATAAAAACCCAAAAAACTAAAAAATGAACCTAAAACACCATAAAACCCTGAAGACCCTAAAAACATTAAAAATAAATAAAATTCCCTAAAAACACTAAAAACTGTAAAAATCATAAAAACACATAAAATTTCAGAAATGGGAAAAACTAAAAACCCTGAACATTCTAAACAAAAACCATTAAAACCTAAAAACACTTAAAACCCATGAAACCTAAAACCCTAAATATGCTATAAACCCTCAAGATCCCTAAAAATACTAAAACCAAAAAAATACATAAAAATATTTAAAATCAAAAAAAAACATAAAAACCCTAAAACCATGAAAACCCCTAAGAAAAACTAAAAAAATTAAGACCCCAAAAAACTGGAAAAAGTCCCTAAATGCTGTTCTGGATCCGGTTGGCTGGATGGTGTTGTGGTCTATTTTTCTTGTGGTGAATGGTTGTGGTGGTTTGAAATGGTGATGTTGGTACTGATAGATATTTGCTATGCTGGTTGTTGTTTGGCTGGGATGTGCTGGATGCTGGTTTTTTGAGTTTTGATGATGCGAGGTGCTGGATGCTGGGATGCTGGATGATGTCCAAATGCTGGTTGTTGGTTAGCTGTGAGCTGCTGGATGCTGGTTAACGCTGGATGTTGTGCTGTTGGATGCTGGTATTGGCTGGATGCGACGTGAGGATGCTGCGGTTGGGTCTGTTTTTTTGCCTTTTTCTTTCTTTGTTTTTCTTTCTTTGGCGTGGGTTGTAAGGGTTTTTGGGTGTGGGTCATTCGACCCCTCCCCTCCCTTGTCTGCAGTGTTTGTGTCATTTTGTTTAATAAATTTTAGGGGGTGCCAGGAATAGCCTGGACCCGAGCCTTCTTTTCCCTAAAAACCATAAAAATCTTAAAACCCCTAGAATACCTAAAAACATAAAAAAACCTAAAAACAATGAAAAACCCTAAGAACACCATAGAAACCTAAAAACATGTAAAGCCCATAAAAATACCTAAAAATTCTAAAAACGATAAAATTCCTAAAACCCCATAAAAACCATAAAAACCACTAAAATCACTAAAAACCCTAAAATCCCATAAAATGCTTAAAAAACCTAAAAATCTAAAAAAATTACAAACCCCTAAAACCCAAAATAAAACCTTAAAAATTTAAAAACACAAAAAACCACAAAAAAACAAAAAAAAACCCAAAAAACCCCAAACCCACCTAAAAACACTTAAATCCAAAAATATCCATGAAAACCATAAAAAACATTAAAAACCCTAAAACCACTAAAAAAATCTAAAATCCCTTTAAACCACTATTTCTTTTAAAAAATCTTAAACCCCTCTTAAAAACCCATAAAAACCCTAAAACAAAAATCAATAAAAAAACTAAAAACTCCTAGAACTCATCCAAATCCCTGAAAACACTAAAATCCAAAATAATCCTAAAAATCCCTAAAAAATCACTAATAATATAAAACCCCTTAAAACATGAAAATTTCAATGAAAACCATAAAAACGTTAAAAATACATAAAACCACTAAAAACATAAAAACTATAAAACCATAAAAATGGTAAAATAAAAAAAAACCCTAAAACCCCACTTAATCCCAAAAAATGTAAAAACAATAAAAATCCTTAAAAATTCATAAAGATCCATAAAACCTAAAAACCCTAGAAACCCATAAATGTCCCAAATAAATCTTAGAAACCAAAAAAAAATTCTTAAAATTCCTAAAAACACTGATACCCTTAATAACACGAAAAAGATCCCAAAACCCCTAAAACCCATAAATACCCTAAAAACATTAAATACCCCAAAACCCCTCAAAAACCCAAAAACCCAAAAAACATCAAAATACCCTTTAACGCCCCCTTTTTTTTAAACATTAAATACTAAAAAACCCCTTATAAACTAAAAAAACCTAAATCCTCAAAAAAAAACCCTAAACACCCTAAAAAACAAAACCCCTTAAATTCCTAAAAACACTAAAAAACATAAAAATCCATAAAAATCCCTAAAAATATAAAAAATCCTAAAAATTATGATTACCCAACGAAAACTATAAAATCCTAATAATTATTAAAACCCCAAAACTAAAAAATTCTCAAAGCACTAGAAAACCGTTAAATCCCTAAAACACTAAAAACCATAAAACCCCCTAAAACATTAAAAACTATTTAAAAACCTAATAAATACAAAAAAACCCCCATTAATCCCCTAAAATTGATATAAAATCTAAAAACCCTTAAAACCCATAAAAAATAAGAAAACCATAAAAACCAAAAAAAACCATAAAAATATTAAAACCAAAAAAATCCGTAAAATCAATAAAACCCATAAAAACCTAGAAAACACCTAAAATAAATGAAAACATAAAAACACATAAAAAATTAAAAAAAAACTCTCATGAACCCTTAGAAACCTAAATTCACTTAAAACCCATAAAAACCTAAAAAATAAAAACCCTAAAACCCTGAAAACCATAAATTACCCAAAAGACCCTTAATATCTCTAGAAACACTAAACACTATAAACATGAAAATAAAATCCAAAAAATCTCTAAAAACATAAAAACAGTAAAAACTACAAATAAAACCTCAAAACCTAAAAACACTTAAAACAATTTAATAATACTAAACCCATAAAACCACTAAAAACCATTAACCCCTAAGAATATAAAACCCTTAAAACCCTTAATATAAAAGAACCACTAAAAACTATAAAAACACTTTAAATCCCTAAAAATTTCAAACAAACTCTACAAAATATTAAAACCCATAAAATATAAATAAATTCTAAAAACGCATAAAGACCCTAAAATCCTGAAAATTCACTAAAACCCCTCAAAATTCCAAAAACCCTAAAAACTATAAAGATCATAATAAGGGCCTAAAATTTTCTAAAACCTCTAAAACCCCTAATAAGTCCTTAATAACCAAAAAAACATCACAGCCTTAAAAATTGATAAAACCCTTAAAACCCAAAAATCCCTAAAAATTAATTAAAACCGTCAAAAGACCTAAAATTCTAAAAACCCAGAAAAATTATTATAAATCCCCAAAATATATCTAAAAATATAAAAAACCCAAAAAAATAAAAGCACCTAAGAAAACCTTAAAAACTTAAAAATAATTAATACCTTGAAAAAAATTCTAGAAACCATAGAACCCTAAAACTATAAAAACCAATAAAAACCCATAAAAATCCCCCAAAATCACTAAAACCACTACAAAGATAAAAAACATTAAAAATCATTAAAAATCCTAAAAACATTGAAAATCCATAAAGAACATAAAAACACTAAAAATCCTAAAAATCCTAAAATGAATATAAAAACCATAAAACCCCTAAAATCCAAAAAACCCTAATAATAGAATAAAACCATAAAAATTCACAAAAAACAATTTCAACCCCAAAAAATGTTAAAATATCTCTAAAACCCAATAAAACCCCTTAAACACCCAATAAACTCTAAAAACTCTAAAATCCCTAAAAAACAATAAAAACAAAAAAACAATAAAAATTACCAAAATCCCTGAAAATCCTTAAAATTAAAACAAATCATAAAAACCCGAAAATCCCCTAAAAAAATCATAAAAAACTAAAAATACTAAAAACCTAAAAACCTAAAAATGCTAAAAATCTTAAAAACCGTAAAAATCAAAATCCATAAATATGCATAAAAATCCTAAAAAAGGCAAAAAAATATATAAATGTGTAAAAAACCCTAAAAAGCAGTAAAACCCCTACGAAAATATTTTAAAAAAATCAAAACACTTCACACGCCTAAAAACCTAAAAATTTCTTTAAACACTAAAAAACCATAAGGTACCCTAAAATGGAATAAAAACCATAAAATGTTATGAAACCCTAAAAAAATTTAAATCGCTAAAAATATTTTAAAAACTCAAAAAAACCATAAAAATCCTAAAAAATAAAAAATATACCTTAAAACACATGAAAAACCTGATGAACCCCAAAAAACTAAAAAACACTTAAAGCACTCAAAATCCTAAAAAACCATAAAATCCATAAATATCCTAATAATTCAAAGAACCAGAAAAACACTAAAACCTATGATACTAAACTTTAATTCCTAAAAACACATAAAACCCCAAGAAACCATTAAAATGATAGAACACCTAAATGCAATAAAAACCACTAAAATCAATAGAATCTCTAAAAACCCATAAAATCCTAAAAATCCATAAATATACCAAAAAACAAAAAACCCCTAAAAACCCAAAAACAAAAACAAGAAAACATTAAAAAACTAATGATCCTAAAACCCATAAAAAACCTATAAACATTGAGAATCGTAAAAGACACTTACACCCCTAAAAAACATAAAACCCCTAAAAACCTTTAAAACACTAAAATCCCATTCAAACCATAAAAACCACAGAAACTTATAAAAACACAATAAACCCCTTAAAACATTAAAACACTCTAAAAACCATAATAACATTTAAAAAGCAAAAAAACCCTAAAACTCCAAGAAACAATAAAAACCCTATGAACCCCAAAAACCTAAAAACCCCTCAAAATCCATTAGAATGCTACAAACCCATAAAATCCCAAAATATCACAAAAATATCAAAAAACATAAATACAATAAAACCCCTATACAACCCTAAGGAAACCATTAAAACCTATAAATAGTTAAAACCCTCAAAACCCAATATTTTCTAAAACCCTAAAAATTCATAAAAAACCTAAATTCCCTAAAACCCCTCAAAATCTCTGAAAACCCTAAAAACGTGGAAATCAAAAAACACCAAAAAAATACATAAATACATTAAAAACCTTAAAAACCATTAAAACAAAAAATAAATCCTTAAAAACTAAAAATGATTAAAACCCATAAAACCCAAAAAATGCTAAAAAGCCTACAATCCCTAAAAATCCCTTAAATCCCTAAATACAATTAAAATTTTAAAAAAAAATCCCATGAAATCCTAAAAAATGTAAAAACCCCTAAGAACCCCGAAAACCCCATAGAAAAATTTAAAACCCGAAAAAATCATTAAACCCTTGAATAACCAAAAAAATTCTACAAGATCTAAAAACCAAAAAACCCAAAAATACACTAAAACCCTAAAAACAGATTAATAACCTAATTTTTTTTAAAAAACTATAAAAAAACCAAAAAAACACCTAAAAATTCAAAAAAATAAAAACTGAGAAATCCCAAAAACCATAAAAATCTCTAAAAACAAAAAAAACCATAAAAATCCAAAAAAATCCCAAAAAATCCCAAAAAAACCTAACAAACCCTACAACCCCTAAAAACACCGAATAGAACATTAGAATCTTAAAACCATAAAACCCCTAAAAACATAATGACACTAAAACCCCTAAAAAACCCAAAAACCTTAAAATCTCCAAAACATTCAAAATCCCTAAAAAACCTAAAAAACCTTATACTACTAAAAACCATAAAAATCATTGAAAATGAAACAAAAATATAAAAACAAACAAAAAACATAAGAAAACCCTAAAAAACATAGAGTACATAAAACCCTTGAAAACATAAAAAACAATAAAATCACTAAAAACCCTAAAATACCTTAAAAATCCAAAAAATCGCAAAAAACCATAAATTCCCCTAATAATCATAAAAACCCTAACATCCCAAAAAACCCAAAAAACACTAAAAACTATAAAAAACATTTAAACCCATAAAAACCTTAAAAGTTTTTAAAAACCTTAAATACTATAAAAACTCAAAAACACTAAAATCAAAAAAAACATAGAACCGTGAAACGCCGAAAACACTCAAAATATTATAAAACTATAAAAAAGCCTAAAAATCCCCTAAAAATTCTTAAACAAATAAAAACCCCTAAGAACCATAATAACCTATAAGAAGACATTGAAATTATAAAAAAAAATAAACCATATAAAAAATTATAATAACACTAAAAACACTCAAACTCCATAAAACCCAAAAAAATCATAAATATCTAAAAAAAGTCCTAAATCACTAAAATCAAAAAATATCCAAAATACCCTAAAAACCCCAAAGAAAAACATAAAAACTTAATAACAAATAAACCCTATTAAGAACCTAAATAGTGATAAAAATATTATAATTTCTTGAGTCCCCTAAAATCCTCAAAATCTCTAAAAAACCTAAAAACATAAAAACCTTGAAAAATCCCTAAAAATCAATAGAAATGTAAAAAATGATAAAAACCATAAAAAAAGAAAACCGTAAATCGAAAAAAATCACATTAAATAGTTAAAAAACCTAAACAACACTAAAATCTCTAAAAACAAAAAAAAATACCATAAACCTCCTAGAAACCAAGAAAATACATAAAATCCCCTAAAATCATAAAAAACCTAAAAAACAAAAAAAAACACTAAAAACCACTAAAAACTAAAATAGCCCATTAAATACATTAAAATTTTAAACATATAAAAAATACCTTAAACACCCCAAAAACTAAACAAATATAAATCCCAAAAAATTCATAAAAACCCTCAAAACCAAAAAATCCCTAAAAACCCTAAAAACATTAAAATACCTAAAACGCCCTGAAATATAAGAAATTTAAAAAATGATAAGAACACTAAAACCCCAAAGTAATACATTTAAAACAAAAAAAATTAAATCATGTAAAAATCCTAAAAATGATTATAACTATAAAAACCTTCAATTTCCCAAAAAAAAAATAAAAATCATAAAAATCCTTAAAATTCACTAAAAAACCAAAAAACATAAAAACCCCAAAAAACCCTCAAATTCCCAATTAAAAGATAAAAACCTAAAAAACATAGAAAACCTAACAGCTAAAACACCTCTAAAAAACCAAAACCCTGAAATGATCCCCCAAAACCCTTAAAAACCAGAAAAACTATAAAACCACCAAAAAAACAAGAAAACCAAAAAACCACTAATTACTCTCAGAACACTTTAAACCAATAAAAGGATAAGAAACACTAAAAAACATTTAAATCGTAAAAATTTAAAAAAACCTGAAACCCAGATAATATAAAACCCATAAATACCCTCAAAATCCATAAAATCACTAAAAAAATTAAAAATCCTAAAAAAGCTGTGAATTAACTAAAACAAAAAAACTCTAAAAACCTTAAAAACCCCTAATGAAAACATAAAATCCATAAAAAATTGAATACCCTAAAAAAACTAAAACCCCTAGAAACACTAGAAACCCTAAAAATATGAAAAAACCCTAAAAATAACTAAAAACCCTAAAAATCCCTTCGAAACGTAAAAACTATAAAAACCACGAAAACCCTTGAGATTCTCTTAAAAACCTAGAAGAACTTAAAAAATATTAAAACTATAAAAATTCTATAAAATCTAAAAAACTCTAAAAATATTACACCAATTAAAACACCTAAAACCCTTATTAACATCAAAAACAATAAATACATAAAGATCACTAAAAGAATTAAAACCCTTTAAACACATAAAAACTTAAAATAGTTTAAAAAACTTGAAAACCTTTAAAAATTAAAAAAAACCGTAAAAACCATAAAATCCCAACAAAACCTAAAGAACACTAAAACCCCTCAAAATTAAAAAACACCCAAAAAACCGTTGATATTATTAAAAATCCAAAAAAATATCATAAAATTTCAATTACTTTAAAACACTAAGAAAACCTTGCAAACCTAAGGAAACATAAAAGACCAAAAAACCTCAAAACACTAGAAACCCTAAAAATATAAACCCCTTAAAAGCCCTAAAAATTCGTAAAATCCTATAATCTATAAAAATTATAAAAAGGCCTAAAAATCAAAAAAAATGTAAAACCCCCTAAAAATATTGAAATCCCCTATTGAAAACCATAAAACCCTAATAACAATTAAAAACCCAAAATACATAAAAATTATAAAACCCTAAAACCTATAAATGATCCTAAAAACCATAAATACCCATAAAACAATAAAAACCCTTAAGCCCCTCAAAACCCAATAAATACATAAAACCCTTAAAAACAAAACAAAATTCTAAACAGCCATTTTATCACCTAAAAATGTTAAACACACTAAATGAATTAGAATCCATAAAAACTGAAATTACTCATGGAACCCCAGAAAACCCAAAAAACCGTAAAAATGGTCAAATTTGATAAAACCCGTAAAAACCATTAAAATCCTAAGAAGGATTTAAATCCCTAAAGTAATAAAAAAACTCTAAAACCCGTAAAAACCGTAATAAGCCCTAAAAAATTTATAACACTTAAAACGCATTAAAACAAAAAAAATGCTAAAATCATCAAAACACTAAAACCCAAAAGACCCACAAATCCATAAAACCCTTAAAAACAATACATCGTTAAAAATGACAAAACAATCCAAAAAAACATAAAAAACAACAAGACACCTAAAATACCATAAGAAAATCATAAAAACCTAAATACACTTAAAACATGTAAAAACTTAAAAACCACTAAAAATAATAATAACCCTAAAAAGACCCTAAACCTCGTAAAAAAACCACAAAACTCTAAAAAACGTTGATATACCTAAAACCCCTTAAACACCCAAAAAATGCACTAAAAACTAAAAACACATTATACCACAAAAAATTATAAAACACTCAAAACTTTAAAACCCTAAAAAACTAAAAACACCATAAAACTCAAACAAAACCATAAAATCCTTAACAACCCTAATACACTAAGAATCTCTTGAAACATTAAGAACACATAAAAATTTTATAAAAGTAATAAAAATCTCTAAAATTTCCAAAAAAAATAAAAATAACTCTAAAATACCATAATAAAACCATTCACACATAAAAACAATTAAGCCCCTAAAAACATAAAATTGTTAAATGCCATAAAATATCCTAAAACCATTAAAATCCTAAAAATCACTAAGACCCATAAAAATCCTAAAAACCCTAAAAATAAATAAAAACATAAAAAACACTAAAACCCATCAAAACCCCTAAAAAATAATAGAAATATAAAAACACTTATAACCCCTACAATCCTAAATAATGAAAAAACCATAAAAAACATACCAAGACCATAAAAATATTAAAACCCATAAAAACATTAAAAAACCTTCAAACCCAAAATGAATATTAGAAAACACTAAAAACTCGTAAAACCCTTTAATCCTCAAAAATCATAAAAAACTATAAAAAACATTAAAACCAATAAAATCCCAAAACAGTACTAAAAACCCCAAAAAACCATAAAAACAAAATAACCCATAAAACCCATAAAAACACTCAAAATCCATAAAAACTATAAAAACATAAATATCCAAAAAGATACAAAAAATTACAAAACCCCTAAATCCCAAAAAACTCAAAAAACCTTAATATATGAAAAAAACAAAAAACCCATAATAAAAAAAACCTCTAAAAACACTAAATTCCATAAAAAAACCCCTAAAACCCCGAAAATCCCTAAAAACCCATAAAACATAAAAAGGCACAAATTCCCAAAAAACATAAAAAAACTCTAGAAACCCTCGAATCTTCTATTTAAATCATAAAAACCTAATAAAACATAATGCCCTTAAAAAAAATGTAAAAACCATAAATATTTCTATGAAAACAATAAAACCATTAAAACCCTAAAAACTATAAAATTCCTTAAAACCATATAATACCTAAAACCCCATAAAATATTAAAAAACATGAAAAACACTAGAGATACATAAAACCACTAAATATGTTAAAAACACTAAAAAAACCTTTAAAATAAGAAAACATGATAATACCACTAAAAAAATTAAACCAAAGAAACCAAAAAATCCACAAAACACACTCAAAACACATAAATATCTAAAAATCATACAAATTAAAAAATCCTTAAAAATCCCTAAAAATGTAAAAAAAAACTAAAAAACCTTAAAAACCATAAACAACCCTATGAAATCCTTAAAACCCTAAAATCTTAAAACCCTGAAAAACCTAGAAAACGCTAAAAAACCCTAAAAATCAGAAAAACCCAAAACCCCACAATCTCCATAAATTCCCTCAAAACCTTAAAAATATAAAAGAACCCTAAAAATCCGTAAAAATGTAAAAAACCCTAAAAACACTAAAAACCCCAAAGAAAACATTAAATCATTAAAAACACTTAAAAAACCTATAACATAAAAATGATAAAATCCCTAAAAATATCAAATGTCAATAAAGATACCATAAACCCCAGAAATACAATAAAAATATCTAAAAAAATTAAAACCCCCAAAAAACTAAAATCCTACAAAAATCCCTAAAAATCATTTAAACCACTAAACATTTTCAAAAACAATAAAAAAACCATTAAAACTCCTAAAAACTCAATAAACCCTAAAACCCCCCAAAAATGGAAAATTCCCTGAAACCCCTAAATATACATTGAAAACTCCCAAACTCAACAAAAACACTAAAAACTGTAAATTTTTAAAAAAATTACCTCAAACACTTAAAATGTAAAAAACCATAAAAACCAGAATACCTGAAAGAAAGCCTTAAAAATCTAAAAACAATGAAAACCCATGAAAATCATAAATCCATTAAAAAACTTTAAAGGCTATAAAAATCATAAAAACCCAATAAATCATAAGAGACCTTAAATACCCTAAAAAACCTAAAACAAATAAAAATCAAAATAAATCCACAAAAAAACTAAAATTCCTTTCAAACACTAAAAACTCTAAAATACCATTGAACCCCTAAAAACTCAAAAGAAAACCATATATCCTAAAAACCCCAAAAAACCTCTAAAAACGTAAATACTCAAAAACCCATCAGAATCCCTATAACCCCTAACAACCTATAAAAATCCTAAACAAATCCTAAATATAGCTAAAATGTAAAAAACCCTGAAAACCCCTTTGAAAACAATAAAACCTAAAAACACATAAAACCCATAAAACCTAAAAATGATAAAAAAAACCCTAAAAACCCTTAACTTCCATAAAAACCATAAAGACCATAAAAATCCTAAAAAATCCCTAAATATTCATAAAAATGTAATAAACCCTAAAAACCCTGAAATCGCATAATAAATCTTTAAATCCCTACAAACACACAAACACCCTTAAATACATAATAAAAATCTAAAATATCTAAAAAGACCCTAAAACCCCTAAAACACCCTAAAAACCATAAAACCCTAAATACCTTAAAAATCATAAAAATCCAAAAAAATACTAAAAAACCACTAAAAACAGTAAATAACATTTATACCCTGAAAAAAAAACTCTAAAACCCTTAAACCGTTAAAAAAATAAAAAAACATAAACACCCAAAAATCAATAAAAACTCCCAAAACCCAAAAAAATATAAAACCATCAAAATCCCTAAAAACCCAAAAAACTATAAAAATACAAAAAAAGCACTAAAAATTCCTAAAAATGTAAAAACCCCTAAAAACTCGATATCCCATAAGATAACCTTAAAAACCTAAAAACACTTAAAACACGTAAAAACAAAAAAACACCCAAAAAAAGATTAAAAACCTTAAAAACCCTAGAAACTCCCAAAAACCAACAAAACGCCTAAAACCCAAAAAACCATAAAAATCCTAAAAATTCAAAAAATATCCCACAAAGCAAAAAAAATTAAAACTATAAGAATTCCTTAAAACCCTCAAAACACTTAAACACCCTAAAAACCCAAAATATATGCTAAAAACCCTAAAACCCACTAAAAGACCCTAAAACCTTAAAACCCATAAAAACACCTAAAAATTTAAAACCCCTAAAAACACATAGAAACCCAAAAATTAATTAAATACACTAAAAAACCTTTAAACCAATAAAAAAATAAAAAACCATGAAAACATTAAAAACCTAAAAACTCAAAAATATTAAAAACCAAAAATCCCATAAAAATCCTAAAAAACTAAAAATACCTAAATCCCTAAAACCCCTAAAACACTAAAAAAATCCTAAAAAATCCAAAAAAAAATCCTTAAAAACACAAAATACTAAAAACCATGAAACCCCTTAGAAGACCATAAAAACCTATGAACATTAAAAACCACTAAAAATCCTAAAAAATGCTACAATCCCTAAAAACCATGAAGCCCTTGAAAAATCCTAAAACCATCAAAATTTCTAAAAACCCGAAAAATTATAAAAATAATAAAAAATCACCGGAATCCCAAAAAAATGTTAAAAAACCTAAAACTCTTAAAAATTTATAAAAAAAATAATGAAAACCTAAAAACACATAAAACACCAAAAAAATTCATAAATTACCTAAAAACCCGAAAACCCCTCGAAATCCACAAAACCAAAAAAACAATAAATTTTTTAAAATACCATAAAATACCTAACAATGAAAAAAACCATAAAAACCATAAAAATACCCAATAAACCTTAAAACTCTAAAAACACTTAAAACCCCTAAAATATCTAAAAATCTATAACAACTCAAAAACCCTAAATAGCCTCAAAAGGCCCTAAAACCCCCTCAAAATCATAAAAACAAAAAAAAAAACATAAAAACCCCAAAATGCCCTAATAACCCACTAAAAACTCTAAAACCCAATTAAATCCCATAAAATGTTAAAAAACACTAAAAACATTACAACCCCATAAAACTAAAAAACCCTAAACCCCTAAAATCCCTCAAAATCCCCAAAACATAAATCCCTAAAATGCATAAAAATCATAAAAATCCCTAAAAATGTAAAAATCATAAAAACCCTAAAACCCCTAAGAAAACCTTAAAAAACTAAAAAAACATAAAACCCATAAAATCCTAAAAAACACAAAAACAACTTAAAATCCGTAAAACATGTAAAAAACCTAGAAACAATAAAATTCTATAAAACCCCTAAAAACCCTAAAAACACTAAAAGAGCCCAAAAACCCAAAAAATGAAAAAATCCCTAAAACCCGAAAAATTCTTATGAAAACCATAAGAACCTAAAAAATGTAAAACCTATAAAAAACCTAAAAACCCAAAACCCCAAAAAAGACCCTAAATCGGTCAAAACCTGCCAAAAAGCCCCTAAAAGCCAAAAAACACGTAAAGTACCACTAAAAACACTAAAAACCCATTAAACCCCAAAAAAGTTAAAAACACTAAGATTTATTTTAAAACCCTAAAGAATTAAAATACCCCAAAAAACCTAAAAACCCACAAAAACCACAATACCCTAAAATCCATCCAAATCCCTAAAAACCATAAAAACTGATAAAAATACTAAAACACCCCATAATTCCCAATAAATAAAAAAACTAAAAAAACTAAAAAATCCAAAGAAAACAATAATAACCTAAAAAACATCAAAACCCTAAAAATCTAAAAACCCCTAAAACCCATGAAAAACCAACAAACCCCTAAAACCCTCAAAATCCGTAAAGACCCATTAAAACCCTTTAAAATTTCTACAAATCCCTAAAAACACAATTAACTATAAAAAACCATGAAAAACATGAATTCTCTATGAAAACCATAAAAACCTAAAAACACTTAAAAAAAATAAAATAAAGAAACCCCAAAAAATCATTAAAAAAACTAAAAACCCAAAAAGTGCATAAAACCCCTCAAAATAGCTAAAAACAAAAAAATAATAAAAATCATTAAAAAGATATAAAAATCCTTGAAACAGAAAAAAACTTAAAAACCCTGAAAAATCGAAGAAAACCTAAAACCTTACAACTCTAAAAACCCATAAATACCCTAAAAATATAAAACCCCTAAAACCCATAAAATAATTATAGCCATAAAAATCTTTAATAACAATAAAAACCCTTAAAATAATAAATAAACCCTAAAAATATAAACAAATGAAAAAAACCCAAAACCCTTAGAAATGAAAGAAACCCTTAAAAACACTTAAAACCCATAAAAAACTAAAAAAAATCTAAAAACACTAAAAACCCATAAAATACCCTAAAACACCAAAAAAACCCTAAATCAATAATAACTCATAAAATCCTACAAAAACCCAAAAAACACTAAAAAATATATAAACAGTAAAATCCATTTAAACCCAGAAAAATGATAAAAAATTTATTGAAACCTTAAACCCACTAAAGAACCAAAAAAACCAAAATACCCATAAAAACCATAAAACCCTAAAATCCCTAGAAACCCTAAAATTCCCTAAATATTATATAAATCCCAAAAAAATAATAATAATAAAAACACTAAAAATACATAAATAATCAAGAAAACCTAAAACCGCTAAAAACACTAAGAAAACCTCATAATCAAAAAAAAAACACTTAAAACCCATAAAAAATAAGAAATAATAACCCTAGAAATCCATAAAAAACCCTAAAACACCTAATAACCCTTAAAACCCTAAAACCCCTAAATGTTATAAAATCTTTAAAATCCCTCAAAATAACTAAAATCTACAAAGCCCTAAACACTATGAAAACCTCAAAAAAACCATAAACCCCAAAAAACATAAAACCATTAAAAACCTAAAAACAATAAATACATTAAAAACCATAAAAGAAATTATAAACCCTAAAACCCATAAAAACCTTTAAACCCCAAAAATCAATAAAAACCCCAAAAAATACATAAAAACTCATAAAAACCCTTTAAACCCAAGACAATATTTAATAACTCAATAAACATTAAACCCCTAAAAACACAAATCCCCTATAAACCCCAAAACCCCCATAAAAACACTAAGAACCCAAAAAATCCCTAAATATTATAAAAACTATAAAAATGATTAAAAAATCCCTAAAACCCTAAAAACATAAAATAACAAAAAATCCTTGAAAACCCCTAATAAATCCCTAGAAATAATAAGACACCTAAAAACATAAAATTATAAAAATGATAATGAACCTAAAACCCATAAAAACCTTAAAAACCCTCAAAATACCTAAAAACCGTAAAAAATCTAAAAAATATCTAAAAAACCTTAAAAATGTAAAAGTCCTTAAAAACCCTGAAAACCACTAAGTAAACCATAAATAATTGAAAACACTTATAACCCCTAGAAATCCAAAAGTTTCTAAAAGCCCTTAAAACTATAAAAACCCCTTAAATCCTAAAAACCATAAAACCCCAAAAAACTTAAAAACCATAAAAACCCATAAAACCATAAAAAATCCCAAAACAAAACTGTAAAAGCCCCAAAAAATTACAAAATGTGTTAAAAAATATAAAACCCATAAAATCTATAAAAATAAAAAAAACTAAAGACCTTAAAAACAATAAAAACAATAAAAAATATAATCCCCCCCAAATCCCTAAAATCACTAAGACCATAAAAATTTAAAAAAATATTAAATTCCCTAAAAATATATAAAAACATTAAAAAAAATAATACCTTTGAAAACACTAATAAATCCTAATAAACAAAAAAACATAAAACCTCTAAAAACCTTAAAATTATGACGATTATTAGGAATCTCTAAAAACACTAAAAATCCTAGAAAACCCTAAAATTCCCTAAAATACCTAAAAACAATTAAAATCCGTAAAAATAATTAAAATCATAAAATCCACTAAAAATTGTGAAAGAACATATGAAACCCATAAAACCATAAAAACATATAAAACCCATAAAAACTGAAAAATGAAAAATATCCTAAAAGCACATGAGCCCCATCTCAGTTTGTGGGGACTCATTAAGTCCATCCAGAAGACACAAGATCAAATTCAAGTGGAGGCATATTTCTGGGTATTGTAGAAGGTACTATAGTATCCAAAAATATTCACCATCGGGATACCCGTGCCTTCCGGTTAGAAAGGCTTTCAGACCACCACAAGTCCTTACGGACAAATCAAGGACTTTGGGCCACATGATGTGTAAATGCAAACTAGACAGATTCTACAAGGAAGAAACACCATAGGAGGATTCAGAGTAGGCTCATTCACTAGAGTAGAGCTATCTGATTTTAAATAATGTAAGGGTATGGAAATTTCTGTTGATACTAGGACCGTGCATCTCTATACTGTATAGCTAGCCAAACTGTCATGCGATGGTGGAGAGATGATCACGACGTAGACAGAGGGGATGGGCAGTTTGAAGTAGCCATAATATTGGATGAATTCATCTAAGACCTTTGGGTCATGTAATGTCACAAAGCCTATATGTCATGTCAGGGTTCTCCTTTAACCCTCAAAAGTGGGATTGTCAAAAATGAATAGAAATTGAAGGCCTTTGGGCCATTTAGGCAGGATAAGAACTGTAAAAAGTACTTAACAACCATAAAACACATAAAAATAATAAATATACATAAATCCATTAAAACCCAAAAATCCATAAAAATCCTAAAGTCCCACTGAAAAACATAAAAAACCTTTAAACCCCTAAAAACATTAAAAACATTCAAAATCTTCAAAACCCTAACAAAACAAAAAACCCATAATCACCAAAAAAACCAATAGACCTTAAAACCCATAAAACCCCTCATAATTCCTAAAAATCATTAAAATCCTAATAAATCTCTAAAATAGCAAAAAAAAAGTAAAACCCCCTTAAAACGATGAAAAACCCGTATGAAAACCTTAAAAACCTAAAAAAAATTAACACCCCTAAAAACCTAAAAATTCTTAAAAATGATAAAAACCATAAAACTCCTAAAAATCCAAACCCCCCAATCCCTAAAAACCAAAAAACCTCCATAAAATTTTAAAAACTCTATAAAAATAAATAAAAAAATAAAACCCAAAAAACCACTAAAAAATACTTAAAACCTAAAAACACTTTACACCCCTAAAAACCTAAAAATGATAAAAACCATAAAAATACAATGAAACCCTAAAAACCATAAAAAACCCCTACAAACCATAAAAATCTATAAAAATCATAAAACACAATAAGAACTATAAAACCCTTTAAACCCCTAGAAACATTAAAAACTATCACCATACTTAAATCCCTTAAAAATCAAAGGATCTCTAACAACCCAAAAAACCAAAAAACCCTAAAAACCCTCAAAATCCCTAAAAACCATAAAAACATATAAATCCTAAAAATCCCTAAAATCAGTAAAAATGTAAGAAAAAAAACCCCTAAAAACACATAAGAAAAACCTAAAAACCTAAAAACCTAAAAACACTTAAAACTCCTGAAAACCAAAATATTGTTAAAACCCAAAAAAACCCTACAAACTCTAAAACCCTAAAACAATAAAAATACCTATAAACCTAAAAAACATAAAAATCCTAAAAAATATGAAAAAATCTGTAAATTCATAAAAAACCCAAAATCCCTAAAAACCGATGAAAACCTTAAAAAAATTAAAACAATAAAAACCCTAAATGACCCTAAAATCCCTAAATTCCATAAAACCCCAAATAAACATTGAAACCCCAAAAAACCCTAAAATCTCACTAAAAACTCTAAAAACCATTCAAAAGCCTAAAAACGTTAAATAACTATAAAAACTACTAAAAACCTAAAAAAATCATCAAACCCCAAAAAATTATAAAAACCAAAAAAATCATAAAACCCACAAAATCCCCAAAAACCCTAAAAACCATAAATAACCCAAAATCCCAATAAATACCTAAATATGTAAAAAACCAAAAACCATTGAAAAAATCTATGAAAAACATATAAATCTATAGTCACTTAATAACCCTAAAATCCAAAATTATAATAACACAAAATATTAAAAACCATAAGTAACCTTAAACAAAAAAATCCCAACGAAACCCTAAACATACATAAAAATCCAAAAAACGATAAAAATAACTAAAAACATTAAAAACCCCTAAAAACCCTGAAATGTCGCATGAAAAATTAAAAACCTAGAAAAAATTTAAAAACATACAAAAATAAAAACCCAAAACACCTAAAAGACCCTAAAACCCTAAAAAATCTAAAAAACATAAATCCACCTAAAAATCATAAATACCATAAAAACAAAGAAACATTAAAAACCCAATAAACCCTTAGAAATAATAAAAAACTATAAAAACCATAAAACCCATAAAAAACAAAAAAACCCAAAATCCTCAAAAAACCCCATAGAAACAATAGAAACCCTAAAACCTATAAAAACATCCAATTCCCTATTAAGACTAGAAAACTAAAAATAATAATAACAATACCTAAAAATCCATAATAAAATAAAAATTCAAAAAACCATGAAAACCCATAAGAAACCCTTATAACCCTAAAAACACATAAAAACCCAAAAAACATAAAAAGTGCTCAAAACCCTGAAAACCCAAAAAAAAACCAAATAACCCTAAAATCCATATGAATCCAAACAATTCCTAAAAATATCTTAAAACATAAAAACCCTAAAAACAATTTAAAACCCAAAGAAAACCTTAAAACCTTAAAATATTAAGACACGTAAATAACTAGAAATGAAAAACACACTAAAAACCTTAAAAACCAAAACCCATACGTAACAACCCATTTTTATGAGGTATATATACTATTTGTTTTAAGTTAAAACCCCAGTTTAGATTCTATTTTTTCAGTGGACTCTAGAGTAAATCTTGTGGGTGGGTCGAGTGTTTTGAAAACATTATATCATGGGGGATGAAGGTATCTTACATGCTAAGGACACACCATGTACTTGGAATACATGGTGTGTATTTATTACACAACATGTAATGTAATGGGAAGGTAAAATCACGGTTTGTAATGAGAATTATCTAGATAAGAAAGAAATATAATTACACAATGTTTAATAAATTTACATGACATGTAAATTCTTGAGGTTAGTTTTTCAAATAATAGCCAGGGCCTCATTTTTTGTATAAGTCTTCCTCTCTCACACATAGGAATTCTGGGAGAAGCTCCTTTGAGACCTAAAATTATTGTTTATTTTGTTTATTCATCTGAACTCCAATTTGAATTCTGATTATCTCGATGGATATCCATCAGAATTGTTTTCACTCTAAAGTATGGTTTCTTCATTTTAATTTCTATCAATGACGTTATTTTGGTGTGAGAAATTATGACCTTTTTTTTGTGTACATTTTTTCTTCCATTTTCATAGATCAAGGATATTTTAACAGTCAATATTGGATGATTGTTATACCATGGCTATATTGTAGGAGGTATATACCTTTCCACATAATGTTGGATGATTTATATCTAGTGGTAGTAGTTCCATATGTCATAATTTCACAGATTTTATCATAAATAGATTAAAATCCTAGATTAAATTGTAGGAACCTAATTAGTTGCCCCACTCATTACCATTTTATAGTTGGAAGTCATTAACCTCAACCTAGAACACCTATGAGGTGTGGTTGAGTATCTTCTCTATGATATACTACCCCATTGGAAGTGTGTGAGCTTGCCTTTGGTAAAGGGAGACTTATAAAATTGAATGAGATATTTGTATATGGTTTCCTACTTCCTTTTTGATGTGATTATATATTGTTAAAATGGTTAAATGGGATTTATGGTTATGTGAATTGGGTTATGAAATGGTTAATTAATTTTTTTATGATTATAATGACTTGAAATTTTCAACTCCTTGATTCATATAACTTGGATTCCAAATATATTTATACTCCGTGTATCAAAATTACATTGGATACTTGAGAAATATCTACTCCTAGGATCTAGATTACTTGGACTACCTTGGACATTTCTAATCTTTAGGCTCCACACAAGTCCTTATTGACTCTTCTATGGATGTGTTTGAGGGAATCGATGGGATTACCTATTTATGGAACTTGTTTTGGGCCCTTTTAGTAATGACACTGGATTACTTGGAATAGTTTGAAGGGGATACCTTGGACATTTCTACTTCTAAGATCCAGCCCATGGGGTCTATTACATGATAACATGTCACATTCCATTGTGGATGGTTTTTCCATGAATTATAGCTAATAAATGATTACAGTTTCTTGATTATAGTTAACCCTTGTTCTGGTTCTTGATTGTTGTTAATATGATGGATAGTTTCACTTATATATTTTTCAATTTATACCTTATATATATTGAACACTACATTAGATAATTTACAAATATTGGACTTGTTATATAAATTGTTGTTGGTGACATACTAAGTGTTATCTCATGCCCTTTTCAGACCAACATTTGGTAACTAGATAGACTTCACGGGATGATGTAGGTATGATGTAAAGCACCCACTTTCTGTTTCTATATTTTCTAATTTCTTGGGAGTATGGGAGCATAGGAAAGATCTTTTCTATGGATGTTATCTGGGTATAGTTATTTTCAGTATTTTTTACATTTGATAATTGAATTTTATTGGATTATTTTTTCCATGTGTTTCATACTATTTTTTATAGATACATTACATGTTCATAATATATTATATGAAACCTCTTTTGGACATATTAATTTATATTTCCCGGATTTTATCATATGTTGTTACTAGTTTGTATTATTTCTTTCACTATTGAATTTTGTGGTCATACTGATATGATACAATTTGATGAGAAGTCTATAGTATCCCCACTAGTCCTCTATAGACCCTCACTATTAATCAGATGCTTTGGTAGTAATATGAGGTTTGCATTAGGCCATGTGACCCACCGGCATGAGGCACCGTTTAGTGGATCTCGGTTCAGGATATTACAATTGGTATTAGAGGCATGTTTCTTTTCTTACATTAATATTTTAATACAATAGATATGAGAATATAAAAATATTTAACGTAGTTATAAGTTGTGGTTGGGAGTAGTTATCCCAGATTTGGGGTAATCACCATGTTTCCTAAATGGGTATTTTAGTTCTATGTTGTGCTATTATGGTTGATTTTACTTCACCATTGATTGACACACATGTTGTTTGATGTTTCTTATGATTATGGTTTTTACCATGGCCCGATGATATGATGGAATTCCATCTCATACATCATTTTAGTCGCGTAGGTAATTCGCATGTCATACATTATGCCATTCTATATAGGATTCATGTTGATCAATGAACCAGTGGTTCCATGGGTTGGACTGTGTTATGGATAAGGTTAATCCGATTCACTAATTAAATTTATAATTTTTATGTACCCCTATAGATTGAAAATATTGATCTATGTATTTTAACCATTTAAAGATAATTTTAATATAAATATGAACATAAATGAATTTAATTTTGGAAACAGAGTGGTTGACTGAGAATCTGATGTATGAGTGGGTTGTAGAGAGCATCTCTAGTGTTCCTTAAGATCATTCCTTTTATCCAATCATATTTTTTGAGACTATTTTTTGATCTTAGTGAATCTAGAGACACCTCATTATACTAGAGTGAAGCTCGTGACATATATTATTTTGGGAGATTCTAAACACTGGTGGGATGTTTTTAACTATGTTGATATGATTTAAGATATGGTTTTGAGGTATTTTGAATCTGGGTTTTATGACTAATTCATTCCTGATACTTTGAGGGTTGAGCGGGATAGTGAGTTATGTGAATGGATCAAGGTGTGATGACTATTTTGGAGTATTCAACATTCTTTATATAGCTACGATACTTTACACCAATCTATATGAATGGTGATGCATCTAGGGTAAAAAGCTTTGAGGAAGATATCAAACATATTGTTTGATCATTGGTCAATGTGTTTCTATTTCCAACTATAATTAAGATGGTAATTTAGGAATTGATTACTAGATTTTACTTCATAATATTCAAGGGCCCATTGTCAAGTAGTACAGCTCCATATCCCAGTGGTTCCATGCCAATTGGAAGGAAATGAAGTTTCAAGACATCTCATTAGGGGAATAACCAAAATAGTATGAGAGATTGTAGGTATGAATTATATCATCAATGTAGGATACATAGACATATGAGGAGATAGTTTGATAAAGACCCAGTCGAGCATCGAGCATTCGACAGGATTGTCCATATGTAAATGTTTTTTAGTCCCCCCTCTCTAGTGGTCAGTGGATGGGGTTCTACTCTAAATCCAAGTTTATGAGATTTATTTATAAATCCATTTCAATTTTAGAGTTGGATTACTATAGGTTGTTCATACTAAGGTGTTTTTGTGGCTAGAGGATCTAGACACCAGTTGAACCTCAACAATAGAGTGGGCCATCTTTGGGTAATCAAGTTGTTTCTCATGGATGAGGCTCAGATCAGATATATTATACACAACCAATAGCTGACAAGTAGAGCGTTGGGCTATCTATAGTTTTAGGTATGATCTTTTGAGCCTCTACTATATTATCTTCTCATTTAGTTACATTTTAATCACAATGTATCATATTTATTCATGTAGGATCGATCCTTGTGCATGCCATTCAGTTTTCTAATGGCGTTATGACACTTGATACTCTGTCGGGGATTAGATCAAAGAGTTTACAGTAGTGTAGGGAGTTCCCCCTTGAGTTTCGTGGTTTTTTATGAGACCTCTTTTTCCTTGAGATGATAGGGTTTTACATCATTCTTGGGAGGGACTAGTTGGTCCCCTATCATGATTATGTCAATTGTTATCATTAAAAGGTGACCATTAAATCACTAGAGTTTGAAATTTTATTCAAAAAGGTGAATGGGATTTTTGGGATGGTATAACTATACTAGAGCATCATGGGTTAGAATTTTTCATAAACCATATTTCTATATTATATTTGGATGATCAAGGAATGCATCTGGAAGAATTACCTCTAGTGGTTGAGTAATTTTGGTATGTTTTCCTGAATGAATTTTCTAGTTTACCTCATAATAGAGAGGTGGAGTTCTATATTGATATAGTTTTAAGAGTTTCAACGATATCCATACCACTTTATAGTATGTCTACTACAATGTTTCTGGATCTCAAGAGATAGCTACAAGACTTAGAGACAGAGGGTTTTATACAACCCAATACTTCCCTGTAGGGATTTTTGGTTCTTTTTGAAAAAATGGAAAATAGAGCCCTTAGGATAGGTGTAGATTAACATATTTTGAAATAGTTTATAGTTAATAATTGGAATCCATTGTGTTCGATAGATTAGATTTTCAAAATTCTCCATAAAGTGCATGTTTTATTGAAAATTGATTTGAGGTCAGGTTATCACTAAGGTAGTGTCAAGCTGATAGACATACCTAGTACATTGTTCTATGGTTATTGTGGCATTTATGAGTATCTGGATATGGATTTTGGTTTCAAAAATGAACCAATTGTTTCCATGGACTTGATGAATTGAGATTTCCACCCTTTTCTAGACTCTTTAATGGTGGCTTTTATAGATGAACTATTTTTATATTCTCAGACTATATGATCATTCCAGACACCTTGAAATATTTATGAATAATCTAAGATAGCATAGGTTGGATTCCATGCCTACAAAATATCAGTTTTGGATAGAAGAATTTTACTTCTTATGTTACATCATATTAGATATAGAAGAATATATATATCCATAGAAGGTTAGTGTTGTGGTTTCATTGGAGTATCACAAGAATGTCTTAATATATGAAGATTATTGAGATTTTCTAACTAATATTGGAACTTAATCAATGAATTTTTAATTTTTGATTCACATATCATGGGATTGAATAAGAAAGGTGTTAAATTTGTATTGATCGATGTGTATGAATATAATTTTTCAGAGATTAAGGGAAGGTTGAATTCAGTACCGATTTTGATACTCCCGGATTCTAGTAAAAGTTATAGAGTTTACTATGATGCATGAAGTATCTGGATAAGAAATATTTGGATGTTGGGGGTCTACTAAAGGAGTATTGGTCTCACTATATAATGCCTCATGAGTAAAATTTCCCAATTCATGAACTCAATTTTGCTGAAGTTGTCCATGTGTGTATTATTAGAGGCACTACTTTCCTAGAGAGCACTTTAGTGTGTTTATAGACAACTAAATCCTATGTAATATATTCATGTAGTATGACTTGAATATTTTACATATAAGGTTATTTGAGTATCTTTATTTCTATGATTTTGAGATTGCTGATATCCATACCAATGGAATTGCAGTAGAAGATGCTATAAGGTAGAAGACTCAGACAGATGTGGTTCATGAGGCTAGTGGTGAGTGGCAGCTCATAGCCTTGTTTATAGAGACTCACTTGGAGGTATAGGATATTCATGGATAGAATTTACTCTCATAATTTTTAGTGACATCCAATCTTCAAGATAGCATGAGTATGAGGAAACAATTAGATTCTGACAGCATGGTCCTATAAGAGACTATTGCAGGTGGGGACCCACCTCCTGGTTGAATAGTCAGTGAGGATAAAATTATACATATCCATGGTATTATTTATGTTATAGAATACATAAATGAGTAAATTTTGTGAAAATTTAATTCCTCCTCTTGGTCAGTACATCCTGGTGTCAACAAGATGTATTGAGACTTAGACCATCAATAATGGTGGCTGGGATGAAATGAGAGGAAACTGGTTTTTTCATGAGGTATTCCACCTATCAGTAGGTGAAGGTAAAACACCAATGACCAACTAGTATTTTATAGTATTTATCCATTAAAGAGAATAAATGGGAAACTATTGGGATGTATTTCATTATTGGGTTACCGAGGCCACCTCGAAGTTGTAATTTCTATTGGGTCATTATGGACAGGATCAGGAAGGTTTCCCACTTACTAACAATTCGGGAGAAAATCATAGTAGATAATATTGGAAGACATTGAATATAAGATATTAATCACCTTCAAGGGTTTCCACATAACTTTTTATCAATATTGGATGCTGAGTTCACATCTTTGTTTTTTAAATGCTTATAAAGGGAGTTGGGTACACAACATCTTTTGAGAATTACATACCACCCTCCAACTGATGGGATGTTAAATCATACCATAAATTGTATATATGACATTATATGAACATTTTTTTATTTTTATGAATCTCAGGAGAGAAATATAAACTTGGTATCATTCTCCTACAATAATAGATATCAGGAGACTATACAGATGGCACCTCATGTGGATTTATACGACATTCTATTCTGATCACCTCTATGCTGATTAGAGGAAGCAGAGGAATCATTTGTCAGATCTCTTCCTATTAAGGAGAATATAGAGTATGTCCATTTGATCAGAAATTTTATGGATACTACACAGTCAAGATATAAATATTTGAACGATCACCGTCAATGGACACTAGAGTTCGAGGTTAGGGATTGGGTCTTTTTTCATGTCTGAATATGGTTGGGGCATAGATGGATTCAGATATAGGATAAGACTTCACCATGATATTTTGGGACATGAAATATTATAGAGAGATTCAGGAAAGTATCTTATTTGTTGTAGTTACCTCATATATAATGAGCCATGCATGGAATCTTCCATGTATCTCAACTTCACCATTATCTCTCAGACCCATCACTCATTCTTTATCCTATGGAGGTTGAGTTACAGGTTGATGCATCCTTCTAGTATCATCCAATATGTATTTTTTATTGAAGCATAAAGGATATATGAGGTTGTTTATTCCCTCTAGTTCTAGTTCTATGGAAGCACTACCATGTATAGGATGATTCTTTCGAGTGGCAGGCCGACGTACAAGCCGAGGGACTGGATTTATTCTCAGACGACGCTTGACTACCCTTGATAGGGAAATTTCTAAATTAATTTATTTATGGCGGAATATTTTAATAAACCTATTTTTCTATGAAGAATGGAAGCATGTAGTTTTCACTTAAAACCCTTTGTTATGTTCTATTTTTTGTAGAGACCTTGGGGCTAAGATTATTCGCTAGTTGAGTGTTTTTAAAACAAGTAAGTAGAGGTTTCACACACTGAACCTATCATATTAATAATTTTAATCAATTAATTATTCTTATCATCAATTTTGATTTTTATTTAGATACTGTTTTAGATTTTAAGTTTTAAATTTTAATAATAAGCTTACGCTTGGATCACAGTTATTAGAAACCATGTGACACCCGTGTGAGCCATCAATAGTTTTTGATAATTCCAAATCACATGATCATTGTATGGTTTCCCAAACTGTGTAGCTTTCTCATGAATAGTTCTACAGGGGCCTAATGATGGTCACATAATTGGTGCAAGATTTTTCGAATGGTGTGGCCAATCCATGCGAAGTTTCCGACCATTAAAAAATTATTGTAGTAATAAAAATATTATTATTATTAATAAGATTAAGATTATTTTAATTTTTTTAGTATCAAACACTAAAATGGGTCTCTCCCACAAACCCTTTTTCAGGCGGGAAACCCCACCCTCCTTTTCTCACTGAACTAGTTGCCAGAGAGGAATCTATTGTGCACATGATCACCCCTCCCACTCCCTTCGGTCACCAATTCTACTTTTGGTTTTTTTTCAATCAACTCCAATCAGTTTCCTCAATCCTTATCCTTCCTTATTATTCAATTTTTTTTGGTTTTCATTTCTATCAATAGGTTCACATTATTTAGTCTTAACCCTAACCCATCCCCACCCCTATGGGTTTATATATTGAATCTCATTTATGAATAGGGTCATTAGGTCCCTTGGGGACTGATTCTAGAAATGACTATTCAAGTGAGTGGATTATCCATGGTCTTAGAGTAGTTTTTATTCCATCCTTCAATGTTGATCGATTTTTATTTTGGTATTTTGTAATTTTTTATTTTATGTTTCTTTTCTAGTGAATTTAGGACTACTGTTCATGAAGTTGACTTACACCCATATGAATTGGTAATGAATATATATATATATATACATTCTTTATATATTCCCTCATAGTGAGGGTAATATGTACATTTCAGTTTGGGGTATTTTTATATATGTTTTTGTGTGAAAATGCATGTAATCGTAAAAAGTGGGTCTCTATGCATCCATGGACCTTTTTGGGTGGGTTTTTATTTCCATTATCCAAAAAAATGTTTTGTAGTAGGTTACCTATTAATAGACCATTAATTTTAATTACATTTTTTCTTTATTATTTTTACAATAAATTTTTATCATTATATGAAATTTCTATGGAATGAAAATTGGATTTGTATTCATGGAAATGAATTTTAACACACTTCTCATGTCTTACCCAAGAATCTATTAGAGGTTCCTTTTTTTAGGAATACTTTTTATATTGTATGAAGATTAGTACAATTTAAATTTTTAATTGGTTTTCCTAATGAAAAGTTTTTATCAATTTTAAAGTGATATGGTCCAATAGTCTCCTCAAAATTTTTTATGGAAATGAAAACCCCCTTTTTTTATGTTTACCTAATTTTTGAAATGATATGCGTGTTAAATGTGTGAAATTTAAGGTATTTTAGTAATGGAACTTGTTATTTGTTTCATACTATGTAATGGGAAAATGTTTGCACTTAAAAAGGGATTTATAGTTGGGATAATGGAATGGTTATTTTCAGTAAATTCATGTGAAATGTATGTATATGATTTCCTGATAAAAACTATCCACTATTTGGTCTTGGAAAATGGGAATCATAGGTATCCAGGTGGAATTAATAGGTCTAATATGCTAGGTGAGTCGCAAGGGTCAATGCATGGTCCCCCTAGTATGATTACCTTACAACTGTAACTAACTTATGGTAGTGTTGATAGGTTTGATTGAGTAGGAGAATGGACCTTCATGTCTATAGTAGATCACTAAGCATATGAGGATCCTAGGTCCCCAGTTAACCACTTTACATAAGGATTCCTCATGTTTATTTCTATAGTTTTCCCCAAGTTTTCTATGGTACTTATTTAATAAATGATTTATGCTCAGTTTTCCTTTCATTTCAAAAATAATGAAAAACATGTTTTCCTTTCCACTGTTCGGTAGAACCTAATGAAATTATTCCTTTACAGCATCTCCTCTATATAAATGAGTTTTTTGAAAAATTAATTCACCAATTATAGTGGTTTTCAAGTTATAAGATAAAAATATAGTTTTTTGAAGCTCTAACCTTCTACTTGTTTGGAAATGAATAAAAAACCTTGTTTGGGTTATCTATATTTTCAAACTAGAATCACATTGTTTTATTTTTAATGTTTAGGCATAGGGAATAATTTTTTTGTAATGCCTACTAATTTTTAATACTCATGATTATAGATCAATATTTATTTTTATCTTCTTGTGTTTCTTCTAGCTCATAATTGGTCATCATGGAGTAATTTTGTTTCACTGGTTAATAGTGACCTTCAGGGTCACATGGAGGTATGTATAGTTTTATTTATTTTTCTGTACCAATTAATTATAACTTGTTCTATTTTTATTTATTTACTTATCTATTTTCTATGAAAAATCAACCCCAAATGAGTATTCTTAAATCATGACACTATTTCTATCTAGAGAAGATTGGGAAATGCCTCTCAGGCATTATCGTTAGCTAAATATAGTAACATGTTTGGGGTTGACCCGTGTTACTTTGTGAAAGATTGATATCTGAGGAATTAGTTCATGTTATTTTGGGATTACTGATAGTTTAGAGTTATGATATTCTTAATTCAAGTAGTCAATCTTGGGTATATTCTTTATCACCACCTATCTATATGGACGTTTCAATTTATAGGGTATTCCAGGATGGTTAATCCTCAAAATATGATCTTAACCATCAAGTGATTTAGAGGTCCTTGGTTTTTTGTTTAATATTTTTTTTGGTTTTAAATATTTGGTGGTTATTATGGGATGGATTAATATGGTTCATGGTTGTTGTGAATGGTACAGAAAACCATGCACAACCCATGAAACTACCTCTGATGACCTATAATGTGCTCACCTGGTTGGCACAAAGCCTTCCAAACTGTGCAGCAAATCCTAGAGATTATTTCTATGGGATTTTGGGATATTTTGTCGAGTATGGTGTTGGTTTTAGTTGTTTATGGTATTTATTTTATTTTATTTGGTGTTTTTATTTATATTTTAAAATTATTTTTTTTGGAAAAATTGTGATTGGTTTATCAAAAATGGTATTTTTAGAATAAAAAATACAATCTTTTTAATGTGTAATGTGTTGTTTTGAAAGTGGGAGTCATTCTTGAAATTGATATGTGATTTTGGAATGTTTTTTGAAAAGTAGTGTGGAATTTTCTTGTGTATTTTGGAAATTTTTTGTTTTCAAATGATAATCAGTGGTTTTAAAAATAAATTGGGCATATTTTAAAGAGCGGTTTGGAAAAAGATTTTTTTTGTTTTACCCCTGGTATTCCTATGTATTCTCACATATATGTATTTATGTGGTGATTGGATACTTATTAGTATTTTGGGATGTGTTCTTGATCTATAATTCCAGAGCATATGTGTGGGAAGTCGTGGAATTCCATCAGTAAGTGCTTAACCCTGTAACATATTTTTCTTGCCGAAAATGTTTTTCCCTAAAAGGGGGATTACTATGTTTGGATAAGTGGGTGAGTTGGAATGAATTTAGTATAAAAGGAATCGAAATGTTAAGTGGATATGAAAATGGTTTTTTATGGTCAAATTATTTTGAAGTGGAAAATGATTCAGAATTCGGATTGAATGTGGGGGCTTTAAAATGGGATTTTGGTTTCATTGTGTGGTGTTTAGTTTTATAAGTATTGTTTTTAGGTTTAAAGGTTATCTCGGCTGAGTTACAATTGATATGTGGTTTTATATTTACATGGTTGGTTATTTTTTAATTGTTTATATTATACCATCAAGAAAGGAACAGATGGTTTCTAATGAGTTTCTTCTAGTTGTTGGTTTCATCCAGACTCCCAGTGGAATGGAGGAGTCATGGTATTTTTATCAGTTTCCTATTTGTTTCATAGTGGTTGAAGATTAGTATATCATGAATTATAGTATACCTCATGGGTGTTAATCTAGGTCAATAGATGGTGAAGGGTTGTGTTGGCCATCTAGAATAGGATAGTTTCTTTTACTCTAGGTTAGTGTTGAGAAATAATTTGAAAGCTACTCTCTTCGTGTGGGTTATTTGTCCAAGTATTAAGGTTAGTGTTCTATTTTATGGGAAATTTTTCTGTATTAATATGGTGAATGAGATGACCCTAGATGAGTTAGTTTACATAGGATAGTTTTTGGTAATTGGAAGTCTGGTATCTCATGATTTTTTTGAAGGGTTCTCTATCCCTTGATGAGTGTGAACGGGAGAAACCTGTTGTGGGGGTGTCTAATTCATCACTTCTTAATTATATTTCATCATAACACCTAATATTTTTCCTCCAATAGTGTCGATTGTGGAAATTTAATCCATTTTCCATAATCCTCCAAATGCATGATGATGGCATGAACATGGAAAATTTCTATAAGTTTCTTTTCCATGAGAGAAAGGCATGATCGAAGGTTTTTTATCCCAACTATAGGAAAGTATATGATTAAATATATAAGGGATTTATCCATAGGTCCCAAAGTATTTTCACCCGGTTAGGGAATTTTAGAGTGTGGGTAAAAAATTGGATCAACCCATTTGTCTCCAGATTTAGAGAATAATCTATTTGAGTTTTCCCTTCCCATGGTTGTATATTTTTGACCCCACCCCCGTTTGGTTTTGGTGGTTTTATATTTTTTTGGTTTTAATATTTTAGTAGTTTAAGTTGGATACATAATATAGAAATTATGAATCTTGGATTGGTATGGTGTTTAATTTTAGTCACTTTCCTTGGGGCCTCATTATTTTAGGGGTTTTGTCCTTGCTAGTGAGTTTCATAATGGTGGGGAGACTAATTATGAGTCTCGTTGATGTATTATTGGAAAGTGGTCAAGTGTAATTTAGGACGATAAGAGGTCTCAAAAGTGTTATATGTTTTATTATTTATTAGTTGTTTCTATTTTAGGAAAATCACTATTTGTATAGAGTCCAGATATGTTGGGGAGACCGACATATAATGAGATCACAAAATTCTCGGTAATCAAGGAATTCATGACCGGGAAATATATTATTACCACCCTTCCCAACCCCAATCCTGGTAATTCATATAGCATGGGTAGTGGTTCATGTGATGACTTTTAAGGAAATTCCGAACATACCATGATGGGTTTCTCTTAGTGATAATTATATTAAGGGTAGGGGTGTTCCTTTTTCTGATTTTATGTTTGGAGATATGAGTCCCTCATCCATCATCACTCCATTTACTAGTTTAATTCCTTTCTCCTCGGTAGTTGTTTATTTGGATGATTAACTAGTTCGTTGATGATTTCATTGATAACATATCTTCAATCTTAATGTTTCATGTTTGGGGTGGAAAGTGAGTTTTCAATTCCCAATCTTCTTGTGGTAGCAGTTTCATTTTGGTTTTTGACTTGTCAATTTCATAGTTAGTTTAGTCATTTGGAAATTTTTATGGAGAAGAATGTTTTAAGTTGGGGAGAGTTATAACACCCCGAAATTGTCATATTAATTATTTTAATTGTTTAATTACTTTTTTCCTCGCTTTTTATTTTGGGGATGGTCTAGGTTTATATTTTAAAATTTTGGGTTTTTAGCATAGGAGCAAGGTTGGTGTATGGTTAGTAGAAATCATGCACAAAAAATGTGAACAATCGATAGTTTTTTATAGAGCTAAATCTAATGGCTAATGCATGGGATTCCAAACCATATTTCAGGAACATGCGTGGTGCTCCATGGGCTTAGTGAGGTGTGCATGGTTTGTCCAACTGTGTGATCAGACTATGTGCAGTGTTCTACCATTAAAAAAATAATTTTTTAATAATAATACTAATAATTATTATTATTATATCATCATTATTATTATGATTAAGATTATTTTATTTTTATTAAACTCTCAAATGGGTCTCCACAACCACAATCTCCACACGCAACACACCCCACCTTCTCTCACTCAACTGACTTCCCATGAGGAACCCCTCATTCACATAACCTCCCACTCCCACTCCCTTAAGTCATTGACTCTACTTCCTATATTGGGTGGGATTAACATCGGTGATTTTCTTCTCTCCTTCTCAGTCATTATTCATCTTCTTTTCTTGGTTTTATTTTCTCTAGGGTGGTATGTGTGATTTAGTATGAACCCTAACCCCTTATCATTATTTCTTATGTGGGTCCTTGATGTATTGGTTTCATGGATCACATGGGTACTGATTATATCCATGACCATTGAAGGCAGTGGATTGTCCATGGTTTTTAGGTAGGTTTTTTTCTCTTCTCTAATTTTTCACAATTTTTAAATAATTATTTTTTAATTATTGAGTTTCTGGTATTTTTCTAGTGCATTTTGGGCTACCATTCATGAAGGCTACTTATACCCATATGAATGCGTATGGCATATATATATACATTCTTTGTATATATTCCCTCATGGTGAGGTAAATATCAACATTTCTTTGAGGGGTATATAGGTATATATATTCTTATGTGTGTAAGAATAAATGTAGGGACTCTTTGATTCGGTGGCCCTTTTGGGGTGGTTTTGGATTTGCATAAAATAACGTGTTTTAAGGTAGGTTCTCTATAAACAAACCATTAATTTGAATTCCATGCTACTTGATTGTTTTAAAAATATATATTTTTAGCATCATATAAAATTTATATACTATAAAATGTGGATTTTAAATCATCTAAATTTATTTTTTACTTTCTTCCAATATTTTAACAACTCATCTAATAGAGTTTGACTTTTAGGCATATTTTTTATCTTTTTTTAAGAGTAGTGAATTTTAAATGATTAGTTTTCTATCCAAATGAAAAGTTTTTGCCAATTTTAGAGTGATAATTTCTAATTGGAATATTTAATTGTTTTATGGAAATGAATATTCATTTTTAAGATATTCTCTTATTATTTGAATTGTGATGTGTATTAAATGCGTGACATGTATGGTATGTTAGTAATGAAGCATGTTATTTAGTGTATATTTTGGAAAGGTAAAAGGGGTTTCACATAAAAAGGAATTTCAAAGGTGATATAGTGGATGGTAGTTTTTTTATAAAACTATGTATAATGAATGTTAATGAAAGATTTAAAAAAATAACCTCTATTTGGGCATGGAACATGACAATAATGGGTATCTAGGGGATGACTAGGTCTAGTACCAGAGGCAATTCGGTAGGTTGAGGCCCAGTCTCCCTAGAAGGATTACATTACAAAACTAAATAATCTATGGTGGTGTGGATTGGATGGATCAATCAGGGGAATAAACCTTTGTGTCCATGGTCGATCACTGAGAGTATGCGGATCCTAGGAACCTAATTAACCTAGTTTCATAGGTATTTCCCAATGTTCTTGATATCATTTATGAGTTTTTATTATGTGTTATTGATTTAATAAATACTTTAAGATGGGTTTTGGTTTTATTTAAGAAATAATAAAAAACATTATTTACTTTCCACTATTATATAGAACCTAATGAAATTATTCTTTTAATGCATGATCCTTTATATATATGGGGTTTTTGGAAAAATAATTTCCCGTCTTAAAAATATTTCAAGGTAAAAGTGAAAAAAATGTGTTTTAAAAGATTTATCAAGCTACTTATTTTGAAATGGATAAGAAAACACTTTTTTATTATTTGTATTTTCAAACTAGCATGACTTGTTTATATTTTTAATGTTAAGGCATATGGAACAGTTTTTTCAAAAACACCTACTAAGATTTAATAAAAACTCCTATAGCTCTAACACTATTTTTAGACTTTTGTACTTCTTCCAACTCAAACTATGTCATAGTGGAGTGATGTTGGTTAAGTGGTTGATGGTGACCTATGAGGTCACATGGAGGTATGCTAATTTTTATTTCATTTATAATACAAGTTCAGTCTTACCATATTTATTTTTATTAATTAATTTATTTGTTTTCTTTGGATAAATAATTCCCAACTTAGTTTCCTTTGATTCAAATGACTTGGATGAAATTTACATTTCTACTCCATGGATCAAGATTACTATGGATGTGTAGAACATTTATACTCCAAGAATATAGATTTATTATATCGACATGGAGATTTATATTCATTAGGATCCAACCAAGTCTTTATCAACTCTGTTATGGATGTGCTCTATGGAATCAAGGGGGTGCCTTGGTCATTGAATTTAGATTTTTCCCACGTTGGACTAACACTAGATTACTCAGTGTAGGTTAAAGGGGTTGAATTGTACTTTTATACTCCTTAGATCTAGTCTATGAGGTATGACACTTGATTACATAGAATATGACGTTTTGGATGTTTTTTTTCCGTGATTTATAACTAGAACGTGTTTACATCTTCTTGATTATAGTTTTCACTTTTTATGGGTGCTTGATTATTGTTGATGGTCTGGATATTTTACATCTGAATTTATGAATTTATATCTTTAATATATTTAATATCAGTTTAGGTTTTATACATATAATGGACTTGTTATATAAATTGTCTGTGGGGGTCTCACACCCTTTTCAGGCCATCGTTGGGTACCCAAAAAATATTAATGGATGCAGGTAGGGACCATTTAAAGAACCCACTTTATGTTTCTAGATTTTCTCATTGCTTTGGAGAAGGGTAGCATAGGACCGAGCTATGATCATGAGGATATATAGTTATAGATATATTTGGAATTTTTTCTGATACTTGCATTATATTGGATTTCTATTTCTTGGTATTTCATACCATTATTTATAGCGTCATGTATTGTTCATCATATTATATATAAAACATGTTTTTCCTTGTTTATTTATATTGTATAGATGTTATCTTATATTGTTACTATTTGGTATTATTATTTCCACTATTGACTTTTTTTGTTATACCACTGAAATTCATTTTGGTCATGAGGGTAAAGTCTCCCCACTGTTCCACCATAGACCCTCACTGCTAGTCGGAATCCTCGGGTGCACGGGGAGGTGTACTTGAGGACATTTGAACAGCTAGCTAGGGGCATCATTCAGTGTCTCAAGGATTGGAACATTACACCCTAAAATCCTTAAAAATTCTTATAAGCCTTAAAAATTCCTAAAACTTTAATAAACCCTTACACCCAACTAGAAAAATCCAAAAACCCTTTAAACCCAAAAAAATGATAAAAATAAAAAAGCCTTTAAATTCCAAAAAAACATAAAACCCCTAAACACCTGAAACACCCTAAAACCCTAATCCATATAAACCCTAATATTCTATAAAATCCTTAGAAACCCATAAAAATACTAATAATCTGTAAAAATGCATAAAAACACCTAAAAAACTAATGAAAACCTTGAACACTAAAAAACTATTAAAACCCATAAAACCTAAAAATACATAAAAAACTAAGAGACAATAAATAACATAAAACCCTCATAATCCATAAAACCCCTAAAATCTTTCAAAATCCTAAAAATCGCTATAAATTTCTAAAAGTTTAAAAAATAAAAAAACCATTGCAAACCCAATGAAATAATTAAAACCTAAAAACAATTAAAACCCCTAAAAACATAGAAAAGGACAAAACTATAAAACCCTAAAAACCCATAAAACCCCAAAAAATGCCTAAAAACATAAAAACAAAAAAACCCTAAATACATTAAAACCCCATAAAAACCCAAAAACCCACATAAAACACTAAACACTCATTAATGTAATAAAATATTAAAAACTATAAAACACTTAAAAATCCCAAAAAAACTCAAAAAAACCCTAAAAACCCATAAAATGGTAAAAAACATAAAAACACTAAAACCTTAAAAACCCTCAAAATCCATAAAAACACTAATGACCAGAAAATTCTTTAAAAATACCAAAAAATACCAAAAACCCTACTAAAAACCATCAAAACCACATAAAAAACCTAATAAACATAAAAACACTAAAATCCTGAAATCCTGTGAAAATCCATTCAAACCCTAAAACCACTAAAAAAATAAAAACCATTTAAACCCCAAAAAAAGAAAAAAACACTATAAAACCCTTAAAACAAATAAGAATTAAAAAAAATACTTAAAACCCAAAAAAACATAAAACCCATAAAAACCATTGAAATACCTAAACCCACAAAATCCCAAAAAACACTCAAATTCCATGAAAATCCTAAATTTCCAAGAAACCCTAAAAAACATGAAAGTTCCTAAGAAAAATTAAAAATCCTAAAAAACTTTAAACCCCTAAAATCCTAAAAAAGTTAAAAATTCTAAAAACGATAAAAACAATAAAAAACAATAGAAACTATAGAAATCCCTTAAAAACTACAGAAACCCTAAAACCCCACTAAAAATGAAAACCCAGCTGCATCCCTAAAATGATAAAAAAATATAAAAAACCTTTAATACACTATAAAATAAAAAAAAAACAACCGAAACCCCAAAAAACCCAAAAAAAACCCTTAAACATCCTAAAACCATTAAAATACATAAAACCCCTATAAACTATAAAAACATAAAAGGCCAAGAAATCCCAGAAAATGTAAAAATCCTAAAAACCCAAAAATTCTTAAGAAAAATTGAAAAAACATAAAACACTTTAAACCCCAAAAATCCAAAAAACCCTAAAATCCCCAAAAATTCCTAAAACATAAAATACATTAAAACCCCTAAAAACCACTAAAAACTATAAAATCCAAAATTATCCATAAAAACACATAAAAATGTAAAAACCCCTAAAAACCAGGAAAACCCTTTGAAAACCATAAAAAACTAAAAAAAACATAAAACTACTAAAAACTTAAAAACACTGAAAACCCTAAAAACACCATAAAACCCTAAAAACACCATAAAACCCTATATACTAAATTTTTTCCTTAAAACCCCTAAACCATAGAAACCCCTAAAATAGAAAAAAACTCAAAAAACCAACATAAAACTCTTAAAAACCCTTTAAAGTATGAAAACATTAAAAGAAATAATAAACCTTAAAACCCCTAAAAAGATCAAAACCCCTAAATCTAAAAAAACCATAAAAACAATAAAACCCCAAAAAACCCCTCAAAATCCCTAAAAACCCTAAAAACCATTTAAATCTTAAAGAATCCCAAAAAATCCCTAAAAATGTAAAAACCCAAAAAACACTGAAAACACCTAAGAAAACCTATAAAATCTAGAAATACTAAATACCAATAAAAACCTAAAAATTCTTAAAACCTAAAAAACCGTAAAACCCCTAAACCCATAAATATCCCTAAAACCCCCAAAAAAGATAAAGAAATATATAAAACCCCCAAAAAACAATGAAAATAACAAGTAAAACATTAAAAACCATAGAACACATAAAACCATATAAAACCTAAAATATTCGAAAAAACCCTAATGAACCCTAAAAACCCTAAAACCCCTAATAAATAACCCCCCCCAAGAAGATTTTAAATACCTGAAGACCTCTTAGAACCCATAAAAATATTAAAATCCCACTAAAAACTATGATAACTCATTAAACCCCTAAAATTTTATAAACTCTAAAAAAATCATAAAACCATTCTAAACTCAAAAAACTCTAAAATGAAAAAAATTAATAGAAATCGTAAAAAACTAAAAACCTAAAAACCTAAAAACCCTAAAAACCATCAAAATCCCTAAAACGCCTAAAAAAATAGAAAACATAAAAACTCATAAAAATACCTAAAATCATTAAAAATCATTAAGACACTGAAAAGACCCATAGAAATACTTAAAAACCAAAAACAAATTAAACCCTTAAAAACAAAAAAAATCCTAAAGCCCCTAAAGCCCCCCAAAACCCTAAGGGGCCTCAAAATGCCTAAAAACCCTAAAAACCAAAAAATTCCTTTAAAAAACTAGAAATCCATAAAAAGTAAAATCCCCCAAAAATACCCTGAAAACCCCTAATACAACATTAAAAACATGAAAGCACTAAAAACGCCTACAGAACCTAAAAAAATCAAGAAACCTAAAAACCCCGAAAACCCATAAAATCCATAAAACCTCTAAAAACATTAGAACAACCTAAAAACACTAAAAATCACTAAAAACTAAAAACACTTTCAAACCCTAAAAAATTAATAAAATATAGAAAACCTTAATATCAATAAAAACAAAAAAAAACAAAAAACCCTAACAATATTTAAAATATCTAAAAACTGAAAATCATAAAAATAAAAAAAATCCATAAAACCCCTAAATATATAAAACCACTACAAAACCTGAAAAACCATAAGAAAACATTAAAAACCTAAAAAAATTTAAAACATATAAAAATTTAAAATCGTTAAAAACCTTAAAAATCAAAAAAACCATAAAAAATCTAAAAATCATAAAACTTCAAAAAAAATCCCTAAATGCACTAAAATAACTAAAAATAATTTAAACCCCTTAATATGTTAAAAAAATAAAAAACACTAGAAACTCTAAAAAACCAAAAACATATCCAAAATACCCATAATACCCTAATAACCTAAAAACCCCTAAAACCCCTCAAAATCCTAAAAAACCAAAAATCAATAAATATCCTAAATATACCGAAAAATATCTGAAAACATAAACACCCCTAAAACTATGAAAACCCCTAAGAAAACCTCAGAAACCTAAAAAACATAAAATCCCGAAAAATATAAAATTGATAAGAACCTAAAAACCCTTAAAAACCATTAATATCTTAAAAACCATAAAACCCCTAAAAAATTAAGAACCCTAATAAGTAATAAAAACCCCCAAATCACTAATACTATAAAAACCCCTTAAACACCAAAAAATTTAAAAGAACACTAAAAACTATTTCAAACCCAAAAAACCCACAAAATCCCTAAAAACTATAAAAATCCTAAAATGACCTAAAAACCCTAAAAATATAAAAACCCCTAAGAACTCTAGAAAATACTATAAAAACCTCAAAAACATAAGATAAATTATAACCCCTAAAAAATAAAAAAATGCTAAAACCCATAAAAACCCTAAAATCCAAAAAAACCCCCGAATATAATTTAAAACCCGTAAAAACACATAAAAACCCAAAAAACCAACTAAAAACTCAAAAACCCCAAACAAACCATAAAAACACTAAAAACCCTCAAAATCCAAAAACACCCTAAAACCCCATAAATACTAATATAAATCCATAACAATCCCCAGAAATGTAAAAAAAACACAAAAAACCCAGAAAAACATTTATTATACCTTAAAAAACTAAAAACAGTTTAAACCCCTGAAAACTGAAATAATGTTAAAACCCTATAAAATCCTAAACACTCTAAAAACATTAAAAACTCTAAAAACCCTTAAAAACCCTAAAAACCCATAAATACACTAAAACACCACTAAAAACATTAAAAAACCTTTTAAAAACTAAAAACATTAAAACACCAAAAAAACATTAAACCCTTAAAAAACATAAAATACCCGTATAAACAATAAAAAACCTCGAAATCTCTAAAAACCCTAAAACCCACCCAAATTATAAAAATCCATAAAAATCCTTAAAAACATAAAAAACCCTAAAAATGTGAAATCCCCTAAGAAAAAATTTAAAAAGTAAAAAAACATAAAACCTATAAAACCTAAAAAATTCTAGACACCCTAACCCCCCAACCCCAAAAAACTAAAAAAACTAAAAAAACCCAAAACCCACAAAATCACAAATGGCCACTAAAATTTCTTAAATACCTTTGATCCTTTAAAATAACTCAAAAACCCCTTTAAACACCTTAAAATGTTAAAAAAAGTAAAAATATTAAAAACCATAAAACTCCAAACCCAATAAAAACTCAAAGAAACACTTAAAACCCGAAAACCCCCTAAAATACCTAAAACACCTAAAAACCATAAAAATCTTGAAAACACTAAAATCCCTAAACACATAAGAAACCATAAGAATCCTGAAAACTACTAAAAAAATATGAAAAAATCACTTATACCCCTTTAAAACTTAAAAATGCTAAAAACCCTAAAAACGCCTAAAACCCCTAAAAACCAAAAAACTGTTAAAACCATAAAACCCCTAAAATCCAATAAAAACTCTAAATACACATTAAACCCCATAAAACGGTAAATACAGAAAAGAACTTTTAAAACCATAAAAACTCAAAAACCCTAAAACACCCAAAAAACTAAATCATTATAAACCATAAAACCCCTAAAAACCCTAACAATCTCAAAAATCCATAAAAAATCTAAAATACACGAAAATAACATAATATATAGAAAACTATTAAAACCTAGAAAACACTAAAAACACTAAAAACAATTAAAATCCGTAAAAAACAAAAAATGATAAAAATCCCTAAAACTCTTAAAAACCCTCAAATCCATCAAAATACTAGAAAAACAATAAAATCACATAAAATACCTAAAAACATAAAAATTAAAAAAACCATGAAAAAATAAAAGAAAACCACAAAAATCTAAAAACACTTAAAACCCTTAAAAACCTAAAAATGCTAAAAACCATAAAAGACCCTAAACCCCCTAAAAACAAAACCCCCTAAAAACGGAAAACCCTAGAAACCCAAAAAACCACAAAACCCCTATAAATTCCTAGAATGGCTAAAAAACTCTAAAAAACCTAAAAACAAGAAATAATTAAAAAACCCTAAATATCCTAAAAAACTATAAAAAATCCAAAAAACCATAAAACCCCATAAAACCCTCAAAATCCCAAAAAATCCTAAACCACATAAGAAACCTAAAAATTACCAAATAATACCTAAAACATAAAATACAATTAAAAACATGAAATTATATAAGAAAACATTAAAACCTAAAAAGACATAAAACCCCTAAAAATATAAAAATTCCAAAAGCCATAAAAACCCATAAAAAACATAAAACCTCTAAAATCCTCAAAATCCCAAAAAACACATAAAATTCCCAAAACTAATAAAAAATAAAAAAACCATTAAACCCCTAATAATGTTTAAAAACATCAAAAAACCATAAAATCACTAAAAGCTAAAAATAACCCTATATCCTCAAAAAACCTAAAAATAATAAAATTACCAAAAATCCCTCAAAATCCAAAAAAAGCATAAAAAACCTAAAATTATAAGAAATACATAAAAATATTAAGATAATAAAAAGCGTGAAAACCTCTAAGAAAACCTTAAAAATATAAAAACACTTAAAACCCATAAAAACAAAAAAACACTAAAAATGCTAAAAACCCTAAAACCATAAAAAGTTCAAAAAACCGTATAAAACCAAAAAAATACTAAAAACTCTAAAAACCCTATTTACCCCTAAAAACATAAAAAACTATAAAACCCTTTAAACCCCTAAAAACACAAATATTCCAAGAACTATAAGAAATAATAAAGACCCTAAAACCCTAAAAATACTTATAACCCTTAAAAATAATAAAAAACCTGAATATCCCAAAAAAATCCCTAAATACATAAATACCATAAAACACTAAAAAAACCTCTAAAAACCTTATAAACCTCAAACAATTAAATCACCTAAATATCTAAAAAATCCTATAAACTTAAAAAATACTAAATCACCTAAAATACCCAAAAACCCTCAAAAAACCTAAATACACAAAAAACCATAAAATTCCAAACCCTCCCCCAAATACCTAAAAACAAAAAACCCTAATAACCCTAAACCCCCTAATAAAACCTTAAAAACAAAAAAACAGTTAAAAACCCTAAAAAACTAAAAATGCTAAAAAAATCTAAAAGACACTAAAACCACTAAAACCCCTAAATACCATAAAAACCACTAAGCCCCAATAAAAAAAGAACCCTAAAACCCTAAAACAATCAAACTCCATAAAACCCATAAAATACGTAAAATTTCTAAAAATTCCTTAAAATCCCAAAAAAACATAAAAAACCATAAAAACTAGAAATACTTTAAGAAAAACCTAAAAACCTAAAAACACTTAATACCTCTAAAACCTAAAATATGATAAAAACCCCAAATACCCCAAAATCTACAAAAACCATAAAACCCCAAAATTATTGAAAGTCCCTTAAAACTATATATAACCTAAAATGAAATAAAGATATAAAAATAGTATGATCCAAAAAACATTAAAACCCTCAAAATCCCCAAAAAAACTCAAAATAGTAAAAAAAATAAAATTTACCAAAAATACATAAAAATATTAAAACCGCTGAATACCCCTAAGAAAACCATAAAATATAAAAAAACATAAAACCCATAGAAACCTAAAAACACTAACAATCCTAGCAGACCCATAAAATCCCAAAACCCTCAAAATCCCTAGAAATCAAAAAACCATAAAAATCCAAATAAACCTAAAATTCCCAATAAAATATAAAAAGAACCCTGATAAAACATAGGGAAAACCATAGAATCCAAGAAACACTTAAAAAACCAAAAAACAAAACCTAAAAATAATAAAACCCCTAAAACAGTCAACACCCTAAAAACCCTTTAAAACCCAAAACAACTAAAAACTCTAAAAACCTTTTAATCAAAAAAATAATGATTAATAACACTAAAAACCATAAAATCACTACAGAAAACGAAAAACATATAAAACCCCAAAAATAAAAATAAACCCCTAAGACCCTAAAAAATTTAAAACCCTCCAAATATCTAAAAACAATAACATAACATAAAAATACAAAAAATACCTTAAATTCTATAAAAATCTAAAAAACCTATAAACCATAAAAATATTAAGATAAAATTAAATTCCTAAAAACACTTAGAACCCCTGAAAACCCAAAAAATAATAAAACCACAAAAAACTCTAAACTCCTAAAAACCCTAAAAACCCCAAAAAAACCTGAAACCTTAAAAACCAAAAAAATCCAAAAAAACCCTCTAAGAATCCCTAAAAATGCAAAAAACCCCAAAACCATAAAATCCCAAAAAAAAAATACCAAAAAACCATAAAAACTCATAAAACCCCTAAAAACATTATAAATGTCCAAACCCTAAATAATCCAAAAAATACAAAAGAAGACCCTAAAACACAAAAAACAATAAAACCCCATAAAACCATTAAAAACAACTGGAAACAAATAAAAAAGCTAAAAACACCAAAAAATAAAAATACCCTTTAACCCCTAAAATATCAAAAAACTATAAAAACCATAAAAACATCGAAATATTAAAAAAGACCCTAAAACCCAAAAAAACAATAAGAACCCTAAAAACACTAGAAAAACTCAAAATACCTTACAACCATAAAGAATACTAAGCAATACCTAATAATTTAAAACCCCTAAAACCCCTATAAACCCCCTATGAAAACACTAAAATCCTAAATACATTTAAAACCCTATAAAACATAGAAAACCCTTAAAAATCCAAATATTAATAAAAACTCATAAAACTATAAAAAATATAAAACCCTCATAAAAACAACATAAAACTCTAAAATCTCATTAAAACCCTAAAAGAAGTTAAAGACTCTAAAAACCATTCAAACCCATAAAAAATCAGATAAAAATCTAAAAACCCAAAAAACAGAAAAAAAAAATCCTTAAAACCGTAAAAACCATCAAAATCCCTAACATCCCTAAAAACCCTTAAAATCCTAAAAAACCTAAAAATATATAAAAATATAAAAAACATAAAAATCTAGAAAAAAACCCCATAGAAAAATATAAAAACATAAATAAAAATAAATCACATAAAAATGTAAAACATGAAATAACCCAAAAAACAATAAAAACCCTATGACCCGTAAAGACCCTAAAACCCCATAAAAACATTTAAAAAATCATAAAACCCAATAAATCCCCTAAAAACCACCACAATCTCTAAAATACTTTTAATCCTCAAAGAATGTTAAAAAATCTTGAAACCCATATAACCCTTAAAAAACTAAAAAACCAATAAACACAAAAAAAAAAGAAATAATCACAAAAAATTACCTAAAAAATCATAATAAAATAAGAAAGCCTAAAAATGATAAAAATCCTAAAAACCCTAAAAACACCCTATAAACCATAAAAACACTAAAAAAATATAAAAACCATTTATGGCCCTAAAAATATTAAAATGACTTAAAAATTAAAACTCTAAACCCCTAAAAACCAAAAAACCCAAAACAAACTCTAGTAACACCACAAATACCTCATACCCCTAAAACACATGAAAACTCTAAAAACCATCAAAATTGTTAAAAACATACAAAACACACCAAACATTGAAAACCACTAAGAAAATATTAAAAACCAAAAAAAATTAAAACCCCTAAAATATAGAATACTCTAAAAACATTAAAAACCCTAAAATTTATAAATATCAAAAATCCACGAACCCCCTAAAAATCATTACAAATAATAAAAACCAATAAAAATATCAGACACACTAGAAACTATAAAAAGCCTAAAAATTTAAAAAACAAAATGTAAAAAACCATAATGCTCCTAAAAACTCATTAAAATCCTAAACCCCAAAAATACAATAAAAACCTAAAAACCCATCAGAATCCCTAAAAAGCTATTAACCCATAAAAAGTTATTAAAAAATACTTAAAATCCCTAAAAATGTAAACAACCCTAAAACCCATAAAACCCCTAAAACCCTACGAAAAATGTAAAATCCTAAAAAATATTTAGAACTCAAAAAAAACATAAAAACCTTAAATACATTGAAACCCCTAAAACCCATAACACCATAAAACCATAAAAACCATAAAAAACTAAAACCATATAAATCCTCTAAAAACTATCTAAAAACTCTTTAAACCCTCTAAAACCTTAAAAATTAAAAATTTATTTAAAACTATTAAAATCCGATAAACTCGTAAAAAACCATAAAACACTAAGAAAACCATAAAACCACAAAAAATCCTCAAACCCTCTAAAAACCCGTAAAACTATAAAAATACATAAAACCCAATAAAAGTACTAAAATCCCCTATGAAAATCATAAAAACATAAAAACACATAAAATCATTAAATACCTAAAAATGTTAAAACTAAATAATCCCTAAAAACCATAATAACCCCTAAAACCATAAAACCCATAAAACCCATAAAAACATTAAAACCCACTAAAAACTCTAAAAACCACTTAAAACCATAAATATGTTAAGAATCTATAAAAAACATTAAAACCCTAAAAACATAAAGAAAACTCTAAAAACCCCCAAAACCATATGAATCCTGAAATAACTTAAAAATACATAAAAGGGTAAAAAACATGAAAATCCTAAGAAAACCATGAATAATTAAAAAAACATAAAACCCATAAAAACATAAAAATGCTAAAAATCATAGAAAAATCGAAGAACCATAAAAACCACATAACTCTAAAACTATAAAACACATAAAACACCATTAAAATCACAAAACCCACTAAAAATATTAAAACCCTTTGCACCCCTAAAAATGATAAAAACTCAAAAAGTCCTTACAACCCATAAAAATTTAAAAAAAACCCTAAAACCTCACAAACCATAAAAACCCCAATACCCTAAAACCCCTCTGAAACCCTAAAAACCCTAAAAATAATAAAAAAACAATAAAAGTCAAAAGATGCCTAAAATTATTAAAACCCATATAAAAGACTTAAAAATATTAAAACACATCAAACCCACAGAATCCTAAAAATGCTGAAAACTCTAAAAAGCCTAAAAAACCCTAAAACCACCAAAAATCTAAAAATCTAAAAAAAATCATAAAAATACTAAAATATACAAAAAAACTCTAAATCCCATTTAAACCACTAAAAGTGTTAAAAACTAGAAAAACCCTAAAAAATAATAGACACCCTAAAACCCTAAAAACAGAAAGACCTTAAAAAACCATTAAAACACTGAAAATAAATAAAAACCATAAAAACACTAAAAATACTAAAAATCCCTAAAAATACATAAAAATGTAAAAACTCTAAAAACCATAGATATCCCTAAGAAAACATTTAAAACATGTAAACACTTTAAACCCATCAAGAACCTAAATACACTAAAAACCCAAAAAAACCATAAAACCCAAAAAAACAGGAAAAACCCATCAAAGCCATTAAAAACATAAAACCCCTAATAAAAAACAAAAAACTCTAAAAACCATTTAAACCCCTAAAAATCTTAAAATCTATGAAAACTCTTAAAAATAGAAAAAACAATCAAAAACCCATAAAACACTAAAAACCTCTAAACCCCAAAAAATCACTAAAAATAAAATATATAAAAATCATAAAATACCCTAAGAATACCTAAAAACAAAAATACCCTAAAGTCCCTGAAAATACCTAAGAAAAACTTTAAAATATAAAAACACATAAATCCCCTAAAAACCCAAAAAAATACTAAAACCCAAAAAACCCGAAAAACCATAAAAACTATAGAAATAATTAAAACACACAAAAACTATAAAAACCATTAAATCCCCTAAATCCCTAAAATATTAAAAAAAAAAACTATATAAACCTTTTAAACCACAATTTTTTTAAAAAAAATTGTAAAAAAATAAAAAAAACAAAAAATAGAAAAAAAATATATAAAATCATCAAAACCATAAAAACTCATATAACCCTCGAAATCCCTAAAACCCAAAAAAAGTAATATAAATCTATAAAAAAAACTTAAAACATGAAATCCGTGAAAAAAAAACAAAGAAAATATAAAATACTGAAAATACTTAAATCCTCTAAAAAATTGATAAAACCACCAAAAACCAATAAAAACCCTCAAAACCACTAAAAACTATAAAAACACTTTAAAACCCTAAAATTATTAAATAAACATTAGAAATACATAAAATACCAAAAAAATACAAAAAAACCTAAAACCAAAAAATACCTAAAAACCCTAAAGACCTCAAAATTCCAAAAATCTCTAAAAATATAAAAATCCAAAAAATTCCTAAAAATTACAAAAAAACTTAAAAACCCCTAAAAACATTGATAACCCCTAATTAAAACATAAAAACATAAAAACACGTAAAACCCTTATAAAACCAAAAAATAACTAAAACCCAAAAAACCCTTAAAAGACCATAAAACCATAAAACCACAAAAACGCATAAAAACTCAAAAAACACAAAAAAGCCGAGAAACCCATAAAAACCCTAAAAACCCACTAAAACACGGAAAACCGTTTAACCCCATAAAATTGGTAAAAATCCTAAAATCCATAAAAATCCTAAAAAACTAAAAAATCCGTAAACCACCCAAAAAATCCATAAAAACCCTAAGAAAAAAAAATTCTAAAACCCTATAAAAATACTTAAAATTTCAGAAAATACCTAAAACATAATAACTCAAAGAAACAATAAAAACCCTAATAAGAACTTCAAAATGTTACACCCTCATAAGGATGATGACTCTCGTTTAATTACACAATCTGCTGGTTTTGATGAGACTAATTTGGATTCTGTTAATAATGTCTAATCAGGATCTGGGAATAATCAGGAGAAGGTTATCTCACTTAATTCTATTGTTGTTCATAATACACTGGTTGATGACTTTGTATACATTATTATGAATCCTATACAACCTCAAAAGGCCTCTAGCCAACATTGCACCCTATTATGGGATGCTATTGTTGAGTGGGGGGGGGGGGGATTTTGAGACCCATATTACTAAGTATCTCCCTCTGGATCCATCAAAGGTGGGTCTCAGTGATCAGTCCCAAACCCCCTGCCCTGTGTTCACGATGTTTTTGTTGTGGTTAATGTTGTTTTAACCTCTACTTCTCACTTTTTTGATGATAAAATCACTTGAAAAAAAATCATTGTACCTAATGACTAATCGCACCATAGAGGTTCCACATGAATCTGACGTGGTTCCCTAAAATGAGTTACAATTACCAAAGGGTGATGTTAGGGATTCAAGTGCTCCATCCTTTCTTCCCACACCTAGAAAGACAGGTCCACAATCTTCCCTTCATGTGTAGGAGTCCACAACTAATGCAATTGCTCTTAGTAGTTTGTAGGTAATTGGATGACTGAAGGTGTTGATCATCCTCGACCTGAGGTGGAAACTTCGGCATTGATGCTCTCCCCATCACGGTTGTAGGAACCTCTGCATAGGGAAAATGATCCCCCCATGACTAACCTGATTCCTACTGTAGCATAGGATGATGTCACTTTGCAACATACCAAAACATGGAAGTACGGACGACTCCCTAGTAGCTGTGGTTGGGGGCGAGGTCGAGCAGACATGAAATCAAGGCGGGATGAATGACACTCTATGGATTCAAGTTTGGATTAAGACCTTTAAATCCTCCTTCAACAAGCGAGGAATCTTGAAGCGCTTTAATCTAGGGGTCGAAGGCGTGGGTGAGGTCATGGATTTGATTTGGGCGCCTTGTGGGATACAGAACGTAAGATTGTAGATAAGATAAGAAAAAAATTGTGCCCTTGTGATGAGGGCTAGAGACCTGTGTGAAATAAACTACTTCACTCATCTTTTATGCTTGTTTTTGTTTTAATATAAAGGGCCTCGACCCTCACCTTTTTAAAAAAAATTAAAAACCCTAAAAACTAATTACACCCACTAAAACCCAAAAAATACATAAAACCCTAAAACCCAAAAAAATCCTAAAAACCATAAAAACTAGTAAAAATCCAAAAAAATTCAAAAAAATCCTTAAAAAACCAAAAATTATAAAACCTCTCAAAATCCCTATGAAAAGAAAACAAACCTAAAAACGCTTAAAACCACTATAAACCAAAAACAATAAAAACTCAAAAAATTAAAAAAACCCTAAAATCCATAAAAACCCTAAAATCTATAAAAACAAAATAAAAACTATAAAAACCCCCTAAACACCTAAAAATCTTAAAAATTCTAAAAACCCTAATAACCTAAAAAACTAAATAAACAACTAAAAACCTGAAAATAAATAATAACACAAAAAACATTAAAACAACCAAAACACCCAAAAAATCCCTAAAAACCCGAAAATACAAAATAAAAACAGAAAAAATAATTAAAAACATAAAAGTCACTAAAAACATGAAATAATATAAGAAAACCTTAAAAACATAAATAAACATAAAACCTTGAAAAACCCAAAGAATACTAAAAGACCGAAAAACCATAAATAACCCTAAAAACATAAAACCTATAAAACCCATAAAATTCTAAAAATTTAAAACCCTATAAAAATAAAAAAAACACTAAAAAGTGTAAAAACAAATGAAACTACTAAAACCATTAAAAAAAACTAAACAACATTAAAAACCATAAAAATTAAAAAGCCCCTAAAAACCCAAAATCCCATTAAAACACTAAAAATCACTAGAACCATCAAGTTCTCTAAAAACACTAAAAACCATAAACACCATTAAAATTCCCAAATGTTCCCTAAAAAAATTAAAATCCTTAGTAAACATGAAATTCTTTTAAGAAAACCATAAATACCAAAAACACTCAAAACCCCTAAAAAAAATAAACAGCCATAAACATTAAAAAACATAAAACCACAAAAAAACCTAAAAAACATGAAAAAAAAAAATTAAAACCCTTAACACTTTTAAAGACTCTAAAAAACATACAAATCCTAAAAACACAAAAAAAACCCGAAATCCTAAAAAATATTAGAATCCCAATAACCGTAATATTCTTAAAAACCTCAAAATCATCAAAACTCATCGAAATCCTAAAAAACCATAATAACCCATATAAAGATTAAAAATACTACAAAACCCTTAATCCGTATAAAATCCTCAAAAACATGAAAATATTTAAAATTCTAGAAATAGAAAAATGCTAAAAACCCCAAGAAACACTAAAAAACCTAAAAGCCCTAAAATCATAAATACCCTAAAAACCCCAAAACCTTATAAGAACACTAAATACAGAATAAAAACTCTAAAATCCCAAAATCCCAACAAAACCCTCATAACTCATAAACCCCTATAAACATAAAACACATAAAAAACCATAAAAGGCCAAAAAACATAAGAACCCCTAAAAAAACTAAAAACGCCTAAGAAAACCAAAAAAACCCAAAACACATAAACTCTAAAAAAACCCTAAAAATGTTAAAAAAACTGAAAACCTACAAACCCTAAAATCCTAAAACATATAAAAATATATAGAAACCCTATAAACCATAAAAATCTTAAAATAATTAAAAACTTGAAGAAAATTAAATACATTCAAAACCCATTGAAATCATTATAAATCCAAAAACACTTAAAACCCATAAAGGCATAAAAAAGTTAAACCACAAAACGACCCTAAATCCCCCTAAAACACCCTAAAATTTAAAAAAACCCCAAAAACCATAAACACCCTTAAAATCCCATAAAAATTTAAAAACCCATTAAAATCTCAAAAACCCGTTTAACTCATAAAAACCTTAAAACACAATAAAAATCCTTAAATCCCTAAAAATTCAAAATAACCCTTAAAACCCAAAAAACATAAAATATGAGAACACTTTAAACCTCCCAAAAATATAAAAAAAAGATACAAACCCTAAAACCCTTAAAAGAAACTAAAACCCCTAAACCCATAAAACAAAAAAAACAAAAAAAATAATCCAAAAACCCCATAAAACCCATAAAGAACACTAAAACACTAAATACCTTTTAAACTCCTAAAACATTTAAACACTCCTAAAATGATTAAAAACCAAAAAAAATAACCCAAAAGCCAAAAAATTGTAAAAACTCTAAAAAACATAAAACCCCTAAAAATAATTGAACACCTAAAAACCAATTAATATAATAGAAAATCCATTAAAGATACTAAAAATGTAAAAAACCATAAACCCCTTAAAGACCCTAAGAAAACATTAAAAATATAAATTCACTTAATACATTTTAAAAAATAAAAAATGCTAAAATCCCTAAACGACACTAAAAAACCCTAAAACCCCTAAAAATAAAAAAAACTAAACAACTTTAAGAAACCCTAAAAACTAATAAAAACATTAAAATTCCTCTAATCCGATAAAAGTTTAATAAAAATAAGAAAACCATAAAACCCCTAAAAACTCAAAAGATAACACTAATAATAAAATCCCCCAAAATATCCCCCCAAAACCCTAACAGACACTCAAAATCATTAAAACCAAAAAACCCTTAAAAATAATAAAAAACACCCCAAAAAATAAAAAAATAAAAAACCAAAAAAATTCATATGAAAACCTTAAAAACATAAAAACAATTAATCCCCTAAAACATAAAAAATATTAAAAACTCTAAAAACCAAAAAATATCTTAAAAAATCAAAAAACCAATAAAAATTGTAAAACCACTAAAAAAACTAAAAATCCATTAAACCCCTAAAAACATTAACAAATATCAAAAAAATTATAACCATAAAAAACTAAAAAATACCCATAATACCGAAAAAACCATAAAAACCTATTAAAACCCATAAAAAACAAAAAACCATTAAAAACCCTAAAACCCCAAGAAATCCCTAAGTCCCATAAAAAATAAAACCCCCTAAAAACATAAAAAAACCATAAAATTCATGTAAACCACTATTAAAACATAAAAAACTAAAAACTGTTAAAACCCCTAAAAACTAAAAAACACTAATAAATATAGAAAATCCTAAAACACCAAAAAATCCTATAAACCATTAAAAACCCTAAAAACCCAAAAGACCATAAATCCACTAAACACTCTAAAAACCCTTTAAATATTTAAAACATTAAAAATAAATAAAAACCTAAAAATTTCAAAAAACCGTAAATACATATAAAAAATCCTTAAAACCCTAAAAAACTATACAAATATGGAAATTCCCTCAAAACCATGAAAAACACTTCAAATCAAAAAAAATACCTTAAATCCCAAAAACAATGGGCATACTAAAAAATCCTGAAAATCCCTAAGAAATCCTTAAAAACCTAATAACACTCAGAAAACCTAAAAATAGAGAAAATGAAAAAAATCGTAAAAACCCTATAGAACCCTAAAAACCCTAAAAACTATATAAAAAAATACCCATTAACCATTAAAAACATTAAAAACCCTAAAATCCAACTAAAAACTCTAAAACCCCCTTTAAACTCATTAAAACATAAAAAACTCCAAAAAACCATAAAATCCCTAAAAAATACAAAAACGCTAAAACCCAAAAAAACCAAAAAACCAAAAAAACAAAAAACCCTAAACCCCTCAAAATTCCTAAAAACCCTAAAAACCCATTAAAAACTAAAAAGTTCTAAAAATACCTAAAATATAAAAAACCCTAAAACCTAGAAAAAACCATAAGAATAAAATAAAAACCTATAACACTTAAACCCTCAAAGAAAGAAAATAAAACTCTAAAAACACTTAAAACCATAAAACCTAAAAACCCAAAAACCCATAATTACCCATAATAACCATAAAACCATAAATCCCCATAAAAAATTTAAAACAAACTAAAAAATATAAAATCCTTTTAAACCCCTATAATATTAAAAACTCTCTATGAAACCATAAAACCTTCAAAAACTCAACCCCCCCTAAACTCCCCAAAAAACTATAAAACATCAAAAACCCCTTTAAAACAATAAAATTCCCTAAAAACCCAAAAAATCATAAAAAGGACTATAAATCCAAAAAAATGTCAACAACAATAAATTCATATAAAAACCCCATGTAAACATTAAAAACATAAAAATTAAAACCCCCAAACCTAAAAAAACTTTAAAACCCCATTAAAACACCTAAAACCATAAAATCCCTTAAAAACTGTAAAAACCCATAAAAATCCATAAAAAACCTAAAAACCAACAAAATACAAAAAACACATTAAACATCTAAAAATGTTAAAAACATTAAAAACCCATAAATCCTCTAAAAACTAAAAAATACACTAAAACATAAAAAACAATAAAACCCATAAAAACATTAAAACCCATAAAAATCCATAAAAATTATGTAAAAATCCCAAAATATTTATAAAAATATAAGCACCATGAAAAATACTAATTAAAACTCGAAACCATAAAACACATAAACCCCTAATAACCAAAAAACCCAAAAAAATCCGAAAACCATAAAAATCCAACAAAAAATAAAAACACCAAATAGCCATTAAATCCCTAAGATTCAGTAAAAACTCTAAAAACCCTTCAATCCCATAGGAATGATAAAAACTAAAAAATATTAAAACCCTAAAAAAATAAAAAATCCTAAAACCCCAAATTAACCAAAAAACTCAAAAAAACCTTAAAAACCCAAAAAATATAAAAATAGTAAAAAATTTCTAAAAATAGCTAAAATCACTTAAACAAAAATAAATCATAAAAAAAGTTAAAACCACAAAAAACCTAAAAAACCAAAAAACTAATAAAACCCACTAAAAACCCCAAAAACACATTACACAACTAAAATTGATAAAAATCTATAAAAAAATTTAAACCCCAAAAAACACAACAAACCCCCTTAAACCACCCAAAAATCATAAAAACCATAAAATCATAAAAACAATGAAAATCCATTAAGATCATGAAAACAATAAAAATATTAAAAAAATTACTAAAATTCCCTAATAAATTCAAATACCATAAAAATCCAGAAAACCCCTAAGAAAACTATAAAAACTTATAAAACCATAAAACAATTAAAAAATCTAAAACACCTAAAAAATATAAAAAAGCCTAAAAACATTAAAAATCCCTTGAAACCTTAAAAACCCTAAAACCAATAAAACCCCAAAAATCCTATTAAAATTTTAAATTCCCATTAAGCCCCTTAAACTAATAAAAAAACCATAAACCCATAAAAACATAGAGAACTCCAATACCCCAAAAAAATAACATGAAAACCCTAATATCCAAAAAATGATAAAACCCCCAAAATCCCTATAAACCAAAAAACCATAAAATCCAATAAAAATTCCTAAAATTCCATAAAAAAATAAAAACCCATAAAAACACAAAAACAAAATAACCCCCCAAAGAATACCTTAAAAGGAAAAAGAAAATAAAACCCCTAAAAAGAAAAAAAACCTAATCCCCAGGAAACTCCAAAAATCCTTAATATAAAAAAATCCATAAAACCCCCAAACCACATAAAAAACCTTGAAAATCCAAAAATCCAAAAAAATACAATAAACCATTGAAAACCCTATATATTTTTTTAAAAAACTATAAAATCCCTATAAAACATAAAACTCAAAAAACCCTAAAATCCCATAAAACCATAAAATCTATAATAGCCCTAAAATCACTAATATCTCTCAGAATCAATAAAAACAAAAAAAAATCAAAAAAAATCCTAAAAAATCATACAAAATCCAAAAAAAATTAAAAACCCTAAAATCCTTAAAAACTAATAATAAAACGTTAAAAAAATTAAAACACTTATAATCCATTACTCCTGAAAAAATGCTAAAACCCCTAAAAATACATAAAAATTCTAAAAACACTAATAATCTAAGAAACCACTAAAAACTCTAAAACCATTTAATTCCCTAAAAACATTAAATAATTTTAAAAATAGTAAAACCCTCCTAAAAAGAGAAAAACTAAAATTCCATAAAAACATAAGAACCCAAATAGCCCCAAACCCCCATCAAATTCCTTAAAACCATCTAAAAATATAAAATTTCTAAAAACCCTAAAATTAACTAAAAATTTAAAATAACCTAAAAATCATGGAACCCTATGAAAACATTAAAAACCTAAAAACACATAAAACCCTTAAAAACATACAAATCTCTAAAAAATCCTTAAAACCCATAAAACCCTAAAATCACTAAAAAATGCTAAAAACATTAAAACCCCATAAAAACCCTAAAAACCACACAAACTATAAGAACACTTTAAACCCTTAAAAATGTAGAAATAACATAAAAAACCTCTAAAACCATAAAAACTAAAAAAACACATAAACCCACAAAAAATTAATAAAATCCTTAAATTCATAAAATCCCTAAACAATCTCAAAATGGCTAAAACCCCTTATAAAATAAAAATTCAAAAAGTCCCCAAAACCCTAAAAATGATAAACAAATAAAAACCCTAAAAACCCTAAGAAATACATAAATACATAAAACCACTAAAAACCATTTAAAATGTTACAAATCCTAAAGAACCCTATAAACCTAAAAACCATAAAAACCTCTAGAACCTGATAAACACCTATAACATGATAAAAATCATTAAAACCTCCAAAAACTAAAAAACCCCTTTATAACCCTAGAAATGTTAAAAGAGACTAAAAACATTTAAAAACCTGAAAAAATAAAAAAAACCTCCCTCCCCACCCCCCAAACCATAAAACCTTAAAAACACTCAAAATTTAAAAAATTCCTAAAAATTAATAAAATTCATAAAAAATCCATAAAAACAATAAATCCCCTAAAACCCGGAACACAAATACAAACCTCAAAACCCTAAAAACACTTAGACCCCTAAAAATAAAAAATTATAAAAGACATTAAAAACTCTAAAACCCCTGACAACCATAAAATCCCATCAAAACATTATAAACACTAAAATAGTAAAAATTTACTAAAAACTCCAAGAAGATAGATAGTGGTGCACAACCCTGGTTATATCTTTATCACGAAGCGATTCATAGGGTTTTCCGATGGCGATAGTGGCGAAGGAACTTTTCCCCTTCCATCTTTTTCTCTTGGGGGCGCTCTTGGTGGTAGCAAGCTGGAGCGATGTTCTTCGGTGTGGAAGTGGTTCATCGGAAAATTTGTGTTTTCCAAGCGACGATGTTGGTTGGGTGTTCAGAATTGGAAACTCTCATGGCCTTTCCCTCTCGCGCTTGTGGGAGGATATCTCAAAAACAAAGGGCCTCAACAATATTCTCCAAATCACCAGTGGGAGGATTTATCTGAAAACTTTCCCCTTTCTGAGTGGTGGTGTTGCTTGAGATTCTGGCATCCCTAGAAGCGCGGAGAGATGCTACTTCGGTTTGGTTTTACTTATCAGGAAATGAAGCTCCTCCCTCATTTCCGATTTCAGATTCCTGATCTCGCGATGCATATGAAGATCAGAGCTTTTCGGCATGAGGTTATACGATCAACCCTTTAGAGTTTGGATGTGCTTGAACTCTTCGGTCGTGTTCCAAATTGCATTTGAAAAGACGATACTTCCACGGATGGGTCAATAGCTTCAAAGCATTCAATGGTGGATGGGAGTTCATTCGTGGGGGTGTTTTCTGGCCTCTTGGATGATGATATGCGGGGGTCTGGTTTTCTTGGTGTTCGATGCTGCTAGCTTCCCATATGCTTGCAAAGATGTTCCTGAGTGATTTTCGGTGGCACCTATGGTGTTGTGTCGCTTCTTGTTGGGTGAAAAAGGTGTGGATTCAGCTTGGTGGTGACACGATTGATCTAGTTTTCTGGGATTTCATATTTTCTTGTTTTCCATCCGCACATAAGTTCCAGGTTTCTTCCTCTGCTCGATCATTGATTCTTGCTCCTACTCCTGGCCTATTTATGTTTTGCAGCGTTCTCGATTCAGTCCTTACTTTCTGACGGTGCGAAAGTGATCTTTTTGGCCTCTAATTTATTGCTGAAGTTTCTAGTTGGATCCTCTAGTTATGGATCTATTTTTGGTGGGGGATGTTTCTTCTATGGGCCAATGTTGTTGTTGTTTACTGGGTTTGTATTGATGTGCTATGTTTTGGTTATGTGTTGCGATTTCTGGGTTTCTTGAAGGGTTGATTGAGCTATGTGATGGTTCCTGCACTGGATGCTGGTGGTTCTATTTCTGGTATATGGATGTGTTCCTGGATGTGCTTCTTTGTGAGGCGATGAGTGATGCAAATGGTGATGTGGGTTACTAGTTGCTGTTTGGCTGGGTGATGCGGTTGGGCTGGGTGATGAAAGATTTACAGATGTTGAAGTCTATAGATGCTGGAAATTGTGAGGTTGGATACTGGTTGGAATCGAGCTGGGAGGTGATGATGCTAGGTTGTTGATTTTGCGGTTGATGGTATTGTTGCTGATGGATGCTGGTTGCTGATTGGCTTGCTGATGATGTTGGGTGCTTTTCATATTTTCTTCATTGTATGGTTTTGAGTGTTTTTGGTTTTTCTCTTTTCACGGTCCGCAGGTGTGTGTTTGTAAAGGGTTTTTGGGTGTGGGTCATTTGACCCCTCCCCTCCCTTTTCTACTGCGTCTTTTTTTCTCTAATAAATTTTGAGGGGGTCGGGAATAGCGTGACCCTCGCATCTTCCTTGCCTACTAAAAACTCCAAAAATCATTAAAACCCCAAAAAAATTAAAAATGATAATAATCCTTAAAACACCTAAAAAACTCAAATAAACTCTAAATTCCCTATAACAAATAAAAAAATATAAATCCTACCAAACCCTCTAAACCCTCATATTCGGTAAAAACCCTAAAAATCATAAAAATACTAAAAAATCCATTAAAATTAATAAAACATAAAAAACCCTAAAACCCGCATAAAACCATAACAACCTAAATTATTTAAAACCCCTAAAAACCAATGAAATAGTAAAACAATAAAAAATCCTTAAAAACTATAAAAACCATCAAAATCGAAAAAAACTAAAAATTCCTTAAAAATCCATAAAAAGCACTAAAAATCCAAAAATACCTAAAAACCCCTAAAAATCATGAAAATTCAAAATAAAACCATAATACCTTTAAAATACCTAATATGCCTAAAAACATAAAAACGAAAAAACCCTAAAAGACTCTAAAAACTCTAAAAACATAAAAAATTCAAAAACCATAAATTACCCAAAAAACCATTAAAACCACTAAAAACAATAAAAAATATTAAAACATTTTAAATCCTAAAATAAATAAAATAAAAAACCTTAAAACCCCTAAAAACTCAATGAAATAACCCTAACAACCAAAAACAAAATCCTTAAAACCCTCAAAATCTCTGAAAACCCAAGAAAACAATAAAATCATAAAAAACAAATTAAAATTTTGAAATAGGTAAGAAACCCTAAAAACCAAAAAATACTAAGAGAAAATTAAAAACCTAAAAACACTTAAAACCACAAAAGATTCTAAAAACAATAAAAACCGAAAAAACCAATAAATTCACTAAAAACATATAAATTGCCTAATAACTTTAAAAACCAACTAAAAACTCGAAAAAACCGTTTAAACCCATAAAAACATTAAAAAATACAATAAACCATAAATCCCACAAAAACATAAAAAACCGTTAAAAACCCAAAAAAACCATACAACCATAAAAACCCTAGAAATCCTAAAAACCATAAAAATCCTACAAAAGTCAAAATCCATATAAACCTAAAAAACCCAAAAAACACTAAAAACCTATAACAAAACCGTAAAAAAATTAAAAAATCTAATAACCACTTAAAAAATTAAAACACATAAAACCATAAAAACACTAAAAACCATAAAACCCCTAAAAACCTTAAAAACTATTAAACACTGTAAAACACCTATTAAAACTGTAAATACTCAAAAAAACACTTTAAACCACTAAAAATGTTAAAAAAATAATAAAAACCATAAAACTTCAAAAAACAAAAAAAAACTAAAACACAAACAAAAATATAATCCTAAAAACCTAAGAAACCTAAAAACCCTAATACCCCATAAATCCGTAAAAACCACAAAAATCCTAATAAATCCTAATAAATATCTAAAAACCTAAAAAAAACCCTGAAGCCATAAGTAAAATATAAAAACTAAAATAGTCATAAAACACCTAAAAAAATACAAAAAATACAAAAAACAAAAAAAAACCCTAAAAACGCTAAAACCATCAAAATCCCTAAATTCCCCAATATAATATAAAAATACTAAAGAAGAACTAAAAATCACTAAAAATATAATAAATCGTGATAACTCTAAAAAATACTAACCCTAAAAACCTAAAAAGATTTACGCCTAAAACCCAAATATTCTAAAAACACTAAAAGAAACCTAAAAACATTACAAATCCCTAAAAACCATAGAACATTAAAAACCACCAAAATCCATAAAAACTGTAAAAATCTACTAAAACTCTAAAAACATTTAATCAAATAAAAATTTCAAAAACCTCTAAGACCGAGAAAACTCAAAAAAAATAAAAGAAACCATAAAACCCCCCTACCCCCATAAAATCCCTAAAATACCTAAAAACCCTAAAACCCATAAAAATACCTAAAACCCCTATAAAACCATAAAAATATTTTAAACCCCCTAAAATCCAAAAAAACAAATTCAAAAATAACCATGAAAACCAATATGAAAACCATAAAAACCTAAAAACACTTAAAACCCCTAAAAACCTAGAAATACTAAAAATTTTAACAACCAGAAAACCCTAAAAAACATAAACCCCTAAAACCAATAGAAACACTAAAAACCCATAAAACCCTAAAACCCTTCTAAAATTTTTAAAAACCATTCAAAGCCTAAAAAAATTAAAAAAATATAAAACACCATTAAACCCTTAAAAATAAAAAACACCCAAAAAAACATAAAACCCTAACAACCATCAAAATCACAAAAAAACCTAAAAACCCAAAAAAAATTTAAAGCCGTAAAAATCCCAAAATAAAAAAAATAATCTAAAAAAAATTAAAAACCCTATTAAAATATTAAAGACCTAAAAACACATAAACACTAAAAACCCTATAAACTTGTAAAAACCTAAAAATCCATAAAAACCCTAAAAACATCATAATCCCCAAAAACCCTAAAAAATTTCTTAAATTCCATTAAAACATAAATAACCCTAAAACCACTAAAAAACCAAAGAAAACCATAAAAACCGAGAAATAGTTTAAATCCATTAAGAACCTCAAAACACTAAAAAACTAATAAACCAAAAAAGTATTACAAACCCTAAAACTCCTAAAACAATAAAAAACTAAAAAACACGTAAACCCCTATTAACAACTAGAAACACTAAAAACCATTTAATCCGTTAAAATGCTAAAAACAATAAATATATTAAAACCCTAAAAGACATAAAAAACCCTAATACCCCAAAAAAATCAAAACCCCAAAAAAACTCAAAATGCCCACAAAATCCCTGAAATATTTAAAAATAACAAAAATCATTACAAAATTCTTAAAAATCCATAAAAATATAAAAAAGCATAAATCCCACAAGAAACACACAGAAAAAAAAAACCAAAAACACTACAAACCCATAAAATTCTAAACCACCCTAAAAACCCCTAAAATCTCAAGAAATCCTCAAAATCCCTAAAAGCCGTAAAATTCCAAAAAAATCCAAAAAAATCCCTAAAATCCCAAAAAATGTAAAAAACTATAAAAACCCTAAGAACCCTAAAAACCATGAATAAAATCATAAATACATAAAAACACTTAAAAACATAAAAACCTAAAAAATTCTTAAACCCAAATAACCCCAGCACCCCAAACCCCCCCAAAAAATATATACCCCTAAAATTCATTAAACCCCCTATAAACCCATAAAAACTGTAAAAAATCTAAAGACACAATGAACCCTTCAAATACTGAAAATGATAAAAAAAATATATAATAACCCTGAAAATCAAAAAACCCAAAAAAACCATAAAAACCATAATAACAAATAACCCCAAAAAACTCTAAAACTTCATAATAATCCTAAAAAACCCAAAAAATCTTTTAAAATATAAAAATACCAAAAACCCTAAAAAACCTTAATAAAACATTACAATCCTAAAAACACATAAAACCCCTAAAACCCATAAAAACACTAATACACATAAAAATAAAAAACCACCTAAATAATCTAAAAACCGAGAAAATCCAAAAAATCAAAAAAAAATCACGAAATTCTAAAAAATAAAAAAACACTAAAAACTCAAATGATCCCTCAAAATCCCTAAAAAACATAAAAACCAAAAAAATCCCTAAAAAATCCCTAAGAATCCCGAAATCCAGAAAAACCAAAACCATGAGAAACCATAAGAAAACCTCAATTCCCTAAACACGATTAAAACATATAAAACCCTAAAAACACCAAAAATATTGAAAATACATAAATAACCCTAAAACCCTAAAAACAATAAAACCCCATAAAAACCATAAAATCCGTAAAAACATAAAAAACCACTAAAAACTCTTATATTCCTCTAAACCCCTAGGAACATTAAATTCCTCTAAAAAACCTTAAAACCCATTAAAACTCAAAAAACCCCTAAAAATGGAAAAAATAATAAAAATGCTAGAAATCCTAAAAAACATCTAAAACCTATTAAAGTCCATAAATACCCTAAAACCAAAAAAATTACAAGAAAATACCTTAACATCCCCAAAAATGAAAAATATTCTAAAAATCCTAATAAACTAAGAAAAATATGAAACATTTTAATAGTTAAAACCCCTAAAAATCCTTAAAAACTGATAAAAACCCTAAAAACAATAAAACCCATAAAAACCTTAAGAAAACCTAATACTTCATTAAACCCCTAAAACAAATTATAAACCCTAAAAACACTTTCAAAACCTATAAACATTAAAAAATCAGAAAACATTAAAAACCCTAAAACCCATGAAAACCCATTAACCAAAAAAATTAATTTAAATCATAAAAAAATCATAAAACCCTAAAAATCCGTAAATACCCTAAAATTCCATGAAAATACCAAAAAATTAAAAAAACTGAAACCCTTTAAAAAACATATGAAGCCCTTAAAAATATAAAAACACTTATAACCCCTAAAATATAAAAATACTAAAAACCCAAAAAACCCTGAAAATCCTAAAAGAACCGAAGCCATAAAAACCCTATAAAACCCTAAAGAACCCTAAAAACAAATAAAAACAATAAAAAATGCACTAAAGCTCCAAATAATTTCTAAACTACTAAAAATGTTAAAAATTCTAAAGAACCATAAAAAATAAAAAAATCCCAAAAACCTTAAAAACCCACAAAACCCCTAAAAATCTTGAAAACTCTTCAAAATTCCAAAAAACCCTAAAAAACATTAGAATCCTCAAAAATCCATAAAAATACCAATAAAAATAAAATATCCTAAAACCAGAAACCCATAAAAAATCTAAAAAACATAACACACCTTGAAAACCAAAAACATACAAAAAAACCCTAAAAAACTCTAAAGAACTAAGGTAAATAAAAAACCATAAAACCCATGAACTCTTAAAACCACTAAAAACATTAGAAATCATAAGAAACTCTAAAAACTATTAAAACCCCAAATAATGATAAAAACTCCAAAAAAAATTAAACCCTAAAAAATATAAGAAAACCCTTAAAACCCAAAAAACTATAAAAACACTCAAAGATTAAAAAACCTTAAATCTATAAAAATCACTAAAACCGTAAAAATCAATAAAAATCCTAAAAATTTCTTAAAAATGCCTAAAAATTTAAAAAGTAATAAAAAACAGGAAAACCCCTATGAAAACCATGAAAACCTAAAAGCACTTAAAACAACTAAAACCTAAAAATTTCAGAAATTCTAAAAACCCAAAAAACCACCAATACCCAAAAAACCAAAAAAAATATAAAATCATTACAATCCCTTAAAAACATTAAAAATTATAAATACTATGAAACCCCTAAAAATGTAAAAACTCTAAAAAACCTTAAAAACCCAAAAAAACAAAAAATAGTGAAAAAGATTTTAAAACCCTAAAACCCTCAAATTCAGTAAAACCCTAAAAACAGTAAAAATCCGTAAAAATCCATAAATATCCCTAAAAACATAAAAACTATATAAATACCTTAAAATTCATAACAACCTAAAAACAATTAAAACCCCCAAAAAACAAAAAAACCTTAAAACCCCTAAAAACACATAAAATCCCTAAAAACCTAAAAATTATATTAAAATCCTAAAAAGACCATTCAAATACAAAAAATTCATAAAGAACCATAAAAACCTTGAAAAACCCAAAGGTATCCATAATAACCGAAAAAAACATAAAACCCATAAAAACCTAAAAATAGAAAAAAAACCCTAAAAACCCTAAATATCGTAAATTCTAAAAAAAACCTTAATCCCCACTAAAGCCCACAAAACTCTAAAAACCTAATAAAACTATAAAACCAATAAAATCTTCAACAACATAAGAAAACTAAAAACCTCTGAAACCCTAAAATCTCAAAAGAAAACCCAAAAAACCCAAAAAACAATAAAAATTCCTAAAAACCCTAAAAACCCTAAAAATCCAAAAAAACCCATAAAACCAAAAAGAATCTAAAGAATACCTAGAAATCCGTAAAATCCCCTAAAACCCTAAAAACCCTTAAAAACCTAAAAAACATGAACCCTTAAAGAACATTACAAACACTACAACCCTAACAACCCTAAAATCCCTCATAATCCATCAATACCCTAAAAATCATAAAAACCCTAAAAAATAAAAGAAATCACTAAAAATGTAAAACCCTAAAACCATGATTAACCCTAAGAAAACCGTAAAAACATAAAAACACCTAAAAAATTTATAAAAATCAAAAACCATTAAAACCCCCCAAAACTAACGTAAAACTGTAAAAACCATAAACCCCCTAAAAACTATTAAAATGTTTTGAAACCCATAAATTCCCAAAATATCAATAAAAATTATAAAACCCTATAATTGAATAAAAATTATTAAAAACTCTAAAAAAAATATAACCCTACTGAAATAAAAAACCCCTAAAACCCCATAGAAAACATAAAATCCTAAAAACCACTACAATCCCTAATATACCTAAAAACGCAAAATTTTAAAAAAAAAATGCTGTAAAAATCCCTGAAAACATAAATGCCCTTAAAACTCTGTAAATCCCTAAGAACACAATAAAACACTAAAAAATTAAGCCCTTTAAAAACCCTCAAAATGATGTAAACCCTAAAAATCCAGAAAACCATAAAACCCCTAAGACTATAAAAAAACTAAAAATCGATAAAAAATTTAAAAACTACTGAAAACTCTAAAACCCCTTTAATAACCTAAAAACATTTAAAACTCTAAAAAACCTTATAACCCATAAATATCTCAAAAATCCCTAAAAACCATAATAACAAAAAAGACCCAAAAACCATAAAATCCCTTACCCAAAAAAACATAAACATCATAAAAAACCCTAAAATCACTAAAAATGTCAAAACCCCTAAAAACCCTAAGAAAACCATAAAAACCTAAATGGATTAAAACTACAAAAAAACTTAAGTAACACTTAAAATCTTAAAAACAATAAAACCACAAAAACCTTCAAACTTGCTAAAAAGCTATAAAAAATATAAAAACCCAATTAAAAAGAAAAAACAACTGTGAACCACTAAAAAAATAAAAAACTTTAAAAAACCTTAAAACCCAAAAAAACAAAAAAAAATCCTATGCCGCCAAAAAACCCAAAAAAACCCAAAAACCCTATAACCCCTCAAAATCCCTTAAGAATGTAAAAACCATAAAATCCCTAAAAATTTTAAGAATAGTAAAAACCCCAAAAAACCCAAAAAACCCCCTATGAAAATCATAAAATCCTTAAAAAATTAAAAACCCTAAAAAAATAGAAAATGAAAAAAGTCCAAAAAATACTAAAAACCCTAAAAACCATAAAACCCCTAAAAACATTAAAAACACTAAAAACCCAAAAAAAACCATTAACCCCTCTAAATACAATAAAAACACTATAATAACCTAAAAATGTAAAAATATCTAAAAGATATGCAAAACCTAAAAATTAAAAATACCCCAAAAATCAAAAAAAAACATAAAAAACCTAAAAACACAAAAAAGCCCTAAATCCCCTCAAAATCCCTATAACCCTAAAATCGATAAAAATCTTTAAAAAATCCCTAAAAATCCTCCAAGTTTATAAAATCCCACAAACTCCCTAGATTTCTATATCACTTCTCGGGAAATGCTTCGGTTTCTTCATATCGGTGAGGGGAGTCCTCTAAGGGGACCCGCTGTCTCCTTTTCTGTTTGTTCTTGCTGAGGATGCCTTATCCAGAAACTTGAAGAAGGGCTTAACATAGGGGAGGTTGAGACTTTTTCTTGGTCATAGGAACTCTCTCAGAGTTTCTCACTTGATGTTTGCTGACGACATTTTTTTATTTCTGAACGGAGGGAGGAGATCGTTGAATAATCTTAAGGCTATTATGTCTGAGTATGGGGAACTAAGTGGCCAGGCAATCAACCGGTCGAAGAGACACTTGTTCATCTCCAACAAATGCTCGTGGAGGAGGTGCAAACGTATTCAAGAGGTTTTGGGCTGTGGACAGAGACTACTCCCTATTCTTTACTTAGGAGTTCCTCTATCGTGTGGGAGGGTCCTGAAGGTCCACTTCAACGAGATTGTGGACCGCATCCTAGGAAGGATCTTCAACTGGAAGAACAGGTTGCTATCCTTTGGGGGTAGGATCATGCGGATCAACAGTGTACTTCTTTTGATTCCCATGCATGTTTTTACTGTCATCAAACCCCCGAAAGGAACGGTGGAGAGGATCGAGCGCATTCTATCGTCGTTTCTTTGGGATGCGAAAAGGGAGGGGAGATGCCACTGGGCGTCTTCGAAGAGGATGGCCCGACCAGTGGAAGAGGGTGGGGTTGGTCTTCGTGATATACATGGAATGATTCGGGGATTGCAGGAAAAACTGGACTGGGAGGTGATAATAGGTAAGTCCCTCTAGGCCATGTTTTTTAGAATGAGATTTGGAGGGCATGGTGAACGCAGCATGCGCGGTGCAACTGGTCTCGGCAGGTGCATTGTATCACATCTGGAGGTGCTGCAAGGTTATGTCAGATGGGTGATTGGTCGTGGGGAGATCATCTTCTGGGAGGACGCATGGTTGGAAGAGAGGCTTGGCTACGAGGGCGGCCCCTTCCCTGATATCTCTTTCAGGGAGGCATGTGAGAGATACGAGTTTGTGCATGAGAACCTCAATTCATCGCAACAGAATACTTTTAACAACGTTGTTATGAGCAACGATCCAGACATGTGTTGTTTTTCTTTAGGTGAGTCGGGGCGGTTCAACATAAATGGTAACATGAGAATTGGTCAGAGGGTTACTACCGGAGAAACAGAGCAGGGACCCATGTGGTGTAAGCCAATCCCGACGTGAATGAACTTTCTGGTGTGGCGGGTTCAGAATCGAGTGGTACCCACAGAAGAGAACATCCAGAAGAGGGGGGTCTGCATGGCTTCGTGCTGCTTCTGTTGCGAGATCCCAAGGTCGGAAACAACGCTACATATGTTCTTTCAAGGGCGGTGGGCAGTGTCCCTTCGGTCTCAGTTCTCTCAGTATAGGATTCTGGATGGGTAGTGTCTTTCTGTTCGAGAGTATCTCCTGGCATGGTTTTCAGGCTTCGGCAGGAGAGTTGAGGATTGTTCAGCAGGTATGATCATTCTAGTATCTGTATGCTGGACGCTTTGGGAAGCTTGCAATCAGTTAAGGCTAGGTGGAAAGAGATCGTTATTAGTACTTCAGGTCCGTATGAGATTGATCATTGTATAATTGTCTACCCACTTCATGAATGGTTTGCAGGCGGGTATTCTGGGGTCCTTTGTGGGTGGACAGTGTGCTCAGGCCCTACAGCGAGGGAGATGGGTTAGATGGCAACCCCGGTTGGCAGGTTAAAATTGAACGTGGATGGTTCTTGTTCGGGGGGGGGGGGATCATGAGGGGCGGTGGTGTTCTTCGGGATTGCTGGGGTTCAGTCCACATTGCTTTCTGTGCCTATTATGGACCAGGCACTTCTACAGGTGTGGAGTTTAGAGCCCTCCTTACGGGTCTCACTCTGTGCAGAAGGAGAGGTCTCCGGGTGATGGAGGTTGAATCAGATTCGAATGTTCTGGTTAGATATCTTCAGGGAGCTTGTGATGTGGCTTGGAATCTGGTGTACGTTTTTAGAAGGTGCAAAGCGGACACTAATCAGGGAAGGTTGATCCATCATAGTGTGAGAGAATCCAACATTGCGGCTGATGCTTTGGCTCGTGGGGGCAGGCCAAAGGAGACTTTAATAGTGTATGACAGTCTTAATTCTCTTCCTTGCGAGTGTGTCAATGTGATCCGGAAGGACTCACTCGGTCTTCACTACTTTCTCCCTTCGTGATTTGTATCCTTAGAGTTTCCTGTCTTCTTAATAAAAAAAGTAACTTTCAGTCCAGTCCATTAAAACCCTATGGAAGCGCTAAAAACTCTAAAAACCTCTAAAAATTTAAAAACACTAAAAAACAAAAAAAATCACTGAACAAACAAAAAACCATAAAAAGAATAAAAAACACCAAACCCCTAAAAATCCTAAAAATCCTAAAAACCCAAAAAAAATCATACAAATCCCTAAAAATACCTAAAAACAAAAAAATAGTAGAAACCCAAAGAAATCCTTTAAATAATAAAACCACCAAAACCCCCTAAGAACGCAAAAAACCGAAAACCCCATAACACAATAAAACCCCTAAAAAATTAAAAACACAATCAACCCAAAAAACTAAAAAAGCCACTAAAAATATAAACACCTTTATACGCCTAAAATGTTAAAAACACTAAAAAAACTATAAACCCAAAAAAACACTAAAAACCTAAAAATAATAAAAAACAAAAAACCCTAAAAATTATTGAAATCCCTAAAACCCCTCAAAATCGCTAATATCCATAAAAACCTAAAAAATATAAAAAAACTATAAATCCATAAAAATTAAAAAACCCAAAAAACCCCAAAAAACCCTATGAAAACCTCAAAAACCTCAAAACACTTAAATCCCCAAAAAACATAAAAACAATAAAAACCATAAACTCTAATAACAATAAAAGCATTAAATACCCTAAATCCCAATAAAAACCCTAAAACACACTAAAAACTCTAAAACCCCTTTGAACCCCAAAAATCATTAAAAAACTCTATCAAACCATAAAAACACTTAAAAACCTACAAAACCAAAAAGACCTTGAAAAACCATAAAAACCATAAAAAACATAAAAACCATAAAATCCCCTAAAAAGGTATAAAAACATAAAAACCCTATAAACCAAAAAATCCTAAAAAATCCTTAAAATCACAAAAAAGTAAAATGCCAAAAAACCGTGAAAACTCTACAAAAAAAACATAAAATCCAAAAAATACATAAAACCCCTAAAAACCTAAAAATTGTTAAAAACCTTTAAAAACCCTAGAAATCATAAAAACACATAAAATCTATAGAATCCCTAAAAACCATATAAACACTAAAACCCATAAAAACATAAAACCCACTAAAAAGACAAAAACCCCTAAAAAAATCCATAAAAACCTTAAAACACCCTAAAACACCATAAAAACCCTAAAACCCATTTAAACCCCAAAAAATGTAAAAACATATAAAACCCCTAAAACCCCATAAAAACATAAAATACCCTAAAACTCCAAAAAAATCCTAACAACCCCTAAAACCACTCAAAATCCCTAAAACCCTATAAACTATAAAAATCCTAAAAATTACCTAAAAATAAATAAAAAAATAAAAAATGATAAAAACATTGAAAAAAACTAAAAACCCATAAAAACCTAAAAACACATAAAACCCATAAAACCTAAAAATGATAATAACCATAAAACCCTAGACAACCATAAAAACAATAAAAACACATAAAACCATAAAATAAAATAAAAACTACTAAAAATATAGAAACCCTTTAAACCCCTATAAATATTTTAAAAAATCAAATATAATTTAAACCCTAAAAAAATTAAAAAACCCTAAAATCCAAAAAAACCCATAAAAATCCAGAGAACCCTAAAAATTCCAAAAAACCCAGAAATTCACTGATACCCTCAAAATCCCTAAAACCCTAAATATGTTTAAAAATCCTAAAAAAACCCTTAAAATAACTAAAAATATAAAATAACCATAAAAAAATAAAAAAAATCTCTGATAAAACCTTAAAAACCTAAAAAAAATTAAACTCCATAAAATCCTAAAATGATAAAAAAACCATAAAAATCCCTAACAACCGTAAACACCCATAAAAACAATTTAAACCCATACAAACCAATAAATTCCCTAAAAACAATAATAACTCTAAAACTGCTTTAATCCCATAAAAACAATTAAAAACACTAAAAACCTTAAAATCCCTTAAAAATAAAAATCCCAAAGAACCCATGAAAACTATAAAAATGATAAAAACCCTAAAACCCTTCAAAATCCCCAAAACCCCTAAAACATATTAGAATCCTAAAAAATATCTAAAAATCCGTAAATATTATAAAAAACCTAAAAACCCTAAATACATAATGAAATCCTTAAAAACCTGAAAACACAAAAAAACCCTAAAATAAAATCATTGATAACCCCTAAAACCTAAAAAGTCCCTTAAAACACTAAAACCTCATTAAAACCATTAAGACCCACTAAAAACATTAAAAACTGCAAAAACACATAAAACCTAAACATTACTAAAAAAACTAATAACCCTTTAATCCCCTATGACATGAAAAAACACAAAAAAAATTTAAAACCCTAAAACCAATAAAAATCCTAAATACACTAAAAAACTATAAAAACAATCAAAATCCCTAAAAACAAAAAAATCCTGAAAAAATCCATAAAAATCCATCAAAACATAAAAACTCCTAAAAACCCTATGAAAACCATAAAAAACTAAAAACACTAAATATCCAGAAAAACCTAGAAAACTCTAAAAACCCTAAAAACACTAAAAACCATAAAAATTCCTAAAACCAAAAAAACATAAAAAACCCACTAAAAACACTAAAACCCCTTTAAACTCCAAAAATGGTAAAAAACATTAAAAACCATTAAAATACAAAAAACTCAAAAAAAACTATAAAACCCCAAAAAACAAAAAAATCCTAAAAATTGCTAAAAATACTAAATACATAAAAAACATAAAAATTATAAAAACAATAAAAGACACAAAAATCCAAAAAACCTATAAAAACCATAGAATTTCTAAAATCCATAAAAACCATCAAACCCAAAAAAAATTATAGAAAACCATTAAAATCTCTAAAAACCCTTTAAACCCCTAAGAATGTAAAAAACTCTAAAAACCCATAACACCACAAAAAATCAAAAAACTAAAAAAAACATGAACCCCTCAAAATACCTAAAATCTATAAAAACCAAAAAAATCCTAAAAAATCACCAAAAAGAACATAAAACATAAAAAACACTAAACCCTATAAAAACCCTAAGAAAACCATAAAAACCTAAAAATACATAAAAACCTTAAAACCCATAAAATGATTAAAACTATAAAAACCTATGAAACCCTAAAAACCATAAAAACCATAAAAACCCAAAACACATAAAAACCATAAAAACCATTAAAACTCTAAAACCCTTTTAAACACAATAAAATATAAAAAATCTAAAAAACCAAAATAATAAAAAATCCCTCAAAGTCCCAAAAAAATCCTAAAAATATGTAAAACATTAAAATCCTAAAAACACTTAAACTCCTAGATTCCTAAAAAAACCTAAAACCCTAAAATTTATAAAAACTATAAAAACCCATTGAATCCTAAAAAACCCTAATAATCCACTAATAACTCTAATACCCCTTTAAATCCATAAAAATGTTAAAAAATTCTAAAATCCCTTAAAACCCATAAAAAACTCAAAAAAACCAACTAAAACCCAAAAAATCCCATTAAAACCTAAAACCACAGAAAACACCTAAAAAATATACAAAGAATAAAAATATGAAAAATCCTTAACAATACCTAAAAACATTAAAACCCACTAAAAACCTGAAAACCACAATGAAATCCTGAAAAACCTAAAAGACATAAAACCCCTTAAAAACGAAAAAAAAAATTTAAAAAACCTAAACACTAAAAATCATAAAATCCATAAAACTTCTAAAACCTTAAAAACCTAAAAACCCATTCAAACAAAAAAACATAAAAACTATAAAAATCCATTAAAACCATTACAACATTTAAAAACTATAAAAAAAATTAAAAAACCAAAAAACACAATAAAAAACCCTAACCCCCCCCCCAATCAAAAAACATAAATCCCCACAAAAACTCTATAAACCTAAAAAAACAAAAAACCCTAAAAACCCATAAAAATCCGAAAAATAAATAATATGTTAAAACCGAAAAAACCCTTAAGAAAACCATAAAAATCCGAAAAACACTTAAAACAGATATTACTCATTCATGATTCAAGCATGACTAAGAGGTGTAGGGGGTGACTTAGTGATTTCTCTTTCATTTAAGTTCCCTTAATTTAGAAACAAACTTCCCCTCCTATTATAGACTTATTTCTCAAATTAAAAAATCAAACACACAACCACATGAGAAAAAATTTCTTTTGTGTGGAATACATGGTTTATTATATTCCCTTACACTCATGTAGATCTATGTTCAATAAAATAGTGCATGTGCTTCAAAAAAAATGATGTTATAAAATTTCTGTAACAAAAATGTTACGATGCTTCTTGATAAACATTCACAATTATGATATTTCAAAACAAATCATTACTTTCTTAACCATAACATGGTATGAACGTCATATACTTTGTAATTATACTCATTGCAATTTCCCAGTATCATTCCCAAGTCCGGTTGCTCAATTTGGAAATATAACTTTTCCAAAATACAACAGAGACAATTCTGAATAACTTCAAATATAATTCCATTAATTCCATTCTTATTCCCATCCCAATCCAATGATGAATTTAATATGATCTTTTCTCTTATTATTTTCTTTTTATCTAGAAAAATTCATCAATAAAATGGAATCTAGAATCTTCTTCTTACTATAAATGTGGATCTTCACTCTCCTCTTTGATGAATGATGCATGTTACTAAATACTCAATGTATTCTCCTCCATATATAGATAGGGAAAATGGTTTAAGAAGGATTCTAAAAAAGTATTACAAAATCAAAATATTTACCAAATCGTTAATATTCTTTAAGTATATGATCGCTCTGACATATTCAACATATTTTATAATTTTCAAATCTCCTTGATTTTCATATATCTATTTGACTTCTTCAGCACTTCCAAATTTCTAACAAATATTCTATATGATTCAGATTCAGATTCTAATTGTGGAATAAAATTTAATCATTCTAATAAAGACATTTTATTAGACTTTTTTTCATGACCCACATACATGAAAATCAGAAATGAAGATATTTTATTAAATTTCTCTACACCTCCTAAAAGGCTATCATCCCATTCTTATTTTCCCATTATTATAGAAACATATGTTCAACCATGTTTTTTTAATTAAAATACTCCAAACCAAATGAATGATGGAAAACATATGTCTTCTAATTATGATTCTAAAAACCTACTCTCATTTTGATTTCATCATTACGATGGAGACAATAAATTTTTTCAAACATATTGATTCACTTATAATTACTATTTTATGAATACGATATTAAACAAATTCCATCACTTAACTTATTTCTATTTTATGAATATGATAATTATCAACATCCTTCTTTAAAGATTTATTTTTTTTGGATTTCTGTCTGATTGAAAACCAACCCCTTCAGTTTCTCTCATTATGATCATGTGAACCTTCCGGGCCTTCCAAAAATATGAATCCAATTATCTGAGACTAGAATGATTTTACATCAGCAACTTCCTTCTTTTAGAATGTTTTTGTTAAGCATGACTTAATTAATGGATTTTTATTACATTGAAGATCTTCTTTTTCATCATCTGTCTTATATTGTAAGGTATTATAACATCCCATTCTTTCACCACCATTTTTATTTTCAACCACCTGATTATGATTGGCCTAAATACGTTTGGAATGGATCCGATTTTTAGTACATATTTTCTTCCAATCAGATGCTCAATGTGATTGCTATCAGTTATTATCCCCCTTATTTATTTTTAATCTAGCATAAAATAAAATTTCAAATTACTTATGATTTTTGGGAAATAAAAAATTTAAAATCATTGTTATTATTATATCAGATCTAGGTGGACATTAAATTGTCACCTCGTTATGATTTTACTTTCATTATGGACCCAAACTGATTCTAATAATGCTTTTCCTCCAGAATATATCTTTATATTCTGATACACATTCTTAATCTTTTTTTTACAATTTTATGAAAATTATGTTAGGTCTGATTTTGACAAAAAAAAGTGAGTTGATTTCTCCTTCATTGATATTGCCTTGACAACAAAATAAAATACCAGAATATGATAATATTCATTTTTAGATTGGTCCTAATAATCTACCCCATTATATTTTTTTGTCAACCAATATTCATAAATCATTGATCTTTGTAACCTTAATAAATGTATTATATATCAACAATTCTAAGCCTATGTGAACTAAATCATTGTACTAAACAAGAATCATTTACAGTAAAACCATGTTGTCTAAAATTATTGAACCAGGAAAAAATTCCCCAAGATTCTTCCTTATACTTTTTTCCTAAAATTTCTTCCTCCTCTTTTCTCCATCATCTTTTCCTCCTCAATTTATTCCTTATATTTCTTCCTTATCTTTATTCCTCATTTTTCTTACCTATCGTACTTACCCAACTTTCATTCTGATTTTTCTTCCTTATCATTCTTCCTCAATTTTCTTCCATAGATTGCTTTCTAAAATTTCTTTATCAGTTTTCTTACTCATTTTTATCCCTCAGCATTTCTTCATCAGATTGTCTCCATTTCTTCAACTTCCCTGGAATAAAAAAATATTTTCTTATAAAACAACTCTAACAAATAGTTAGAATAGTTCACACACTTTTAGGATGAGTTTCACAATTTACCCACAAATCCCCCTTTATACATTCTCCGTTAAAAGTATTAATAAATATTCAATTCATTGATTTATGAAACGATTCTCCCCTTTGACAACATTGTCGAATGATAAGATGAGAGAGGGAAAAAACACATACCTCAACCTCACGGTTAAAGAGGATGAATGCCCATTTTCAACCTCAATTTATAAAAATGTTCCTTTGTTAAAGGTTTTGTGAATATGTCAGTAACTTATTATGATACAGGAACATACTATAGATTCAATTAATTATTCCCCATATTCTCTTTGATTAAGTAGTAGTTTATGTCAATAGGTTTGGAATGAGAATGTTGTACTATATTTCTTGTGAGGTCACTTTTATTATCATGTCCCGAGAGCAGGGGTAATTTTACTTCAACAAGTAAGAATTCCAACTCATTTTTCATCCACATAAGTAGGGTAACCTCTTGAGTGGAAGCAACATACTCATATCCAATTGTGATAAGAGTTACTAGTTTTTTTCTTTTCATTCTAACTAACACAACTTTTCCCCTAAAATAAAACATCACCATATGTGGATCTTCTATCATAAACATTCCTTACATAGTAAAGCTATGAATATCAAAACAAGTTAATACTTTATGAGATATCACACCAGATTTATAATTTTTTTGTGGATTTGATAAATCTTAGAATTATTTTTTTAGAAATTAAATGTGAATATTTAGGAGCAGTAAGAAATATTTCACATAATATAATAGTATAAACAATGTCAGTTCTTTAGGAATTAAAATATAAAAATCATTCAATCATCATCTTAAACTATTTCTAATCAACTTCCTTTCCGTATCCCTCTATAAATATTTTGGTTCCCACCGAAATCAGTGTGGAATCTAGACTCAAATTTTCAATACTAATCTTCTTAAGAATATCCTTACCATACATTTCTTGAGAAATAAAAATGTGATCATTATTTTTTAATATTCTTAACCCACGAAATTATTTCATTTCAAATAGTTGGGATATATCAAAAAATTCATTTCTCCGAGAAATATTTCACAATATCTTTCATCATTCCCATCAATGATAATTTCAACAATATAAAAAATTATAACGAGGAGAAAATACTCACTTTCCATGATGTAAATATTAAAATCAAATCTTCCTTTCATGAAACTCATTTTCCTCAAGAAAGTATCCAATTTAGAATACCATTATGTCAATTATTTTTTCATACCATACACGGATTTATCTAGATTACACAGATAACTTTCAAAATTCCCATCAAAAAATCCACAAGGTTTTTCAATGTGAACTTCCTCATCAAGATCCCCATTTATAAATATAGAATTTACATCCATTTGAGATATTGTGTAACATCATTGTGTAGAAATAACAAGAAAGATTATGATTGTTTATAACCATATAATTTGTGGAAAAGTCTCATCAAAATCACAAAATTCAATTTGTGAGTAACATTTTCATACTAATCATTCATTATTCCTTAAAACATCACCTTCTATATTAATCTTGTTTTAAAATACCCAATATTTACCGATAATATTTTTGTTATCTAGATTGGGTATAAGTTCCAAAGTACCATTATTTTTTATCTGATCAAGCACTTCATTAATATCCTGAACCCATTTAGGATGATCAAAATCATCATTCACATCTTTAATCTTGAATTTTTAATATAAAGAAGTTTTGTAACAATTTGTAAACTTAGTATTATTTGAAACTTCTGATTTTGATCATGGATAATGTTCTAAGACTCAATTATCTTCCACATCCTAGGATGAGTAATTTTAGTTTCATCATCATCACATGAAATAGATGAGTTCTATTTTTATTCTTATGTAGGATTACCACTGTTGTCATCGTTATCATAATTGTTAACAAAACATTCCTTATCCTACTCAACTTCCAAACAATCATAAGTCTTTTTTTATCCTTTTCCTTTTAAAAAACTTTCACATTAGTAGAATATGAAATTATTCCTATCTCTTTGATGAAACATTTTTATCCTCTTCCATCTATAACATAATCACGAAAAATTCTATCTTCACCTCTCTGTTCAAAAATTCCCAGGTTTCCACCATTATTCTTTATGATGCATGGACTCTAAAAAACTCTTAAGTGTCTCAAAAATGGATTTTGTTTCAATAAACATTTAATATACAGTCATATATGAACATGGTATGTAGAAACATAGGTTTTTTATATACATAGTAGTACTCATTAATTGCCTCCAAAAGTAATGAGAAAGACCATGTTCAAATAACATAGTTCCCCCCATTTACATCAAACGTATATTCTTTGTTTCTACAACCCCAATTTTTTGGGGGTATATGGGGAACTAAACTAGATCAAAATTCCATAATTCTCAATATAAATTTCAAATTATTCATTTGTGTTCTCATCACTATTATCAGTTCTCAATATCTACACTAAATACTCACATTTCATCCCATCTTTCCTCAAAAAACATTTAAACATTTTCGTAGAATCTGACTTATGTTTCATATGCATAACACATGTAATGTGAGTAAAATCGTTAGTTAAATTAATTAATTAATTATCCCAATTTGTGCATTTTTTACTTATTTTACCATAGATAACAAAATGAATAAGTTTAATTGGTTATTTTGAATAAATCTTAACATTATTATTCACTGAGTTAGTAATTTTTCCCTTTTGAAAAATAGTACTGAAATAATCTCTTATTCTTAACATATCAGCAGTATCTTGTACACTATATCACTTTGATAGCTTCTCATATTTATTTAACAGTTATTTCCTAGACGGTTATTACATAACCTTTTTTCTTCTATCATACCCAAGTAATAAGAGTTTTCTATTTCACTAAATTGGAATAAGTTTCTTTTTATACATTGGCCTCTTGTGACTATCATTCCATCTTTCTCACTTTTCACAACAACCCCATATATTCTGAGGATAACATTTTATCCTCCTCAAAAAGTTGGGAAACACTCAACATATTGTGTTTCATCCTCATAAATTATAAATCATTCTTGGATTTCATTTTTTCTTTCCCAATGATTGATGATCCAACACCTGGTATTCTCAAAGATTTATCATTTCCAAATGTAACTATTAATTCTTTGAAGTATTTCTCAATCTCTAATAAATTTAATTTTCATTTCATATTAGTATATAATTCATTCACCACCATCCATGTTCATTCCCCTTGTTTAGATTTTAAATATATTTCAAAAAAAATAGCATTTTATTTTTCATTTTCCTTCTTCACCACTATCTTCTAAGAATTGTTCATAATTTTTTTTGATGGTAAAAAGATGAAAACCCATATTAAGATGTTTGGGATGTTCACATATTTCATAAATAGTTTTCAAGGGTTGGTGATACATCCATAATTTTTTTTTCTCCTTTATTCTGATTCGGGTCAGGTTATTGGTTATTTTTCTCGAGAACCGGGTGTGAAAGGTTTGAATTTTGAAGTATTTATTTTTCCTATCATTATAATAATGCCTGAATATTAATTCTAACTTTAATTTTTAGAACAAATTTTGAAAAATGGGTGGACAGACCCTGATGCATGGGTTGCAAATGGATAGTAGAAACTGTGTGACCTGCCTAGGTAACCATGCAGCGGGTCTGGGTTACAGCCAAAATTAACCACAAAAATTACTCATGGTATGTAAGATCGTGTGAATTTACCATGTGGTATTTGTATTCCTCATACTAGATTTCACATATTCATCGCTTGGTTTGAAAAAATTTGTGGACTAACCATGCGGTCATGCCAGCTCATTAAAAATGTTTTCCCACTTTTCTCTCTCCCTGATTTTAACCCATTTCCCCCATCTTGTACGATCCTAACAACCCTTTAATCCATAGGTTCTCCTACCACCATCCTTTCATACCCTTAGGCTTCAATTTGTGGATGTATTTGGCTCATTTTCCTCATGATCTCTCAAATAAGTCCCCTTCTCCCATATTTTTCTCTTCTTGTTGGGGTTTTCTCTCTCATCCAATGGGGTTTCAGTTTTCTAGCAGGTTGGAGTTTTATTTAGGTTTAGATCCTAATGGTCAGGGTTCAATCATGATGTATTATGTTTGATATTTCCTTCATAGGGTTTTCCCGTGGTGCAGTTGCAATTTCATACACTTTTCCAGAAGCTTCTGGGTTCAAGGTTGGAGGATCCATGCAATAGCGTTTTTAGATGAATTTAATATGCCTATTTAAATTTAAAAATATGTTCTATGGTTTATTGTTAGTGGTATTAATGTATTTTTATGTGTTTTTACATGCTTATGTGGTGGGAATGAATTTTATTAAGGAAAATGTGTAGTTTTTGTGTGTGTGATTTAGTGTGTCATTTCGTGAAAATGTTTTATGAGTTGTTTGAAAGGTAAAAACCAGGTTTTAAAAGGCTATTAAGGTGTAAATGTGTTGAAAATGTGATTTTTGAATGAAAATTCATTACTTTTTCATGTTGATCTTGTTTTCCACCTTTGAATTTGAATTGTGAATTATTTATATGATGATAATCATGTTTTAAAAATGATCATATCTTTTGTATGATTTTAAAATTGTGCATGGAACATGAAATAGATTGATAAATAGTGTTCTCTTCTTGAATTTTTTAAAATTGGAAAACTATAATTTTGTTAATTGATAATAAATGCATTGAAATGGGTTTTATTATGTGTATAATTTTAATGGAAAAAAGGGTGGTTTTCTTGAAATTCTTAGTAACCGATTGTAAAAGTTGTATATTGTGTGATATATTAACATGAATTGAGCACAAATAGAATTCTGTTATCTATGTGGGAAGACTATAACTAGTGCAATAGTGATACAGAAGTGTATTTTCCCAATTTCACTTAGCTTTATTAATGATTACACCACTAACTAAATAATGAAGATGATTGATTACCATTGAAATTTTGAATTTTTCTCCTCTCTAGTGGCTCATGCATGAGGACACTAATGGTTGGGGTTACTATACAACATTTCATCGAGGTATGTGGTTCTACCGACTCACTCAAGATAAAATGACCCCAGGGATTTACCCATGGTTCTCACTAAGGACTTATGTGATATGGTAACATCTATCAGCATACAGTTGACCTTGATAGTATTTTATTTAAAGAAAATTTATTCTATTTAATATTCCATTAAGGGATGGTTCTCCATAAATGGTTTTCATTAAAAGTGGTTTTCCTTAAAATGTTTTCCTCAAAATATTTTAATGTTTCTTTTTACATAAATGAATATGTTAGATTTCTTGTTAATCTAAATGAATGGAATATTTTATTTTTTGGTTGGATCTTACTGGGATTTCACTCACACCCTACATACAAATTTGGGTGTATGTGTACCTTGTTGTATGTTTGATTATGGTAAAGGCATGGTGTACCGGGATGGCTGTTTGGGTATCTAGTGGCCATCCCTTATGGATCATGGTGGATATGTCTTGGGGATGTTTACCCTCTTGATACATGGTGTTTTGCAGGTTGGCGGTTTGGGTATCTAGTTGTCATCTCTTATGGATCATGGTGGTTGTGTCTTGGGGATGTTTCCCCTCTTGTTAAATGGGTTTTTGGGTTGGATTAATCATTCCCTTTTGATTATTCCACTGGGGTTTTATTTAAAGTTGTAAACATTAAATTTGGAAATTCATTATTCCATGTTTGATTGAATTTTCTAGTTTTGGTTTATTTGTCTTTTTGGTTTCTTATATATATAAAATTGGATAAAATATTTCCCAAAGAATGTTATTGATACCAATGAACTAGTTCTTATCCCATGGGGATCAAGAACACCCTTCAGCCCATGAAATTTACTCGGTCATGCGTCGAGTCAGATGGAGACCATGCTTGGTTCACGAAAAATGGTTTTCGAGGTGGTCATGCTCTTTTGGGTCTTTTTCCTAGGGAAAGAGTCTAGGTAGACCAAATCTGCAATTGTTAAGACTTGACGTTCAAGTTATGAGTAGGGTTCATTGCCATCACACCTCGTGATGTGATTCAAGTTATCAGGGAAGTCAGGTTTTGTTTGGGTCTTTTGGTTTGTGTTGTTTTATGTAGTTCATGAAATGAAATGGGAGTTAGGCCAAATTTCACAGTGAGCTCGCAGGGCCTAGAAATCCATGTGTGGTTGGGGACGTGGTCCTAGATAACTTTCTATGATGGTGGTGTGACTAGTGTATGGCCAACAACCATATATCCAAATCAACCATCAGTAGTATTTTCCCTTTGAAATGCATCTTGTGTCCCGTTGGGTTCTGGAAATAATTTTGAAAAACCATATTTTGGAATTGTGAAAATTGAATTTTAAATTGGTAATGGTTTGATTTTTAGAAGTTGAAAATTTATTTTTTGGATTTTTTTAATAAAGAGTTTAGAAGTTGGATTTTTTTAAAGTGGTTTAGAGTAAATTGGATGAGTTTTTCAAGATTTTAATTTTATAATCAAAACATATGGTTTATCAGAAATTTGATTTCATGATAATGGATATTTATTTTATAAAGGGTTTTCGAAACATGTTTTAAACAAGAAGATATGATTTTTTAATTAAATATTTATTGATAAATTGTGGTCTGATGTGAAGCAATGATTTTTTAAAAATGTGATGAAATGTTTTAGAATTTATATGTGGAGTTTGAAAATGGCCTTTGATTTAGTAACTAGTGAGGTTTTGAGAAGTTTTATGAATTTTTGGAATCTTTAAGTGGATTAAGAAGATGGAAGGGTGGGTTCAATGTTCATTTTCGGAAATGTAATGGTTTTATTTGATCTTTGGTATTCTCATAGGTGACCACATATATGGGTTATTTGTGGAAAAGTTTATGGGTTCCCAGTATGGCATGATAAATGAATGTGTGAATCCTCTAGGGATACCATTGGTGAATATGAAACCAACAAATCCTGTTTTTTTCTTTAAAGAATGCCTTTAAGGGTGTATTCGATGCCTTGATAACTAGTGGTTGTGTGGTGTGTAACTTTGTATTTTTTGAATTCTGTTACCAAATTGTTTCAATTTCATAGTCCTTAATGTCTGAAGGGTTAATCCGAGTTTGATTTCAAGTTGGTAAGTTGTCATAAAAAGGTGTGGTAGTGGTTTATTTTGAGAAGTGATTTGGGAATCCAAGTGGTGGTTTACTTTGTGTGATCAATGTTTATTTGTTTTACATTAAAGCCAATATACTAGTTTGACTGGGTCCTTGGTTTTATCAATTGGGTAGTGCACGCCCCCATAATGAATTAATGCACATTCAAAGTGTAGCCACAGGTGATTCATCTTTGGAAAACCCTCTAGTAGATTATCATAATAACATTCCTCTCAGGTTTCAGGATTGAATCCACCTATTTTTTTCTAGTTTAGAAGATCCTCTCATATAAGGGGATAGGATGTGAGTGGATTTGAAAGAAACATTAGCTTCGTGGGATTCCAGAGTCATCAATGGTGTATTTTAACACCTTTAATCCTAAAGGTCCTTTCTGGAAGTGGTGAAGGGAAATACTGTTAGGAGAGTGGAATGAAGTCTGGGTTATTGGTGATTCCCACTATCTTAAAGGGTCTGGTATGTTTCATTAGTTTATTCTATGTAAGGGTTCATGAACTAAAAAATATTTCACTTTTTTCAACAAGGGAATATCTATTGCTAAAAGTAGTTTTTTTCATAGTAAAATATTTTACCAATATAAATGTCTTTGTCATTAAATTGTCGATAAAAACACTATTGCTAAATGTTTCTATGACAGATAATATCATTCTATTTCAATTATAATAATACCAATTGATAATATATATGTTAGTTAAAATGTTTATAAATAGGTTCTAATGACACATTTTTCAATGGGTAATAATATAACTAACTTATAATATATTTTTATAAATTAAAATCAAATAATAATTATAAATTTTCAGTTCTAGTAAAATTTCATATTGTATTTATTAATCAATCATATATAATACATATGTTTTAATTATTAAAGATAATAATATTTTCAAACATGTTTAAAATTAGAAAAAAAATTAAATTAATAATTAAATTTAATAAAAAATTAATCAATACAAAAAAAATTCCCCAATAGGATCCATCACACACCCCCACTAACCCAAAGCCCTCCCCCCATTCCAGTAGAGTCGTTCATCCATGTCACAACATGGAACCGTGAGCACCTGCAGCCCATCAATGCCTTAGGATTCCAGCAAGCCAAGAGCATCACATCCATGCCACATAGGGACTAGTGAGCTCCAGACACCCATCCATCCATTCCCTAGGACCAGTAGTGGATTATTCCTCATAGGAGCATTCCTAGTGAGATCACAATAAATCAATGAAAACGTATATGAGATTTTACATTTAATGGATCTATACTCAATCCATCCCCATGATGTCACTCTTCCTAAAACCCCACTAATATATTACACAATCATTTAGACTTATAAAAACCATTAAAAAAGTAGGAGAAGTCAATGAGTAAACAAATAATCAGGAGCAATCCAAATAAGTAATCAAAACTCAAATTTTCCATAACAATTTTTTAGGATCATCAAGGATCGTAAACAAACATGAGAATTTATCTGATATAGCAGCATATGGTATTCATTAACATGATAACATTTTGAGGAACCTACCTTTACCTTGAGTTAAGTAATTATATAAAATATTTCATAACACCACCTTGTCATGCAGTCCATCATATATTTAAGAGATGCTCTATAGCTGCAACAAAAACTCTAGAATCCAAAGTAGTAAATCCAAAAATATGAGTTCACATACAATAGAAAAGAAACCAGGAATAAATCATTTATCTATACAATGTTATGGTATACCTATGAAACTAGTATTTTGGGTTTATGGTTAAGTCCAGTTGAGTTCACCAAGCCACCTTATCAATTTTGTGCATAAAAATATCAACTAAACATCCTATTTCATTCCCTGAAATGAAAAGGGATAAAATGATACAATTTTGAAAACCCTTATTGTTGAAAAATAATGAATCCAACTGTTAGTACTTCACTCTATAATTCTTTAAGGACTTCTTACATAGGTGATGATGAAACCTTCCCCCTTATCACAAGTACTTCTTCTCACATAGAAGAATAGTCACATAGTATAATTATCAAATCTCTAACTTAAAGAAGAAGATACATATACTAGATCAATTGCATTATCAATATAAATTCTCAGTGTACATTTTATAAACATTTTAAAATCATTATTCCACATGAGTTGATGATCAAAATGACTTACCAATAAATGAAAAACTCAATATTTAACAAGTTTATATTTTATTTATTATTTTTTCAAAGAACATATAAGAAATGAGTGTAATTCCTAGAAAAAATTAATAATAATAAAAGTCAAACATCATATTTGATTTTTTATAAGAATCTCATTATAAACAATATGAAAAAGAACATTTGAAAAAATGAAATAAAGTAGTAGGCATAAGTAATTATTTAGTTTTCCCAAATAATAAATAAATAAATATAATTAATAACTATTAATCATTTATACCATAATATTTTAATAAATAAATAAGAAATATATTCAATTAAATCATTCAAAAGATAAAGAAAGATTACACTAACATTCCAAACAAATCAGATTTTATAAGTTTCCCACTATGCCTCATAGAATATCTCATCCTTGAGTGAGATTTAGATGGGACACTAAATCACGAAAGGGGTGAATTATTCAAATTTGTCCTCTAGCTTTTTTATGACACAAAAACAGTTTAATGAATTAATATCACCAGTATACATATATAATATTACAAATGTATTATAAAAATCATACCAGAAATATATAAACTAGATAAATAAGCTCAGAATCAATGAACAAAAAGGTAATTTCCATGAATGTTCCCTAAAAAGGATCATTTATAAATTTCATATTCTCATCATTGTAGATAAACATACAAATAAATATTAAAAAACAACCAAAATCTAAATAAGTATAATTACTATATACAATTTCATAAAAACATCACAACCCAACCCGATCAATATGCCTATTTACCTCATGAATATTTAAATAAATAACCAACATAAGTAACCATATAATAATGTTTTGTATGAAACAACAACATAATAGTAGTGCATAAAATATTATAAAGTTGTTTGGGAGTGAATTAGGACAACCTAGTCTCCCCTAGCCATCCATGCCCCCTTCTTATCCTGCAATCATGAGCCAATAACTCAATCATCCTGGGCAAGGACCTTCTCCGAGATAGATGAGTCTGTGTTCATCATAGTTCCTTCACCATGGAATATCTCCACATGAAGAAAACACATATTCATAGCTTGAGAATAACAAACAAGGGGTAATTAGTCTCCAAACTAAAATCTACCAATTTTTTGTTAAAACTTTGTTGAAATACATTAATATTAAGAAAATATTGAACTTTCAGAAACCATGAAATATCCTTCTAAAAATATTTCCTTGGGAACATCTAGATCACAGTACACTTTCTCAGCATCAGAAAATTATTCAAAGTGTTTTTTGTGGAACATGGGTTTGGTGAAAAAATTCCTCTCTTTATTAGGCTACAAAAGATTAGGGATTACCTTCACTGGAGGTATTATAACTGTCATAATACATGTCACACTATCTCAAATACCCTTTTCCTATATATCCACCTATAATTTAGGATGACGTACGTTATTTCATATATATAATGTGTATCCCAGTGGATAAAATATTAAATGATCATTAACAGTTTTTGTTGCTGAGAATTACACTCACATCCCAAGACAATAATCAAAATATGATTCTTATCTTACAATATCTCATACACCATTAAGAGTTTGTGTAGCAACAACTGAATAGTTGTGTGATCTGAAAAATTAACTAGTATAAGGATCCAGTTTTGATGAATAAATTCACATAGATAAGAGAATGAATAACTATTTGATAAATCCATGATTCATTCATCAGGGAGAATGAGAATATTAAATATTCAGGTACCTGTCACATCAATATGGATCAAATAATCTATCACTAGGATGGGGGTTTCCTTCAAGACCTAACGGGGCAACCAGAGATGAAAAATACATCCACCATTAATAAAAATTTTCTTTCAGATCTTTCCACATAATTAGTATACAAAAGTGGAAAATCAAAACTGGTTGAAGTGTACATCAAAATACCCAGATCCAAATTGATAAATGAAAGATAAAATTCATTTGTGGTTTGATCCAAAATGATGGAAATGAAATACTAAATAAAAAATATCATAAGAAACATAAATAGCATCATAATCACTGTATGAGACTCACCCCACATTACATCACAAAAAAAAGAAAAAAATGTCACCAAATTTGATGGAAGAGAGGACCAACGACTGAGTGGGATGAAAAGTGAGATAGGGGTGATGATATGTAAGGTGGTATTATGGGTGGTGAGGCTATAGTAGGGTAACAAGATGTGAGGTGAGGCTATGAGATGAGAGACCGAACGTAGAACTGGGGGTGGTGATATCAATTAGGGTTAATTGTGTTAATTTTTTTAAAAGTATTTAAATGTTCATTAAAAAAATAATATTAAAAAATAAAAAATTGTTTAATATTTCAAGAAAATAGAATAAAAATATTGAAAATTATAAAAAAAATTAAAATATAAATAAAATTGAAAATTAAAATCTATTATGATATATTTTTAACAAAATCCCATGAAATAAGATTTTAAATTATTCATGAAAATATTTTATATATATATATTAATTTTATCTGGATTGGTTATTGATAAATATTTTTTCTATTTAATGGTTTATTGTATCATTTTTTATTAGTGAATATTTATTTTTTTAGTAGCGTTATGAATAACAGATTCTTGTGTTAGTAAATAAAATGATGGTATTAGTATAATAAATTGATTGATTCAACTGTTGGTAAATGATATATTGGTATTGAATGATCAATATCAATAGATATATCTATTGGTAAAAAGAAGTTTTGGTATTAAAAGTTAATACCAATATAAATTAACACCTTTTAGAACTGAATTTTTTTACAAATAGATATATTATCCGTTAATAAATATTTGTGGGTATAATACAATTTCATTGTAGTGATTTCAGACCACTTGTGTGGAAAATGTGTTTATAAGGGGATTTTAAAATTCTTTCATAAGTCGTTTTTTGTATGGGACTCGATTTAAGGTCCATTACATTGCAAGACCCCTTAGGATGTAATGGTCATGTTCAGTGGCATCTTACAGTGTCGTATTCACATTCAAATGAAAGGGTAGATGTTGTGGAAAATTTTAAGTTTCTTCTTGTACAAGGTTAAAGGTATTATGTGTGTTCATCTTCTAAGTCCTTGTCATGGTGTTGTGCCATATTGAGGTAAAGTGGGTCCCGTTGTGTCTTCTATACTGTTGGTGCTTTTTAGGTTGTCGTGTGGCTGCTTGTAGAAATGATAAGAAAAGTTTCAATCAGGGGTATTCAATGCATTGATGAATGGTAAGAGATACTTCAAACATCTGTTCTCTAACCATAGTTCTCATAGTGATGCTTGTGCATTGTCAGGATCCCCCCAGGATTTTGAAGGACCTTGTTCTAACACCTATGTCTAGTGTGGAATATGGAGACAGTTTAAGCCTCATGTTTAGTTTTTTCATCCCAAATGGTTATGTTTGGTGGAAAGGGAAATGGGGACCCTATTTCATTATTTTGAGCTGTGTGGGTGGAATTTTTCCTTGGTCATTAGGAGGCATGATAGGTTTATTTTCATGAACCTCACTTCTTCTTCCCTTGTAGATGTGGATATTATTGTGGTTGTCCATGTATTTCTAGCCTTGTGAGTTGATCTTAGTTTTGATTTGGGATCATCCAAGGATGTTAATTCCAATAAAAGTAATAAACCATGTGATGTTTTCCAATTAGTTTACGGTCATTTCTGACAGACCCCTTCTGGTAGGGGTTTGGTCTATGTTGGGTATCTTCTGTCAGTCTATGTTGGTTGGTATGGAAATTCCCATGTTGTCCCATTTCAGTATTCTCATGTCAGTAAATGATGTTTGGGTATAATGACTATTTATTATAATGGGGATAACCACCATGGGTCTCAAGAAAATTCCTCTGGATTAATTCGGTCATAGCATGTTTCTTTTGTTGGGGAGTCTATTTGGGCCTCCATGTGTTGGTAATTGGATTTATTTTCATGTTTTGTCCAGGTAGTGGGTAGTATTGTTTAGAGATATCTTATTTCAATTCCCCTAATTGAGTAAGTGATGGGATCAGAGCATTCCCAGTGGTTTCATTGAATTAAAGTTGTGAGAGTATTCATCGGGTTGTGGTTTGATCTCATTTTCTTATTTCAGGTAAGTGTTATTAGTTACATTTAGTAATGTCAATGGTGTTTTGGTTTGAGAGGATGGATTGTATGTTGTTAGATTTTCTCCCCTTTTATCAAACAATTAGAGGTGTTTAAACATTTGGGGTCTAGTGGCAATGCAAGGAGCCCATTTCTATCTCTCAATATTGACTTGTAAACCTCTTTTTTGTGGTTATTGTTTTTTATTCTTCATGTTCAGTGTTTATGGTATAATCCAGGATCTATGAAAGAGTATATGTTTTCTTTTTTGGATAAATCAATGTTGTGGATTTCTGGGGGCGAAACGCATTATAGTGGGGAGAATTGGCACACCTGTGTATTTTTTTCCTTCAATCTAGTTAGGGTCAGGTAATTAGTCAATTTTTTCATGAAATGGTTGTGAAATGTTGTAATTTTTAGATTTTTCCTTTTTTATTCCTTATCACAGTTCTTTCACAGGATTTACCCCTTGAATTTTCAAGAAAAGCTTGAAAAAAATGGTTTGATAGACCCTAGAGCATGGTTGGCGCACAGTTAGTAGAAACTATAACCAATACCGAGTTAAACGTGTGGTGGGTCTAGGTATCATCTAGAAGTGATCACACAGCTTCATCACGGTAAGTCAAACTGTGTGGATTTATAGTGTGGTAGGTGTCTACCTCAGCATTGATGGTTTCATGGTCACTACACATTTTGAAAAAATGAAAAGAGTAAACAGACATTCATACTAACTCATTGAAAAAGTTTTTCCTCATTTCAGTCTCCTTATTTTTAACCCATTTCCCCTATTGTCAGCCCTCTCATCCCTCTAATCACATGGTTCTCCTCTCCCCATCCTCCCCTTCGCTTAGACTTCATTTTCTGGGTTTATTTGGCTCATTTTCCTCACGATCTCTCTAGTAAGTCATCTTCTACCTTGTTTCCCACTTCCTTTTACAGTTTTCTATCTTCTCCATTGGGGTTTCAGTTTTCCAGCATGTAGGGGATTCAATTTAGGGTTATATATTTATAGTTAGGGATTAATCATGATGTCTTATGTTTAATATTTCCTTTTTAGGATTTTCTCGATGTGTGGTCATAGTTTCACACCCTTTTTTGAATGCTTCTTGGTTCAAGGTGGGTGGTTCCATGCAATAGCATTTTTAGATGAATTTAATATTCTTATCTAAATTTATAAATATGTTCTATGGTTTAATTGTGTGGGTCAAAAGTTTTTTTAAGTGTATAGACATGCTTGTGTGGTGGGAATTAATTTTATAAAGTAAAATAGCTTGGTTTTTTCTTTGTGATATTGTGTGGTATTTCTTGGAAATGTTTTCTGGGTTGTTTAAAAGGTAAAAATCATGTTTTCAAAGGCACATAAGGTGAGAATGTGTTGAAAATGGGGTTTTTAAAGGAAAATGCATTACTTTTGTATGTTGATCTTGTTTTTCACCTTAGAATTTGAATTTCGAATTGGTTAATGATGGGATATTTTTTTTAAATGATATTTTCCTATGTATAATTTGAAAAACGGTCTTAGCCCATAGAATTGGTTGATTAATTGTGTGATTTTCTTTTATTTTGTAAAATGGGAAAATTATTATTTTTGTAAGTGATGATAAATTAATTGAAAGGGGTTTGGCGTGAGTAAAATTATAGAATTGTTTATTTTATGGAAAAGGGTGGTTTCCTTGAAAGGATTTGAAATGATTTGTAAAAGTGGTATGTTTTATGATATGTGAACATGAATTGAGCACAAAGGAAATCCCATGTCTCTACGTGGGAAGACTATAACTCGGGTTAAAGTGATACAAAAGTGGAATTTTCTGGTTTCACTTAGCTTGACTAATGATTATAACACTAAATAAACTATGATGATGATTGATCACCACTATAATTTTGGATGTTTCTCCTCTCTAGTGGCTCATGAATAATGATGTTGATGGTTTTGGTTACTATACCACATTTCACTGAGATATGTGATTCTAGTGACTCACTTGAGAAAGATTTATCCTAGGGATATACCCATGGTGCTCACTAGGAACTTATGTGATGTGGTACTATCTGTCAGCATACGGTGGACCTTCAATGTATTTGGTCCAAATAATGTTTATTCTATTAAATTTTTCTTAAAGGGATGGTTCTCCTTAAATGGTTTCAATTGAAAGTGGTTTTCCTTAAAAGTATTTTCCTTAAAATGTTTCAGAGTTTCTTTTTATATTAGTGATCATGTTGGACTGTATTTTAATATTAAATCATAGAATCTTTTCATTTGGGTGGAATCCTAATAGGCTTTGGGTCACACCCTACACACACCTTTGGGTGTATGTAGACATTTTTTTATGTTTGATTCATGTAAAGGCACAATGTACCTGGATGGCGGTTTGGGTCTCTTGTAGTCATTTCATGTGGATCTTTGGGGATGAAGGCTTGAGGATGTTTCCCCACTTGTTACATAGAGGTTTGGGTTAGAATTATCATTCCTGTTTGTTGTAGTCATTTAGGGTTTTGTTTAAAATTCTAAACATTAAATTTGAAAAAAATTTATTCCATGTTTTATTATATTTTTCAGATTTAGTTTATTTTCCTTGTTCATTTTTTATATATATAAATGTGGGTAAAATTTCATATAAAGCATGTTATTGATACTAAGAATCTAGTTGGCCGCCCGTGGGGATCCTGATGGAGCCTTAGTTCATGCCACAGACTAGTTTGGGAAATGGGGTGGATGGTGACCGGGCTAGTTTTGTGATAGATGGAACCTATTCTCGACATTCACACCAACCTTCTCAGGATTCTTCTAAACTTCCTTCTCAAAATTTTCTTTTTATTGGATTGAGTCCCCCTCAAACATTCCCTTCTAGAACCTAGGGAATAGTAGTAATATTTTTGGCTAAACCAATACATATTTTTCATAAGTTTGAATCCACAACAATACTAGTAGTATCTATAGAAATATTACTTTCCTATCAAAACATTCAGATTGACTGGTGTTGTGAGTATATTTCTTAGAATCTTTCTTAATATAACATTGTTGACCACCAACCATTCTATTTTCAACCAGAATGTTTTTATAGCTTGGTTTCCATTTCATCTTTTTTGAAACCATGTGTAATAGAAAAATTTCAAGTCTCATAGTGTTTAGAAGTCTTTCTAGACTAATAGTTTTTATAAAATTATGAATTTTCCACCTTTTTAAAATTGACCACATAAATTAATTTCTCATATTTCTCCTTCTTATAAAAATTTACAAATTTTTTCTTCTCAGGAACAACTTTGGATATCTACTCAACATTTGAAGGATGCTTTTGATGATCCTTTTTAGATTTATCCTCATGAGAAATTTCACCAACTTTTGATATATATTTTTTAAAACATGTAACTCATAGTTCATCTTTAGAATGTTTTTTTGGACATGTTCAAAGTCTTTTACTTTTAACTTCCTTTTCACTTCCAAATAATCATAATTTTTTTTATTAATCAATATATTCCTTCAAATAATAAATATATTTTATCATCATAAAATTATCATTAATAAGACCTTGTTGATTATTTATTGAATATTTTTCATTATTTAGCTTCCTTATTTCATTCAGTTTCCTTATAATATTTCTAATATGATCATTACATTTTTATTTTAGATGAAATTATAATTTATTTTCTTATTCTTATTCAGAAATACTTCTTCTAAAATTTTTATTATTCATTATTATAACAAATTTATTATCACTATCCATTTCAAATGATTTTCTAGATACATCATTAATTTCTAAAATCATCATTATCATGAAAGAAGAAAATTATTTTTTTTGGAATTGAATAATTTTTAATCATTCCCTTTGGAAAAAAGATTTACCATTATCACCATATTTCTTCCATGACCTTCATGGCCTTCTTTCTTCTTCATCACTATCCAATTCATTATTTCTTTGAGAAAGATAGACACAAAGTGTCCTGTATCTCCACACTCAAAAACTTTAAGGGTTTTTCTATTTTTATTTATTTTTTCATCTCATAACATTTTTACTAAACAAGGATAAGAATTCATCATTGTTTTCACATACCTTATTTTGGAGTCAGATTTAGAAACATAATCTTCACTAGGAATCTTCTTAGAATTTTATTTCTTGGAATAGTTTAAATAAATATCTCTATCATCTTTTTGTCCTTCCCAAATTATTACCTTATCATTTCATATATAATGAGAGTACTATAGAGATCATATAGAGATAGAGTTTCAAGATCTCTATCTTATAATGTGGATACTTCAATATCAAACATGACCGAAATAAATCTCAAGATATTTTCAACAATAGAATTATCTTATAACTTTTCACCAAGACATCTAATAGTGCTGACAATTTTGTTTACCCTAGTAATGAAATCACCAATGGATTTCTATTCACCCATCACGAGATCTTCATTATTTGGCTTGGAAATTTTAAACTTTTCCTTATTTACTTTTGTATAACCATTGTAAATGGTTTTAAACTAGTCCTATATACCTTTGGTAGAGGAAAAACATTTAACTCTAAAAAACACACTTTTAGAATGTGATGAGGGTAAAACATTTTTATATGTTCCATAATTCTCATAATTATTCTAATCAATAGGTGTATGAGGAATACTATCATTAACATGAGTATATCCATTCATTATAGCTTCAAGAACATCATACCCAAATGACATAAGATAAGGAATAATTTTATATTTATAGATATGATAGTTCCTTCCATGAAAAATATGAATCCCCTTACTATTCACACAAGTCAGATTCTCCATTATAACTTATCTTCAAAGCATCAACAAGAATAATTGAAGGGAACCTTAAACTCTAATAACAATTGGTATCACCCATCTAGTATCATGTAACTCTGAGAGGGGGAGGGTTGGAATCAGAAATATGTTTTTCTTTTATGTTTCATTACATTAGAAACAACCTTCAACTCCAGTTAATGATTTCTTTCTCTAATGAAAATAAATCAAATACACAACCATAGGATCATAACAAATTACACGTTTCACTACTGAAAAATAGCATCTATTTCCTGGTATGGTTCATAAATAATCCAATACCAGACATTCCAATATAAAAAAAATCCTTTTTGGAATAAAATTGGTAGGATATTCCCTTACACTCATGAAACACTATGTTCTATACAATAGTGCATGTGCTTAATGTATCATGAATTGATGTAATACAATTTTCAAAATAAAAATGTCATGGTTCTTCTTGGTCAATTTTGACAAAAATGACTTTTCAATACAATTCTGCACTTTCTTACCCAAAAGTTGGTAATAACGTACTGGACTTCGTAATGATACTCAGTCTAATTTCCTTGTCTGATTCCAAATTTTTATTACTCAATATGAAAATATAACTTTACCATAATATTGCTGATTCAATTTTGAACCAATTCTAATACAAGTCTGAATATCCAAGTTAGATTCCTAGTCAAATGATCCAACCTAATATGATGATATGATGCATATTACATTTTTTATTCTCCTTTATTATTCTGTCAGAAAAACTTCTTCGATAAAATACAATCTGGAAACTCATTTTGTCTAGAGAATCAGAGCTTCTCTCTCCTCTTTCATGAATGATGTATGTTATTGAATACACAAATTATTCTTCTCATTTTATAGAAATTCCAAACTTGTTTAAGAAGAATTTTGGAAAGGTTTCCCTGATTCACGAAATTTCTTGAATCATTAATATTCTTTAAATTTCAGATCACTCTTTGACTTCTTCAACACCTTCTCCAATTTTCAAATATCCTTAACTTTTGAATATCTCTTTAACTTCTTCAACAATTCTATCATTATAATAAATATTTTTTCTAATTCTGATTCTGATTCCTATTTATGAATTTTATTTCTTCATTATGATAATTATATTTGATCACTCTGATTTTCTTGTCCCACTTGTACGAAAATCAAAACTGAAGATATTTCATTACAATTCTCTATACCACCTGAAAGACTATCTGCCCATTTAAAATTCCCCATTACGATGGAAGCATATGTTAAATAATAGTTTCTTCATTACTTTTAATTTTACAAAATTTATTAATGAAAACATATTTCTTCCCATTATGATTCTCAGAACCAACTATCACCCATATTTTTCATTACAGTGGAGACAATTGATTCTTTCAAACTCCTTCAACCAATTCTACTTATTCTTTTCTGAATATGATACCAAATATCTTTTATTACTCAACTTAATTCTATTTTAAATTATGATACCTGTCAACTACATTCTCTAAATATAAAAATATTTTGGCTTCTGGTCTGATTGAAAACTAGTACCTTCAGTTACTCTCATTATGATCAAGTAAACATTCCCAGCCTTTAAATAAATCTAAATCAAATGATCTGAGACCAAAAAAAATTTTACATTAGAAAATTCCTTATTTCACAAATATTTTCTTGTATTCTTAACTTTCTTCATGAATTTTGATTACGTTAAAGATCGTATTTAGCATTTTCTGACTTATAAAGGAAAATATTGTAACTTCCCATTCATCTAGAAACACTTTTTTTCCAACCACCTAAACACGATTAGCGTAAATACGATTGGCCTGAATATTATTTGAAAACCATGTTTTCTTCCAATAATATGCTCAATATGATTACCCTCACATATTTTCCCCATTTGTTTTATTAATATAGCATCACAAGTTTCACAACTTACTTATTATTATTGATAAATGCAAAATAGAAAAGAATCGCCAGATATATATCGGAGTCATGTAGACTATGAAGAACCACCTCATTATGACTTTCCTTTCATTGCAAACCCATGGTGAGTATCACTAACCGTTTCTTTGAGAAAAAATATTCCAATGTCGATGGAATTTATTAATATTTGGAATTCAGATTCTCTAAATATAATTATCAGTTCGATTTTTACCAATAACAAAGTAAAGGGATTTCAATTTTTTCTATTTCATTGAAAAAAATGACAATACTTGAATACAATAATCTTCCTTATCATCATGGTCCTAACAATAACCCCTAGAAAACTAACAAAATGCTAAAAACTCTACAAAAACATAAATCCCCTAAAAACTCTAAAACCATACAAACCCCTAAAAGCATTTAAACCCCCATAAAAACACTAAACCCAGCTAAAAAATAAAAAATCCCATTAAACCATGAAAAAAGTTAAAAAAACTATATAAAACTTAAAACCCATAAAAACATATAAAACCCAAAATAAAAAGAACCATAAAAACCCAAAAAATCATAAAATCCCTAAAACCATTAAAATCACTAGAATCACTAAAAACCCATAAAAACCCTATAAAATCCAGACAATACATAAAAAAATAAAAAATATATAAATATATAAATACCCTAAGAACGTGATAAAAACCTAAATTTACAAAAAATGGTGAAACACCTAAAAATTATAAAAACCCTAAAAAAATATTTAAAACTCTAAAGACACTAAAAACACTCAAAATCTATAGAAACACAAAACCCATTAAAATCCTAAAAAACACAATGATTCCCTAAAAATATAAAGAACCCTAAAACCCATAAAAACCCCAAGAAAACGTTAAAATCCAAAAAACACAAAAAATACATAAGAATCCGATAAACAAAAAAACCCTAAAAGACCCTAAAACCCTCCAAAACCCCCAAAATTCATAAAAACCCTTAAAACCATAACAACTATAAATATCCATAAAAACCCAAAAAAACACAAAAAGCACTAATAAACCATTAACCCTCTAAAAATGTTAAAAATCTAAAAATCATAAAACCCTAAAAAATCAAAAAAAACCCTAAAAATGGAAAAAAGTAAGACCCAAAAACAGTAAAAACATTTAATATCCATAACACCCCTATTAAACCATAAAAATACAAAACAATACATAAAATCCCTAAAAATGGAAAATATCCTAAAAACCCAATGAAAACTATAAAAACCTAAAAACATATAAACCCCTAAAATATCTAAAATATTTTTAAATACCATAAAAACCCTAAATTCCCTTAAACCCCAAAAACCCCCTAAAACCAATAAAAACACCTTAAAACTAAAAACCTCAAACCCTATAAAACCCTAGAAAATGATAAAAACACTAAACACCTTTTAAACCACTTAAAACATTCAAAACTCTAAAAAACATTTGAAAACCTATAAACTCAAAAGAACTTTAAACACCCCAAAAACCAAAAAATACGAAAACCATACAAAACCTAAAAATCCCAAAAAAACCCGTAAGGAAATTAAGAACCTAAAAATCCATAAATTCCCTAAAAATATAAAAACCCTAAAAACCCAAAAGATAACCTTAAAACATAAAAATACATAAAACCTCAAAAAACCTAAATCCCTAAAAACCCTAAAACCCCTTAAAACTGTTCAAAACCCTAAACCCCCTAAAAACTAAGTAAGAATATAAAAAACCATTTAAACCCTTAATAATGTTTAAAAAACTCTAAAAAAACCATTAAAATGTAAAAAATTCAAAAAAAACCCCAAACCACCAAAAAACCCCCAAACACTTAAAAATCCGTAAAACCCTCAAAATAAATAAAACACTAGAAAACCATAAACATATAAAAAATTCCTAAAAACCCCTAAAATCTATGAAAAACTCTTATAAAACGTTAGAATTCTAAAATCACTTTAACCCCCTAAAACAAAAAAATTCTAAAAACCATAAGAATCCTAAAACACTAAAACCCCAAACAACCCCTAAAAAACTATAACCCCTAACAACTATAAAAAACTAATTAACACTACAAAAACAAGTTAAACCCCTAAAAAAATTAAAAACTATAAAAAACATAAAAACACTAAAAGCTCAAAAAACACTAAAAATAAAAAAAAACCATAAAAACACTAAAATAACAAATAAAGCCCCTAAAAACCATAAAACCACTACATCTCAAAAACCATGAAAATAATAAAAACTCCCTCATAATCCACTCAAATTTATACCGCCCATATAAAAAACTAAAAACCACTAAGAAACACTGAAAAACTCCAAAAACATTTAAAAACCCTAAAAAAACCCTAAAAACACTAGAAACATTAAAAAACCAAAAAAAACCTAATAACCCCAAAGACCATAAAAACCAATAAAAACCATTATAACAATAAAAACCTTATAAAACCCCTAATTCCTACTAATAAAATAAAACTCATTTAGACACCTAATGATGTTAAAAACTCAAATAAATCCTTAAAACCCATAAAAATTAAAAAAACACTAACCCCCAAACCATAAACTCTTAAATCCCTAAAACCATAAAACCTTGAAAATACCTAAAATCCTAAAAGACAATAAAAATCGTAAAAAATTTCTAAGTATTCCTAAAAACATAATAACCCCTGAAAACCCTAGTAACCCAAAAAATACCGTTAAACCCTAAAAACAATTAAAACCCGTAAATACACTAAAAGCGCAAAAAACCATAAAAAATATTTAAAACCATAAAACACCTAAATCCCTTAAAACCTAAAAAAACACATAAAAACTCTAAAACCCTTTAAACCCTAAAAAATATTAAAATACGAAAAAAAACCACAAAACCGTTAAAAACTCAAAATACCCCTAAAAACAAAAAAAAAACCACAATGTTTCTAAATAACCTAAAAACTATAAAAATCCCTAAAAAAATAAAACCCCATAAAAATCCTAAAGAATCACAAAAAATACCTGAAATTATAAAAATCCAAAAACCCTTGAAAAAATCAAAGAAAAAATTAAAAACCTAAAAAAACATAAAAATATGAAAAATCTATAAAAACCCTTAAAATCCTTAACACCCCTAAAATCCATTAAAACCACTAAAATCATGAAATACCCTAAAAAACAAATGAAAACCATAAACCCCCCCCCCCCTAAAAACTCTCTAAACACATTATAGCCCTAAAAATGTTAAACAACATTAAAAAACATTTAAAAAAATATCACTAAAAAAAACCATAAACATCAAAAAACCATGAAACCCCAAAAACCCCTCAAAATCACAAAAAAACTCTATAAATCCAAAAAAAATTAAAAATATTAAAAAAATACTTAAAAATGCAAAAAAACACTAAATAACATGAAAATCACTAGGAAATCCTTAAAAACATAAAAACAAATAAAACCCCTAAAAACATAAAAAATGATTAAAACCCTAAAAAACCAGGAAACCCATAAAACACTGAAAACATTAAACACCCCTAAACCCCAGAAATACCATAAAACCAAAAAAATACTAAAAAACACCTAAAAATGTCTAAAAAACATGAAACCCCCTAAGAGAACTTTAAAAACCTAAAAACACATAAAACCCCTAAAACCCTAAAAACAAAAACCCCAAAACCCTGAAAACAGTAAAATCCATAGAAACTCTAAAAACATTGAAAACCCCTAAAAACCACAAAAAATAATCACTAAATTACTCGAAAACATCTGAATAACTAAAAAACCTAAACACATAAAAAACTCATAAAACCCTACAAAATCATAAAAACCCTCAAAATCCCTAAAAATCATAAAAACCATAAAACACTAAACAAGGCGTAAAAATAAACAAACATGTAAAAAAACCTAAAATAATTGAAAATTCGTAAGAAAACCGTGAAAATATCAAAAAAATTAAAACCCCTAAAACCTAATAATGTTAAAAACCCTTAAAACCTAAAACCCCATAAAACCCCTCAAAATCACTAAAAACCTAAAAAACAATAAATATCCTAAAAATTCCTAAAATCCCTAAAGGCATAAAAACAATAAAATCACTTAGAACCCTACGAAACCCTTAAAAACCAAAAAATAATCTCAAAACTCTAAAACACCCTAAAAATATGTAAAAACCTTAAAAACCTAAAAACCCCATAAAACCCTAAAAACCCACTAAAAACTCAAAAAAACACATTAAAACCTTAAAACATTAAAATACTAAAAAATATTAAAAAACCATAAAAAAAATAAAAACCCCAAAACACCCAAAAAATCATAAAACCCTAAAAAAATAAAAACTCTAATATTTATAGAATCCCTCAAAACCATAAAAATCAAAAAAAGACCTAAAAATTATAAAAAATGTAACAAACCCAAAAGCCCTAAGAAATTAAATGAAATCCTCATAAACCAAAAAACACTTAAATAGACTAAAAAACCAAAATGACACTGAGAGTTGTAAAAAACCCTAAAATTCCTAAAAACCATAAAACCCCAAAAAAACTTAATAAACCCTAAGGTTCATTAAAACCCAAAAAAAATATATAGAAACCCTAAAAACAATTAAAACCACAAAAAATTAAAAAACAAAAAATACCTAGAAAATCATTAAAACTAAAAAACAATAAAACCCCTGAAAACCAAAAAAACCCTAAAAACTATAAAATTCCCTAACATATCTAATAACCATACAAATCCTAAAAATAATCAAAAATACTTAAACAGTAAAAATGAATTAAAACCCTGAAACCCGTAAGAGAACCATCATCACCTAAACACCCTAAATACCATTAAAAACAAAAAATGCTAAAAACCCTAAAAAACCCTAAACCATAAAAAGCATAAAATCCCTTAAAACCATTAGAAACCCTAAAACCCTGAAAACCCTATAAACCCTAAAAAATTCTAAAAACTATTGAAACTATTTATTCCACAAATAATGCTAAAAATATCTGAATACCATAAAAACAAAAAAAATGTCCAAAAAACCATAAAATCCAAAAAAATCATCAAATTCTGAAAAATCCAAAAAAGCCAAACAATCTTCAAAATCACCAATTACCCTATAAATCCATACAAATCCTAAAAATAAATAAAAATACGTAAAAATGTAAAACAAACCATAAAACCCTAAAAACCTCTAAGAAAACAAAAAAATCCTAAAAACACATAAACCCCCTTTAAAAACATAAAAATGCTAATGACCCTAAAACCCGAAAAACTGTAAAAACCATGAAAATTATCAAAATCCATAAAAACCCTTTAAAACCCATAATAACAAAAAAACACTACAACCCTAAAAACCATAAGAAAATATTAAAAACCTAAAAACATTTAAAAACCCAAAAAGATAAAAAATGACAAAAAACCCTATAAGCCTTAAAATACCCTTAAACCAAAAAAAAATTAAAACATGAAGTACCCTTAAATCCCATAAATCCTTGAAACCCACTAAAGTCACTAAAAACCATTAAGATGTATAAAATTGAAAAAAATATAAAAACTTTAAAGTACAAAAAACACAAAAAAAAAACATGAAATCCCAGAAAAAACAATAAAACCACTAAAAATCTAAAAAAAATACTAAACTCTTTAAAATCCCAAAAATCCTTAAAGACCCTCAAAATCAATAAAATCCCTAAAAACCATAAAAAATAATTATACATAATAATACATAAAAATGTAAAATCCCTACAAAACATGAAATCCCCTACGGAAACAATAAACAATTCAAAACACTTATGACCCCTAAATACCTAAGAATTTCTAAAACCCAAAAATGTACTAAAAATACCATAAAACCATATAAAATTCTAAAACCAAATAAAGTACTAAAAATTCCTTATAACCCAAAAAACATAAAAATCCACAAAAACATGAAAATATCCAAAAACAAATAAAACCCCTAAAACCACTAGAAACACTAAAAACCATTTAAACCCCTAAAAATGTTAAAAACTCTAAAAACATGAACAAACTCAAAAATAAAATACGCTAAAACCCAAAAAAAACCATAGAACTCTAAAAACTCAAAACCCCTAAAAACCCTTAAACCCTAAACACCATAAAAATAATAAAATAACCCTAAAATTCCTAAAATATAAAAAACTCGTAAAAGATATAAAAACACTACAAAATAAATTAGAAAACCTAAAAAACAATAAAAACCCCAAAAAACGTGAAAAATGATAAAAATCCAAATAAACATAAAACCCTCAAAATCCCAAAAAACCCTAATAGGCATAAAACCCTAGAAAATCCTTAAAAATAACTAAAAATTAAAATCCCCTCAAAATATAAATAAAACCTTAAAAATATAAAAAACACTTAAAACCCCTATGAAACTAAAAAAGCTAAAAAACCCTAAAAACAATAAAAACCTTAAAATCCATAAAATTCCTAAGACCCCATAGAACCCTAAAAACACTAAAATCTATAAAAACACGTTAAACCCTTAAAATAATTAAAAAATACTAAAAACCATAAATATAATAATAGAAATAAAAAATAAAACCCTACCAACCAAAAGAGACAATAAAATTCCAAAAAAATACTAAAAATACAAAAAAAAACATAAACACCCCTAAAACCCTAAGAAAATAATAAAAAACTAAAAACACATAAAACCCCTAAATAACCTAAAATATTTAAAATCCATAAAAATAGTAAAACCCAAAAAACTAATTAAAACTTTAAAACCCACAAAAATAATAAAAACCTCAAAAAACCCTAAAACCCCATAATAAACATAAAACCCACTAAAAATACCAAAAACATTGAAATCCCGAAAATTGTTAAAAAATATAAAACCCATAAAAAACCCAAAAAACCAAAAAAACACTAAAACCCCAAAAAAACATAAAACCAAAAAAACCACTAAAAATCCTCAAATACCATGAAAACCCAAGAAAACCATAAAAATTAAAAAAGAATTCATAAAATTTCCTAAAAACCTAAATAACCCTAAAAACCAATAATAACCATTAAGAAAACTTTAAAAACCAAAAAACACATAAAAGCCCTAGAAAATAATTTTTTTAAACCATAAACCAATTAAAATAGAAAAACCCCTTAAAACATTAAAAACCCTAAATCCCCATTAAAATCATAAAAACTACTAAAAATTATTCAAACAATTTGAACCTATAGAACCTTTAAAAACTCCAAAAAAATATTAAACCACTTAAAAACACTAAAAAACCCAAAAACCCACTAAACCCACAAAAACTCTAAAACCCTAAAACCCTCAAAATTTCTAAAAACCCAAAAAACCATACAAAACATTAAAAACCCCTAAAAATCCATAAATATGTAAAAGAGCTAAAAAAACCCTGAAAACACCTAAAAACACCTAAGAAGACATTAAAAACCTAAAACACCTAAAACCCCTAAATACATAAAAAATGATTAAATTCCTAAAAATGATAAAAACCCTTAAAAACCATAAAATCCACTAAAAATAAATAAAAACCACCAAAACCCATAAAAACAATAAAAACAATGAAAACATTAAAAATGTTTTACAAAAATGCTAAAAAACAATAAAACACCCAAAAACTAAAAAACCCACTAAAAACCCCAAAATACCTAAAAATAACAAAATAACAATAAAAAACCAAAAAATCCATAAAAATTTTAAAAACCTAAAAAAACCTTAAAAATCATATGAAAAACATAATAAACCTAAAAACACATAAAACCCTTATAAAACCTAAAAATGATAAAACCCAAAAAAACTCATGAAACCCTAAAAACCATAAAACCCCTATGACCCCATAAAAACCCTAAAGCACTAAAAACCCTATAAAACCATTAAACATGGGAATTTGTAAAAAAATTATAAAAATTATTAAAACTCTACAAATGAAAAAAAATCCCCAAATCCCCAAAAGTCCATAAAAACAATCAAAATCCATAAACACCCTAAAAATCTATAAAAATCCTAAAAAATATTTAATATTCCCATAAAATGATAAAACCCCTAAAACACCTAAAAACACATAATATAACATCAAAATCCTAAAAAACAATTAAAACCCCTAAAAACTGAATAATGCTAAGAACCATTAAAAACCCTAAAAATCCAAAAAACCATAAAACTACTGAAAACATTAAAAACAATAAAAACACATAAGATCCCCAAAAACCACTAAAAACTATAAAAACTTTACCCCCAAAAAAATTATTAAAAACTATTAAAATCGAAAAAACTTGAACTAAAACCAAAAAAACATTACAGAACCCATAAAAACCCAAAATACCAAAATACGCTAAAAACCATCAATATCCCTAAAATACATAAAAATCCTATAAAAGACCTAAAATCCCTAAAAATGTAAAAACCAGTAAAAACCCCTATGAAATACATAAAAACCTAAAAAACCTTAAATACCATCAATCCCTAAAAAATTCTAAAACCCCTAAAACCCGAAAGATCCTTAAACATACTAAAAACCAGAAACACCGCAAAAACATTAAAAAACCATTAAAACTCCTAAAATCTATAAAACGACTAAAAAATCTACAAAAAATTAAACCGAAAAAATGTTTAAAATTTATAGAACCCCATAAAAGCCCTAAAAACTCAAAAAACCCTACTGGTGAGAGTGTCCCCTAATGGAGATGGACTCCAATGCCTCCTCTGGGTATGGGGATGATGGGGATCCATATGGAGATGATGCGGCTGATGGATATAATGGTGAGAGTGTCCCCTATGACACTTCTGTTTATGACTTCGGTGGTGATGTTGACATATGTGTTTTTCTCTTGGGTCTTTTCTTTTACCTTCTTTTTTTGGTTTTGGGGTTGTTAAGAGTTTTTGGTGTGGGTGTTTGACCCCTCCCCTCCCATGGCTGTTGTGTCTCATTTTTCAAATAAATTTTTGGGGGTACAGGATTAGCCTGGCCTCGTGCCTTCATTGCCCCTAAAAAAGCAAAAAGACATAAATACCCTTAAAAACCAAAAAAAATCACTAAAAATCCATAGATCCCCAAAAAATTACTAAATACTCTAAATCCCATTAAAGCTATAAAAATGTTAAAAAATCAAAAAAAATATTAAATAGACTAAATCCTAAAAAAAGTATAAAAACCCAAAAAACTGTAAAAACCACAAAATCCTTCATATACTTAAAACCCGTAAAACCCATCAAATCCGTAGAAATCCTAATAAACCCCTAAAATCAAAAAAATACTTAAAACCGCCTAAAAATTCTAAAAATCCTAAAAAATATAAGAACATAAAGACCTAAAAAACCCTAAAAACCAAAAAACCAAAAAACCCAAAAAAAACAAAAAACCCAAAAAACCGAAAAAACCCACAAAAGCCCCATAAAACAACTGAAATTATAAAATCCCTTCAAACCCCTAAAACATAAAAACACTCTAAAATCCAAAAAACCCAAAAAATAAAAAACCCTAAAACCAATAAAATCCCTTAAAATACTAAAAAAACATAACACCACCCAAAAACGCTAAAACCCCTAAAATTCCCTAAAAATGAAATAAAAACAAGAAAACCCTAAAAACCCCAAAGAAAACATTAAAAATATAAAAACAGTTAAACCCCCTAAAAACATAAAAATGCTAAAAACCCTAAAAACCCTAAAAGCCCAAAAAACCACTCATATCCCTAAATACTGTAAATAACCAAAAAAATCCAAAAAAATACATAAAAAATTAGAAAACCCTAAACCCCTAAAAAAACCTAAGAAATCACTAAAAACCTGAAAACACTTAAAACCCTTAAAAACCTAAAAATGATTAAAACCATAAAACATCATAAAAGCAATAAAATCACCTAAGATCCATAAAAACTCCTAAAATCTTATAAAACCAAAAACACATTAAAACCCTAAAACACTAAAAACTCTAAAACCCCTTTAAAAACCTAAAAACATTATAAAACTATAAAAACACTAAAAACCCAAAAAATGTAAAAACCACCTAAAAACCTAAAAACATTAAAACTATAAAAACTCTAAAAACCCCTCAAAATCCCACAAAATCCTGAAAAATCATATAAATCTTAAAAGTGTCCAAAAACCCAAAAATGTAAAAAATCATAATATCTAAAATAAATATAAGAAATCCTTAAAAACCTAAAAACACTAAACACCCCAAAAAACATAAAAAATTATAAAAATCATTAAAACCCCAAAAACTCCTAAAAACCATAATATTCATAAAAACCCTAAAACCCCTGAAAATTTCTTAAACACATAAATAGCCATAAATACCCTAAAATCCCATAAAACGTAAAAAACATAAAAACCCATAAAAACTACTAAAAACCCTAAAATCCCTTTAAACCGCAGTTTTTTTTAAAAACTCTAAAAAACATAAAACCCGAAAAAGTCAAAAACCACTAAAAACTCAAAGAAATAATAAGAACCCTAAAACACAAAAAAAACCCTAATAACCGAAAAGATCTATAAAATCACTTAAAATCACTAAAACCCAAAAAACCCAAAAAAAATCACCAAAATTCCAAAAAAAAACCCAAAATCATACAAACCCTAAAAACCTAAAAATCCATAATAAAAAATTAGAAAACTAAAAAAATTTAAACACATTAAAAAATAAAAAAACTAAAACCTCTAAAAAAACACTTCAAACAATAGAAACCATAAAACCCCTAAAACCATAAAAAACCATTAAACACCTAAAATTGATAAAAAAAACCTCTAAAAACCCATTAAAACCCTTCAAACTCAAAAAACCCTAAAAACCATAAAAATCGTTAAACCCCTGAAAGACCCAAAAAGCTCTAAAAACCCTAAAAACCAATAAAACCCTAAAAACAATAAAAACCCTAATAAGTCCAAAATATCCATAAATACATAAATAACTATAAAAACATGAAATCCCTAAGAAAACCTAAAAAACATAAAAACAATTAAAACCCCAAAAAACCAAAGAACTTCTAAAAACACTAAATAACCCAAAACCAATAAAAATTCAAAAAAAAAACACTAAAAATCCCAAAAAATAGAAAGAACCAAAATAATTCTAAAAAATCCATAAAAATATAAAAAAAGTAAAAACATTAAAACCATAAAAAATAAAAACAATTAAAACCTCTAAAAATACTAAAAATGATAAAAACCCTAAAAAACTAAAAATCTATGAAATCCCCTAAAAACATAAAAATCCATAAAAAACAAAAAATCTGAAATAAAAATGACAGACCCCTTTAAACCCCTAAAAGGATAACTAACGTTGAAAACCCATAAAAACCCAAAACTGAAGAAAACCTCAATAACCCAGAAAAACATAAAAGCCCTAAAAACAAAAAACTCCAAATACCAAAAAACCCAAAAAACCATAAAAAATATAAAAATCATAATAATGCCCGGAAAATCCATAAAATTTAAAAAATCATAAAAACCATGAAAACCTATAGGAAAAACTAAAAAAAACTTATTGAACCCCTAAAAAACATAACAAAGAAAAAATCCCTAAAACCCTTAAAAACCATAAAACCCAAAAAAACCCTCAAAATACCTTCAACCCTTAAAATTTTTATAAGATCTAAAAAAGACTTAAAAATCTATAAAAACTAAAAACCCTAAAAACCCCTTAGAAAAAAATATAAACCTAAAAACAGATAAAACCCCTAATAACTAAAAAACGATACAAACACTAAATTAACTAAAAACTCCTAGAAACCATAAACACCACTAAAAACCATAAAAACCCATTAAACTCCCTAAAAATCCAAAAAACCCTAAAAACCTACAAAAAATCTAAAAAATATCTAAACCCCCAAAAAATGATAAAAAAAATTGTATAAACCCTTAAAACCCAAAATAAACTCCAAAACACAGTAAAAACCCAAAAAATATAAAAAATATAAAAATCTTAAAAACCGTAAAATTCCTAAAATCCCAAAAAACCTTGAAAAACATTGAAAATTCCAAAGAAAAATGTTAAAAAAATAAAGACACATCAATCCCCTATAAAATGAATATAACAGTAACAAACCCTAAAACCCCTAAAAACTATAAAATCCCTAAAACCAGAAATAATTATAAAAATACGAAAACAATATATAAAAAACTTAAAAATGTAAAAACCCCTAAAAACCCAGAATAACCGTAAGAAAACCATAAAACCCTAAAAACACTTTAAACCAATAAAACCCATAAAAATGAAAAAACCACAAAATAATACATAAAAATCCAAAAAAAAATACATCCATAAACACCATAAAACCCAAAAAATCTTGAAAACCCCTAAATACCTTAAAAATAAAAAATACCGAAAAACATCTCAAAACCTATAAAACTCTAAAATATCTTAAAAATTTAAAAAACCTAAAACCACATAAAACCCTTAAGAACATAAAAAATTATAAAACCTAAAAACCCTAAAAATCCTAAAAACATTTAAAAACCTAAAAACCATAAAAACCTCTTAAAACTATCAAAAACCATAAAACTCAAAAAGAACACAAAAAACTCCAATAAAAATATTAAAATTGTATTAAAAACCTAATGACATTAAAAAACTATAAAAACATTAAAAACCATAAAAAAGAAAAAACACTAAAAACCCCAAGAACATAAAAAAATTCTACAAACCAAAAAAATCCCTAAAACACTCAAAAACCCTAAAATCCCTAAAAACTAAAATAAATAAATAACCCCCATAAAAGTCCACAAAAAAGTAAAAAACCCAAAAACCCTAAAAACCCTGAGAAAACCATTAAATAATTTAAAAAAATAAAACCTATAGAAAATAAAACAAATGATAAAATCCTTAAAAAACCCCTAGATACCCAAAAAATCCATAATAACCCTCAAAATTCAGAAAAAACAAGAAAACCATAAAAATCTTAAAAATCCTAAGACCCATAAAATTTGAGAAATCAGAAAATCCCTATAAAAACCCTAAAAACCAAAAAAAATATTTAAACCTCTAAAAAACCTAAAAATGAAAAAATACTAAAAAAACTATAAATCCCAAAAAATAGAAAATACCCAGAAAAAACCCAAAAACCCTAAAAACCCTAAAAAACCAGTATAAATTAAATAAATCTTTAAACCCATAAAATTTTTAAAATCAATAAAAAATAGTTAAAACCCTAAAAATAAGAAAACACTTAATACTAAAAAACCACTAAATCCTTCAAAAACCCTAAAAACCCTGAAAACCATAAAAATAAAAAAATCCCTAAAGACATAAAAAATATTAAAATCCGGGAAAATTATAAGAAACAATTAAGAACCTGAAAAAACCTAAAACCCCTAAGAAACCTAAAAATGCTAAAACCCTTAAAACCCCATAAAACCCCTTCAAATCACTAAAACCCCTAACAAAAACAAAATTACTAAAAACCATAAAAATAAAATAATATTTAAAAAACAAAAATACACTAAAAACCCTTAGAAAATGTTAAAAACATAAAAAAAATTAAATCCCCTAAAACCCTAAAAACGCTAAAAACCATAAAAACCCAAAGACCCCCTAAAATCCCTAAAACCCCTAAAAACCCTAAAAATCCATAAAACATTTAAAATCCATAAACCCATAAAACCCCTAAAAACCAAAAAAAACTCTAAAACCATTCAAACCCCTTAAAAATGATAAAAGAGATTCAAAACCCCCAAAAAAATCAAAAAACCCAAAAACCCTGGAAAAACACTATAAACCCAACAAAAATCCAAAAACCCCCAATAACTGTAAAATCCATAAAAATGATAAAAATCATGAAAACCCATTAAAATAACTAAAACATAAAAAACTCTAAAAGCCATAAATATCCAAATAAACCCTTAAAAACTTAAAATACATAAAACTATTAAATACATAAAAATGATAAAAAAACCTAAAATCCTCGAAACCCGTAAAAATTATTAAAACCCTAAAAATACATAAAAACCCTAATAACAATAAATATATTAAAAAATCACTAAAAGACCATATAAACAAAAAAAACTATAAACGATCAAAAACCCCTAAAAATACCTTAAAAACCTAAAAGCATTTAAAACCCCTAAAAACCAAAAAAATTACAAAAAAACCTAAAATTCATAAAAACCATAAAAACCACTAAAACATTAAAAAAACACTAAAACCCCTTAAAAACACAAAAAACATTGAAGACCCTTTAAACCCTTATTAGTAGTATCGCACATGCTCTCAAAAATATATGTGATTTTACGAAGTGAAACACAATGGTTGACCATGGTAATTATCTAAAATGGGAAGTAAATTAAACAAACCTAAATAGGATTGAAGAAAATAAGGAAATAAGTTAAAAATGGAAAAATCATGGAGAATAAATAATCAAGGAAATAACATCTATAAAAACACTGATATGTGAAGACATAGTCAATATAATATACCCTCTAAAAAATTCATTTATAATTATCTTATATGATTATAATTCATTAAATTATGATCCCCAAACCATGTCAACCCCTGAACCCTATGAAAATTAATACGACCACAAACACTATGAAAATGAGATGTATATTAAATTCGGGACATCCAATCATGTTTCCATTCATTGATTTTGATCCCAAATCCAACATATGGTCAATAAAAAATTAGTTAATCATATTATCACAATATTGGAGAATTAATTGTGTTTTGTTATGACAATTGAACCCCAAAATTCTATCTCCAGTTGATAGGATCTTGCGATTGATGTTTCATTTACACTATTTACACATGTCCGAAATCACGGTAATGTGAAAGTCAATTGAGTTCATTAGAAAATAAAAATAAATTAATTGATCAAAATTTATGAATTAAACTATCTTTATAAATTCGAAGTAAATAAATTAAGGGATTGGGGATTAGATCAACTATGAATGAAATCACTCTTCCATGGGTGGAGTTGTCATTGTGGAGACATTTGGCATAAGCAAGGGATTGAAATGGAAACACCCAATATCGTATTTACTCATACATTAAATAACCAAGAAGAAAAATATGAATATGAAAAGAGAAGAACACCAAATATATATTTAAGAAAAGTTCACATTATGAACATGAAAACAAAGAAACACAAAGTGAACGTGGGAGAGGATAACCTTCTTGGAACAGATCTTTTCAAAAATACTTAATTTTTATAAGAGTTTTGAGATGTTTCCAAGATCCAAACATTTTGAAAAACCTTACCATATCCTGAAATAAACCGCTAAAAGATTGAAAATAACCTTTTAATATAGTTTTTGAGGGTTCAGGTTTCAAATGACCAAAAAATGGTACAAACATCATTTCGACTATAAAAATTACTTCATTTTGAAATGAGTTTTAGACCACATTACATTACAAAACAAGTTTCACTATAGTTGAATCAAATTCTAAAAAATGATTTATTTAATTCCACCCAAAATTCCAGCTAAATGTAAGTAGTAATTTAGAAGTTATGGTCACTTTAGTGAGGTGGGGTCCATTCTACCAAATTCTTTCTAGCCCTTAATTAATTACCATTTTCTACTAAACAAATATATGATCCATATATCATGGTATGAATAAAAAATGTATAAAAGTTTTAGGAAAATAACTCTGTAAAATTTAAATTCAATATTCAGCACATTTAAAATTTAACAACAAAAATACCAAGGTTATATTAAAATGGTAAAAATAGAATTTCCATGAAATTTCTAAATTATAGTCCAAAAAACATTTTTCTTTAAAATCATCCAAATAAGATTAATTTGGGGAAATTATATCAATAAATATAAACAAAATATTCAACAAAAACATGTATAATCAACTCCCCTATTCTTATCCTTCTGTACTCTTGGAAAAAACCTCATGTCATGTAATATAGAAATTGATGAATATTGAAATTTCTATATATTGGATAGTTTGTAAGATAGATATGATACTAAAAGTAGTATAAAACTATGGTTTAGATACTCAACATACAATAGTGGGTGAATTTTATACTAAAAAAATCCTTAAGGAAATTTTGTATAAAGCAAATTCACAACACCTATAATATAACACAGTTTCTTGATTCCAAAAATATGATTCCGAGAATGTGATTCAGGAAAAGTGAACCTAGAAATGAAACATATCCAAAGTTTACAAATATAATGATTCTACCTTAATGCGTATAGAAACTTATTAATAAAAATACATGTCTAAGGTAATATAAGATAGTTATACTTTCCTCAACAACCCAAATTATAGAAAAAAGCAAATATGAAACACTACAAGTAACAAGTAGTAAATCTATTAACCCAAAGATAAAGGTATCCAACAAGCTTGGATAAAGGTCCCTATATTTATACTTTAAAGAAATTCTATCTTACCCAAACCCATGTAAGCCCTCAATATGATGATCGATATATGTCTTTTTATCCCCAAAAGACCTCGATTTGTAAGGAAATCGACACCACTAACATCACAACCCGATGTCACTGATTTTAAGGAAATCTCACCTCTACACAAAGAAATTTTACACGAAGATATGTTTGAACAAGCCATTCAAACTTTCTGCATGAAGCCCGAGAGTTTATAAGATCCTCTCTCTCTATAAATCACTTCAATAGCATGTAAGTATGTTCTGCCAAATGTTATGAGTCCATTGAAATGAGCTCCTATTTATATGCTTGGCTTCAACTGTCAACTCCCTCCTCTAATAGTAATATTTTTCCTTGAATTTCAGAGGGACCTGTACACATGTCACTCAAACAATGGTTTGTTAGTAACTGAATGCACACCATAATTTTATAACCAAAACATGAGTATGAAAAAATATGTATACTTAAGAAAATTTATTTATCGGAATGTAAGAAAAAATTTATGTTCGGAGTCTACCCAAAAACTATTCGGAGTATACAATATATGGTTATTCAGATTCTGTTTTCCAAGTAATTCGGAACCTGAAATCTATAGAATTCCAGAGTCTGAATTTCAACGAAATTCAGAATCTGGATTGACAAGAAATCGGGGTCTGAACATAGAAGAGTTCAGAGTCAAAATTCAGAGAACTCAGAGTCAGAACTCAGAAGAGATTGAAGACTGAATTCAGAGAACTCAATGTCAGAACTCAGAAGAGTGTGAAGTGTGAAGTCAGAGAACTCTGAGTCATAACTCAGAAGAGTTCAGAGTCTAAATTCAGAAAACTCAGAGTCAGAAATCAGAAGAGTTCGGAGTCTGAATTCAGAGAACTTAGAGTCAGAACACATAAGAGTTCGTAGTCTGAATTTAGAGAGTTTGGAGTGAGAACTCATAAGAGTTCGAAGTCAGAATTCAGAGAGTTTGGAACTTGAATTTGTATCATAAAATTATAATGCCCTATATCAAAGTATTATATGATTCCAAGGTTTTGGATATAAGACCGAATTTTATACTTAGACAAAATTATCAATGGAAAACATGGTAATGATAAATGTCCTTGGGGAAGTAAAATATTCCTTCTGAATGTAAAACATAGGGTAAAATGAAATATTACATAAGATAATGTGTTTGTGATTTTCAAAACAAGATGAAATGGAAAAGTCATAAGGAACCCTTATTGACTATAAAATCTCCCCAAACATGAAGGAATGGAAAATTCATAAGTAAACCTTATTGACTCAACAATCTCCCCCTTTTCAAAAAGCACAAACATCCTTATGAAAAAGAATAAAAGGACTTAAAAAAGATTTTTCTGGACTTTGAAAGAAAAACTTATCTACCTTCACACATGAACAATGAAGAATACGACTAACTCCTCTTTAGGCATTGGAACACTAAGGATCATATTTTGGATTTCCGGAATGATATTTTTCATTATCTTGAATATGGACATCTTGGTAATGAAAACTCCCCCATAGATGAACTCTCCATACTTAGGGAAATTTCTTCTTTTCTTATTATTCTTTCTCATTTCTCCCCCTTTTTGATTTTCAAAAATAATTTGAGGGAATGGAAAATAAATTATGGTACATGAAAAAATTAGTACAACACATCCAAAATGTAAGCAACCAAACATTTCATTATGATTAGAAAGAATTTTTACAACAAGGAAAATACAACAAAAGATCGGATTGGGTCTGTCGTCCTTCCTTCTCCGTGGGAATTAACTTCTTCACAATGGGTTTCATCTTTTTGAGATCCTTGTGATCTTCATCAGCTCCTAATCGGCATATTTCTTCTCTAGATAATTGATATTTTCTTCATGTGCCTTAATAATTTCAGCCCAAGCCTTCAAGGCATCTTCCTGATTTACTATCTTATCTTCAATCTCAATTCGGATATCTCTTTCTCTCTTCCAACTTTGAGAAACAAAATACAACTTCCCATTCAAATCCTTTACTTTGTGACTCTATTAATTCTATTCCAGAGTCAACTTCTCTGCAAAACTGCTTGTGAGATCCTTGATATTACCATCTTGAATGTCAAATGTCTCCTTGACACTATCTTTGAACTCATTATGAAATTTCATGTCCTCTGTGATTTTACTTGACCAACTGGTCATCTTCTTGCATGATCTTCTATGGCATTGTAGTTGAAGAAAAAATTCTTGAGAGAAACCTCAAGCTTGACACAGATTTCCATCACCATGGACACTGAATCCAATTTTTAGTTTAGGGTGTGTTTGAGCATCTGGCATCTCAAGTCAATAATTACAAAAATAAGAATAGTCTAAACAAGCTTTTTCAAAGACTGTACTATGAAATCATGTCTAAGGGATGATGATTCCTAAAATGAATATTTTTTTGGTGAGGTTTCATTTTCTATCTCAGCAAGTTTCCTCTTTGAAGGTCCACCAGTTTCCTTATTCTTCACTACAACTTTTATAGGTGTATCAACAACCACCTATTTTCCCTCATTAGTTCTCTGAATGGATTCATCATCTGTAGATTCATGTTCACATTCAAATAGATGAACAATTTTATCATCATCTATATATTCGTTCTTATCATTTTCATCAATGTCCTCTGGATGTATGAAATCATGATTAAATCTTTCTTCATCAGATAGATTATTCACTACTTCTTCAGCCTTGTCATCTTCTCATTTCTCATCTTTCCCTAGTGTGGCCGGCTTTGAAGATTCCACTTCCGAAATTCATATTGAGATCTTCATGGATGGTCTCTCTTTCTCATGTAAAACTTCTACTAGATTAATCAACTCAGTGGTGTCACCAATACTTTCTACTTCTTCTTCACCTTCTTCTACTTCTTCAGCTTCTGGAACTTTTTCCAGAGTCACAAATTTCTTCTCTGGATTTTTCGGTAAAGCTTCTACCAGAAAGGATTCTGTTACCAAAATATTTCTAGATGCTTTCTCAATATCCCTCAAAAGGGATTGGACAATCTCTGTTTCAGTCAACATCTTCTTTTTCTTCTTTTCTTTAGCTTGTTTTTCAAGATCATCAGTTTTCTTCTCTTTTAAATCCTTTTCTTCTGCAGGATCCAAGACAAATTGTGGCTCCCCTACTTTCCTGTTTTATCTGTCTTCTCTCCATTTATCAACAACCTCATTCAGATATGATTTTTGATTCATAGATTTTGGTGGTGTGGATTGGATTTCCTTGAGCTCTATAGTTTTTCCTTTCAGTACTACTTACTTCACCATTATCTTCCTTCTTCCCTTTTTGGATGGTTCAACCACTTCTTTTTTTTTCAGAATAGCTTCAGATTCTTCCTCTGTTAAGTCATAAAATTCTCTGCAGTTTGTGGAAAAACCAATTTTCATCCTCTTCTGGGTATCATCACGGACTAGCATGACTTTGAAATTCCTTGGCTTCGAGCTACAAGGAATTTTAAAATATTCTACGTATGAAACAATTAACATGGAGAGAATTAATGGATACATAAATATAAAAGCCTTCATGTTTCCATTCATAATATTCTCAATCTTAATGAGAATATGCTTAACCATATTGACCTTCCTTTGGTTCATCATGAAATCCAAGATACACATGTCACTCTTCTTCAATGTGTCCTTGTCCCCTTTTCTCAGAATGATGAATCTTTGAACCCATAATTCGAGAATCTGATGATTTATAGAAAAGTGGGCGATCTTCGGAGTCATTACATTAGAGAGTCCATGAAATGCCTTAGCTTTCTCCTTAATAAAACTTCCTTTGACATCCAGCAACTTATGGGAACAGAACTCATCTTCACCTTCGTATGGTATACCAACCAAACTAGTTGCCTTAGTATATGAAATAGAAAAATTATTTCCATATCTCTTGAATGAAAACATCTCTCTACATTCATCCTTAAAGAAATAGACTCATTCATAAAATTCAATTAGAAAATCCAGATACACTAAATCTTGAGCCCCTAGATTCGACACGCAAGCACCCTCCCATCCATTTAGCTTAATGTTCTTCAAGATGATCGAATCATACTTAGGGAAGATGTTCAGATGCACCAACCTTTTTCTATAGACCTTCCACTCCGAGATTGGCTTGACTGTAGACATATCATTCTTAGAGGATTCTTCTACAGACATTCAGAATTGAGAACCCATTGAAAATATGGAATGAGCTTAAGTAGAAGGGTAGAACTACAACACGCGGGAGCTTAAGATTATATGTGGTACACCCTATTGGGGGTCCTTTATATAAGCATTTGATGCGATAATTCATCTTCCAAACTCAATCTAATGGATGAAAATTATTCTAATCAGACCTGAAAAGTGATATGACAGCCACAAGGAAAACATGGATGTGATCTTTTGAGGTTTTTTAATAAAAATAATCAGTTTTAATAAAAAGAGAATGCGAAAAATTTAAAATAAAAAGAAACTACCAGCATGTAAAGAATGATTATGAAAACTCGGGAAAGAAAACATACCTTTCAGATTTCCATGAAGACTATTCATAATGGGGAAAATTCTTCATGAAGAACTTTAGATTCCGAAAAAAATTTAAAATAGAATTTGAAAAACATAACTAATTTTTTTTTAGAAAATCATCATTATGAATATTTTAGAAAATCATCCTTACGAAAATTTTGAAAATATTCATTACAAAAATTTATAAAATCTCCATTATGAAGATTTAGAAAATCTTCATAACGAAAAATTTAAAAAATCTTCATTACAAAAAATTAGAAAATCATCATTACAAAAATTTTGAAAATCTTCATTACGAAAATTTAAAAAATCTTCATTACAAAAATTTATAAAATATTCATTATGAAAATTTATAAAATATTCATTAAGAAAACTTCAAAAAATTTCTTTACGAAAATTTAGAAAATCTTCATTACAAAAAATTTAGAAAATCTTCGTTACAAAAACATATAAAATTTTGATTATGAAAATTTAGAAAATCATCATTAGGATAAATTTAGAAAATTTTCATTACGAAAATTTAAGACACAAAATTTTTTTTATAAAAGAATAAGTCTATGAATGATTTTAGAAAAATTTAAACTACAATTTTTTTTAGGAAACTAATAAACTAGTGTACTCTCCCTATGAAAATGAGTTTTTTACTGTATGGAGATTGATTTAAATAGTAAGTTAATAAGGAATATTACCTTATGGTTATAATTCCAAACTACTGGTTAATGTGTTCAAATCTATCGGAGGGTAAAGATTTTGTGAAAATATCAGCAAGTTGATCTGGTGTTCCGATAAATTGAAGAATGATATCTCCTTTTTATGTGTGATCCCTAAGAAAGTGATGCCTAATATCTATGTGTTTTTCACGAGAGTGATGTGAAGGTTTTTTATTAATGAAATGGAACTAGTAATATCACACAAAATTTGTGTTTTGATAAAAAAACTCATACCATAGTCTGTGAGTGTGTGTTGCATTCACAACACTTGAGCACAACATCTTCCAGCTGCTACCTATTCAGATTCAGTAGTGGAAAGTGATACTGAGTGTTTCTTCTTGCATGACCAACATACTAATGAATCTCCTAAGAAATTACATGTTCTGGATGTACTTTTTCTATCCATTCTACATCCACCAAAGTCAGCATCCAAATTACTTTTCAAAACAAAATCATTTCCAGAAGTATAAGAGTCCTAATTCCATGGTTCTCTTTAAGTAGAAAAAAATTCTTTTCACTGCCTTTAAATGATATTCCTTAGGATTGGATTTATATATTTCACATAATATTAATGAAATCATTAAGTCCGGACGACTAGCTGTTAGGTAATGTAGACTTCCTATAATACCTCTAAAAGATGATTGATCTACTAGTTTCCTAGTTTCATCAATATCAAGAGAGATTGAGGTACCGATGGGAGTACTTATACTCTTTGTGTTTTCATATCCATACATTTTAAGAAGATCAATAATATACTTATGTTGGGATATATAGTTTCCTTCTAGTTTTTGATAGATTTGAAAACCCAGAAAAATGTTAACTAACCCATCATACTCATTTCAAACTCAGATTTCATTAGATCCGCAAAGGAATCAGTTAAATATTGTTGAGTTGGACCAAATATAATGGCATCAACATAAATTTTAATAATCAGAACATTTTTCTTATCTTTCTTTATAAAAAGGGTTGGATCTGCATTTCCCTTAACAAAATTATTTTGAAGCAAAAAACATGTAATTATATCATACCAAGCTCGAGGGTCTTGCTTAAGTCCATACAATGCTTTGGTAAGTTTATTAACATGTTCAGGATGTTTTAGAACTTCAAAACCAGAAGGTTGTTCAACAAAAACTTCCTATTGAACAAAACTATTAAGGAAATCACTTTTCACATCCATTTGAAAAAGTTTTAAATTGAAGAATGCAGCAAAGGCAAGTAGAATGTGAATAGATTCAAGTCTAGCTACTAGGGAATAGGTTTCTTCATAGTCTATTCCTTCTTTTTGATTATATCCTTTAGAAACCAATCTAGATTTTTTCTTACTATTATTCCATTTTCATCACATTTATTTCTGAAAACCCATTTTACTCTAATAACAGATGTTTCATTATGTCTTTCAACCAAGGTCTAGACATTATTCCTTTTGAATTCATTTAGCTCACCTTGCATAGCTTTTATCCAATCATCATCACTTAAAGCTTTATCAGTGCATTCTGGTTCTAATTTAGAAATAAATTCTAGATATTCTACTTCATTTCATAAGGAAATTCTAGTCCTTATAGGTTTATTAACATCACCAATGATACTATCACTGGGATTATTCTTTTGAAACAACTGTTTTGGGTTTTGTAAAACCTGTTCATCAACATAGGGTAGAAAGTCTTCTGGGGTAAATGCATCAGAAACATTTTGGTGGAAATTTTCCTTACCAAAAAGACCTTCTATCAATGGTTGATAATAAGATTTTTAAAACACATCCGAAGATGTAGGTTGGGGTTTTTTGAAAACAAAAGGGTAATTTTCATCAAATTTGACAGGTACTGTTTCTTCAATAGTACAATTATTTTTATCGAAAACATTATAAGCCTTAGAATTTGTGGAGTAGCCTAAGAAAAATCCTTCATCTAATTTTGGTGCAAATTTGGGTAGATTATATTTAGTATTCAGAATTAATACCTTGCAACCAAAAACCTTGAAGTTGGAAAGTATAGGTTTTCTACCATTCCATAACTCATAAGGAGTTTTATTTAGAAAATTCCTAATCAAAACATGATTTATAGTATAGAAATAATTACTTACAGATTCAGCCCAGAAATGTTTGGCTACAGAATACTCACTCAACAAGGTTCTTGTTATTTCATGAATAATTATATTTATTCTTTCAACAACACCATTTTTTGAGGGGTTCTAGCTGCTGAGAAGTTATTATTAATTCCTTTTCTACTACAAAAAGATTCAAAATAAAATTTTTTAAATTATCCTCCATGATCACTATGAATAGTTATCAAAGGAGGGTTTTTCGCAATTTTAAATTGGGCTTTAAATCATTTTAAATAAGAAAAAGTTTAAAATTTCATTTCTTGAAAATAGACCCATGTATATCTAGTGTAATAATCAACTAAGAAAAATACATAATATTTGACTCAAATGATTCCTGTTTGTGTTGGACCAAAAAGATCCATATTCACCACCTAAAATGCATCAGTAGCTGAGACTTCACCGACTGATTTAAAACTTGATTTATGTTTCTTTCCAAATTGACAAGGATCAGAAACTTTTGAAGAATCACATCTAAGCTTTGGTAGATCCTTAACTAGTCTTTTCATTGAGAGTTTTTATAGGTTTCAAAGGTTACAATGTCCTAACCTTCTATTCCACAACCAAGAATGATCTTCCATTGCACTAAGGCAAGGTAAGTCTTGGCTACTAAGTTCATCTATGTTTAGTGTGTAAACATTCTATTTCCTATGGGAATAAAGAATAAACTCATCCATGGAATTGTGTACTAAGAACTTTTCATTCCTAAAATTCACAAGGTAACCTTCATCACATAATTGAATAATGCTAATGAGGTTCTTCTTAAGACCTTTAACAAATAAAACAATTGAAATCAATGTTTTTCCAAGAATAACAATGTTACCTATACCAATAATTTCTCCTTTAGAATTATCTCTGAAAGTTACATTTCCTCCTTTTGTCTTGATAGTATTTTCAAAGAAGTTTTTGTTACCAGTCATATGTAGGGAACATACACTATCAATGTAACATGTATTGCTATTGGTACTTTTTTATTTTCCCGAAAGTAAGAATTATAGAATTTTGGAATCCAAACATTCCTGGATCCAGAATTTTTAGAAAATAAAATTTTGGGTATCCACAATTTTTTAGAAAAATAAGCTTTATGAAACCCAAGAGATTGAAAATTATTCAAAGAACAATTTTTCTACCAATTCCCACCACTTTGAAATTTAGTACAAAACGGGCTCTGAATGGAATAAAATAGTTTTTTTTTGAAAATAGGTTTTTTGTGAGTATAACAAACTCCAGTAGTATCTCCTTGAGGTTTGATTTGAGAATACATTTTGTCAAAATTTTCATTACCAAATGTAATGTTTTCAAGAAGTTTCTTATGGGAATATATTTCGGACTTTAGTCTTATGACTAACTTCCTATCCTCAGGAATTATTTCCTTAGAGTTAGATTTTTTCTCAAAAACATTTATTTTTCAAATATCTTTCTTAAGATCTTTATAAAGTTTTTCATTTTCATAATTTACTTATTTAAGGTCTTTACAAAGTTTTTCAAGAAGCTATTCATTATCATTAAGATCTCTAGAGAGGTCTCAAAATCTATTTTGTAAGAACTTTTTCCCTAGTATTTTCCTTGTCTAGATTTTTTTTAAATTTTACTATTCCTTTCATCTAACAATTTAGAAGATCTATAAAATTATGTATATGAAGGCAATTTTTAATTATCCAAAGATGAAGTATCATCATTAGAAGTAATATCTTCAGAATAGTAATTCTTATCAAGAGATAGATTTGTTAAAGACTCGTTAGAGCATACCTTGACACTAAGAAATGTATTTGGGAAAGAAGTAGTAGCCATGAATCCAATATTTTTCTGTGCTGATGATTCATATTCATATGATTCTCTTCCTGAAGTGTCTAGACAGCTAGAACTCCAAGTATCGTTTTCATTAAGACTTTTCTTATGCTTTCAATGATAGAACTTATTGTTTCTTTCTGAATTCATTTCCTTCTTTTCCATCTTTTTTAATAGAGGGAAATCAGGTCTGATATGACCTGTTCTTCTACATTCATAAAAAGTAACTTCCCCATATTTCATCTCTTTGTAGTCTCTCTTCTTGAAATTATTTTGATTTTTCTTCTGAGCTACTATCTTGTTCATTCTCTATGAAATATTAGCTAATTCATTCTCAATCTTTTCTGTATCACTAGACTCTAACTGAATATTAACTTTCATTAACTACGATCTAGTTACTCTTTTTGGAGTATTGGATTTCATATGTTTTAAAGTAGTCGTAAAAGAAACTCCTCCATTTCCATTTTTCTTTTTAATATTATCAGAGTATCTCTTCCTTCTTATCTCATGGTGAAGAAGATTTCCAAACAGATCATCTAAGGAAATCTGGGTTACATTCCTGTTCTCATCAATTGGTGTCCTCGTGGACTCCCACTCATTTTGAATGATGTCTATGATCTTATCTACAAAGGCCTAATCATCAAAAAAAAATCTCCCATAGACTTTAAGCTATTCACAATATTCATAAACCTTTGATGAACATTTCTAGTAGTTTCTCTATAAGGAAAGTTTAATCCAGGGTATTCAGCTCTCAACATAGCTCTTCTCATCTCTATAACATTAGAAGTACCAAAATATGTAACTTCAAGTTTCTTCCATATAATATTTGTATCTTCACATGAAGATATTTGAATATAGATGTTCCTAGTCATGGAACATAGTAATATATTTATGACTCTGAAATTTTCATGATATTCTGATTTCTCCTGACTAGTAAATGTTCTCAATTCCTTATCAAGAATCTTATTGAATCCTATCAGCATTAGGTAGTTATCAACTCCAGTGTTAATAACGAAAGTCTTCATCCTATCTCTCTAGTACTCATAATCGTTTCCATAAAAATTAGGAGTTCTTGTAGGATTTGGATTGTCGACAGAACCAACATTTAAACCTATCATCTTAAGGAAAATGTTTCCACACAAACTTGTTTGTAATAAAAGATTGTAAACAACGAAAATATTTCCTATGAAAGGAAAATAGAACTAGAGTATCTCTAAGAAAAATAATAATCTGAACATTATGAGCCGAAATTCTGATTCCAAAAAGTAAAGAAGAATATTTCTCTTCGAAATCTAATCATGAGATTAATTCAGATTGAACCAATCCACTGATACCAATTGTTGGATCAATTGTAAGAAAGATATGATACTGATTGTAGTATCAAACTATGGTGTAGATTCTCAATATCCAAGAGAGGGGATTAATTGTATACTTTGAAAAAAATCCTTAAGGAAATTTTTTATAAACAAAATTCACAACACCTCTAATTTTACACACATGCTTGATTCCAGAAATATGAATATGAGAATTTGATTCTGGAAAAGTGAATTCAGAAGTGAAACTTAACAGAAGTTTACAATGATAAATATTCTACCTTATAGTGTATATAATCTTACTAAATCAGAGTACAAGTCTAAGGAAGTATAAGATAGTTATACTTTCTACAACAACCAAAATTACAGTGGAAAAAAATATGAAACACAATAAGTAATGAGTAGTATATCATTTTACCCAATGAGAATGGTATCCAACAACTTTTGATAAAGGTCCCTTGATTTATACTTTCAAAAAAGTATGTCTTAACAAAACCTAGGTAAGCCCTCAATCCAAAAATAGGTATCGTTCTTGCAATCCCCACAGGCCCTAGATTTGTAAGAAAATCAGAACCTTTGACTTCACAACCCAGAGTCTATCATTTTCAGGAAATCACACCTCTGCACAAAGCAATTCTGCATGAAGAAATTTTAGATCAATTCTGTCAAACTTTTGGCACGAAGCTTGAGATTTTATAAGATCCTCTCTCTCTATAAATAACTTCAACAACATGTTTGTAAGTTCTTCCAAAAGTTATGAGTTCGTTTAAATGGGCTTCTATTTGTAGGCTCGGCTTCAACAGTTGTCTCCCTCCTCCAACGATCATATTTTTCCTTGAATTTCGGAGGGAAATGTACATGTTTCACTCAAACAACGGTTAGTTAGTAACTAAATTCATGACATCATTTTATAAACAAAACATTTGTATGAAAAAATATGGGTACGTAAGAAAATTCATTTTTCGGAATGTAAGAAAAAATGAAAGTTCGGAGTCTAACCAAAAACTATTCGGAGTCTATAATGAAAGGATATTAGGATTCTATTTTCCATGGAATTCAGAACATGATTTCTATAGAATTCACGAGTCTGATTCTCAAGGAAATTTGGAATCTGGATTCACAAGAATTTGGGGTATGAACTTAGAAGAGTTCAGAGTCTGAATTCAGAGAACTCAATGTTAGAACTCAGAAGAGTTCAAAGTCTAAATTACGGGAACTCGGAGTCAGAAATGAGAAGAGTTCAGAGTCTGAATTTAGAGAATTGGGAGTCAGAACTCAGAAGAGTTTGGAGTCTGAATTCAAAGAACTCAGAGTTAGAACTCAGAAGAGTTCGGATTCTGAATTCAGAGAACTCGGAGTCAGAACTCATAAGAGTTCAAAGTCTGAATTCATAGTGTTTAGAGTCAAAACTCATAAGAGTTCGAAGTCTTAATTTAGAGTGTACGGAACCTGAATTCATATCCTAAAAATAGAATTCTCTATATCTATGTATTATATGATTCCAAGGTTTTGGATACGAGACCGAATTTATACTTAGAAAAAAAGAACAACGAAAAACATGGTAAGGATAAATTTCTTTGGGTAAGGAAAATTTTCCTTATGAATTTAAAACATAGGGTAAAATAAAATTTTCCTTATGATAAGGTGTTTGTGATTTTCAAAACAAGATGGAATGGAAAATTCATAAGGAACCCTTATTGACTCAACAATCTCCCCAAACATTAAGGAATGGAAAAGTCATAAGGAAACATTATTGACTCAACACTAAATCCATTATGGAAATATGAGCATAGAAATATTCATCAAAGAATAAGTCAATATCAGAAAATCAGGAACGAAATGTCCCAAAAATTGTATCAAAACAAAATCCATTGATATCAATGTCACTAATGAGGTAAAAACATCTTATGAGTCAATATGTGCCACAAATTCCCCATATGTGTGTGTTCGCACCATTTCAAGATTGTCTCTCCACCCATTATCTATAATACATAGGTTAAGAAAAATTTTACTTCTTACCTAGTTATATTCCACCAAAACTATTCAACATCTTTTGCAAGAAAATTCCAAATCCCACTTCTTTATGTATTCTCAGAAGTCAAACCTTGAGCTCTGGACCTAAATATCCACACACGTTATACATTTCATCACTCCCCTATTTTTTTATTTCTTTACTTTTTTAGGGCGTAACATATTAAAATTATAGGCTCACATGCGTTTTTCAATCTAATACAGTGATGGAAATGATCAGAAGAGAAACAAACATATGGAAAGACTAGGCTATAAGCTGAAAAGGATTACTCACCCAAACTATACATTCAATTGGGTAAGATAAAATTACAAGTTGTCATTGTGTGTTATGTGAATAGAAAAATTAAATGACACAATTTTCCTAAAAATTTCCCACAATGAATGACATAAAAAATATCGAAGGATTCATAAAGAGACAATCAATAAAATCATTAAAAAACTTCCATTTTCACAAATATCGACAATCAATGATGAAAATTTTCTCTTGATTAACATTCCTCCCAAGAGGTTTGAAAAATCCAACAAGCAATCTCAATCAGTTCCATAGAAATAATGGGCATCTGAAATGGGATATTTTTGAAATGATTTTCTAAAATATGATTAAATAAAATCACTCAAAATAATACTAAGGAATATTCCCAAAATTTCATCCCCTCCCAGAGACATAAAATGTTACATTGTCCTCAATGTGACTATATGAATTGATAAAATAATCATGAAATTGAGAATTAAAATTAGGATAAATCATATAAAAGTGAGAGGGTAATAAATAGCGTAATTTTTTTCAAGTGATTATGGGCTCATCCAATGTCATGATATCAACTGTATGAGTTGGGAATCCCTCAATTTATAGGTTCAACCACTACCCATTGACAATAAACATCTTCATGCTTCCTCTTTAATTTTATCCATTTCACCATATGGAAATACATTCGATACAACATATGGTACTAACCTTCTAGAACACACCTTACGAGGCATCAAATTCAATCGAGAACTGTAGAGAATCAGTTTTTCGCCTATTAGAAACTCCATTTTTTATCATTTTATCATGATTTTATCATGATATGTCCTTATAGATCCTTGAGTTGTTATATGATGAAAATTGAATTGCCTCAATATGAATAATTTTCATCTTTCTTTGATCTATAGCTTGGGCTTAATCCATGTTTCATTTATTTATAGCCCAATATTCCCTACGATCAACCTCAATGGGGAGATGATTGGATTTCCCAAAAATATTCCAAACAGGGTACATATTGATGGGAGTCTTTTATGTCTTCTTATAAGACCAGAGCGTATCATCAAAGAACTTGGTTCAATCCTTCCCATTCAGTTTCATGGTTTTCTCCAAAAATTGGTTCAACAACCTATATGAAACCTTACCCTATCCATTTTTCTATGGGTGGTATGGTGTTGATGTTTTGTCTGTCACACAATACATCTAAAAGATGGATGTCAAATTTTGATAGAAAAAGTGTGTTTCTAGGTCACTTATGCTGGCCTTCGGTACTATAAACCTATAAACAATGTGTGCCCATAAAAACTCAACAACAACATGAGAATCATCAGTCCTGATGGCCTTTTCCCCCACCCATTTTCTAATATAATTAACATTAACTGAAATATAAAAAAACAAATGAACTAGAAAAATTACCCATAAAATCAATGTCCCATACATAAAAATTCTTGTAGTATAATATGGGTTGTTGAGGCATCACATGTCTCTTAGAAATATTGTCAGTGTGATGGAATCATGATAATGTTTTACCAAAAACATGAGTAACATTGAATATTCTACACCAATATAATATAGATTCTATGACTTTCTAAGCTGTTTATTAGTGACTAAATAGTCTTCTATATGAATGTGTATGAGACAAATGAATAATAGACTCAAAATCATGACCAGGAACACAACTCCAATTAACATGATCACTACAAAAGTTCCAAAGGTAGGGATTATCCCTCGAAAAATACCTAGTCTAACTATTTATTTTTAAGAAATGATGTTTATTTAAATCTGAAGGAATTTTAGAGGCAACAAGGTAATTCACCAAATCAGCATAAAAGGATGTGTACATGAGAGTGCATAATGATTCTCACCAGGAAATGTGTCCTGTAGTGGTACCTGGTCCAATGTGTTATCCTATAGTGTGTGAGTAATAACAATCATGTTATTATCCATGAAGAATTCTGAACCCTTCTTGTCTATTATATCTATATCAAATTATTGAAGGATAATCCATTAGATAAGTCTAGGCTTTTCATCTGGCTTCTTCCATAGGTACCTTAATGCGACATGTTCAGAAAAAAACAACAACATTAGAGCCTAAAAATGAAAGGAATTTATCTATATAAAATATGATGGAAAAACTCATTTTCATTGGTTTTGTAGTTTTGTTGGGCTGAAAAATTTCCTTGAAGCATAGGAAATCTAATGTGAACATCCCTCCACCATATGTGACATGAAATCCCCAACTGATAATTTTGAAGAATCGCACATTATCTCAAATGGAATTTCCCATCATGGGGGATGTATGATCTTTGGATTGGTTAGATGTTTCTTTACCTCATCAAAGTAATCCCTACAAGAATACTCAAACACAAAATTAGTATCCTTTAGAATTAATCGTGATAAATGAAGAGCAATCTTATTTATGTCATTGATGATGTACTTATAAAATAATGCTTTCCCTTGGAAATATCTAACATCACACACACATGAAGGAGATTGTAAGGATGAAATAATATATAACATGGATCTATCAACCTCTATTCTAGGATTTGACACTATATGCCCTAATATAATTTCATTCACATCCATAAAATGACATTTTCAAATCTCAAGACTAGATTATTTTCAATACAATGATTCATAACCTTTCCCAAACTAAAGATAGATTAATAAAATGAGGATCCCTATACTTTAAAATCATCCATAAATATCTTCATGCATGTCTCACTAAAATTAGAAAAAAAATACTCACCATGCATCTCTAGAAGGCCCCTATGGACTATAGAGTTTAAATGGCATCCTCTGGTTGGAAAATGTACCAAATGGAAAGTTGAATGTACTATCCTCCTGACCCTCCAGATCAATAGGGACCCAAAAATAACCAGAAAATACATAAAAACTATAGTGTTTCCTCCTAGAAAGTCTATAAATCATTTTATCAATAAATGGGAGGGGGAATAGTAATCACGAGTGGTTTTATTTAGTTTACTATAACAAACACACACACACATCAAACTTTTTTTACCCTAAATGGAACTAACTGATCACCCTTATTTCTAGAAATACTAAAAACAATTTTATTAGGCATAACTAGGATAGGTATGACCCATTGGGATTCTGAAATGGGATAAATTATTCCTACCTCGAGTAATTTTTTAACTTCTTTTTTTAAAAATTCTGAAACAGTAGGATTATGTCTCCTTTTTGGATGCCTTATTGGTTTAACCCCATCCTCCAAATGAATATTATTCATGAAAATGGAGGGGTAATGCCTGATATGTCAGCCAAGGCCCACCTGATTTCCTTAATTTTCTCCCTCTAAAGATTCAAAAGTTTTTCTTCATGTTCAAAAATAATATTATCGGCAATTATAATTGGAAAACTATCACCATTAAATAAGTATGAGTATTTGAGATATGGTGGAAATGGCTTGAGTTTAAATGTATGGGGGGATGATTTATGTGTTGATACATTGATGGAATTGGGTTATTTTCCCAATGAAAATTAGTATCAAAATTGAAATTATCAAAATTATAGAATAATGCATAAAATTCATTAGAAAACTCATTAAACATGTCATAATCAGAGTGAACGTGATCCAAATCAGAATATCATTCCACAAAAAAAATAAAATCCAAGAGTGGTTTGAGCATTATAAATAGGTGTGAATGTGGTCATAGACATCAGACTAGAACCAATAATCATAATATTCATAAGCATAAGATAATCAAAATCCATGGGGGTTTTACATGGTGGTTCAAAATAGGAGATAAAAAAAGTAGAATGGTCCTCGAAGAGTATAGAATGGATTTTAAAACCTTAAATTACACAATTTCATCTCCAAACTCCATATAAAGTATACCGTCATTGACATTTATGATATATATTGAATTTTTTAGGAAGTTCCTACCTAAGATAATGAGATGATGAAAACATACATGGTTATCCATCATGTTAAGAATGTAGAAATTTTCTAGAAAGATCATGTCTCTTACCAAAAAATGTACATCCTCAAGTAATCATACTAGATAGGCTATAGATATATTCGCCAACTACACCAATAATATCTTCAGCTTCAAATCACCATCCTGTAGAGAATAAAATACATCATGAGTAATCATATTTATGGAAGCTCCCAAATCACATAAAGCATCAGAAAAGTGTAACTCCTTTATGGTTCAAAAGATGGTGAATGTCTTAGGGTCTTTACCGATTGATGGAATCTATTTTTTTGGTGTAATGAGTGTTTTTAATTTCCATAAATGATATATATTCTCATTTCCCTCTATCCCCTTTTTATTGGTGCAATGTTCTTTTAAGAATTTGGCATACCTTTGGATTTGATTAATGGACTCTAGAAGGGGAATATTTATCTCAACACACTTGAATGTTTCCAAGGCCTCTTTTTTCATTTCCTCTTCTGGCATATTTTTTGATTTCAAAACTATATTTGGAAAGATAAGGGGTTTATGACGAATATTATCAATTTTAATCTAACCTTTTCCTTTATAATTTGGTTTCACAATGACCAATGATGATGGGGGAATCTCCTCAAGTTGGGTAAAACCTGATGGATTAAGAGGAACAATTATCTCATAATTTTGATTACCACTCCACAATTGGATGTCACTAACATTCCACTTTTTATTAAGAGTGGTTTTGGAGGGAATTTTTCTTGAGTACTTGTTCTTTATTTCATGGAGGTAAGTTACAATATGGCTCATTTTCATCTTCAGATCCCTCAAATCCATTCCATGAATCTTTGGAACATTCTTTTGATTAAGAAAAATTTGTTTCAAAATATCATAAATTTTAGAATCTACCTTTGGTTGGGGATTTTATTTTTGTTGACTTTTTAATAATTTTTCTTCAAATCTCCTTTGGGGTTGTTGAAAACATATCCAATATGGTTGAGGTTACTGGAAGTTTCATTGAAAAGGATCCCTTTGTTGTTTTCCACACGCATACTTCATATATGTGTGATCCTTCCATCCTTGGTTTTATTTTAGTGATATGGAATCATACAACCTTTTTGGGGGTGCATTTTATTGTTGAAATGGTCTCCCTGGGAACACTTCTACACAATCTTCCTTCTCTTTTAGTTGTGGGTAACACTATGTTGGATGGTCTAGTGTAGTATAAATTCCCCAAATTTTAAATGGAGTAGGGGGAATCATTTTTCATCCATTTCTATATATCTCATCATATATTTTAACTCATCCATTGGATTTTTAGTTAAATGATTCTCAAGAGAATAGGGATTTACCGGATTTACTCCAATTATAGATATGGTACCTCAATCACTGAATTGTTGCTTGTTTTTTGACATCTTGTTGATCAATTCTTGAGAAAAAATCAGGGTTGTAAACTAATTATCATCTAGATTCCATATCCACCATGATCCTCTCCAAGTGTGTGATACTTTAGATGAAGTATTGGATGAGGATTTTCTCACTGATTTGGTGATGTGGAATGCTTTTTGATAACTTCTACAACCGCTCTGTGAACTCTAAAATTGACTCACCATGTGATTACTTTATTCTAGAGATATACTTTTGAATTGATGATGTCCTTGATACTGAAAAAATATATGAAAAGATAGATGTTTCAAATAATTAAAAAATGTATCATTTTTAGGATGCAGTAAATATATCCAATATTTTGTAGTTCCATAATGTGAGAATGATAATTTCATTAATTTTATTTGGTATTCATAGAAATTTCATGTTTTTAGTGTTGAGAAAACTACATTGAATTATTTTAAATGTTTTTTTGGATCCTCAATAGATAGGGAATGACATTTTGGATGGAAGGGTGATAAACCCTGGTTTTATGCGGATCTTAAAGATAGAATTTCTCATTGCTGGGGTTTTAGGAATTGGAAATTGATTCCTATTGGGAGGGGTTTTTTTCACCTCATCTTTCAATCGGGAGATGATTTTAATAAGGCGTGGGATTTTGGAAATCTTCATCTCAAACCTGGTATTTTGAGATTATACGAATGGGATGTTAATTTTAACCCTTTCAACCTTAAGAAAACTAATGCCCAGATCTGGATCAGACTTCACGGGTTGAATTGGATGTATTGGCATCCTAAGATCCTTAATGACCTTGCCTCATGTGTTGGCACTCCTGTTAGATTGGATCAGAAAACTTTTGAGGGGGATCTTGGTTATTTTGCTAGAATTCTGGTTGATGTAAACCTGGAAAATAAAAGGCCGGATAATGTCACTATGATTGATAATTGTAATAAGATTGCTGTTAAAATAGAATATGAACGTGTTCCTTATTTTTGTGAGGTTTGCAAGATTGTTGGTCATTCTGTGGTGAACTGTAGGATGCTTCAAAAGAAAGTTTCTGCGGTTCCCAAAGAGAAGGATTGGAAGGAGGTTAATTGGAATAAAAATAATAAGAAGATTTTTGTGGAAAAGGAGGGTCCGTTAAAGGATATACCTAGTCCCTCTAGAGTTATAGTCACTTCTAATAAATCTTGGGCAGATATCTCTGAAGATGTTGAACAAGGTAGGATTCCTGATCTGCCTAGTCCTCCTACTAAGTTTGGTCAGGAAATGGATAAATTTGGTGGATCCACGTGCATAGAGGATCACATTTTGGATCATAATTTATATTCTGAGATTCATGACCTGATCATGTTTTCGGAATTGGTGGATAACATTTGTGAGCTTGTGGTTTCTTTTCAGGATAGTGAGAATTCTGGGTTTTCCCAGGTTCTTATTGATCCTGTTTTTGCACCCATCACCTCCCCAGTCCAGGTGGTTGGAGCTTCTGCTCCTCCCATTGCAGATTCTGCTTTAAAAGGAGTGGAAACTGCTTCTTTCAAGTCAGATTCTGCTCCTTCGGAAGAGGTGATTGGGGCCCCTTTTCCTTCTATTGGTTCTGCTTCACTGGTTGAGGTTATTGAGGTTCATGTTGGTCCAGTTGGCATCCTTAGTGTTGCTAACATTGAGGACCTGCTTCAAGGCTGCAAAGGTCCCCAACGTTTGAAAAGGAAAGTAGGGAGACCCCCTAAAGCCAGGAAAATCATGGATTTTGCTTTAAAGGTTAGGAGTTCAAAGCATATTACCATGAACAAAGCATGTCTTGATGAGCTGACTGAATCTGGAAAAAATTTACCATGAGTTTTCTCTCGGATGGTTCATGTCACTTTATGGCTTTGGTTTCAATACCTTTTTTCTTAGTTGGTTTTTTGAATAGGTTTCAAAGGTGGTTTTCACCTATTCTATGAGTTTAGCAATGTTTCTGGTTTATGACTCACAGATTGAGGAGGTTGAGTATCAGTTTTTTCTGATTTTTTAGTCTTGTGTAATAGGAGCCAAGCATTCTGCCTTTTTGCAACAGGCTTCTTACATTACAGCTTTTTACAACTTCCATTTTCAAGCTGGTGTTTTTTGGTTGTGGTGACATCAATATGTGGAAAACTATTTGGATTTCCTGGAGGCAATTTTTTTCATGATCATTCTTATGAAGGTTTCAGAGTTGGGTATTCATGGATCTCTTTCATTCTAGAGGCAATTCTAATGGGGGATTCCTATCTTTTGTGCAAGGAAGGAGACTCCCTTTTGGGATTGGGAACTATTTTTTGGGGGGCTTGAAGCTGGGCAGTACTGTGATCATAATTCAGTTACAGAGCTGGATTTCTGCGGTTACTGCTTTAAAGCCGGACAGCTGGAGTTTTTCTTGGCTGGAGGTTTAGTTGCTGGATTCATTTGGTAGAAGGAAGGTTTTTTGGTTGCTATTTTTTGGATAATAAAGACCAGGGCTGTTGTCTGCTTTGGTTTCTTTCCTTTTCACCTTAACCATTTTTTATGGTTTTGGTGTTTTTTGTTTGTATTTTTCTTGTTCTGTTTTACTTTTCTCTTTAATAAATTTCCATTCATCATTCCAATTGAACATAAAGGTTCGGTTTTGTTATCAATTAGAGTGATATAAGAATTAGTGGACTATAATATCATCAAATGAGGTTTCAATTGAGGGTTTGAAAAAGAATAGGTGGGGAAGAAATAATAAAAAATAAAATGGAATTCAAGAGAAGAAACAAATAAATAAAAAATAACAAATAAAATACCAAAAATAGGTTGAATAAAAAACTTTCTTCCATGTAAATGATGCCAATTTGATGAGTGTTGTTGCACATGATATCAGAAATATTTATGATTTTACTAAGTGTATAAAAGTGGATAACCAAGCTCGTTCTCTAAAGGTGGAAGTAAATTAAACAACCCTTAATAAGATTTAAGAATCTAAGAAAATAAGTGAAAATAAAATGACAAAATATTTGGGGCTTTGGTTGTGATTTTTAGATAATAAAAAAACAAAGTGGAAGAAACAATCAAGGGAACAACTTTAAAAACACTAATATGAGAATTTTTAGTAAATAAAATCTTCCCCCCTCTCCATCAATTTATCATTATCTCATATGATTAGAATTCATTCAATTATGTTACCCTATCCTTGTCAACCCCTAAAACCTATGGAAATTAATACAACTATAAATATTGGAAAACTGATCCCTAGTTTAACATCATGACATCCTATTGTAGCACCCTGCATTTATTGTGATTCAAAATCCATCTTATGGTCGATGTAAAATTAGAGTAGTATATCCTACATTTAGAGGGGAATTAATTTAGTTTATTGATGATACATTAACCCTATAATTATATCCCAAGTTTATTGGATCCTGGGATTGAAGTTTGACTCAAATGATCTACACAAGTCTAACCTCACTGTCAAGTACAAGTCGATTGAGTTCCTTAGAAAATGAAACTCAATTAATTGATAAAAATTTATGATTTATAGTAGTTTTACAAATTCAAAATAAATTAATTAGTGTACTAGGGGTTAGATCAACTACAAATTAAATCAATCTTCAATCGGAAGAGTTGTCATCGTGCAGATGTTCATCACAAACAATGGATTGAAAGGGTAACACCCAATATTTTCTCCACTCTTATATTATAGAACCAAGAAGAAAAATAAGAATATGAAAATTGAAGAACACATAATATTTATAGAATAAATATTCAAGTTACAATCATAAAAACAAAGAAACACAAAGTGAAGGTGGAAGAGGAGATCCTTCTTAGAATTTATATTTTAACAACATAATAACTATTCCAAGAAGTGTGATATGTTTCATTGATCCAAAATTTATGTAACAGCTTTCCAAATCCCCTACCAACCCTTACAAAGAGTTAAAATCTTTTTTAAATAGATATTTGTAGTTCTAGTGTTTCAAATGATAAAAGGGTAAAAGATAGAGTTTGTCAATAAATATTAATTCAATTAGCACCTCATATTTGACCACATTAAAATGGGAAAAGTTTCACTCTAGTCTATTTAAATATTCAAAAATTAGTTATTTAACTCCTCTCAATATTTTTGGAAAATTGAAGAAATTATGGCCGCATTAGTGAGGTGGGGTCCATTCGACTAAATTCTAACTTTCCATTAATTAATTCACATTTTTGGGAAAAAAATATATGATCCATCGATCTGAGTCTAAATAAAAAATATTCATTTAAATTACATAGTAAAATTTCAAAAAAAAATTGCTACATAAAATACGTTATGAAAAAAATACATAGGTGATATTAAATTGGTAATAACAGAATTTACATGAAATTCATAAATTCTATCCCAAGACACATTTTACAATTAAATAATCCAAATTAGATTAATGTGGGAAAATTAAATCATTAAATATCAACAAAATATTCATAAAAAACTTGTATTATCAACTCCTCAATGCTTATCTTTTTCCACCATCAAGAAAAACCACATGTCGTGTAATTTAAAAAATGATGCATGTTGAAATTTGTAAATGCATTATAGAAATATGATAATAGAAAATTTCACCAAAATTAAGTCAATCTCAACAAATTTGGAATTAAATGTATCAAAACCCTTATCAATACTAAATTCACTAATATCAATGTCACTAATCTGGTGAAAACATATTATTTGTCAAATTGTATGAATAATTCCTCATGTGTGTGTTTGTTCCTATCATTTAAAGATTGTCTCTCCAACCATTATCTATAATATTCAGGTCATGAAAAGATTTTCTTTTACCTGATTCTATTCCACTTAACATATTCAACATCCATTGTAATAAAATTCCAAAACCCACTAATTTAAGTATTCGTTGAAGTAAAACCATGAGCTCTTGACCTAAATATCCCCACACATTGTAAATTTCGCACTCCCCTCTTTATTGATTGTTTTTTATGGGATTAAAATAGTTGAATATTAGGTGCACATGCATTGGTCAATCTAGTACAGTGAAGGAAATGATTGGAAGAGAAACAAATGTATGGAAAGAACATGTTATAAACTGAAAATGATTACTTCCCATGACTATACCTTTAATTAGGTAAGAGAAACTCACAATTCATGATTTTCTGTGATGTTAATGGTAAATTAAATGGAATAGTGTTCCCACAAATTTCCCATAATGAATGATTTCAGTATTCTAAAAGGCTTCATAAATACATAATCAAAAATATCATTGACCAAGTTCCATTTTCACAAAAATTGATAATAAATGATGAGTACATGCCCAGGATAAACATGATTACCATGAGGTTTGAAAAATCAAACCTGAAATCTCAATTAGTTCCATCAAAATAATGGTAATTTGGTTTTTTTTAAATATTTTTTTTTAAAATAATTATGTAAAAACACTCAAAAAGAAAAATCCAAACGAATCTAACCTAAATTCCATCCACTCCCTCATAATTAAAATGTTACATTTACCACAATGGGACCCTATTAATTGATAAAATTCCCTTGAAACAAAGAATTAAAATTAGTATAAATAATATAAATGTGAGAGGGTAACGGACAACCTGATGTTTTCCAAGTGATGATGGTCTCTTGCAGTGTGGTGATATCAACTTCACAAGTTGGTAATCCCTCAATGTATTACTTCAACATCAACCAATTGACTATAAATATATGTCCTTCTTCCTCAGGATTTATCTTCACTACACCATTAGGAAAGACATTAGATAGAACATGTGGACCCAACAATATAGAACATAACAAACTAGGAATCAACTTCAATCTGGAACTTTAGAGTATCAATTTGTAGCCTAAAATAAACTTTCTATTTTGTATCATTTTATCATGAGCTACTTTTGAAATTTCATTAGAGATCCTTGAGTTCTCATATGATGATAATCAAATTTCATCATGCTCTATAATTTTCATCTTTCTTTGATCCTTATCTTTAGCTAAATCTTGGGTTCATTTCTTTATATCCCAATATTCCCAATGCTCAAACTCTACCAGGAATTAATTGGCTTTCACCAAAAACAATCCAAAATGGGGACATACCGATGGGAGACATATGTCATCTTATAAGCCCATAGTACATCATCCAATCACTTACTCCAATCCTTCCTATTATGTTACATAGTTTTCTCCAAAATTTTATTCAACTCTTGATTTGAAACCTCAACATTGCCATTTATCTGTGGGTCTAACGATGTTGATATTTTTTTTGTCACCCCATAATTTTGAATGAGTGATTTCCAATTCAGATTGAAAAAGTGTATCCCTTGGTTACTAATAATGGAATTCTATACTCCAAACCTGCAAAAAATATGTTCCTTGAAAAAAACTACAACATGGGAATCAGTAGTCCTAATGGACTTGGAATCCACCCATTTGCTAACTAATAAACAACAGTCAAACTATACATGAAACCAAATGATATATGGAAAGGACCCATAAAATCGATGACTGATACATCAAAAATATCTTAGAATAATATGGGATGTTGAGGCATCTCATGTTCCGTAGAAATATTTCATGTGTGTTGGAAATGTGATAAAGACTTAGAAAACACATGAGAATCATGGAATAATCTAGGATAATATAATCCAGAGTGTATAACATTCCTATCTATTAGTTGGGGTCCAAAGTATCCTCCATATGAAAATGTGTGGTAAAAATGTAGATTTGACTCAAATCATGATCAAGAACAGCCCTCCTAAAAACATCATCACTACACATGCACCATAAGTAGGGATAATCCCATATATAAAAACTAGAATCAATCTTTGATTTTTTGTACTTGATGATTCTTTTATTATGAAGGGAATTGATGGGCCAGAAGTTAGTTCACAAAATCATCATACCAAGACATGTACCTAAGAGTGAAAAAAGATTCTTATCAGGAGTTGTGTCCCAACGTGGTACATTGTCCAATGTTTTATCCTCTAGTGTGTGAGTAATCATACGTGTGTGATCTTCCACCAAGTTATTCAACCCCATCATTTCCTTTATTTATATATCGATTTCTTGAAGAAGGATAATCCATTAGATAATTCTATGATTTTCATATGGCTTCTTTAAGAGGTACCTTAGAAATGTATGGTCATAAAAAACAACTAATTTAGAGCCTAATAAATATGAATGGAATTTATCCAAATCAAATATGATGGATAGAAACTCCATTTACATGATTTTTTAGTTTTATTGTATTGAATCCAATGTCCTAGAAGCTTAGTAAATCACATGTGAATGTACCTCCACCTTCTGTGATAAGAAATATCCAACTGTGGAGTTTGTACTATCACACATAAGCTCAAATGGAATGTCACACTATGGGGGCAGGATGATCAGTGGATTGTTCAGACTCTTCTTTATCTCATCAAAGAAATTTATACAAGAATCATCAAATAAAAAATCATAATCCTTTTGAAGAAATAATTTCAAAGTAATTTCAATCTTACTAAAATATTAGATGAAGCGCTGATAAAAGACATCATGCCCAAGAAAAGATCTTACATTATGCACACATGAAAGACAAGGTAAATTTGAAATAAAATCAACCTTGGATATATCAACCTCTATTCCATGTTTTGACACTACATTCCCTAAGATAATGCCATGATCTACCATAAATAACACTTTTCAAAGCACAAGACTATGTTTTTATCAATAAAATAATTCAACAAATTTCCCAATCAAAAGATTAAATAATCAAATGTGGATCCATATACTGTAAAATAATCTATAAATACCTCCATCCATGTCTCGAGGAAAAAAAATCATCATGTATATTTTTAAGGTACTTGGGGCATTGTAGAGTCTAAATGGAATCATTTTGCAGAAAAATGTACAAAATGGACAAGTGAATATTATATTCTCCTGATCCTATGGAGCTTTAGGGAATAGAAAATAACCATAACATCTATCCAAGAAATAGTGGTGTGTCCTCCTAGGAATTCTGTCAAGATTTAGATCAATAAATGGGAGGGTAAAATGGTCCTTACGAGTGGTTTGATTTAGTTTCCTATAATCAATACCCACTTTCCAACTATTTCCCCCCTCATTGGAACTAATTCATCCCTATCATTTCTAATAATAGTAACACCACTTTTCTTATGAACAACATAGACAGGGGTCACCCATTGGGAAACTAAAATGGTATAAATGATACATACCTCAAGAAATTATTGAACTTTTAGAAGAGTGGGATTAAGTGTCAGAAGTGCAGAAATCGTTTTTTACGTCACCATTTTTTACGTCGGTTATTTATAACCGACGTAAAAATGCGGCGAGTAGATTTTTCATGTCGGTTATTTTAATAACCGATGTTACAAATCGCGCCTGTTGGGTTTTTACGTCGGTTATCTTAAAACAGACGTAAAAAACCAATGCACGGGGGTTTTTTACGTCGGTTATTTGGTAACTGACGTAAAAAACCCGATATCGAGAGCTTTTTTACGTCGGTTTTAAGATAACAGATGTAAAAAAGCTAAAAAATAGTTTATAACGTCGGTTATTATATAACCTACATTATAAAACATTTAAAAAAAATTAATGCCCGTGTTCTGTCATTTACGATTTTTCGATTGACAGTCACCGGCTCGTCTCTCTCTCGCGCGGTAAACCCTAATCGGCTCGTCGATCGCCTACATTAAACTCATTTTGGATTCATTTTTTATCTTCTTCACTCCTCTCGGATCTATCATCTCAACTCGCGACATTCAAGTAATCCTTCCACGAATTTATTTCGTTCGATTTTGTTTCGAATCTTGATGTTCTTTTTGTTCGTTTTTGAATCTCGTGGAATTTTTTGTCATTGCAAATGGTTATTATGTCCATTCAACTCGCAATATTAAACTCGCAACATTGAACTCGCAACATTCAACTCGCAATATTCAAGCAGGTGTATTTTGGATAAGACTATTTTTAACTCTTATTCTAGATTTTCATTCTGATATACGCTTACGAGCAACCTCTTAAGTATCTAAATAAATCAATATCTGATAAAAATATTACTATGACCATGAGAACATAGATATTTGACTTCACAACCATTCAAATTATTCAATCATTTAGAAAGAATATTTAATTTTAAAACATTGAGGATTAGCTTCATCAAAAATCTGAAAAATAATGGGTGGTACTGTAACGTTCCATTCTTCCAGCAACATTATTATTTCCTACTTAGCTGGAATGTGTCTTTCTAGATGAAGATTGGTAGTACTTATTTTCTTAAAATCATATTTTCAATATGATTGTCCAGAAAATGATTTTCATGAATGAAATTGGACCAGGTACAATCGGTAATACCTATCCTTAAAATTTCATTCAACATTCTTACATCAAAATATTTTTTCAAATAATTATGATTTTTAGAACTCCTAGATCAGAAAACGATCATCTGTTTTCATCTACATTCATAAAAATATCAATTCATACCTATTACAATCAAATATTTCATTCTGGACTCATGGTGAGTCTGATAATACATTTCTTCTTTCAGTCATCTCCTAAAAATGATGGACCTTTTCATGCAAAGTGTATCTGATTTCTTGAATACGATGGTATGTCTGATTTTCAACAAAACCAAGTGAGGTGATTTCTTTTATTATTAATAATTCATAAAAAAATTATAATACAGAAATATTATTATCATCCTTTTCAGATTTTTCATTATAAAAAAGGTAAAGGGTACTTTCTTTTCATTCTCATGTTAAATTATATTTTTTATAAAGGTGTTTTCTATCTAGGTAGAAATAATTTAATGATAATTAGATTGAATTAGGTATATTATCTTATCTTACCATAAAAACACATTTTTATGTATTAATAATTATTATGTTTTGTAAAAACAATTATGACCCCATTTCATTTTTGTTAGTTAATTGATCTAAGAAAGTGTTATAAATGATTTGATGATCACGATTCACCCATATATGTGGTTAGTCATTATGTGACATTTGGGTCCATAATATCCTTCTAATGCATTCGACAATGCATTATATATCATAGATCAATATGGGATACAGATGGTTATACAATGTCCAATGTGTTATGTGATGTGTCTCGTAAGAAATATTATAATAAATTATAGGAAAGGTGATTAACATATCCCAATATGAGGTGAATGAAAATATGTTTTCCCTTGACATATGTTATGACTTATATGATTATGTTTGTGCCACACTCTTATGTTATTCCACATACCAATGTCTTGATCTTGTGAATAAGGTTTTTTAAATCATTTTCCCACTATCATATAAATCATGTCTTATGTTATGCTAAAATTGTTATACTTGGACTCAAGTTTTATGATCTATGATTATATAGAACTTTTTAACTTACCTTTTTGATCATGTTCTTTGTGTATGCTCTGATACCCCCATGGATATCTTTTTATGAGATTAGATATTATATTTATATATATCATGTTTACCCATAATGAGTATCGTAAATCAAAACTTTTATTATTTTCATTCCCTAAGTTATAAAAATAAGTATTATGTAGGATGATTCAAAAATTTAATCTGTGAGATGAGTTGTTTTATGTGTGAAACCCAGGCCAAAAACATATGTATTTTTTTATTGGTATTACATATATATAGTTCGACATATACTTTTTTTTACATTTCCATGATATTAACATTACTTTTTCTAAAGAAATATTAATCCTTAGATTATATATCGGATCAAAAGGATATAGTAATTCTAATATATAATCAGAATGATCAGATAATATGATAATATTATTAAAAATAAAACAAATAGTCTATATTCATATTTCTAACATGACACTTACGATGTATAGCTATTTGGTGTTGGGTACTTATGAAAACTACTACTACTTTCAAGATTTTGGCACATGAATGTGTTGAGTACTTTAGATCATAATGATTGAACAACAAGCATGAATAACACATGTTATATGCTCCATTAGGTATTCCTATATTTTAACATGTTTATTAGTATATTGTCATGAGATTATTATAAATGTGTATCATCTGATCATATTCACTTATTCCAGATAAAAATCATTTTGTTTATGTTTTATTGATGTATATTTTATTTGGATAATCATTAGGCGTCATGGTTTTCTTTGATTCAATGAAATTTTAAAATGTTACATCTAACTATATTTTGTTTTAAAAATAATATTCAAGCATATTTTTTTAAATACCTATTGATTTGTTTTATATTTTAAATTGATTTACATTCAAATTATGATTTTTTTCATATAAACATGTATTTGTCTTATCTTAAAAATATATATTTTTTGTTGATATTTTTATAGGTAATAATGAGTCGAAGTTGGATTACGGCACATCGAATGAGAAATGAATTTGAGGAAGGTGTTGATGCCTTTTTGGAATTTGCAAAACGAAATGTTCTAAGTAGTGACATTTTTTTCTGTCCATGCCTGAACTGTTTGAATATGAAGAAGTTGAAATGTAGAGACATAAAAGATCATCTGATATGTCATGGTTTTAATCCGAGTTACAGCCCTTGGATTTGGCATGGTGAAACTGGACGGAATTTCACTGATGATGATGATTAACAAGATGGTAACTCCGATGGAATTGAATAAATGATTCGCGATATTGTAGCAGAAAAAATTGAGATAGAACCTACAGTTGCACGTCTATATGGTGATGCTGAAAAACCATTATATCCCGGTTGTACAGATTTTACGGTTCTGTCGGCGGTGTTAAGATTGATTAACATGAAGGCGAAGCATGGATGGAGTGACAGAATTTTTACAGAGCTGCTACAATTGATGAATGGCATTCTTCCAAAAGATAACGATCTTCCAGATTCACATTACAAAGCCAAGAAAATATTATGCCCGATGGGATTGGGATACAAGAAAATACATGCATATCCGAATGACTGCATTATATATAGGAAGGAATATGAATTTCTGTCAGAGTGTCCAAAATGTGGGACATCACGGTATAAGGTGAAAGAAAAATCACAGGGTGATGTAAAGATTACAAAGCACCCTTCAAAGGTATTTTGGTATCTTCCTATAATTAATCGTTTCAAACGTTTATTTGCTAATTCACATGATGCAAAAAGGTTAATACGGCATGCTGAAGAGCGGGTATGTGATGGAAAAATATGTCATCCAGCTGATTGTATACAATGGATGAAAATTGATGCGCAGTATTCTAAATTTGGAAATGAAATATGAAATCTCAGACTAGGGTTGTGCACAGATGGAATGAATCCATACCGAACACTCAGTAGCACACATAGTTCATGGCCTGTTTTATCGGTAATTTACAACCTCTCTCCTGAAGTTTGTATGAAGCGCAAATATGTCATGCTGAGTACAATGATCTCTGGTCCAAAGCAACCCGTTAATGATATTGATGTTTACTTGTCACCGTTGATTGATGATTTGAAACTGTTATGGGTTGATGGTATTAGGGTGTATGATTCTTATAAAATAGAATATTTTCAACTGCATGCAGTGCTTCTATTCACTATAAATGACTTCCCATCGTATGGAAATTTGTCTGGATACAGTGTTAAAGGGCATAAAGCATGTCCAATTTGTGAACAACAGACGTCCTATTGTCAATTGCATCATGGGAGGAAAACAGTGTACATGGGTCATCGAAAGTTTTTGCCTATGGAACACCCTTATAGAAGACTAAAAAAGGCATTTAAGGGCTCACAAGAATTTGATACTACTCCAAAACCTTTATCCCCTGATCTGTATTTTGAGAGGGTGAAAAACTGTGACGTGACATTGGGAAAGACACAGAAATCTGGTAATGATACACATATTTGGAAGAAAAGGTCAATTTTTTTGAGCTACCATATTGGAGGTATCATGAAGTTAAACATAATATTGATTTCATGCACATGGAGAAGAATATCTGTGATTCTTTGATTGGAACATTGTTAGATATTAAAGTAAATACTAAAGATGGGTTGAATTCAAGATTAGACATACTATCAATGGGAATACATTTGGAGTTAGCTCCCACTCCTAAAGGAAGACGAACATTTCTTCCCCTGGCTTGTCATACATTATCTAAGAGGGAGAAAATTAGCTTATGTCAGTGTCTTCATGATACCAAAGTGCCTCAAGGTTATTCTTCTAATGTAAAAAAATTTGTCTCATTGAAGGACTTGAAGTTGATAGGTATGAAATCACATGATTGTCACGTCATGATGCAACAAATTCTACCAGTTGCATTGCATGGAATATTGCACATTCGTGTCAGAAAGACTATAATGATGTTGTGTTATTTTTTCAATTAAATTTGTAACAAGGAGATTTATGTGAATGCTTTGAACATTTTTGAAAAGGATGCAATTTTTATACTTTGTCAGTTGGAAATGTATTTTCCTACAACTTTTTTTGATATAATGGTGCATTTAATGATTCATCTAGTTCGAGAAATAATGCTTTGTGGACCTGTATATCTTCATTGGATGTATCCTTTTGAAAGGTATATGAAAATATTAAAGGGGTATGTTAAAAATCTATATCGACCTGAAGCCTCCATTATTGAAAAGTATATTTCTGAGGAGGTAGCAGAGTTTTGTACGAGCTACTTGGCTGCGGCGCAACACATAGGTTTGCCTCCATCTTGCCATGAACCAGTTAATAATGAGGGAAAGGGGATTCACGGCTTGAAAGTCAAATCATTGTCAGCTGAACAGATGAAGAAGTTAGAATCATACATCTTGAATAACATAGCTGATGCTCAACCAAATATCACATTGCATATTAATGAGTTGAAACAATTTCATCCAAAGAAGAAATAAATGTGGATTTTGAATGAGCACAACAAAATTTTTTTGTCATGGATTAAAAAGACTTTGCTTGGTAGATCAGATGTATCAGAGACATTAAAATGGATAGTGGGTGGTCCATGTTTAAATGTGATATCATGGTCTGGTTATGACATTAATGGTTATACATTTCATACAAAAGCTCAGTACAATAGAAGTGCAGTTCAGAATAGTGGGGTATTGGTGTTTGCAGAAGTAATGCATTTTTCGAGTGCTAAAGACAAAAACCCAATTTCTGCATCAAATCAATATTATAGAGTGATTGAAGACATATGGGAGGTTGATTACTTTAAAATTAATGTTCCTGTTTTTAACTGTAAATGGTTTAACGGTAACAACAGTGTCAGACATGATGAATTTGGAATGACACTTGTTAATCTGAATAGATTGGAAGACACAACTGATTCTTTTATAATGGAAACACATGAAAAACAAATTTTTTATGTAGTAGATCAATCAGATATGCAGTGGGATGTTGTTTTATAAGGGAAGAAACAATATGTTGGTGAGGATGAACTTGATGAATATGCTGATTTATGTGAGATCCCTACTGCAATGCAAATATTAACAGAACATAATGACGATCATGTTGAAGACATAGTTTTTGCCATAAGGAACGATCACGACGAAGGAATTTGGGAAAACAATCCATCTGTACATTCCTAAAATTACAGGTAAAAAATGTTTATTTCTTGTTTACATTTATTTTTTCCATAAATGTTAGATATTGTAAGTTTTTTATTTATTAAAACACGTTTTAAAATAAAATAAGTATATGTTTTTGTTTGTTTTAAGTTTGTTTAGTTTACTTTATCATGTTTATAACCATTACATGAATTTTAAAATGCTTATTTTTGTTCACTGACAATTACTTTACCATGTTTACAATGTTTACCAGGTTTACCATTTTTACCATTTTTACCATCTTGACCATCTTGACCATCTTTGCCATCTTTACCATTGTTTAACATGCTTACCATATTACCAGTGTTTACTATTATGTAACTTAGTACTCTTTTCTATTTTCTGATTACAGTAGTATTAAAATATTTGAATTTTTATATTTGTTCACTGACAATTACTTTACCATGTTTACAATGTTTACCAGGTTTACCATTTTTTCCATTTTTTACCATGTTGACCATCTTGACCATCTTGAACATCTTTTCCATCTTTACCATTGTTTAACATGTTTACCATATTAACAATGTTTACTATTATGCAACCTAGTACACTTTTCTATTTTCTGATTACAATAGTATTAAAATATTTGCATTTGTATATTTGTGAACTGACATTTTTTTTTTTGATTTGAAGGATAATGACAGATCATTCAGGTGATCAACCACATGATTCTGGAGAGGAGAATATTGCTGTTCATACCTCTGGGGATGAACATTCACATGCTCCTATTTCGACAAAGAGTTCAAAGGTTGGTAAACGTGGGTGCACACGTTTACCAAAATTATCACTTGCCCGTACGCAGGATCAGAGGATAGTAGTTGAGTTTGATGATGATGATATTCCTAGAGGTCTGAATGCCAAGGATTGTAAAAGTTTTGTTGCAACTCAGGCTAAGACCAAAGTAAGCATTCTGTATGATGATTGGAGAGGTGTGGATAAAGAGATTATCTCTCAGTTGTGGGAGACGATTTTGGTAAGATCTTTTGTCATTGTTTGACCGTTATTTTAATGTTTCTAGTATATATAATATGTTTAACCTCTTCTTTATCAGATGAAATTCTATATTCCTGACACTGGAGGAGTCAGGAAGAAATGCTTATCGTTGGCTACCAGGAGATGGAGGGATTTCAAATCAACCCTCTCATCTTATTTCATTTATGGTTATAGGATTCATGACAATCCATGTCGTATATATCCTTTTATATATGAAGACACATGGAGACAGTTTTTTGAAAGTAGAAAAAAAGAGTCATTTCTGGTAAGGGGAAATGTAAACTTTTATATACTTTCTTATATAAATGATTTTATTAATTTTTTGTTAATGATTTCTTATTCATAAATTACAGAAAACAAGGAAAGCTCATCAGCAGATCCAATCTAAAAATGTATACCCTCATAGTTTATCTCGGGGAGGGTATACATTATTGGAAGAAAAAATGATAGCGGAAAAATTTCAACAAACTAAGAGCTGAGTCTTCAAGCTCTGGAGAGGTGGCCCCTCCATCCCCTCCATCTAGACATGAAAAATGGAAGAGAGCTCAGAAGGGGAAAAAAGGGCAATATCTTTCAGAAGAATCGAGAATCGTAGCTGAGAGGATTGTAAGATACCTATTTAATTTATTTAAGTTAACTTTTTTCTTCATATAGTTTCAATCATTACAAAAATGTTCAATTAATTAATACAGGACTCTCTTGAGGAGCAGAGTTCAGAGGGGACATTTACAGCTACTGGGAGGGAAGATATTTTATTTGTAGCATTGGGAAGGCCTGAACATCCTGGTCGTGTAAGAGGATATCCGGCAGGTGTATCGGTAAGAAAAGTGTTTCCACGTTCTTTAACATCTAACATTGAGGGGGTTTATAAAAAAAATAGAATCCTTGGAGGCTGAAGTTCAAAATATTAATGCGATGATGGAAGACATGATTAGAGATTCGGTGAAGTCTATGTTTGCAGAAATGCAAAGACAATTTCAGACTACAACTCCCACTCCTCCACCTCCCCCTGCAGACCCCATTATTTATCCTCCACCTCCGCCAGTAGCTCCCACTCCCCCACCTCAGCATGCAGACCCCATTTTTTATCCTACGCCTCCGCCGCAGCTTCTTACATATTGCGAGTTGTATGTTGATGATTCTCAACATCATATAGTAGCATACGGGTTGGTATATTGTATAGGAGATACCGTTCATCATCAACAATTAGAGGTAGAGAATCAGAGGGTCACTGTACAGGATATTATAGATAGATCAGCTAGGGTACCAATACCTACAGATGAGGTGGCGACAGTTGGACAGAGTATCGACCAATTTTTAGTTTGGCCATCCAGACTTCTTCGACTCATTACCATAGAGGTATGAATGTTATATCTTTTATTTTATTATTTTATTAAAGTTGTTTTATCATTTGAAAACTACTATAATTCTCAATTTTTTTCACATGAATACTTCAAAGGTAAAGAAATACTTTATAGACAACAACAAAGACAACAGGCTATGACATCAGATATAGATTCTAGTGGTCTTGACAGATTGTCAAGATATTCACATTTGTTGTTGGGTTTTTATGAGTTTCCAATGGAATCTCATGTTTGTGGACGTGAAATAAGTGTGGGGATTACAAAATCTGATATCATGGAGCTTGTTACTGGAGATAAGTTGGGCATCAACGTGTTGCAAATTTTTTCCATGTAAGTCTTAACAGCTTTTCCCTGTGTTATATTTATTAAAAATGTATACTTATATATGTTTTGTATTAGGTATCTTTATAAAATTTGTTAGAGGAATGAACTGATAGAAGTATATGGATTCATGGACCAGCAATTGATTTCCCCTGAAGCATGTTCATTGAATGAGGAACAAAGAATGGTTTATATTGCTGAAAGATTTGAAAAGAATATAATCCAACAATGTTGGATGATGCCTTTTTGTGAGAGGTATGAAACACATTTCTCTCAAAGAGTTAATTATCTTTTAACATAAAAAACCACTAACATTAAATTTCCTTTTATCAGTAATCATTGGATGTTAGGGATTTTTTGCCCAAGGGAGAAAGCTCTTTATTGGATATGCTCTGTTCATGGTGATGTGCGGGCAAGTTTTAAGAATATATTGGAAAAGTAAGTTTCAATTTCTCAATAGTTTTATATATTATAATGAATTTTAAATTTACCCCATTCGTATTATTTTCTAACAGTGCAAGGGTCTACTTTCGAAAAAACACAAAGAAAAGAAATGCAAAGATCAAATATGTAAATGCGAAGGTAAATTTCCATTTATAATTTGTACTTTTTGATTTATTACATAAAAATAATATATTGAATTTACACTCATTCAAAAAAGAAATTTCATGAACAACAAGGCCTCATCGAATGCGGATATTATATGTTAAGATTTATGTATGAAATAATAACAACTGGGACAGTTGTGAATTTTGACATGGTACAATTTCCTCTTAAACTTTGCCATCATATTTAAATTTGATTTATTCATTATACACGTTAACTATCTTCTTTTTCATTTGTAGCTTTTTGATGACCCTCAACCCTATACTGCTGAAGACATCAAACACGTACAAGTGGAGTGGTCAAATTATTTTACAGGTTTTATTGAATTTTAGTTGTTTGTAATGTAAAATGTAATTTTGAATATTGTCATTTTAATTGTGTATTTGGTAGTTGTTTAGGTTTGATTTAGTTTTTTTTTGAAGTTGACAGTGTAATTATTGAATGTTATATAAGTGAATGTTTAATTTTTCTATACTTCTTGTTTTGGTCTACTTTTGATGGTTCTTCTGGTATGGATTTGGGTCTGTGGGGGAGGGGTTCCAAGGGTGTGGGGGTGTGTTCAGTGGGGTTTTGGGTGTCCAGCGGTCTGGGAGGGCTGTCTGGTGGGGTGGGGGCAGTCATGGGGGGTGGAAGGGATGTTCAGGGGTGTGAGAAGCCGGTCCAGGGGTGTGGGAGTGCTTTTCAGGGGTGGGGGGTTGTCCAGGGGTGTGGTGGGGGCTGTCAAGTGGGGTGAGGGGGTGAGGAGGTGCTGTTCAGGCGGGTGGGGGGTTGTCGAGGGGTGTTTGGGGGTGTCCGGGGGTCGGGGGGCAGTCCAGGAGTGTGGTGGGGGCTCCAATGGGGTGGGGGAGGGTTGTCCAAGGGGTATTCATGAGGGTGGGAGCTCCAAAGGGGTGGGGGAGGGCTGTCCAGGGGGTATACATGAGGGTGAGGGCTCCAATGGGGTGGGGGAGGGCTGTCCATGGGGTATAAATGAGGGTGGATGTTGTCTAGTGGGTAAGATTTATATGTTATTTATGTACATGCTTAATTTTGATGTACTTCTGTTTTTGTGGTACGATTTCTTGATTTATTTTCTGCTTGATTCTGGTGGAGAGAATATCACTACATTCTGCTTAAAAAAATTTGGGTTTATCATGTCGGTTATTTAATAACTGACGTGATAAAAGGCCTGGAGAATGGTTTATCACCTCAGTTATTTAATAACCGACGTGATAAAAGGCCTGGAGAATGGTTTATCACGTCGGTTATTTAATAACTGACATGATAAAGGGCCTGGAGAATGGTTTAGCATGTCAGTTATTGACTAACCGACGTGATAAACCCCCCCCCCCCCCCCCCCTCCGGTTTATCACGGTGGTTATACAATAACCGACGTGATAAACCCCCCTCCCCCAGTTTTTCACGTCAGTTATTTATGAACCGACCTGATAAACCACGCTCAGCCCGGTTTATCACGTCGGTTCTTATAGAACGGACGTGATAAACCGCCCTCACCCCAGTTTATCACGTCGGTTCTATATGATCCGACGTGATAAACCCCCTCGCCCCTGTTTATCACGTCGGTTGTTTAAGAATGGACGTGATAAACAATTGTCCAGGCAGTTTATCACGTCGGTTCTTCGATAACCGACGTGATAAACCATTCTCCAGGCCCTTTATCACGTCTGTTCTAAAATAACCGACGTGATAAACCATTCTCCAGGCCCCTTTATCACGTCGGTTCTAAAATAACCGACGTGATAAAAATTGCGATTTTATGTTTTTGACGTCAGTTTTTAAATAACCGACGTGAAAAACCTTATTTATAACATCGCACGTATTAACGTCGGCTAGAAACCAACATAAAAAATTAAAAATAACTGATGTAAAAAACGTTTTCTGCACTAGTGTGTCCTTTTTGGATTCCTTATCTGTTTAGCCCCATCCTCCCAAATAAACATATTCATGAAAATATAGAGGCTAATACCCGATACATCCGCCAAGGTCCACCCAATTTCCCTAATGTTTCCACTCCAAATATTCAAATGTTTTTGTTCATGTTCAAAATAAATAAAGTTATCCATTATAATATGAAATCTATCACCATTCAGCAGGTATGAATAATTGAGATCTGGTGGAAATTGATTTTATTCTAGTGTACGGGGGTGATTTATGGATGGATATATTGAATGAACTAAGACATTTTCACAATGAACATCAATATCAAAATATAAATTATCAAAATTACAGAATAATGCATCAAATCCATTAGCATACTCAACAACCATGTTATAATATGAGTGAACAAGAACAAAATCAGAAAATGAATCCATTTAAAAATAAAATCCAAGAGTGGTTTTTGAATTAGAAACAAGTCTGGATGTGGTATTAGATGTCAAATTAGAACCAATACTCATAATCTCCCTAGGTATAGGACAATAAAAATCCATGTCATTTTTACATGGTTGTTCATAATTGGAGATAACAAAAGTTGAATTCTCCTTTGAAGGGTACTTCATGGTGCCAAAAAAAATTAAATTTTACAACTTCAACACCAAAATCCAAGGATGGTGTACACTCATGGTCATTTATGATAGTTTTGGTACTTTCGAGGAAGGGACTACCAAAGATAATTTGAGAATAAGAACTTACATGATCGTCCTCCATGTTAAGAATATTGAAATATTCTGTAAAGATCATGTCTCTTACCCGAACAAGTACATCCTCAAAGGCTCTCGATGGATAGGATATAGCCTTATTCACTAACTGCACCACTACTCTCATTATCTTCAAGTCACAAAACTATAAAAAATATAATACAAAGTGAGGCATGAAATTTGTAGACATTCCCAAATCACATAAAGCAACATAAATGTGTAACTCCCCTATAGTTTAGGGAATGGTTAATGTCCTAGGATCCTTGCACGTTTTTAGCATTTCTTGAGTTTCTGTAATTATTTCCAATGCATTAATTCCCAGATTCATCCCCTCATTTCCCATTATAACTCTTTTATTAGTAAAAAGTTCTCTTATAAATTTGGAATAACATGGTATTTTCTTGATGGCCTTAAGAAGAGGAATGTTAATCTTAACGCACTTGAATGTGTCCAAAACCACCTTTTTTAATTTAATCTTCTGCATCTGTTTGGTTCACACATCTCTATTTGGAATGTGAAGGGGTTTTTGAGTAATATCATAAATTGTAATCTTACCTTTTCCTTTCTCATTTGGTTGCACAATGGCTGGTGATGATGGGGGAATCTCCCTTGGTTGGGTGAGTCCTAGTGGAATACCCAGAAAAATTATCTCACTTGTTTTTTACCTACTTCTCAATGTGATGACACTAACTTCCCCCTTTGTATTAGGTTTTGGATAGGAGGGAAGTATTCCATAGTTATTGTTCACCATTTCTTGGAGAGCGGTGTAAATCTATCTCATTTACATCTTTATGTCCCACCACTCCATTCAATGACACATCAATTCATTCTACTAATTAGGAAAAAAATTTCAACATATAATCAGTGTTAGAATGTACATTTGGATAAGAATTTAATTTTTGTTGACTTGTTGATTCTTGGTCTTCAAATATCCTTTTGGGTGGTTGAAACCCCTATAGGTAAGGTGGAGTTTGATGAATGTTTGGTTGAAAAGGAACCCTTTGTTAGTATTCACACCCATACCTCATATCTGAGGGATCCTTCCGTCATTAATTGTAAGTTTGTGTGAAGGAATCATACTTATTTTGTTGGGGTGGATGTTTTGTTGAAACACTCTCCCTAAGAACACATCTTCAAGATCTTCTATCTCTTTTAGTTGTGGGAAATAATCTATTGGATGGTTTAGTGCATTAAAAATTCCACAATGCTTCACTATAGTGGGGTGAAAACATTTTTGGGACAATGATATTTGTCTCCAAATAGAGGTTAACTAATCCAACATTGTATTAATTTAATGATTATAAAGATTATAGGTACTTTCCTAATGTAATCCCTTATATATATTGCACCTCGATCACTGAATGTTTGAGCATTTTGTGTCATCATGTCAATCAATGCTCGATCAGCCAATGGGGTTTTGTCAAATAATGCTCCTCCAACTACCATATCCACCATACTCCTCTCCATGTGAGACGATCGTGGAAGTATTGGATCAAGAATTTCTCAATGATGTGGTGATGTGAAAAAATTTCACATATCTTCTTAAACTTCCCTGAGTACTCATAAATTAAGTCTTCATATTCTTTCTTAATTCCAGTGATATCCTATTGATTTTCTGTTTTCATTGATGATGGAAAAAATCCCTACAAGAAAAGATGTTTCAAATCATTAAAATATGTAACATATTTATACTATAGAAAATAAATCCATTCATTTCCAATTTCAAAAATTGAGAATGGGAATTACATTAATTTTATTTGGTGTTTAGAGACATTTAATGGATTAAGTGTGGAGAAAACCACATTTAATTCCTTCAAATGTTTGTTTGGATCATCACCAGAGAGGCCATGAAATTTTTGAAGTGTATCAATCCAAATTTTAATTTGAATTCAAATTCTATATTTTGGTATTCAATGAATATTTTTTGATAATTATCATATGGTGTATCCAACTATTGAATGTTTATTTCATGTTCATTTTTTCCATGCATTATTTGAAAATTATATTTTGTTTGAGATGAGCTAGCAGAATCACTACTATTAGAATTATAGAGATAATGAAATATTGGAATTTCAACACTTCTAGAATAATGATATTTTCTAATTAGAGCCCTAAAGCGTTGTTCAACCTTGGGGTATAGTTAAAGTTGAACATTACTGTTAGATTATATCATAAATTAGAGTGAAAAAAGATGTGGTCGACCATAATATCATCAAATGAGGATTCAATTATTAGTTCAAAAAAGAAGAGGTGGGGAAGGAATAATAGATAATAAAAGGTAAGTGAAGAAAAGAAACCAAGGAAAAAAATTAAAAATAACTTACCTAAAATATTTAAAAAAAAACACTTTCCTCCCATGCAGTATTTCTAATTTGATGATCGTTTTTCCATATGCTCTAAAAAATATTTATGATTTTACTAAGTGAAAAAAATGGTTGACCTAGTTAGTTCTATCAATTATTAATTTAATTAAACAGCACCAAAAAGGCTTAAGGAATACAATAAAATAATTGAAAATAAAATGACAAAATAATGGGGGGTTTGGTTGAGATTTTGGAAAAATAAACAAAACAAACAAAGGGGAAGAAACAATCAAGGACACAACTTCTATAAAAACTAATAAGATAACATTTAGTAAATATAACATAAACCCTTAAAAATACAATTATCATTTTCCCATATGATTATAATTCATTAAATTATGATCCCCTAATTTTGTCAACCCCTAAACCCTATAAAAATTAGCATGACAAAAAATATTGGAAAAATGAACCCTAAGTTAACATTGGGACATCTAATCATAACAACCTACTTTGATTGAGATCAAAAATCCAACTTATCTTCAATTTAAAATTAGGTATAATATCCTCCATTTAGTGGAGAATTAATTTAGTTTTGGTGTGATACATGAACCGTACAATTCTATCCCAAGTTGATTAGATCTTGTAATTGACGTTTTTCTCACACGATTTACACATTTTTGACCTCATGGTCAAGTGAAAGTCGATCAAGTTCCATAGAAAATCATATATAATTTATTGATAAAAATTTATTATTTATATTATTTTTATGGATTAAAATAAAATAAATTAAGAGAGTTGGGATTAGATACACTAAGAATAATATCACTCTTGGATGGGAGGAGTTGTCATCTTGAAGACATTTTGCATAAGAAATGGATTTAAAGGGAAAAACCCAATATAACATCCACTGTTATATTCTAAAACAAATAATAAAAATAATAAGATGAAAAGATAATAACAACATAGATTTATTGAAGAATAATTTAATTTATAGACATGAAAACAAAGATACAAAAAGTATATGTGGGAGAGGAGAGTATTCTTGGAAGAGATCTTGGCACAATGTCTTAATGCTTCATAGAGGATTGAGATGTTTTTAAGAGAAAAAAAAATCAAAAAAACATTCCTAAATCCTATATAAACCCTCCAAAAGACTCAAAATATACATCAAATGTTTTTGGAGGTCTAGTGTTTCAAATGAAAAAAAAGGTACATGCTTCATTTGGTCTCCAAAAATTACTTAATTTTTAATAAAATTTAAGAACACATTACATTGACAACGAAGTGTCACTAAAGTTTAATGAAATTCTAAAATATGATTTATTTTAATCCACCAAAAATTTCTAATGAATCCAGGTAGTAATGAAGAAGTTATAGCCGCTTTAGTGTGGTGGGGTCCATTATTTCATATTCTGTTCATCCATTAATTAATGCCAATTTTTTGGCCCACCAAATTTGATATAAATCTATCATGGTCTTAATAAAAATTTAATAAAAATTTTAGAAAAATAATGCTATAATTTTTTAATTCAAAATTAGACACTTAGATAGTTTTATTACAAAAAATTAAAGTGATATTAAAATGGTAAAAAAAATAATTACCATGAAATTTCTTAATTCTAGCCCAAAATACATTTTACCATTAAGTAATCCAAATAAGATTATTGCCAGGATTTATATCAATAAATATCAAAAAAATATTATCCAAAAACATGTATTATCAACTCCCCCACTCTTATTCTTTTGAACTCCGGGGAAAAACCACATGTCATGTAATTTAGAAAATGATGCATATTGAAATTTTTAAATCCCGGATAGAAGTATGAGCATAGAATGATTCACAAGAAATAAGTCCATATCAACTAATCAGGAATTAAATGTCTCCAAAATTTTATCAAAACAAAATCCAATGATATCAATGTCACTAATTAGGTAAAAACATCTTATGACTCAATCTATGCCACAAATTACCCATGTGTGTGTATTCCAATCATTTAAATATTTTATCTCCACACTTTATCTAGAATATTCAGGTCATGAAAAAACATTTCTTCTTACCTTATTCCATTCCACCAAACCTATTTAACATTCTTTGCAATCAAATTCCAAAATCCACTCATTTTAGTATTCCCAAAAGTGAAAATATGGGCTCTTGACCTGATTATTCCCATAAGTTGTAAATTTCTTCATTCTCCTCTTTATTGATTGATTTTTTTGATTTTTTTTTTGATTTTTTTGAGGGTGTACAACATTCAAATATTAGGTTCACATTCATAGGTTAATCTGGTACTGTTATGGAAGTGAATGGAAGAGAAACGAATGTATGGAAAAACCATGTTATAAGATAAAGAGGATTACTTACCCTGACTATACCTTCAATTGGGTAATAAATACTTTCATGTCATGATTATGTGTAATGTGAAGGGAGAGATTAAATGACAATGTTTTCCCACAAATTTTCCATAATGAATGATTTCAAAAATCTCAAAGGATTTATAAAGACACAATCAAACATATCATTGACTAACTTATATTTTCAAAAAAATCGACAATCATTGATGATAATGTTACCATGCTTAACATGATTCCCATGAGGTTTGAATAATCTAAAATGAAATAATAATCATGTCCATAGACATATTGGGAATGTGAAATGATTTTTTATGATTTTTTTTTAAAAATATATATTTTTTAAAAAATGATCATATAAAAACACTCATAAAGAAAAATCCTAAAGAATCTACCCAAAATTCCATCCCCTCCCCCACACATAAAATGATACATAGTCCACAATGTGACTCTCTGAATTGAAAAAATTCCCATGAAATGTAGAATTCAAATTAGGATAAATAATATAAAATTTATAGGGTATTCGAAAGCCAGATATTTCTCAAGTTATGACAGGATCATGTTGTGTGATGATATCAACTGCATGTATTGGGAATCCCTAAAAGTATTACTTAAACTGTTTCCCATTGACTAAATCTCTTTCATGTTTCCCCTTTAGTTATCTCCAATAAACCATAAAGAAAGACATTAGATAAAACATAAGGTCATGACTATCTAGAACACAACTTACTAGGCATCAACTTCAATCACGAACTGTAGAGAATCACATTTTTGCCTACAAGAAACTCTATTTTTGGATTATTTTAGCACGAGATTATTTTTATCATTCATTATAGATCCTTGAGATCTAATATGATTACAATTGAATATCCTCATTCTCTTGAATTTTTATCTTTTATTGATCACCAGCTATGGCTAAATCCATGATGCATTTTTTTAAAACCCAATATGCCTATTGATCAACCTCTATGGGGGATGGAAATATTTACCAAAAATAGTATGAAATGGTGGCATAACGATGATAGTCTTTTATGTCATCCTATTAGCCCAAGGTGTATCATCCAAGAACTTACCCTAATCCTTGTTATTTTGTTGCATGATTTTCTCCAAAAAAATTAACTCTCAATTTGAAACCTCGGCTGGGCCTTTTTTCTATGGGTGTTATGGTGTTGATGTTTTTTTGTGTCAACCCATACTTCTAAAGTAGGGATTTCAAATTCTGATTGCAAAAGTGTGTCCTTTGGTCACTAATTATGGAATTCAATACTCCAAACCTGCAAAAAATATATACCTTGACCAAATCAACTACAACACGGGAAACATATATCCTGGTTACCATGTCCTCCACCCATTTTTTAACATAATAAAAAGAAACTAAAATATACAAAAAACCAAATGAACTAGAAAAAGTACAAATAAAATCTAATCCCCACACATAAAAAATATCACTGAATAATATGTTTTTTTAGGAATCTCATGTCTCCTAGAAATATTAATATTGTGTTGGCAATGTGATAAAGACTTAAAAAACACATGATAATCATGGAATAAGATAGGACAATATAATCCAGAGTCTAAGAATTTCCTAGCTATTCATTGCAGTCCAATGTGTCTACTATATTAAAGTGTATGTTAAAAATATAGAACATGGTCAAACTCATTTTCAGGAACACACCTTCTAATAACTTGATCACATCACATGCGTCAAAGGTAGGGATTTCCCACACCTAAAACCTAGAATAAATCTTTAATTTCTGAAATTTATGTTTCTTTAAATGTGAAGGAATTTTAGAGGCAATAAGGTATTTCACAAAATTAGCATACTAAGGATGTGTAACTGGGTGTTTATAAATATGTTCATTTGAAAATGTGTCTCGCGGTGGTACCTGGTCCTTTATTGATAAATGTGTAAGGAATCCTACTCGTGTGATCTACCACCAAGATCTCTGAACCCTTCCTATCCTTTATCTATATATAAAATTCTTTAAGAAGGAGAATCCTTGAGATATTTCTTGGCTTTTCATCTGTCATCTTTAAGAGGTACGTCAAAGATGCATTATCAAAAAAAAACTACTTCAGATCTGTATAAATATGAATGGAATTTATCTAATGAAAAATGATGCCAAGAAACTACTTTTCCATGGTTTGGTAGTTCGATAGGATTGAATCCAATTTCCTCAAATAATAGTGAATCACATGTGAACGTCCCTCCACCTTCTATGATAACACATATCTAACAGTGATGTTTGAAGCATCACACATAAGCTCAGATAGAATATCTGACCATGGGGGATGTATGATCAGTGGAGTGGTTAGTTTCATATTTAGATCATCAAAGAAATCCCTACATGAATCATCAAACAAAAAATCAAAATCCTTTTGAAGTAATCATGACAAAGGAAGGGAAATCATACTAAAATATTTTATAAATCACTGATTAAATCCTTCATTCCCTAGGAATGATCTAACGTAATTCAATAATAATGGATAGGGTAAGGATGAAATAATATCCACCTGGGATATATCAACCTCTATTCCATGTTTTGACACTACATGCCCTACGATAATGCCATGATCTACCATAAAATGACACTTTTCAAAGTTAAAGACTAGATTTTTCTCAATAAAATGATTCAAAACCATTACCAAACTAAAGATATCAAATGAGGATCCATATATTGTAAAATAATCCATAAATACCTCCATGAATTTCTTAATAATATCAAAAATAATAATCACCCAACATCTCTATAAGGTACATCCGGCATTACAGAGTCCATATGGCAGCCTATCATAGAGAAATATAATGAATAGGTAGGTGATTGTAGTCTAATCCTGATCCTTAGGCCCAATAGGGGTGTGAGAGTAACACGAAAATACATCCAAAAAACAATTGTGTGTCCTCCCAGTAAGTATCTCAAGCATTTGATCAATAAATTGGAGGGGAAATGGTCCATGTATGTGGATTGATTAGTTTTCTTATAATCAATACACATACCCACACCAACTATTTTTCATCCTCATTAGAAATAACTCCTCCCTCTCATTTCAAACATTATTAACACCAATTTTCTTATGCACAACATAGATTGGTCTCACCCCCTGGGATTATGAAATGGGAATAATGATACCTACCTCATGTAATTTTTTCACTTCTTTTTTCTCAACATCTTAATGATTTGGAATAAGTCTCCTTTTTTGTCTACCTTGTCGGTTTATCCCCATCCTATAAAATAATATTATTCATGCTAATGGAGGGGATAATTCCTGATATGTTAGCCATGGTCAACCTGATTTCCCTAATTTTCTCCCTCAAAATATTAAAATGGTTTTCTTGATGTTCTAAAGGAAATTTTTAAGTAATTATAATAGTTAATCTATCACCATGAAAAAGGTATGAGTATTTGCGATCTAGTGTAAATTGATCAAGTTCCAATGTAACGTGTGATTTAGGGGTGGATAAATTCAAGGAACTATGGTATTTTCACAATGAACATCAGTATCAAAATAGAAATTTTCAAAATCATAGAATAATGCATCAAATCCATCAGCATACTCAATAGCCATATCATAGTCCGAGTGAACATGATCAATATCTGAATATGAATCCAAATCAAAATAAAATTCAATGGTGGTTTGTGAATTAGAAATAGGTTTGGAAATGGTATTAGACATAAATCTGGAACCAATACTCATAATAACTCTATGCACAGTACAATAAATATCTATGGGGTTTTTACATGGTTGTTCAAAATAGGAGATATTGAAAGTATAATGTTCTTCTGAAGGGTACTTCATGCAGTCTAAAACATTAAATTTCACAACTTTATCTCCCAAATCCAAGGAAAGTGCAGCATTATGGTCATTTATGATAGTTTTTGCAGTTTTTAGGAATGATGTACCTAAGATAATGGGAGAATGAGAAATTACATGATCATCCTCCTTGTTAAGAATGTAGAAATCTATAAGAAATATCATGTATCTTACCTTAACATGTATATCCTCAATGAATCCTACTAGATAGGCTATATCTATATTCACCAACTGCACCACTACTCTCGTTGGATTCAACTCACCCATCTATAAAGAAGAGAATACAGAGTAAGATATCAAATTTATGGAAGATCCCAAATCACATGAAGCATTAGAAAAGTATAACTCCCCTATGGTGCCCAGGATTGTGAATGTCCTGGGATCCTTGAATATTTTTGGAATTTCTTGACATGTTGTAATGAGTAACACAAAAATTCCTAACAATATTTATCCATTCATTTCCCTTGAACCCTCTTTTATTGGTAAAATGTCCATTTAAGAATTTGGCATACCCTGGGATTTTCTTAATGACCTCAAGAAGAGGAATATTTATCTCAACGCACTTGAATGTGTCCAAAACCTCCTTTTTCATTTCCCATTCTACCATAATTTTGGATTGAAAAACTCTATTTCAAATGGTAATGGGTTTAGGAGGAGTATCATCCATTTTAATCTTACCATTTCCATTCACCTTTGGTTATTCAATGACTAGTGATGATGGGGGATTCTCCTTAGGTTGATTGAATCCTGGTGGACTACTAGGAAAAATTATATAACTTATTTACTTCCCACTCTTCAATGTGAGGTCACTAACATTCCCCTTTGGATTTAGAGTGGGTTTGGAGGGAAATATTCCAGTTTTCTGAATTATTATTTCATAAAGGGTGGTGTTAGTATAGATTATTTTCATCTTTATCTCTCACAACTCCGTGAGATGAATCATCAGCTCATTCTATTGATTAAAAACAATTTTATTCAAAAGATAATCAATGTTAGAATGTACCTTTGGATGGGGAGTTCCTTTTTGTTGAATTGTCGATTCATGGGCTTCAAATATCCTTTGGGGTCATTGAAAACCCTTCTTATAAAGTGGAGGTAGCTGGAAGTTTTGTTGAAAAGGATCCCTTTATTGTTTTTCCCACCCATAACTCATATATGAGTGATCCTTCCATCCATTATTATAAGTTGGTGTGAAGTAATCATACTTATTTTTTTCGGGATCATGTTGTTATTTAAATGTTATCCTTGGGGAATGTTATGAACAATACTCTGTCTCTTGTAGTTAGAGGAAATAATCTGTTGGATGGTCTGGTGTAATACAAGTACCACAAAGCTTCATCAGAGTCAGGGGAAAACCTTATTGTTCCAATGATATCTATTTCGACATATACGTTAACTCATCCATGTTAGTATTATTTAAATGATTCTCAAGAGTATATGGACTTACCTAATGTACTCCCCTTATATATATTGTACATTGATAACTAAATTGGTGATAGTTTTTGTGTCATCTTATCGATCAATTCTTGAGCATCCATCATGGTTTTGTCAACTAATAATCCTCCTATTGTTTCATCAACCATGCACCTCTCCATGGGAGTGAGACCTTTCTACGTGTATTGTATGATGATTTTCTCAATGATTTGGTGATTTGGACATCTTTCACATAACTTCCTGAACTTCTTGGAGTACTCATACAATGAAACACCCTATGCTTAATTGATTCTATAGATCTCCAATAGAGTTGTTGTTTTCCTTGATGCTGGAAAAAATATCGGTAAGAAAAGAAATTTTAAACCATTCCAAGATGTAAACTAATTATGATATAGGTGATATATCCAATATTTTTTAGTACCATCAAGTGAAAATGGGAATTACCTTAATTAGATTTAGTCTTCGGATAAATTTCATGGTTTTAGTGTTGATAAACCAAAATTGAATTATTTTAAATGATTATTTGGATCCTTTCCAGAGAGGCAATGAAATTTGGGAAGCATGTGTATCAATACATATTTTAATTCATAGAATGATATGTTATTTGGGTATATAATTAATGTAGGTTGATAATTATCATCTATTTTAGAAAAATCTTGAATGTTTATTTTATGTTCATTATTTTTTTCATCCATTTTTCAACAATTAGATTTGGACTAAGATAAGCTACCAGAATAACTGTTACCATAATTATAAAAATAATGAAATGTAGGAATTTCAACACTAAATTAATTTTTATATTCTCCAAATATATCCCTAAATATTTGTTCAACCTTGAGTTCTAGTTCAAATTGAACATTTAGATTCGATCGTGGCATCAATTGGAGTGATAACAGATGTAGCAGACCGCAATATAATCAAATGAGATTTCAACTGATGGTTCAAAAAAGAATAGGTGGGGAAGGTAGAATAAAAAAGAAAAGGTAATTTAATATAATAATCAAAGGAAGAAAAAAATAACAAATAACTTACCTAAAATGTTTTGAATAAAACAATTTCCTCCTCCACAATGGTTCCAATTTCAAGAGCATTTCCACGCACGCTCTATAAAATATTTATAATTTTACCAATTTCAGCACAATACATGTCCTTGTTCATTCTTCCATGGAGGAATTGAATTATACATCACTTAATAGGATTTAAGAAAACAAGAAAATAAGTTAATTGAAAATAACAAAATCTTGGGGGTTTTGGTTGTGATATTCTGAAAAAAAAAGAAATAATCAAGGACACAACATCATTAAAAACACTTGTATGAGAAGATGTATTCAATATAATATAACCCATTAACCATTAATTTATCATTATCATATAAGATTATAATTAATTTAATTATGATCCTCTAACATTATCAACCCCGAAAGGCTATAGAATTAACACTACCACAAATATTGGGAAAATGGGTCCTATGTTAACTTCGAGACATCAAAACACATTACCATTATTTGATTGTGATCCCAAAGAAAAATTATGGTAAATGGAAAATTATGGAAGAACCTCCTCCCATGATTGGTAATTAATTGGGTTTGGGTATGAGAATTAAACCCAAAAAATCAATCACATGATGATTGGATCTTGAAATTGAAGTTTTACTCACTTGATTTACAGAAGTCTGACCTATTGATAAAGAGAAAGTCAATCAAGTTCCTTAGAAAATCAAACTAAATTAATTCATAAAAATTTATGAATTAAATTATGTTTTTGGATTCAATGTAAATAAATTAAGGGAGTGAGTATTAAATCAACTATGAAAGAAATCAATCTTCCATTGATGAAGTTGTCATCATGGAGACATTTTTCATATGAAATGGATTAAAAGGGAAACACTAAATGTCATCTCCACAATTATATTAATACACCAAGAAGAAAAATAATCATATTTATGTAGAATAACACAAAATATTTATTGAAGAAAAAAAATCAATTTTCGAACATGTATTCGAAGAAATACAAAGTGGAGTTGGGTGACTATAGCCTTCTTGAAAGAGATATTTCCACAAATCCTTAATTCTTACAAGATGTGTGAGATGTTTCCCGAAGCCAAACATTCTTCCCAACCTTCAAAAATCATCTAAAAACCCTCCAAAATAATGACAATTTCATTTAAATAGAATTTTTTAGTTCTCGGGTTTCAAATGAAAAAAGGGTACATGCATTATTTTTTCTCAAGAAATTATTTGATTTTAATCCATATTTTAGACAACATTACCTTGAAAACCAAGTGTCACTCCAGTTGAATGAAATTCTTAAAAATTAGTTATTTAACTCCTATAAAAATTTTGTGTAAATTAATGTAGTAATGTAGAATTTGTGGCCGCCTTAGTGAGGTGGGGTCCATTATTCCTAATTTTGTCCATAGAATAATTAATTCCAATTTTCATCCCATTAATTTTGTGATCCGTATATCATAGTCTGAATAAAAAATGTATTAAATTTTTGGGTAAATAACACATTAAAATTTCAAGTCAATATTAGTAAAAAAAATATTGAAACCAATACAAAGGTGTTATTAAAATGGTAAAAACAAAATTTCTGTGAAATTTATAAATTCTATCCCAAAACACATTTTTCCTTTAAATAATCCAAATAATATTAATGTGGGGAAATTAGATAAACAAATATCTAAAATAATTCAAAAAAAACATCTATTATCAACTCCTCGACTCTTATCCTCTTTCAATCCCAAGAAAAACATAATTTCATGTAATTCATAATATAATGAATATTGAAATATCTAATTAAATGATGGTGATATGAGCATTGAAAGATTCAATAAAAATAATTAAATCTCTCAAAATAGTATTTAAATGTCTCAAAAACTATATCAAAAGAAAATCCAATGATATCAATGCCACTAATCAGGTGAAAACATCTTATGAGTCAATCTGTGCCCAAAAATCCCCATATTTGTGTGTGTGCTAATCATTTCAAGCTTGTCTCTACACCCTTTATCTTGAATATTAAAGTCAATAAAAAACATTTCTTCTTACCTAATTCCATTCCACCAAACATGTTCAACATCCTTTGCAATAAAATTCCAATACCCACTCGTCTAAGAATTCCTAGAAGTCAATTCTTAAGCTCTCAAGCTAAATATCCCCACACATTGTACATTTCTTCTATCCCATATTGAAAAATATAATTCAATTATGGTGATATTATCATAGTAAGATTCCACAAAAATAATTAAATCTCACAAAACTAGTATTTAAATCTCTCAAAAACTATATCAAAACAAAATCCAATGATATCAATGCCACTAATCAGGTGAAAACATCTTATGAGTCAATATGTGCCCAAAAATCCCAATATGTGTGTGTGCTAATAATTTCAAGCTTGTATCTAAACCCTTTATCTAGAATATTAATGTCAATAAAAAAAATCTCTTCTTACCTAATTCCATTCCACCGAACATGTTAAAAATCCTTTGCAATCAAATTCCAAAACCCACTTGTCTAAGAATTATTATAAGTCAATTCTTGATCTCTCAATCTAAATATCCCCACCCATTGTACATTTCTTCTCTCCCATATTTATTTATTGTGTTTTTTTATTTTATTTATTATTTTATGATTATTTTGATTATTTTTTAGGATATTAAATATTCAAATATTAGGTGAACACACTTAGGTCAATCTAGTACAGTGATGGAAATGATCAGAAGAGAAATGAATGTATGGAAAGACCATGTCAAAAGCTGAAAATTATCACTTACACTGACTATAACATCAATTGGGTAAGATAAACTCAAAAGTCATGATTGTGTGTGATGTGAATGGAGAGATTAAATGACACACTTTTCCCAAAAATTTCCCACAATGAATGATCTCAAAAATGTCAAAGGATTCGTAAAGACACAATCAATAATGTCATTGAAAAACTTCTATTTTCAGAAAAAATGACAATCAATGATGAAAATTTTCATATGCTTAACATTCTTCCCATGAGTTTTGAAAAATCAGACACGCAATCTCAATCAGTTCCATTGATATAATGGGCATGTGAAATGATTTTTTTGAATATTTTTTTAAATGATTAAATAAAAACACTCCAAAATAATTATCCTAAGGAGTATATGAAAAATTGCCTCCCCTCCCCAAAACATAAATTGTTATAGAGTCTTCAATGTGACTATGAATTGACAAAATTCCCATGAAATGGAGAACTAAAATTAGGATAAATAATATATAAGTGAGAGTGTAAGGGATAGACTAATGTTTTTCAATTGATGAAGGGCTCATGCAATGTGATTGTATCAACTACATGTGTTGGGAATCTCTTAATGTATTGGTTCAACCACATCCCATTGAATAAAAATCTCTTAACTTTTTTCCCTTGAGTTATATCCATTACACCATATGTAAATACATTAGAAACAACATAAGGGCCAAATCATTTAGAATGAAACATACTAGGAATCAACTTCAATTTAAAACTGTAGAGAAGCACTTTGTCTCCCATAAGAAAATCCATTTTTTGGATAATTTTATCATGAACTTATTTTTATATTTCCTTCTAGATCCTTATGATCTCATATAATAATAATATAATATCCTAAAGCTCTTGAATTTTCTGCTTTGTTTGTTCTCCATCTTGGGCTCAATCTATGTTTCATTTCATTACATCCCTATATGATCGACGTTCGACCTCCATAGGGAGATTATAGGCTTCCCAAAAAACCATGAAAAATGGGGACATACTGTTGGAAGTTTTTTATTCCATCCTATAAGCATTGATCACATCACCCAAGTACTTTATCTAATCATTCCTACTCAATTGCATAGTTTTATCCAAAATTTGTATCAACTCCAGATTTGAATCCTTAGCCATTCCATTTGTCTATGGTTGGTATGGTGTTGATGTTTTGATTGTCACCCAAAAATTTGGAAAAAGGGATTTAAATTTATGATTACAAAAGTGTGCCCCTTGGTCACTTATTATTTCCTTTGGTACTCTAAATCTGCAAAAAAATCGAAGCCTTGAAAAAATCAACTACAACACGAGAATCATCAGTCCTGGTGGTCGTGGCCTCTACCTTGTTTCTAACATAATCAATAGAAACCAAAATATATAGAAAAAAATTGAACTAGTAAAGGAAAAAATAAAATCAATTCCCCTTACAACAAAAATCTCACAGAATAATATGGGTTGTTGAGGCATTTCATGTCTCCTGGAAATATTTCTAGTGCGTTTGCAATGTGAGTAAGCCTTAAAAAACACATGAGAATCATGGAATAGACTAGGACAATATGATACATAGTGTAAAAAATTCATAGATATTAGTTGGGGTCCAAAGTTTCCTCCATAAGAAAGTGTATCGAAAAAATGCAGAACAGAATCAATCTTAGGAATAGGAACACACCTCATAATAACTTGATCACTAGGCATGCACCAGAGGAATGGATCATCCCACACATAAAACCGGGACTTGTTATTTAATTTTTGGACTAGATGTTTCCTTAAATATTATGGAATTTAAAAGGAAACAATGTATTTAACAAAATCAGAATACCAAGTATGTGTACCTGAGAGTGCATAAATATGCTCATCGGGAAATGTGTCATGTGGTGGCACCTAGTCTAATATGTTATCCTATTGTTTGTGAGTAATCCTACACATGTGATATACCACCATGTTCTACAAATCCTTATTGCCCTTATCTGTATATTGAATTCATTAAAAAGAAAAATACATTAGATAAGTCTAGGATTTTGATCTAGCTTCTTCAAGATGTACCTCAGAGCTACATGTTTAGAAAAAATAACTACATTAGAGCCCAATAAATATGAAAGAAATATATCCAAAGAAAATATGAAAGAAATAAACTCCTTTTCCATGGTTTTTTAGTTTTATTGGATTGAATCCAATGTCCTTGAAGAATATTCAATCACATGTTAACATCCCACCACCTTCTATGATAAGACAACTCCAACTGTGATGTTTGAAGAGTCACACATAAGTTTAAATAGAATGTCCCATGGTGGGGGTTGTATGATTAGTGGAGTGGTAATACACTTATTTATCTCATCAATGGAATCCTAAAAAGAATCATCAAATACAAAATCAGAATCCTTTTGAAGTAATCCTGACATAGGAAAAGAAATATTACTAAAATATTTAATGAAGCGCTGATAAAAGCCTGAATTCCCTAGGGAATGATCTAAAATCACACACACATGAAAGATGGGGTATAGATGAAATAATATCTACCATGTATCTATCAGCCTCTATTCTTGGTTTTGATAATGCATTCCATAAGATAATGAAATTATCTACCATAAAATGACACATTTCGAAGTTCAAGACCATATTTTTCTCAATTCTACGATTCAATACCTTTACCAAAATAAGGACACATTCATCAGATGAGGACCCATATACTGTAAAATCATCCATAAATACCCCCATGAATTTCTCAAATTGTTAGAAAAATACATACCTAGCATCTTTGGAATGAACCTAGGTCATTACATAGTTCCAATGGAATCCTTCGGTAGGCCAATGCACCGAATGGACAAGTGAGTGCAGTCTTCCCTTGATCCCCTAGAGCAATAGGGGCCTGAAAATTACTAGAAAATCCATCAAAAAGATAATTCCTAAAAATCTCCAATAATCCTTAAAAACATAAAAAACTATAAATATCGAGGAAAACCCTAAGAAAAACACTAAAACATTAAGAACCACAAAAACTCAAAAACCCTAAAAACCTAAAAAAAAGTATAAAACCCCTAAAACCCAAAAAAAATCCAAAGAAGGCTCAAAATCTATAAATACCATAAAAAGTAAAAAAATACTAAAAGATACCTAAAAATAACTAAAAAAACCTAAACACCCTAAAAACCCATAGATATCTTAAGAACATAAAACACTTAAAACACCAAAAAAATCTAAAAAATCTAAAAAAAATAAAAAACCTAAAAACCCTAGAAAAACTAAAACCCTAAAAATCCCTAAAAATCATAAAAACAGATTAAAATCCTAAATAATACATAAAAATCCCTAAAAAAATAGAAAACATCCAAAACCATGAAAAACAAAATAAAACCTTAAAATCCCAAAACACTTAAAATCCCTAAAATCCTAAAAAATTCTAAAAACCATAAAAGACCCTAAAAACCCCCCTTTAAACCATGGAAAAAATAAAAACCCTAAAAACACATAGAAACCCTAAAACTGCTAAAAACTATAATCACATTTGAATACCCTAAAATGTTATAAAACTCAAAAAACATTAAAATTAACAGAAAATAAAAAAACCCCAAAATCTAAAAAAACCATAAAAACCCTAAAACCCTGGAAAACCCTAAAACCCATCAACATCCCTAAAAACCATAAAACCATAAAAATCAATAAAATATCCCTAAAAATACCTAACAACCTAAAACCCCTAAAACCCCTAAAAATACCTAAGAACACCATAAAACCAAAAAACACTTAAAACCCAAAAGGCCTAAAAACACGAAAAAACCAAAAAATCAATAAAAACACTAACAATCTCTAAAAACCCTAAAAAATATTACTAATCATAAAATATTTTTAAATACCATAAAATGTAAAAACATTAGAAATAATAAAAAAATAAGAAAAACATAAAAATATAAAAACACATATAACCATAAAAACCCTAAAAACATAAAAACACTAAATCCCATAAAAATATTCTAAAACCCTTAAAAATAAAACTCCTAAAAAAATAAAAACCCCCCTAAAAACCCATAGAAACCTAAAAACTAATAAAAACTCTAAACACCCAAGAAACACATACAAAATGTTTAAAACTTTAAAAAACATAAAAACCCTAAAAAATAAAAAAACCCCAATAAATATAAAACCACTAAGAAATCCTAAAAAATATTAAATCCCCTCAAAATATCGAAAACCCTAAAAACCATAAAAATCCTAAAAAATCCCTAAAAAACCCTAAGAAACCTAAACCCATAAGAGAACCTTAAAAACCTATAAACGTTTAAAATCCCTAAATATCCAAACAATGATAAAACCCTTAAAAATTATAAAGAAACCCATAAACTCTCAAAATCAATATGAACCCCTAAAACCCCAGAAAACCCTTAAAATCCTAAAAAATAACTAAATATACCTTAAAATATAAAACCCCTATCAAACTGTAAAAAACATTAAAATCCCAAAAAATCAATAAAAATATAAACATCCTTAAAACCTTGAAAACCCCTATGAAAACATTAAAAGCCTAAGAAATTTAAAAACCCCTAAAAATAAAAAATATATAAAAACCCTAAAAGAACTTAGAAACCCTAACAGCCCAAAAAACCATAAAACTCCTAAAAACTGTAAAAACCCTCATAAAAAATATTAAATCTAAAAACACATTAATACCATAAAATGTTAATAACTATAAAAATCCTTAGAACCCCTAAAAACTCAAAAAACCCCGAAAACCCCCCCAGAAACCATAAAGCCCTAAAATCCAAAAAAATCCTAAAACCCCTCAAAATCCTGAAAAACCATTGAAAACCAAAAAGGTTCCTAAAAAATCCTAAATAAATAAAAACCCTAAAACCCTAAAAATATAATAATACCTTAAAACATAAAAAACTAATAACCCATAAAAACCCAAATGCACTAAAACCCCCAAAAACCCTATAATACCTCCAGATGCTTAAAAACCCTAAAATCGTAAAAATAAGAATAATTCCCTAAAAATATGAAGTGAGATGCTCGGGGTGTCCCATCCTTTAGGGTGTAGGGTGATAGATGAGGGTGTGGTTCAGGTATAATTATTGGATTATGGGTATGGATAGTAGATGCGATTAGTCAAACAATTCTACTTACAGTGTATCCTACTACTTTTTTGGCACAATCAAGGTAGGGATGTGATGGACCCTCTAGAAAATAGTTCACATGGGTTGAGGCACAAAATTGTGGGATTTGAGATCTTGTTTCAACAATCTAACATGTCAATTGTAATGGAATGAATTCCCAAGAGATGGGGGAAATTAGACCAATCCTCCCACAATAGAGAGAAAAAACCATAATAACTCTATTATAATTTTGAATTCCATAATTTTACTAGGGGGTTGGATATTTATATCCAAGGGTTTATATAATAGTATAAAACATAATTTATTGAAAAGTAACACATACCATTCCCACTGAACCCCATAAGATAAGAATTTGAGTGACTAGCCCACTAGACTTGAATTTGGTGTCCAAATATTCCATTTTAGAAATCTCCACATTGGTGAGTCTTACAAAATTAATTCAAACATGTGGTACAAGATTTAAACATGATTTTTTGGTATTTAAAAAGGTATATAATAGGCCCATTTTTTCATCTATTCACGGTGAGATCCATTAGACCTTTAATAAAGACATATAGGTTCCTATTGTAGCATTCAACCTCTTCAATCTTCATTGCATCATCGAGGCTTGAAAATCAAACTCCTCCTCCCAAAAAATTAAATCGATATATTAGAAATTGTTCTCATCATAATATTCTTCTTGAAAAGGAGTCATCATCAAATCATTATCCTCTTCCACAAAAAAAATTACAATGTTTATAAACATTAAAATTCTCACTTACAACATAATCACCTGGTAAATCTATATTGTAAGAATGTTTTTGTTAAACTTATCAAATACTCAGAAAGACCCGTCTCCTCATTGAATTAGTTTTTATTTATTCTTATTTTGAAATATATTTTTTTGCATATGAATCCATACTAAGTCATTAGATCAAATAACACTTTATTGTGACCCATTTTTTCACGATCAATGTATTTCTAGGTCATTTTCTCAATATTTTTTCTTAACATTTAATTAAGCTTCCTGATGAATTCTACATTCAATTTCACAACCTTATTAGTTGATTCATGCATAGTAAATGTGACTAGATCGATTGGGTAGAGGGATTAAATCCATTAATAGTTTGAAATGGTGAAAATTGGGTAGTGGAATTCATGGACCTATTATATAAAAATTACACACGTGGATGACACACCTTTCTATTCTTGATATTCTTTTTAACAATTATCAAAAAAGGTATTATAGAGTTTTATTCACCACCTCTGTTTTTCTATTGGTTTGGGGATGAAAAGTAGTGCAGAATAGTAAATTTGTACTCAGTGTTTTCCATAAATTCTTCCAAAAGTAACAAAGGAATTTTCTGACTCTACCTGGCACAATGGAACTTGGAATTAAATAGAGTTTGAATAATTCTTAATAGAAACGAATTGTAATGTTATTCGAATCATATGTTTTGTGGAAAGTAATACAATTTTAAATATTAGAAAACTGATCCACCATAAAAAATAGAATCTTTCTCCCTCTTGGTCATTGGTAACTCCATAATACACATCATTGATATTTTATTCCAATGGGTGTTCATGATTGGATGAGGAAGTTATAATCCATGTGTTTTTAGTTTCTATTTGGATATATGGAATACAATGTAATTTCTCACAATTTTTCAACATCTCAATACATCCAAAGCCAATAAAAATGATTAGAAAGAAGAATAAGAGATTTTGCAACTCCAAAATGTCCCATTAACCTAAAAGAATGTAACTCGTTTAGTAAAAGAAAGAATATAGATTAATTGGGAATAAAAATCCTATCATTTTGGAATAATAATCCATCATGTTAATATTACTATTCCAAACTAAATCCATGTTTATAATTACCATAAGGTTCACATGAATAACTATCAGTAGAATATAAATAATTTTTGTATTTAAAACCAAGGAGGGTAGAATCCATCAAGGATAAAACAGGATATATGTTTGAAAGTGAACATTCAATAATAATATTTTAACCTTTTTATTCTTAATGATATATAGAAATAATTCGATGAATTATTGCCATCTCGCATGTATTCTATTTATTTTATGTTTGATCTTAATGTATTTAAGATCCTAATGACCAGAATGTATCACAAATACTTAAGGACAATGGTAATTCTTCCATGATTCTAGTACACTAAATAATGCCCACAACTCTTTATCACATGTAGCATAATTTAGAGTATGACCATTTAACTTATCACTAAATAAATTAATAGGATTAACTTTTTGTATAAGTACTCCTCCTATGAAAATTATGATTTAATAACATTCAATTTCAAAGGTCTTACTTTAGTCCGAGAGAGAAATCATGTTTTTGTGGGTGAGTTAGTATTATATTGCTTAAAAATTATTCTCTTGAGATTTACCCTATTTGGAATGATTTTTCTTATTTTTCAAATCATTCGACGGTGCTACTACTATGCCTAATTCTTTCAAAAATATCTTAAATGGATCGGAATATCATGGAAAATTATTACTTGTATGATAGAGGTGGGAGTCGACCACTTCATGAATAGACTTGGTATTCTTCATTTATACCTTCACTCCACCACCACTTACCCAAAATCCAAGGGAAAAAGTTTTATCCAGAAAAAATTCAATAATTTTAATGATTAAAAAATTTCTTTCTTAACACCTTTAGGACTTTCATAAGTTATCCACATGTTTTTCAAAACTCATACAATACATAAAAATATCATCAAATTAAACTACATCATATTTTCAAATATATGCATGTAAGACATGATGTATTAACATCATAAATGTAATAGGTGCTTTTGTGGGACCAAAGAGCTTGAATAAACATTCATAAAGTCCATTTTTTGTCTTAAATGCATTTCTCCACTCATATCATTCTTTCACCCTAATATAATGGTATGCCATTCTGAAATCATTTTTTGAGAAATGAGTATACCCATTTAACTCATATAGAAAATAATTTATCCTAGGTATAGGAATATGATACCTAACTATGATAATAAATATGGATCTATATTCAATGCACATTCTCCATGTTCTATCCCTCCTGGGAACTAGGACCACCGATTCAACACAGGGATTGAGGATCACTCAAACATATCCCACATCCAAAAAATCATGAAATTTACAATGAATTTACTTTGTATCCTATGGATTTACTTGATATGTAGAGAGGTTCAATAGTGCTTCTCTAGGTTTAAGGTTAATTGTATGATCAATACCTTAAATGGGTGGAAAACTAGGCATCACCTCTTCATGAAACACATCAATAAATTACTACAATAAAGACTCAACAACATGTGGAATAATAGATGTTAAGTCATTAGTGTTCAACCTCACCTATTTTTATTTATATACTACATGGTTTTGATAATAAATCAATGCTTCCATAACCTAACTCTTTGGAACCAAAATAAAACATTTTTATCTTAACAAATCTTATGTCCCTATTGATTTTTTCCCATCTATTTTCTTTGCTCATCTTATCTTTCCCCCTCATTCTATCAATTTCCAATTTCTCTCTTTTTCCCCATCACTATGTTCTTTATTTTCTCACAAAATTTTATCTTCAAATAAAAATTTGGAGGTACATGGGGTTGAGGGTAATAGGTTACACTTTAAGTACAAAATATTGATGGTTTATGATCCCGTCACAAGTAACACACTGATTGTACTTCCATGGTCAATTGAATAAAAAATGACATACCTTTATCATGAAATCATTGCAAAGTACCTCATCCTTGTATTTACCTACGGTGAATAATACCTTCACATATTTGGTAACCTTTATCTTTCGACAATCATTCAACCACTAAAGATGATAAATATGTTGATACAAAAAATTTTTAAGTCCCAACTTCTCCACCAACTCAATGATCACTGCGTTTCTACATATTCCTCCATCATTACCTACATTACCATGGATTTTGAACCATTTATAAAAATAATTATCCCACATATACTTCTCTCTAAAGGGAATGTGATTACTTAGAACTATCCTACATACATTAATCTCACCATCTTCTGTAGATTATCCATTATCAATTTTGGGGGATTCCTCCTCTTCCTCATATGATATGCATCCATCAGTCTCTCATTCACCATACTTGTTTATGTTCATGGTATGCCGGTTTGGTAATTCATTAGTCATGTCACCCATTCCATGAAATTTAAAAAATTTAATTCCCAATTCCTTGATTGGAGAGTATTAATTGTAGTTTTATTAGGTTTAATAATTGGCTTGTCTGTTTTGCGATCAATCACCTCTTTTTCCTTGGATGGTTCTCTAATATCCTTAATTGAATTTATCCATGGAGTTAAAGGGGTGGTGGGTATCCTCATGTTGTTACTCCTTTTAATTTTCACCTCAACCTTGGTGGATTGGTGGCTTGGTGGATCATATCTGGTATCTCCACATGGTGGTACATCTATACATGATAAAAAATCTCCTAATTGAGCCCATGTTAGATCGTTTCCATGGTTTCCTCTAGATCCTCCTCAATTTTTTCTTAAATCATGAAAATTTTCATCTCCTTGTTGTAATTTTCAACAATCATACTCCCTTATCTGAGGCATTTAATCTTATTGTGAAGATATATATGGTAGTGCGAGGGAAAATATATACTTCATGGAAAACATCATGTCTTCCTGTGTATGGATAGGACATACCTTCTTTTTCAACTTTATCCCAACATATTAATACATAATCAATGAATTCAAGGGCTTAATGTTTAACCTTTTTTCTTCTTTAAGTTGGTATGTCATGAGAATACTTGCTTGATCCACTTATCCCATTCAATGATTGATTCTACATCACTTTTCCCTTGAAACTATGGTCCATTCACCTAGATAAATTTAAGGATTTCATCCTCATGTGGTCTCCTATGGCCACCTCAATATTGTTGGAACCTCCTCCTCCATTGTGGGACATCCTCAAAATCATCATCAAAGTTCATCATCACCTCCTCCATGATTTAGAGAAGACATGGTGCTACAGTATGCCATGGGTTATCATGGATCATCCTTGATATTGGTTGATTCTATAGGTTATCAGTACACTCATGTAACACCTATAACTTCCTATCATGAAGCATATAAAAAAGTCTTAGAAAATATTGAATTTGGATTTCCACAGCTCTCGATACGGGAGATCTACTTTGGATTCCCTCATCACATGCATGAATAAATATATTCTCATGATACAATTCTATTATAAGAAACAAGAACACAAAAACACATTGGGATAAATATAAAAACTGTTACACACACACTCAAACATGAAAAATACACTCACACACACACAAGGATGCACACTCTAACACACATGATGTACAATCATACCCACACAAGGACTCATTGTCACACGCCTATGATGTATACACTTACACACACATGGAAACACACTCAGACACAAAAGGATACATACTTGCATGAAGAATATAAACAGGAAGATACACACAATATGTACACACCTATACTCTAAATAATACTTTTTTGTTCTTATTTCTCTCCACTTCTCAACACGCAATTCGAATCCCAAACTCTTATAAAATATAATAACTTATTTATGGAGATCATGTCCCATGAATCCTTACCCTAACATGATGGTTTAGGGGAATGGATTAACAAAACCAATTTGAGTGGTAAAGGGTTGAAAATGTAAAGGGTGGAAAAGAGGGTAAAAAATTGTGTAAATGGTGGAAAATGGGTCGAAATGTGCAGTAAAGGTTTTTCACGATTGTGCAAGATAAGAAAAATTAATAACAATATTAGAAAAATATGATATAGAAATGAAGTAAAACTATAGAGAATGTGATTAATATAAAAGGTAAATTCTAATAATTTAAATGGAGAAGTAATAGTAACTTCTTTTTTTTCACTCTTTTGTCAAATCACTCCAAAATATTTTTTTATTTGTGTTTTAAAGCACAAGATGATGAATAGAGATTAAGATGATTTATTTTTTGAAATCTCTCAAAGAAATTATGCGCCTAGTTTTGGAAATAAGGAAATTATGAGGTGATAGAATTGGTTTTTTGATAGAAATAAAGTATAGAGAATTAAATTTGAAAATAATACTGATGAATAATTAAATCAATGTAAAATATTTCAATCATGAAAAAAATAGGCCAAACATATAGGTTTTCATGTAAAAATGGTTTTTAATGGGTGGATAATATAGTCAAATATGAAGGGTAATGGATAAAATTAATGTGAATGAAGGGATAAATGTCTATCGTGTCAACCAGAGATCTTATACCTACTAATTCAATATGCTTGTGGTGGCCTGATCATCATGGAATAGGGTGGAGGATGAGGGTGCGATTTAGGGATAATTATTAGATGATGGGTATGGATAGTGGATGCAAGTAGTCTACACAAGAGATAACGAGTGTGACCTACTACTGAGACATCAAACTTAAGGGAGGGATGTGATGACAAATCCAAGGAAAATCACACATGGGACGAGGATTAAAATTGGGGGCTTTGTGATCATTGATCACCAATTTTACTTTTAGATTGATAATGATTTAATGCACAATAGAAGGTGAGAAAATTGGAACAATGCACACACAATGGAGAGAAACAAAGCATAATCCCTCTATTATAATCATGAATTCCATAAAAGTTCCATGAGGGTGGGTATTTATAGCTAAGGGGTAATGAAATAATCAAGGGTCTAACACCCCAAATCTATAAATGCTAAACCTCCTTTGTTCCTTTAATTTCAAAAAGATAATGTCAAGAAAATAATTTTTGGAAAAGTAGCACATAACATTCCAATTAAGCCCACCAGATTTGACATTGAGTGCCTAGCCCACCGGATTTGACTTTAGTGTCCAAAGATACCACTCTAGAAATATCTATGTGGGTAAGGCATCCAAAAATCATGCATTCATGTGGTCTAAGATTTAAATATAATATTTTGTCTTGAAAAAGTTAGATAATAGGCACATTTTCTCAATACATGCATGGTGTGTAACACCCCAAGCTTCTACGGTACGCTTCTCTTTGAATAATGTGATAGCGTGTGTTGTACGCAACACCAAGTTCTAACACACCATAACTAATCAAACTAGCCGTTATGAATAGTAATACCTACTTTTTGAAATTATATATATTCTATATTTGAAAATGGACTTCATTTTTGGATTCGGAATATCGAATTTAGCCTAAGGTGAAATTTTGGTACATTTCGGATAACTTTCATATTTTGATGAATAGTGAAAATTACTAAGTTTTAATTAAAAAAAACTTTTTTAATAAAAATAATTAATAGTGATAAATTATGAATTTGAGTGGTCTTAAAGTATATTTAGAATATATTTTTACCATTTAATATAATGTTGGTCATTGGACATAATTTTACAATTAAACCGAACATAAACGAGTGTCAATCTTTTGATAGTTATTATCTCTTAAAAACACGCTTTTTGTTTTGACAGCGGGAATTAATTTTAAATTAATTTCTGCCACTTCTGTGTTTTGAATTTAGGAAAATGGATTCCATATTTGGAATCAGGATGTTCAAATTGTGTAAATAGGTAACTTTTATTTTTAGACATTTTGAATAATTACTGCGGTAAATATTTTATTTACCATGGTTAAGGGTAAATCCGGTAAATAAGGGTTAAAAAATAATATTATAATAATACTAAATTACCCTAAAACGTGTCTTAACCCTATTGGTTGATACATGGTCGACCATGGGAATCTTTGGGTCTATTTGGGGACCCCATGGATCCACTTGTAAGTGATAATGACACTTTATTTTAATTATGTTAAAATGAATACAAAAATGACACAAGCATATATCTTTTAGAAACAAAATTGTTACATAGGGTTATATATGTTGGATTTTAGATTATAAATATTCATTAGAAAGATAAAAAGATTTCATACATAATGATATTTTATTTATAATTTTTAGACATTAAATAATTTATTTTATTTATGACACAATGATGATGCAGTAATTACTATAATAGTGAAAAATTAAAATAATTGATATTATAAATACCCAAATAAATATAATATGAAACTTTTAATGAATTAAACTAATTTTATAGGATAATATGATATATTATGATTGATTTAATTGACTTTGTTCAAAGTAATCAATCTTTTATGAGTTTCACAAAAATCAACTATTGAATAGTGTCAAAATTGACATAAAAGAGTTCTGAAAACAAATATTATATTATTAATTGATATTAAATTCCTAAAAATATAAGATTAGGCCAAGAGACTTATATCATGATATTTTCATCATTAATGTACCACTTGGGGGTCTCTTGGATGTATATAGTAAGTTTATTAACCATATTATATAAAAATACAAAGAGACATTGTAAAAGTGAAACTAATTAACTTAGAGTTAATACTTAAAGATAATGTTAATATAAGTACCCAAACCTGTCTAAATTCTATTGGTTGAGTGGTTTTCGACCTATCCCAACCTTAACCTTTGAATAATAAGCTTTGGAGCCATTAGAAACCGAATATGAATTTATTATAAATTAATATTTCTAGCTTTTCCAAAGGTGCCCCTCACCCCTCTTATAAAAGGGCACTCCTTCTTCTCATTTCTTCACACCTTAAAAGACTTTTGTTTCGGACAAACTCTGCCCAAATACTCTCCCAACATCCCTCACTAAAACCTAGAGGCCTTAGTTTGATCATAAAGCCAACCTATGGAGCCCTTTTGATCAAATCAAAAGGAAGAACCCGAAGAAGAGGTAATGATTTCACCACCCTTCTCCGAGTTCATTTCTTCTTCCACTTATTCTTCCTTTGTTCTTACCATTCTAAAATAATAACTCCAGTATCTCACATATACTGTGATGTTATTATAAATATGGTACAACCATATTCAGTATTCTATCCACCCTTTGAATAACATGTCACCATACGTGCGTACGTACGGACTACCGTCTCCACATCGTGGTGTAATTGTTATTCAATATAATATTATTTGGATGGGTATAATAATGATGTGTAACTCATGTAAATAAAAAATATAACATGTTAAAGATTCTGTATATATGATATACCATCCATTTATATATTATTTTAATATCAAAAGAATGATATTGTCGCTCGTGCGTACGTACGGACTACCGTCTCCACGAACGCGATGAGATTCATTCTCCATCGTATCCATTCAAGTATAATTATCATTTGATGATTTAAAAATGATGTTTAAGGACTAGATATCATTCTGGATATGAATAAGATACAACAACCATGGCTTATGTAACAAAACATATAAAATAAAATGAGTAAGTTAACTCCCGAAACGACGATAATTCTAAGATATTATTAACAAATCAATGTTAAAAGATCATATATGATATCATATTATTATATATGATTCTTGTATAATTTAATAACAACTATTTCACCATTGTACAGGAGGTTAACCTACCCCAACCAAGGAAAAGTACAAGGTAAGGGTTTACTTTACAATCTCTTCATTATCCGAGGTTGTTTATACGTAATAATCTACTGGGATCTCTTTATCATCCACATCCATGTTTCTTAAAAATGTATTTCAAAACATTTTTACTATTTACTAGAATATGAGTTAAAGTCATTTATACCCTTTTTGACTTTTATAAGTGGTTTATAAAGGAATCTTTTGATCGTTTTCAAAACAATGTCCTTTTTAACCTTTTCGACAGAATTAAGGTAAGAATGTTTTTTTAACTTATACGGCGGGTGCAGCTATTTTCCGCCGTTATAAAATCTTCAAAGCTTCCCTTACAAGCTTATAAGAATATTTTCAAAGAAAATGTTTTATTTTATATGGATCTTAAATGATTTCAAAATAAAAGGAGATATTTCTTTTAAAATAATTTTGATTTCATCTATGTCAACATCCTTTGATGTATTTTATGATTATTTGAAGTTGATTTATTATGATACAAAACTTCTATATTGTATTGAAGGTTTTGTGATATGTTTGACTGTGGATGTGCTATTTTTATACCATTCATAGTTTATGGTGAAAGTATTGACATTTCGTATTCTAGTTTTAATACGAATGTTTATGTTATGTTTAAACCTTTTCATATGGGAATGCATTGGACTTAATATGTGACGGGTGGAGCCCGCTATAGCTCCTCGATGCATCAGTAGGTCTCATGAGACAAACTAGTGTCTTGGCACAAGGCCTTGATAAAATCTTATTTGTAGTCTTGGCACGAGGCCTTGGCTATGTGGTTATGATAGTCTGGCATTATGCATTCCAACATTATGAAAGTGGTTATTGATTTTTTCATGTGATTATTCGATTAGTAGAATATCCATGTGAATAAGTTAATGGCATTATTTCGTTTTATTTATGCCATACCATGTTGAAAGTTCATATTTAAAAGGCTTTTGTTTTAGTTATACATTGCCTTAAATTTTTATTCTTATTTATGAAAGTTTCCGCTATATTGTTATCCTTACTGGGCATTTGAGCTCACCCCTTTTCTATGTTTTATTTTTCCCAGGATGTGAAGAAGTAAGTTATGAATGACCTGCAGGGATTTTATGAGGGGTTAATAGTGTGGATTGTGGAAACATTATGTTGTTGTAGTAGTTTTTCATTTTATGATGTAATGTAAAACTTATGAATATATCTAGTGTTTCCAAGGCTACTAAACCAATCGGTCTTTCGAGATTTGATCTTTCTTGTGATCATGCCAATGTTATGTAATAATGCACCGACTCTGGGTAACTGGGGTCGGGGCGTTACAGTTGGTATCATAGGAATTTTAGTACAAACCTTGGAAGCTAGATTTAGATAAACTCTGATTAGAGCACGTAGACCTAAGATGAACTTTGAGGATTAGTATAGAAGAACTTCCTAGAATTTTGGTATTGTAGAGATTTTGTGAGTTTTCCAAGCAATACATCCATGTCTGGATACAAGCAGGTAGAGGCGGCTCTGGCACAGATGTACCTAGGGGTAAAACCCGAAAACACCGCTTTGAGCTAGACTCGAATGGGAACTGGTGCACAACAACGGGCCTTGCTGCACTCTTGGTTACGACACTCCCGGGGGATATGCTTAGGATAAATCTCATTTTCTTTACAAATCATTTTGAAGGGATTATGAGTATATACTTCCTCAAAGAAAACATTATTATGATTATGGATTATATCCATAAATAGTTCAATTTATGTTAAGTGTTTTATAAGTATGGGATTATGTATTTTGATTCATAAACTGATCTAGTTTATGCCATTGTTTAGAAATGGCGCCTAGTGGAAGAAATGGAAACAGTATCAATGCACGCACTCCATGTAGGGATTGCCCTCCTGCTCAAGATAATTATAGTGGGGCTGGTGATGCAACTGGTGCTGATCAGCTAATCACCATACTGGGACAACTTACTCAGGTTATGAATAATAACCTTACCCGTATGGAGCACCCTGATCCGCAGCGTGGATGATCAATGTTAGATCGATTCATGAGGAAACAACCACCAACGTTCAATGGGAATACAAATCCCTTAATAGCTGAGCAATGGATATTTTCCCTAGAGAAAATATTTCAGGCTTTGGGGAGCAGTGAAAGGGAAAAAGTTATCATGGCAGTTTACCGCCTCACTGGAGATGCCGATCAATGGTGGTCATTGATTCAGAACATGAAGGAAGATGATGAAGTATCCAATATGGAATGGAGGGAGTTCAAAGATCTGTTTTTAGAAAAATACTTCCCTCGCGACCATCGAGCAGATATGGAAAGGAAATTTCTGAGTCTGAGACAGAAGGAGGATGAGAATGTCACAAAGTATGAGGCTAACTTTACAAGGTTAGCGAGGTATGCTGGAGATTATATTCGCAACCCAAGAAGTAAGATTGATCGTTTCTTTGATGGGTTAAAACCATTTCTCCGTCGAGCGTTAGTCTCACAATCCTTTTCATCGTACGAAGACATTGTCTCATGTGTTATCAAGACCGAAAAGGAATTCTCTAAGTCTTATGACTTTAAAGCAAAGCAAGAGAAGAAGAGACCTGCTGATCAATCTGGGAATGGAAATAAGGGGGAGAAGGGAAAGGTTGAATATCCATCTTGTGGTAAATGCGGGAAGAAACATCCTGGTACTTGCTTGAAGGGAATGGGAGTCTGTTACAAGTGTGGTGAAAAAGGCCACCAAGCTCATGATTGCAAGGGGAAGAAGGAAGCTACCAACGTTCAGTGCTACAATTGCAGGGAGATGGGGCATTATGCAAATGAATGTCCTAAGTGTCAGGAGAACTTACCTCAGAAAAGGCCAAGGGATCAAGGCCAGGATTATGCTATCACTACTGCTGAGGTAGAAGCTCCGAAAGACGTGGTGGCAGGTAATTTAATGGTTTCCTCAAGTTTAGCAAATGCATTATTTGATTCTGGATCATCACATTGTTTCATATCTTCCCAGTTTGCTAAGAAAATTAGATATTTCCAATTTGATTTAATAAGGGAGTTGTCAGTTAAAACTCCTAAGGGAAGTATCGTTGCAACAAAGTTTTGTGAATCAGTCCCCATTAGAGAACATAAATTTTCTTTATCTGCTGATTTCATCGTCATACCTATGATTTAGTTTGATATAATCCTCGGTATGGACTGGCTTTCGGACTATGATGCGAAGATTTATTGTAAGAAGAAAGAGGTTACGATTCTTGATGATAATGATAAGGAGCACCTTATTTTTAGAGCAGAATCGTCACCACCTAATTCTTATTTAGATCCACCCCCAGTAGCTCAACTTAATTCAATTATTGGGGAGGAAGAGAATGAAATAACTGTCGGTGAGGAAAGGAATGTTCAAATAGAGGATGTACCTATTGTGAAAGAATTTGTAGATGTATTTCCGGAAGATTTACCTGGACATCCTCCAGAACGAGAAGTTGAGTTTTCTATTGATTTGATTCCTGGATCAAGGCCTATATCGAAGACCCCTTATAGAATGGCCACTGTAGAGTTAGTCGAACTAAAGAAACAACTAGAGGAATTGAGTAATAAGGGATTTATTCGACCTAGTGTTTCTCCATGGGGAACCCCTGTTCTTTTTGTTAAAAAGAAAGATGGATCTATGAGGTTATGTATCGACTACAGGGAGATCAATGCTATAACGATAAAGAACAAGTATCCCCTACCTCGTATTGATGATTTATTTGACCAACTGCATGGAGCTCAATACTTTTCAAAGATTGACCTTCGATCTGGATACCATCAGTTGGGTGTGAAGAAGGAAGACATTCCGAAAACAGCATTTCGAACCAGGTACGGGCATTACAAGTTTACTGTAATGCCGTTTGGATTGACTAATGAACCCTCTGTATTCATGGATCTGATGAATAGAGTTTTCAAGGAGTATCTCGATGAATTTTTGGTGGTATATATTGATGATATTCTGGTATACTCCAAAACCTACGAAGATCATGAAAATCACTTGCGCATTATCTTGAAGACTCTGAGGAGGCATGAATTATATGGGAAGTTTAGCAAGTGTGAATTCTGGCTTCAGGAGATTTCTTTTCTTGGCCATATTGTCTCTAAAGATGGAATCTCTGTTGATCCTTCTAAGACCAAGGCAATCCAAGAATGGCCAGCACCTACGAGTATAACTGAGGTACGTAGTTTTATTGGTTTGGCAGGTTATTATCGACGTTTCGTCCAGAATTTTGCCCGATTGGCTAACCCATTAACGAAGCTCACACGTAAAGTGGTTAAATTTGTTTGGACAAAAGAGTGTGAAGAATGTTTCGAAGAACTGAAGAGAAGATTAGTCAATGCTCCTATATTGACTCTACCATCGGGGAATGATGGGTTCGTTATTTATAGTGATGCATCGAAGAAAGGACTTGGCTGTGTCCTTATGCAGAATGATAGAGTTATTGCCTATGCATCACGACAGTTGAAAATTCATGAACAAAACTATCCTACTCATGATCTCGAGTTAGCAGCAGTGATCTTTGCTTTGAAGATATGGAGGCACTACCTCTATGGTGAAAAATGTGAGATTTATACTGATCACAAGAGTTTGAAGTATATTTTCTCACAAAAATAACTCAACATGAGGCAAAGAAGATGGCTTGAATTACTCAAGGATTATGATTGTACGATACACTACCACCCAGGGAAGGCAAACAAGGTGGCAGATGCTTTGAGTAGAAAAGACCATGGAGTTTTGAACAATATGAGAATTGAAAGGGATCCAATTTTCATGGATCTAGTGAAGATGGACATGGGAATAACCAGGGAAGGTGAAACATCAATGCTTTTTCAAATGGTTGCCAAACCATCTTTACTAGAAAGGATTAAGAGTTCTCAGACCGATGATGAAGAATTCCAAAAGAAGATTAAAGCTGTGAATGATGGGAGATTGAGAGACTTTGCGTATGAAGATGGAATTTTTAAATTCGGGAAGAGACTTTGTGTTCCCAATATACCTGATATAAAAAGGGAATTGCTGGATGATGCTCATAGTTCCAATTTCTCTATACACCCTGGGAGCACCAAAATGTATAGAGATTTGAAGGAACATTTTTGGTGGGACAACATGAAGAGGGAGATTGCTGATTTTGTGTCAAGATGTATGGTTTGTCAAGAAGTGAAAGCTGGAAGGCAACAGCCTGGAGGAGTCATGCAACCTCTTCCCATACCGGAGTGGAAATGGGACAATATTACAATGGACTTTGTCATGGGGCAACCAAAGACTCCTAGAAGGAACGATGCAATATGGGTTATTGTTGATCGTCTTACCAAGTCAGTTCATTTTCTTGCTATAAGAGAAGATATACCCCTGGAACGTCTAGCAAGACTATATATTAATGAAGTTGTGAGACTTCATGGAGTACCCCTATCGATTGTTTCTGATCGTGATCCCCGTTTTACTTCAAGATTCTGGAAAAGACTTCAGAAATCCCTGGATACTGAACTTCATTTGAGCACAGCTTACCACCCTCAGACAGACGGACAATCAGAACGGACTATTCAAACCTTAGAAGACATGTTGAGATCTTGCTCACTTGACTTTCAGGGTATGTGGGATCAATATTTACCTTTGGTAGAATTTTCCTATAACAATAGCTTCCATTCGAGTATTCAGATGGCACCATATGAAGCGTTATACGGAAAGAGATGTCGTACACCAACCTGTTGGGATGAAGTTGGTGAAAGAAAACTTGTAGGCCCAGAACTGGTGGAGGAAATGGTGTAAAAGGTTAAAGTAATCCAAAATCACATCAAAGCAGCTCAAAGTAGGCAGAAGAGCTATGCCGATAATCGAAGGAAGGATTTGGAATTTCAAGTCGGTGATCATGTTTTTCTGAAGGTATCTCCGTGGAAGGGAGTCATACGTTTTGGTAAGAAAGGTAAATTGAGTCCCAGGTACATCGGACCTTTCGAATTTCTAGAATGAATTGGGGTTGTAGCTTACCGATTGGCAATGCCGCCAAGTCTCTCCAAAGTTCACGATGTGTTCCACGTATCTCTATTGAGGAAATACATGCCTGATCCGACGCATGTACTAACATGTGAGGAATTAGAACTGGAACCCGATCTGTCTTATTGTGAAGAGCCCGTTAAGATTCTTGATACGAGAGAACAAGTGCTGAGAAACCGGACGACGCGTCTGGTAAAAGTTTTGTGGAGAAACCATAAGATGGAAGATGCAACGTGGGAACCCGAGGAACTTATGATGAAGAACCACCCGAGTCTTTTTATGCAGTAATACCCTAGAAATTGCGAGGACGCAATTATTTGAAGGAGGGGAGAATGTAACACCCCAAGCTTCTACGGTACGCTTCTCTTTGAATAATGTGATAGCATGTGTTGTACGCAACACCAAGTTCTAACACACCATAACTAATCAAACTAGCCGTTATGAATAGTAATACCTACTTTTTGAAATTATATATATTTTATATTTGAAAATGGACTTCATTTTTTGATTTGGAATATCGAATTTAGCCTAAGGTGAAATTTTGGTACATTTCGGATAACTTTCATATTTTGATGAATAGTGAAAATTACTAAGTTTTAATTAAAAACAACTTTTTTAATCAAAATAATTAATAGTGATAAATTATGAATTTGAGTGGTTTTAAAGTATATTTAGAATATATTTTTACCATTTAATATAATGTTGGTCATTGGACATAATTTTACAATTAAACCGAACATAAACGAGTGTCAATCTTTTGATAGTTATTATCTCTTAAAAACACGCTTTTTGTTTTGACAGCGGGAATTAATTTTAAATTAATTTCTGCCACTTCTGTGTTTTGAATTTAGGAAAATGGATTCCATATTTGGAATCAGGATGTTCAAATTTTGTAAATAGGTAACTTTTATTTTTAGACATTTTGAATAATTACTGCGGTAAATATTTTATTTACCATGGTTAAGGGTAAATCCGGTAAATAAGGGTTAAAAAATAATATTATAATAATACTAAATTACCCTAAAACGTGTCTTAACCCTATTGGTTGATACATGGTCTACCATGGGAATCTTTGGGTCGATTTTGGGACCCCATGGATCCACTTGTAAGTGATAATGACACTTTATTTTAATTAAGTTAAAATGAATACAAAAATGACACAAGCATATATCTTTTAGAAAAACAATTGTTACATAGGGTTATATATGTTGGATTTTAGATTATAAATATTAATTAGAAAGCTAAAAAGATTTATTACAGAATGATATTTTATTTATAATTTTTAGACATTAAATAATTTATTTTATTTATGACACAATGATGATGCAGTAATTACTATAATAGTGAAAAATTAAAATAATTGATATTATAAATACCCAAATAAATATAATATGAAACTTTTAAGGAATTAAACTAATTTTCTAGGATAATATGATATATTAGGATTGATTTAATTGAATTTGTTCAAAGTAATAAATCTGTTATGAGTTTCACAAAAATCAACAATTTAATAGTGTCAAAATTGACATAAAAGAGTTCTTAAAACAAATATTATATTATTAATTGATATTAAATTCCTAAAAATATAAGGTTCGGCCAAGAGACTTATATCATGATAGTTTCGTCATTAATGTACCACTTGGGGGTCTCTTGGATGTATATAGTAAGTTTATTTACCATATTATATAAAAATACAAAGAGACATTGTAAAAGTGAAACTAATTAACTTAGAGTTAATACTTAAAGATAAGGTTAATATAAGTACCCAACCCTGTCTAAATTCTATTGGTTGAGTGGTTTTCGACCTATACCCACCTTAACCTTTGAATAATAAGCTTTGGTGCCATTAGAAACCGAATATGAATTTATTATAAATTAATATTTCTAGATTTTCCAAAGGTGCCCCTCACCCCTCTTATAAAAGGGCACTCCTCCTTCTCATTTCTTCACACCTTCAAAGACTTTTGTTCCGGCCAAACTCTGCCCAAATACTCTCCCAACATCCCTCACTACAACCTAGAGGCCCTTGTTTGATCAGAAAGCCAACCTAAGGAGCCCTTTTGATCAAATCAAAAGGAAGAACCCGAAGAAGAGGTAATGATTTCACCACCCTTCTCCGAGTTCATTTCTTCTTCCACTTCTTCTTCCTTTGTTCTTACCATTCTAAAATAATAACTCCAGTATCTCACATATACTGTGATGTTATTATAAATATGGTACAACCATATTCAGTATTCTATCCACCTTTTTAATAACATGTCACCATACGTGCGTACGTACGGACTACCATCTCCACGTCGTGGTGTAATTGTTATTCAATATAATATTATTTGGATGGGTATAATAATGATGTGTAACTCATGTAAATAATAAATATAACATGTTAATGATTCTGTATATATGATATACCATCCATTTATATATTATTTTAATATCAAAATAATGATATTGTCGCTCGTGCGTACGTACGGACTACCGTCTCCACGAACGCGATGAGATTCATTCTCTATCGTATCCATTCAAGTATAATTATCATTTGATGATTTAAAAATGATGTTTAAGGACTAGATATCATTATGGATATGAATAAGATACAACAACCATGGCTTATGTAACAAAACATATAAAAGAAAATGAGTAAGTTAACTCCCGAAACGACGATAATTCTAAGATATTATTAACAAATCAATGTTAAAAGATCATATATGATATCATATTATTATATATGATTCTTATATAATTTAATAACAACTATTTCACCATTATACAGGAGGTTAACCTACCCCAACCAAGGAAAAGTACAAGGTAAGGGTTTACTTTACAATCTTATCATTATCCAAGGTTGTTTATACGTAATAATCTACTGGGATCTCTTTATCATCCACATCCATGTTTCTTAAAAATGTATTTCAAAACATTTTTACTATTTACTAGAATATGAGTTAAAGTCATTTATACCCTTTTTTACTTTTATAAGTGGTTTATAAAGGAATCTTTTGATTGTTTTCAAAACAAGGTCCTTTTTAACCTTTTCGACAGAATTAAGGTAAGAATGTTTTTTTTAACTTATACGGAGGGTGCAGCTATTTTCCGCCGTTATAAAATCTTCAAAGCTTCCCTTACAAGCTTATAAGAATAATTTCAAAGAAAATGTTTTATTTTATATGGATCTTAAATGATTTCAAAATAAAAGGAGATATTTATTTTAAATGAATTTTGATTTCATCTATGTCAACATCCTTTGATGGATTTTAAGATTATTTGAAGTTGATTTATTATGATACAAAACTTCTATATTGTATTGAAGGTTTTGTGATATGTTTGACTGTGGATGTGCTATTTTTATACCATTCATAGTTTATGGTGAAAGTATTGACATTTCGTATGCTAGTTTTAATACGAATGTTTATGTTATGTTTAAACCTTTTCATATGGGAATGCATTGGACTTAATATGTGACGGGTGGAGCCCGCTATAGCTCCTCGATGCATCGGTAGGTCTCATGAGAAAAACTAGTGTCTTGGCACAAGGCCATGACAAAATCTTATTTGTAGTCTTGGCACGAGGCTTTGGCTATGTGGTTATGATAGTCTGGCATTATGCATTCCAACATTATGAAAGTGGTTATTGATTTTTGCATGTGATTATTCGATTAGTAGAATATCCATGTGAATAAGTAAATGGCATTATTTCATTTTATTTATGCCATACCATGTTGAAAGTTCATATTTAAAAAGCTTTTGTTTTAGTTATACATTGCCTTAAATGTTTATTCTTATTTATGAAAGTTTCCGCTATATTGTTATCCTTACTGGGCATTTGAGCTCACCCCTTTTCTATGTTTTATTTTTCCCAGGATGTGAAGAAGTAAGTTATGAATGACCTGCAGGGATTTTATGAGGGGTTAATAGTGTGGATTGTGGAAACATTATGTTGTTGTAGTAGTTTTTCATTTTATGATGTAATGTAAAACTTATGAATATATCTAGTGTTTCCAAGGCTACTAAACCAATCGGTCTTTCGATATTTGATCTTTCTTGTGATCATGCCAATGTTATGTAATAATGCACCGACTCTGGGTAACTGGGGTCGGGGCGTTACATGGTTAAATCCATTGGACCATTAATGAAGAAATATGGGTTCCCATTGTGGCATTCAACCTATTTAGTCTCCCTAAAATCATCAGGCCTTGAATATACAACACCTCCTCACAGGAAATCGACACGGTGACTTCGACATTTTTCTCATCAAAATCCATAAAATCATAAAGAGCCCTAAAATCTCTAAAAATACAAAGAAATCCTTAAAAATATAAAATCAATAAAAACCCATGAAAACTGAAAAATGATAAAAACCCTAAAAGACCCTAAAACCCCAAAAAACATAAAACCCCAAAAAACATTAAAAACCCTAAAATGAATAAAAACCTTAAAACCCACTAAAAAAATCTAAAAACCATTTAATCGATGAAAACATAAAAACTCTAAAAAACATAAAATCCCGAAAAAACTCAAAAAAACCCTAACCCCCCTTAAAAAATATAAAAACCCTAAAAACACTAAAATTCCCTAAAATCTATAAAACATAAAACCCTAAAAATCTTAAAACCCTTATGAAAACCTTAAGAACCTATAACAATTAAAACCCATAAAAACCTAAAATTATAAACCATAAAATAACCTAAAACCATAAAACCCGAAAAACCATTAAATCCCAAAAAACCCAAAAAATCATATTATCCTAAAAGAGCCTAAAAATCACTAAAAGATAAAAACACTAAAAACCATAATGAATTATTTAATAACCTAAAAACATTTACAACCCCAAAAAACCTATGAAAGTATAAAAACCCTAAAAACCCTAAAAACACTAAAAAACCCATAAAACCATCAAAATACCTAAATCCCGAAAACCATAAAATTCATAAAATAGTTCAAAAAATATTTAAAAACATAAAAAATTCTAAAAACCCTCAAATCCATAAAAAACCCTCAAAACCATAAAAATAATTAAAATCCCTAAAAACTAAAAAATTATATCAACCCTAAAAGACCCTAAAAACCTTAAAACCCCTAAAAACATAAAACCCCTAAAAACTGTAAAAAACTAAAAAAACTCATAAAACCCCAAAAAATCCCAAACCCCCACTAAAAACTATACAATACCTAAAAAACTTAAACACCAAAAAAAATTAAAAAATATAAAAATCCCTTAATCCCCTAAAAACAAAAAAATTCCCTAATAACAGAAAAAACAGTAAAAACATAAAACCCTAAAATACCATAACCCCTCAAAATCCCTGAAAATGATAAAAACCATAAAATCCATAAAAATTCCAAAATTTTACATAAAAACAAAAACAACACAACAATATCTAAGAAAACCATAAAGATCTAATAACACTTAAACCCCCCCAAAAATAGAAATCATGCTAAAAACCATAATAACCATAAAAATATAAAAATCCTTTAAAACCATAAAAAATCCCTAAAATAATAAAAATACTAAAATATCCATAAAAATGAGAAAAAATTTCAAAAACAAAAAATAAAAATAAGAAAAAAAATAAAAAACCCATGAAAACATAAAAACAATTAACACCCCCAAAAAACCTAAAAATTACAAAACCCATAAAAGACCCTAAAACCACAAAAAAAAGACCCCTAAAATCCTTAAAAAGAACAAAAAACAAAAAACCACGTAAAATAACTAAAAACTCTAAATAAAACATAAACCTCAATAATTTAAAAAAACTATAAAAATAGTTAAAACCCTAAAACGCAAAAAATCCATTAAATCCCTAAAAAATATAAACATGATAAACACCTCAAAATCTATAAATATAACAATAAACTATAAAAACCCTAAAAGGGATTAAAAATAAATAAATACATAAAAAACCTAAAAACCCTAAAAAACACAAATATCTCCTTATAAACCTAAAAACAATTAAATCCCCTAAAAACCTAAAAAACACAAAAATTCCATCGAAATCTAAAAAAAGCCCAAAAATCAATAAAAAACCTAAAACTCATAAAATTCCCTACAATATATAAAACCCCTAAAAACCAAAAGAAAACATAAAAAACCTCAAAAAACCTAAAAACCGTAAATAACCCAAAAAAACCCATAAAATCCTAACAGACCAATAATATCTATTAAAACCATTAAACCCATAAAAATGTGAACAATCTATATAAACCATAACAATACTAAAAAACTAAAGAAAACCGCAAAAAACCAAAAAAAATCCTAAAACCAAAAAACATTAAAAAACCCGAAAAACCTTCAAAATCCCTAAAAACCCAAAAACCCCCATAAAATCTAAAAAATACCAAAACATTCCTAAAAGAAAAGAAACCCAAAAACCCAGAACAACCCTAAGTAAACGTTAAAAATATAAAAATTCTTAAAACCCATAAAAATATATAATATTTTATAAACCCTAAAACCCCTTAAAACATGTAAAAACACCTAAAACCCTAAAGAGACATAAAAATCCAAAAAATCAAAAAAAAATATGACTAAAAACATAAAAAACCCTAAAACACATGAAAAAACCTAAGAAAACAATAAAAATATACAAACAATAAATACTATTAAAAACATTAAAAAAATTCTATGAACACAAAATAAATATAAAAGACCCTAAAAATTAAAAACCCCTCAAAACCATAAAATCGAATAAAAATATAAAAAACCAAAAGTTCCAAAAAACACTAAAAACCCACTAAAAACTCTAAAAATAATTTTAACCCCAGAAAAAGATAAAAAAATATAAAAACCTTTAAACCCCAAAAAACTCAGAAAAATCCATAAAAATAGTAAAAAAAACCTAAACCCTCAAAAACTCTAAAACCCCTCAAAATCCCTAAAACCCCTTAAAACCATGAAAATACTAATGAATACATATAAATACATAAAAAGGTAAAAACACCAATAAACAGTGAAGAGCCCTAATAAAATCTTTAAAACATTAAAACTCTTAAAACCCTAAAAACCTAAAAATGCTAAAAACCCTAAAACCTGTAAAAAACAAAAAACCTATATAACCCCCAAAAAAACCATAACAACTCTAAACACCATAAAACCCAAAAAAAACTCTAAAAACCTTTTAATCCCCTAAAAATGTTAAAAAACTCAAAAACCCCTTAAACCCCTAAAAATTAAAAAATCCCTGAATCCCCCCAAAAAGAATAAAAACCATAAAAATCCTTAAAAACCAAAAAATCCCAAAAACCCCAAACACCATTAATGTCGTAAAATCATTAAAATCCCTAAAAAAGATGAAAAACCTAAAAACCTAAAACACCTAATAAAACCTTAAAAACATAGAAACAATTAAAACCCATAAAATTATAATGAATTCTATAAACACTAATAACCATTAAAACCTTAAAAACCAAAACCCCTAAAAGCCAAAAAAAACCATAACAATACATAAAAAACCTAAAAACCTATTTAAAATTCTAATTCCCATTTAAACCCCTAAAAATGTTAAAAATCCCTAAAAACCATAAAACCATAAAAAGCTAAAAAAATCCTTACTCCCCAAAAAACCATAAAAACAATAAAACCCATCAACACCCATAAACCCCTAAAAACCTAAAAAATCCTAAAGACTCCCTAAAAATCACAATAAAAAACTAAGAAAATGCCGAGGAAAAATATATGGACTTTAAAACATGTAAACCTCTAAGAAACCTAAAATCAAAAAAAAAACATATAAATCCAAAAATCATCAAAAACCCTAAAACCCATAAAAACTTAAAACACCCTAAAAATAAAAAATATAAAACCCCCTAAAACCTTGAAAATAGATTATAAAAATATTAAAACCTAAAATCACATATATCCCCAAAAATGATAATAACTCCAAAGAAACCCTAAAAAGACCATAAAACCCCAAACTTCCCTTAAGAACCTAACAAAATGGAAAATCCTTAAGAACCCAAACAACACATAGAAACCCTAAAAACCCACAAAGAACTCTATAAACCGATTAAACCTCAAAGATCATTTAAAAACACCAAAAAAAATTAAAACCTATAAAAATACAAACACCCCTAAACATCCAAAAAACTAAAAAACCATAAAAAACTCTAAAAGCCCTCAAAGTCCCCAAAAACCATATAAACTAATGAAATCCCAAAATTAACAAAAATATTTATATATTTCAAAACCATAAAAACACTGAAAACCCAAATGATTTAAAACAAAAAAAACATAAAATCACTAAATGACACTAAAAAATCTAAAATCCCATTAAAACCAAAATAAAAAAACCTTAAAACCCCATAAAATCCTTTAAAAACAATAAAAATCCAAAAAAACCCTAAAAATAATAAAAACTAAAAAACCCTTCGAACCCATAAAAATTCTAAAAACACTCAAAAACCTAAATACCATAAAATACTTGAAAAGCCCCAAAAAACTAAAAAAACCATAAAAACACTAAAAACATAAAGACCCCTAAAAACCCTAAAAAAACCTAAAACCCATAAGAAAGCATAAAAATCCAAATATATATATATATATAGATAAATTCCAAAAATATAAAAAAAAACCATAGAAAAAACCATAAATATCATTAAAAACTAAAACACACATAAAACCCCTAAAAAACTACAATGCTAAAAACTATAAAAAAACCCTAAAAACACTAAAAAACCGAAAAAATATAAACCCATAAAGCCCCTAAAGACATAAAGCCCCTAGAAACCCATAAAAAACCAAACACCACTAAAAACTCGAAAAACCCTTTAAACACCTAAAAGCATAAAAAATTATAAGAAACCATAAAAACTCTTAATAACTCAGAAAACCCCTAAAACCCCTAATACCCCTCAAAATCCCTAGAAACCATAAAATCCATAAAAATCCAAAAAATACTAAAAATTTAAAAAAATCTAAAATGAAAAACCCCTAAAAACACAAAAATACTCTAATAAAACCATAAAAATTTAAAAACAACTAAAAAACCTAATAAACAAAAAAAACTCTAAAAACCCCAGAAACACATAAAAACTCTAATAACCATAAAACAAATAAAACCTTAAAAACCCTAAACCCATAAAAAACCAAAATACCACTAAAAAATATAAAAACCCTTTAAACCCCTAAAAAGGTTAAAAAACTCTTAAAACCATAAAACCCCTAAAATGAAAATAAAACCACAACACCAAAAAAAATAAAAACCCCAAAAACCCAAAAACCCCTCAAAATCCCTAAAAATCAGAAAAAGAATAAAAATCCTATAAAATCCCTAAATGTCCCTAAAAGCATACAAAACCCAAAAAAAACCTAAAATACACTATGAAAATCATAATAACCTAAAAACATATAAAACCCTAAAAACCTAACAATTCAAAAAATACTAAAAAAACCGAAAATGCCCAAAGAATCCTCAAAATCCCAAAAAACAATAAAAAAATTAAAATCATAAAATAGACCTAAAAATCACCAAAAAATTAAAAAACACTTGAAAACCCTACAAACCCCTATAAAATCCTTAAAAATCTAAAAAACATTTAACCAATAAAAACACAAAATCCAATAAAAACACTAAAATACCCAAAAACCCTTAAAATCCTTATAAAATGTAAAACCCATGAAAACATTAAAAATCCTAAAAACACATAAAAACCCTAAAAAGCCCCTAAAACACTAAAAACCCTTCAAAACACTAAAATAGTAAAATAATAATAAAAAACCCTTAAAACCACTAAAATACTCAAAAAACACTAAAACAACAACGAAACCAAAAAATCCCGAAAAATTGTTATAAAATCTGGAAATTCTCAAAATCCATTAAAACCCTAGAAATCAGAAAAATTGTAAAAATTCTCTAAAATTCATGAAAACGTAAAAAAATAACCCCAGAAAAACATGACCACCGCTAAGAAAACAATAAAAACAGAAAAACATAAATTTCTTAAAAATGATAAACACTATAAAAATCTCTAAAAACCCATAAAATCCAAAAAACTATAAAACCCCCCAAAACCATAAAAAACATTAAAAACCCATTAAAACGCTAAATAAAAATTAAAACACTAAGAAAAAAGTGAACCCCTAAAGAGATAAAAATATCTATAAAACCATAGAAACCCTAAAATAATCCATAAAAAACATAAAAACCCAAATAACATAAAAGCCCTAAAAACCCAAAAAAAAATCCTCAAAATTCCTAAAATAAAAAAAGAATAAAAATCTTTAAAATACCGATAAATCACTTAATACATAAAAACAATAAAAATTAAAAAATCCCAAATAATCTAAACACTTAAACCCCCCAAAAAACCCAAAAAACCCTAGAGAACACAAAAAACTCTAATGAAACATAGAATCCCTAAAAAAATAAAAGAAAATATCTGACTCTCAAAAAACCATAAAAACCGTAAAAACTAGAAAAACAAATCATTAAAATTCGGAAAATCACTAAAATCATGATAACCCATAAAAATCCTAAAAAAGCTGAAAACCCCATTCATATTTACAAAATCCTTAAAACCCAGAAAACTATTAGAAAACTATACAAACCTAAAAAACCTAAAACCACTAAAAATCTAAAAATGATAAAAACCCATAAACCCAATAAACCCCCTAGAAACCATAAAAACCATAAAACCCCTAATCCATTAAAATCCCTAAAACCCCATAAAATCCTGAAAACCACTACAAACTCTAAATCCCGTTTAAACCTATAAAAAATGTTTAAAATTTATAAATAACCTAAAAAACTCAAAAAAACACTTTAAAACATACAAAAAACCAAAAAACCCCTAAAACCCAAAAAACCGTAAAAATCATTAAAAAACCTAAAAAGAATAAAAAAACTAAAAAAATCCATAAAATTTCTAAAAATACATATAACACTAAATACTATTAATGACCCTAAAAATCTAAACCTGCTCAAAATAATAAAAACACCTCAAAAAGCTAAAAATACTAAAAAAAACCAAAAACCCTAAATTATATAAAACCCCTAAAACCATTAAAACCCCACAGATCTATAAAAACACTAAAACCCAACAAAGAACTCTAAAAACCCTTACACCACAAAAATCGTGAACAAATATAAAAAATCTTAAAACCCCAAAAAAACTCAAAAATACATAAAAGACCCCAAAAACATTCAAAAACATGAAATCCCGAAAAACCTCTCAAAATACATAAAAATAAATAAACACCATAAAACCCTAGAAAATCCTTAAAAATTTAAAAGTCCCTAAAATGCTAAAAAACTTAAGAAAACCATAAAAACCTAAAAACTAAAAAATCACTAAAACCCCCAAAATTCTATAAACTGCACAAACTATAAGAACCCCTAAGAACCATTAAAACCCGTAAAAACATACAAAACCCCTAAAAGTAAAAATATCAAAAAAAACCCCTTTAAACCCCTAAAAATGTTAAATACTGTAAAAACTATTAAACCCCCTATGAACTAATTTTTTTTGAAAAACCATAAAATTGTAAAAAATTAAAAAACCCTAAATACACTAAAAACCATGAACATCGTAAAAAATAATTAAAAATCCCTAAAACCATAATATTTCATAAAACCCAAAAGAAAACCATATAACCTAAAAACACTTAAATCACCTAAAAATACTAAAAAACACTAAAATCCCTAAACAAACATAAAAACCCTAAATACGATAAAATAACTTAAAACAACTAAATACTGTAAAACTCTAAATTACTATAAAAACAATAAAAAATTACTATAATCTCTAAAAACCCAACAAACCCTTAAAATGATAAAAAAATTCAAAAAGCTGTAAATCCCCTAAAAAATTCCAAACACACTAAAATAAAAGAAACCCTATAAACTCTTAAAAACTCTCAATCCTTCTAAATCCCTAAAAACCCTAAAAATCCCTAAAAATCCTAAAAACCCTAAAAATACTGAAAAATAAAAAAACCCCTGAAATCTCTAAAAAATTATTAGAAAAACAAAAAACAATTAAAACCCCTGAAAACCTAAAATATAATAAAAACCCTAAAAAACACAAAAAAATGACACTAAAACCCCCAAAACCCGCTAATAACCATAAAACCCCCTAAAACCTTTAAAACATTAAGAACACAAAAATCCATAAAAATCTATAAGAACACTAAAAACCATTTACACCCCTAAAAATAGAAAAAAAACTCTAAAATTTTAAAAACATTAAGAACTCAGTGAATCCAAAAAAACCCAAAAAACCCTCAAAATCCTAAAAATCACTAAAACCCCTAAAAACCATGAAAATTGTAAAAACTCGTAAATATCCCTAAAAATGTAAAAAACCACAAAACCCTAAAACCCTTAAGAAATCATTAAAATCCTAAAAACAGTTAAAACCCCTAGAAAACCTAAAACACAAAAAACACTAAAAACCCTGAAAACCAAAAAAACCCCAAAATTGTAAAAACCCGAAAAACCTATAATAACCCTCAAATACCACTAATAATATATTAAAACATTTAAACCATTAAATTTTTTTAAAAACTCTAAAAAACCTTAAAAACCCTTAAAAACTCAAAAAATCCATAAAACCACAATAAAATCCAAAAACCCTTAAACACTAAAAACCCTCAAAAAAATCCTAAAAATCCCTAAAAACCTAAAAAATCCAAAAAATCCTAAAATCCCTAAAATTACCTAAAAAATTACAAAAACACTAAAAACACTGAGAAAACCTTATAAAACCATAAAACCCTAAAATACATAAAAACCTAAAATAATAAAAAAATTAAAACTCTTAAATAACTTAAAAAACCATTAAACCCCTCAAAATCCCTAAAACCTCAATGAAAACATAAAAATCCCTAAAAAATCCATAAAAATATAAAAATATGTAAAATTATCTATAACCTTCAAAGACCTTAATAAAATATACAAAATAAAGAAAACACATAAAATTCCAAATAAAACTAAAAATACTAAAAAGCGAAAAATACCCCATAAAACCTAAAACCCCATAAGAACCATAAAACCCCTAAAAAAATAAACCATAGAACCCATAATACCATAAAAACCCACTAGAAATTATAAAAACCATTAAACCTCGTAAAAGGATAAAAAACTCTAAAAAACAAAAAAATCAAAAATAAATCCTAAAACCCAAATAACCATAAAACCCTAAAAACAATAAAAACCCTAAAATATTAAAACATCATAAATACCCTAACAAAATAAAAATCACAAAAAAAATTATAAAATTTAAAAAACCATAAAACTCTAAAAACCATAAAATCCCATAAAAAGCTCATAAAACCCTTATTACCCTCTAAAAACTATCAAAAACAATTAATCCTATGAAAACATTTAAATAATATAAAATCATAAAAACCCTAATAACTGAAAAAATATCATAAACACCCCTAAAAATCATAAAACTCCTAGAAAACCTCAAAATCACTTAAAACGCTAAAACCATAAAAAGAACAAAAAAGTTCTAAAATCCTTAAAAATGTAAAAAACCCTAAAACCCCTAAGAAAACCATAAAAACCTAAACAAGAATAAAACCCCTAAATATTCTAAAACACTAAAAACCCTAAAAACCCATAAATGTCACTAAAACAATAAACACTTCTTTAAACCTCTAAAAAGTTTTAAAAACTCTTAAAAACCATTAAACCCCTAAAAGACATGAAAAAACCTAAAACCAAAAAAATGCAATGAACTAAAAAACCCTAAACCTTAAAAATCAATAAAATCCCTAAAAACAGATAAAAATCATAAAAAGAGCCATAAAAATTCCAAAAATCATACAAACCTATACAAATATAAAACCCCTAAGAATACAATAAAAACCAAAAACATTTTAAATCCCTAAACCCTACAAACCTAAAAACCATAAAACCCCTACTGATCTAAAAACCCCAAAAACCCCAAAAAACCAATAAAATCAATAAAAACTATAAAAACCTTTTAAAACTCTAAAACATTAAAATCTATAAAAAAATCATAAACACTCTAAAAACTCAAAAAACCCAAAAACCTGAAAATCCCTAAAACTCATAAAACCCTAAGAACCCATTGTAGGGTCCTGAAAAGACCGCAAGGGAGATTCTACCCAATTCCCCCCAAAATAATTGGGCAAATGTGTGGATAATACTAAAAGGATGGAACAAACCGAACCAGTTCGCAGACCGGTCCAATGATGACGATACGTGACCGGTTCCACGAAGCACCCCCCTCCGTGGACAACTGTCATTCGCGGAATGGAGGCGGGGATCCTCCACGGGCACGAAGTAGGATGGGTGCTGAGCTGGTCCATCGTCATGAACCTCCCCCAACCGAGGACCGCGTCGACCGACCCGGACCACATCCTTTGTCATTCGCAAAATGGAGGCAGAACCCTCCGCGCCCGCGAATCACTCCCCGAGCTAGTTTGGTCCACGGGGGAGGTGCATTCAATGCCCCCGCGAGTTACAGATTGATCAAGTCATCCATAAACCGGGTTTACGGTCATGGGCCTCCACAAAAGGTCTTGCATGACCACAGATACATCCCTTTACCCCAATATATAAAAGTATATAGAGGGGGAAGAGGAGGGGGATCAATCAGATTCAGGTGGAAGGATTTCAAAGGAAGGAGTTTAGGATTTCGCAAACAGCGATGTTCCAGTTCGTGAACCAGAGCAGTTATGAAGCTGGAAGCGATTTATTAAGGAACCGAAAATGCATGACAACATGGTGAACTGTGAACATAAAATAACAATGAAAAGAAGACCGCAAACCATGCCCCCTCTGTGGATGCACTCCCCACGAACCAGGGAGTTTATGCCCCTTTCCCGACCCTTCGCACTGCGTAGCACCCTCCTACGCGGGCGACGCCCCGACCGAAGAACCTCCGACCGACATCCCCCTCGGCTGCTGCTGTTTTCATGGACCGCTCTGCTTACCAACCTGGTACGTGGTCTGAACCCGAAGCCACGAACCACCCTGGTTCACAGGATTCCCACCAGCCCGTAAACCACCCTGGTGTCTGGAATGATCATCAGTCCGCAGACCACCCTTGTTCGTGGATGACCTCTCCAGCCGCGTAGCACCTCCTTACATGAAGGGCGCCACCCCTCATGCACCCGTGTGGCCTTCCAAATCCTTCAGAGTTCCCATTCCCCGAGCCAGATAAAATCCTTCCAATCTGGCCTGATCCTCCACAACCCCCTCATTGGCCTACTCATCGGCCCTCAGTCGAGGCCTCCACCAAAGCCACCAAACCCGTGTGATGTAACCTTCAGGTGCATCAGTGCGCCATTTTGTGTTCACATACCCATAGTAATCGGGGGTGAAGGGGTTTCCCCCAACCTTGAGCAGATTTCTAAACCATTCCTAGGTTCACATTCCCATGGTAATGCAGAGTCTAAGCTTGGGAGTCCCCTTTCTTCCCCTCTACTTTTTGGGACTGGGGCACTTCTCTCCTCCTCGGCCCGTGGCAGACTACCCATCAGACGGAATCCCCCACACACCTCTATACTTCCCCACGGCCATGGCCAATGAAGGGTGTAGTGGGGAAGGGTGTTGCTCCGTCCTTCTTTGGGGTCAAGTCCCTCTCCTGGTGTGCTTTGTCGCCCTAGGCCTCCATCCTGGAGTATGTCCCAACCTCTATTGGCTTCCCTCATGCATAAGCACCATCGCACTTCCCATAGACTCACATTTCGCGAAGTGATCATCTAGTCCCTACTGCTCTTGTTTCTCACACCGAGCATGACTCATGTGGTCTTAGAGTAAGCATCGACCATGAAATCTTCTCCTGGGCTGCCTTAGAGCATAATCCCCACTCATGAAAACTACGAGGACATTGATTCCCAACCATAGGGATACGTACGAAGCCTCCATGAGGTTCAATCCCACTACCCATCGGACCCCTGGTCCCTCTTTATGTCGATTTACTCACGCCTTGGGATGCCTCAGAGCGTAATCCCCATTCTCTTCCGAACTATGTGGACTCTGATCCCTATCTCCTAGGCAGGGTATGTAGGAAGCCTCCCCGAGGTTCAAGCCCAACACCCGGTCGACCCGACCATCTTCACGACGGTTCATCGCGCAAACTCTAGAGTGCATGGTCACGAGGCTTTACGCCAGTTCCGTCTCAATGAGTCCAGACTCCTTAGGGTCATTAGTCCAATGAGGGATGGTAGATATCGAGCCTAAATGATTCTGAACCCCTGCGTCCAGTTGACCATTTCCAACTTGGAGTAATCCGTGGATACTTTGCTTGTGTATAAACCAATGATTTGTGAACATATAAAACATCTTAAATATATAAGAGAGTCCCTGAACATGCAATAATTCCCCCCAAAAGGGTGCGATGAGCCCTACTTCCCATCCTCTCGACCAATGTGATTTTTTAACCATCACTGTTCAAACCACCCAGCGAACACCTGCCTTTGGAAAGCAAGTCCATGTATTGCTTGATATGGAACCATTGGGAGTTTCGAGGACAAAAAGGTGCACCTGATATAAGTGATTAAGTAGAACCCAAACTTCTCTAATCAACCATCGGGTACTGCTTGTTTCTCCCCCACAACCCCGTTGTGTGCCGCAAGACAAAAAATGGTGATCCCAACATGAATATTTAACCCAGAATGACAGATTTAACATACTCCCACTCTGTTCCCCCTTTATACTCACAAGGAGGGCCAGGAAAGGTCATTAATTATCCATGGGATCATGAGATGATGATTTGACGAGTTTTCTGTTTGCATTTGGTAAAATGTTTTACAGGTACCATACGGAACTCCCTTTGATCAAATGGAATCCCGAAGGAACTCACAGGAATGTGCTTCCAACAATGTAATGATCGGATGACCTCACCAACGGAGGACCCCATCACCTACCCAGAATCTTCAACGCTGGGTCTCAGATGCGTTGATCCGAGAGTACCACGTGAACGGTACTCTCTCGATGGTGGAGGAGGCCATGCACGCCCTCCAATCCGCCAGAACTCGCCGGTCGCCTGTCCAGTAGCGGCCGTGAAAGCAGATCTAGACGGCTCTTGTTGCCGTCTCAAACCATTTCGGGAGTCTATCCCCGGAACGAGACAATGTGTACCTCCCTTATCTTAGGGAGACAGATGAGGTCGATGCTGAGGACCCCATCCCCACTGAATGGGGGTTAAGCTCCAAGGCCCCAGCCGAAAGACGTCGTCATGGTTACGCCACGACTCAATATCCTCTCGCCAAGGATGACGTCACCCCGAGGATCTAGGTCCATGCTCCCCAATCTTCGGCCCCTCAGACCGCCCGATGAGGGTGAAAACATACAACCAGGGACAGGATATCACCTGGGTCCCTGAGGAGGAGCTCCGCTGCCCAGTCTCGGAGACGTATCATGAGCAGGCACATGCACCTATTCGCTCCTCCATAGCCTGCCATCCAGACATGGCGGCATTATACGAGAAGGTGTGCATCGCCGCCGGGCTCCATCAAGCTTTTAGCTCACACAACACATCACCTACTTGATAGGCACCTCTCCCTGCCCAGGGTCGTGAAGCCCGCCAATCCAACTGGTGGCGACCCAGCGCCTGCAAGACCAGCTCCTAGAAGATGCTCTTGACGCCTACCATCCCAGCATGGTGGCGATCAACAAAGTCTGCCAACATGATGTGGCTAAAAATAATAGGCGGCCACGTCTCCCTGCCAATAAAGGCCAATGACTCGATATGGTGGGAAACCAACATATGTTTGGACAGCTCCCTACAGATTCAAGTAAATTCTTCCATCCTGATGTGGCGGCAAACAGAGAGATAAACTGGCATATCCCGGCCCAGTGGAAGATTCGTTCACCTTCCCCGACATAGAAGAATTGTCAGTACCCACTCACCACTGGAGGACCAGAGAAGGATATTCCTACTCTGATACCAGAATGGGCCTTCATACCAGTTCCAGCCAAATATGTCATTCTGCATATCATGGCAATGATGGATGAGCATGTATCGATCCCAAATCATATCTTGCATACTTTCCTAAATGTAATTGCATCAGCGGCAACAGCAAGGACTCGGTCCTGTGAGCCCATCTCCCGAATTGAGGCGACTCATCTAAGAGACTAGATATCCTCCGTGGAGTAGATCTACATCTCTTCTTCTTCCCAAGAGGGCCATCGGGTATATTCCATGACGTAAGGGAACCCAGATCGAATAGCTTCACTCGTTCCAACTGGGGGACACCTGTCCATCATGGTGGATGCTTCAGAGTAGGTATATATCTCTGCTAAAAGTCAAGATGTTCGTCGGCGTATCCTGATAGCATCATGGGACCCAATTAGATAGGGACCCAAAGGTTAAGGTCGTTGTAAACAGCAGACAGTCCCCGTTGCCCGCAAGAAAGCGCCTCGAACACGCTGAAGGCAGCCGGAAAATAAAGAGCGGGATCATGACTCCGCTCTACTGGAAGTTGGGGTTCTCGATGCCGCTAAGCACACATCGAAGGCTCAGAACCCTGACCACCCATTACCATATTATGGGAGTGGCAGTAGTAGTTGAGAAGGTCCTCCCCGCAACATCGCTACGAGCATCTCTGAAGGTCCTCCCTAGAGAACCCGCGGAGGCCTCCCCTGCGGGCTTATAATGATCGATCACGAGAGCTCCTCTATTGATGCGAGTCACGGAAACCCTCCACATGACCATAAGATCAAGCATCAAGAAGAACCTCCACTTGTTGCGGTCCACCCTGAAGTTCCTCCATGGGGTATACACTGCAAACACTCTCCCTGCTGTGGGACCACAGATTATGATTGTAGTCCTCGCTATCATAGTCGCAACTGCGAAGGCTCTCCCTACAGTGACATCTCATCATGACAATAATTCCTTCCCCTTGTCGTGGCCTACCCTGAAGGCCCTCCCTAGGGGTTACGTTGCAACGACACTCCACGCAGCCAGGCATCAGATCACGGTGGTAGTCCTCACCACCCTGGTAACGGAGGTCCTCCCCGTAGAGACTTCAAGCAACGAGAAGGACATCCCCTCGTTGCGGTACATTCTGAAGGCCCTCCCCAGGGTGTACCCCATAGATATTCTCCCTGCGGTAGCTGTAATGGTAGTCCTCTCCATTGTAGTAGCGGTGATGGTAGTCCTCACCACCACGGCTACCATCGTGAGGGTCCTCCCTGCAGTGGACCCAAGACACAAGAAGGTCCTCCCCTTATCGCAGTGTGTCTTGAAGGTCCTCCCCAGGATACACATCAAACATCAAACCATGATGGTCATCCTCACCATGATGGAAGTTGTTGATAAGGCCCTCCCCGTAATAATTCTATGCAGTCAGAAGGTCCCCCCCTTGCTGCGACACGCCTTGGAGGTCCTCCCTAGGGTCTGCACTACAAAAGTCCTCTATGAAGTGAGGCGTCAAGAAGTGATGGTAGTCCTCACCATTGCAGCCGTCATTGCAGAGGTCCTCCCCGCAATGACATATCATATTGACAGGAAGTTCCTCCCCATGTCGAATCAAGCATTGAAAATCCCTCATATGCCGAGGAACTTAGAAGGACTGGATCAAGTATGTCAGATTCCCAATTAGTCACCAATGACACCCTTCTTCAATCGGGAGACATTCTGGGGCCACGTCCATCTTTTGAACCACCTCAGAATAGCCCACATGATGATTTGGAACTTACTAGTCCCACTACCCCCGACCACACTATCGGTGAGTGTCTCAGTTGGGCCAACCAGGTAGAGGAATCACTAGCGGAGGAGTATGAGGACATGTTGCACCAGAGGAAACGACAATCCAAGGATGATATACCAGTTATGTTTTGTCCCACAACCACCTCTCAATTCTTCATACCAAGAGAGTTGTCAGAAAAATGCGTACACGAAATCCGCTACAATATATGGATAGCTCTCTGCCAGCTAAAATCAAGCTTCCTTCCCTACGATGGGTATGTAGACCACTTCAAGACAATAGGATACCTCCTACATCACATTGAACTGGATGCTCTTCCTTCGGCGTGTCAATAATGACCCGAGAGGCGCAAAGGAAACATGGAGATAGCCTGCCTCCGTACACTGCACTAGCTGCGCCGCCTCATTGGTGACGCCCCCAAGGGAGTCCATATCAGGGGATGGGGGGAACATGGAGCTTTGCATTTCACTCCGCTCCCTGCCCAGAAGAACCCGTTCGGCTTGGTGTCCTGTAATTTCATCACGTCAAGACAGCAATCGAGTGGTCTCCCTGTTTGTGAAAGGCAACACACCGAATAGAGTCAGGCCTTGAGTATGTCCCCGAAGCGTCAGGCCCGACGGGAACAAGACATTCAAGAACATCTGAATCAGGCCACCAAGAGAATACAAAAGGCCTCTCACCTAAGAGAGGCCAATCAGAAATCATCGCCTGCCTCCCAAGTAGGAATTTATTCACAGAATAACTTGGCACCAAACTCAGTCCACCCCCGAATGGGTGCACACATGATCAGACAGCTAGCAATAGCAGCAGCCACTACCGCAATCCAGAGTGAACCCCAGCCTACAGGGCTGGGGAAATTTTTAACAACAAATGCCTCCATAAGACCCATAAAAATGGGAAGATACTCCACGTCTAGGGAAGGGAGCCAACCCCAGCCCTCAGGGCTAGGGGCATTTTTACCAGCTCAACAACAACCTCCCCCAAGAGAATCTGTATTCTCTCGTCTAGGGAGGAAAGTCAGAAGAGGCGGTCCGTGCTCTATCCCATCGTTTGAATCATCATCCCCGCTGAGAGGGAGGCAAACCATAAGGTCACATCAAAGAACTCTCTACTTCACCCTTCATCAAGGAGTCCAAGGGAAATCTCAGGTCATGAAAAGGAAGGCCAACAAAATACATGGGAGATCCTCTTCCTATTTGGAAGATGAAATCTTCTCCGCCCCGCGATATGCATCCATCAACGCCATTGAGGTTAACCCCACGAGTGACACCAGAGATGATGAAAATCTAGATGGATCAGAAGATGATCATCTATCCAGGCTGTAACTCACAATGAACCACCATGTGTGCACACCCGGAACTAGAGGGCCGCACTAAATATGGCCTCCCCTTCAGCTATCCTCCCTCTGCATACCCTACGAGCTTCCAACAAGGATAAGAACAGAGGACCAGTTACACATAACCCATCCCCTTATCTCGATAAGAATGATCCACTCATGCTCAAAGATAGGTTCTCTTGACAGGATGAGGAAGTGGAATAATTGAGGTAGCTTAACGCCGAACTACTCCAAAGGAACTGTCGTATTGAAAGTGCGTCCCAAGAGGAGGCACATCTTGCATTCTCAGTAAGTGCACCTCAAGGACCCATGTTTACCCCACCCAATGAGGCGTCCGGTCCATCCAAATACCTGAACTTAGATTCGGGCGAATACCAAGACTTCCCTCCACTCATGAAGCAACCGGAGAAAGTATGTATGAACCCTACGAAGGTGTCCTGAGCGGCATATGCACCCTTGGTGCTGGCTGAGCCGAATCCTCAAGCAATGCCTCATACAACACATGCCCAAGACTAGGCCCAATAGGATGTATACCAGGGTCTCACCAACACCATCGAGGCACTGACAGCTCGATTGGAAGCGGTGGAAGGTCGACGCACTTCGATACCGCAAGGGCGGAAGCCCTAACCGGATTGGGTGAGAAACACACCACCTCTACCCAATTTTGGTAACCATGTATTCCCTATTTTCAATGGATTAGGCGATCCAGAATAGAACATGATGCACTGCGCGTCCAATTGAGACCCTATTATAGGAACTCCGGAACAATAGGATGCAGGGAAACTCATATGCTTCATACAGAACTTACAAGTATCTACCTTTATCTGGTATACGAGTCTGCCAGCCTAGTCAATAAAAAGGTGGGAAGACCTTTGGCAGCAGTTCCAATTCTACTTCAGCTTATTTTTCCTAAAACAATGGTCAGTGACCACTTGAACTGCAAGCATAGGGAGAAAGAGAGGGTCTCAGATTTCATCGCTAGATGGAATAGTCTAACCTACTATCTGAACAGGCCAATGCCTCAAGACGAGTTGCTCGCTATATGCATCGACAATCTTCGAGATGAGATGCGAACACCGCTCATACCAGTGGAGTGCACCACTGGCTTCTGCCATCTCTTGGCCATTGCCCAGAGAATTGAAGACTCCCTATAGAGGACCAATTTGAAGTCCCGAATATCCTCGCAGGCTCCTGAAAAGTGAGCGTCTAGAGCTGAAGCATCCCCTATCATGCTCAAGCCAGCCTCTATGCCTGCTCCACTGCTCAGGCCTCCACCAAATCATCAAGGACCCCCTGTATATTAGCAGCCACCTCCGCCCAAGCAGGACAATTAGAGAGGATCGAAGCAGAACCAGTTTGAGGAACGAAGACACAAATTATATTCTTTCGAAGAGGACCAAGTCTGCGGCTACTTCATCGCCACCTTGAATTGCAACTTTCTCCACCTCCTGGAGCCGAGGAAACATGAAGAAGTCATCCGCGATGTCAGTCCAGACTACTGTCCCTACCATTGAATGTTGGGACACAATATTCAGTAATGCATCATCTTCAAAGTCCTCTTGCAAAGGATGGTAGTCTCCAGGAAGGTCGAAATGGGACCACCCCTAGTGCATGTGACGTATATTTCATCCACTGACTCTAACAAGGGGGAGGAGTGGCATGACGTCACCATAAAGAAGGGGGTAGAAATTTGTTAAATGGATGACTCGGAAGACTATCAATCGAGCCTAGGGCATACTCCAAGCTCAACTACAGCATCCAGTGTGGCCGCTAATAGCCCCTGATGACACACAACCTACAGTATAGGCCTCACAACCCTCCATGAGCCCGTCATCCAAGAATAGTTGAAAAGGGAGGAGACAAGTGCAAGAATAGCAGCCCGCAACGAGGCTGAAGTTAGCCCTGACACTGTCAGATTTCATGCCCCCAAAATTGGCGCTACGGGCACTGACCCGCCAAACAACACCATAAGGGACAACCGTTCAGGTTGACCTATCAGAGGATGAGGATAAAATATTTGGTTCCATCAACTTCATCCATCTTATGGAGTCGTTCCCTAACAAAGGGTATGGTTACGAACCCGAGTTCCCGACACAAGGAGTCGGGACAAGGAATCGCAGAGGCAGGGGATACCAGGGGACGTGCAGTCGCGGCCGAAACCAACCCTACGGTTGGACCTTGGCCCAAACTGTCAATATCGCAAAAACCCATGGGAGAGCCCTTCAACGGACTCAACAAGAGAAAGAACATCCCCTAACTCAACAAGAAGCCACTCTGGCCCCGTTATTCTGTGGTACCCATCAGGGGAGGAACAAGCGTCTAGCCTCCTAGTGCGCACAAACAAACCGGCTGGGCCGAGTCCCCAGAATGTGGGGATATTGTTGGCATCTGACCCCGCAGCCGGTCCCTCCTCTTCACACATTCCAACTCTCAAGATGCTTTCTAAGACTCTCCCGCCAGCGGAGATGCATCGGCCGCTGGAGCAAAAATACAACATCATTAAGAATCTAGTGTCAGTACCAGCCAATCTGTTAATCCTGGAGGCCCTGGGTTTGTCATCCGATGTCAGGGAGGCACTTATAGAAGCCTTGCTCAGCCCCCTGGAGTTTCAAGCCAAGGTAGCTACCGCCGAGATTTACCGGACGGAGACTGACTCGTCTGAATGCAATGTGGTGATTTAATTCACTGACAAAGATGAAGATGACGTCATGCTGGGACATATCAAACCATTGTATGTGTCCAGCGCACTAAATGATGTTGACATCCATAAAGTCTTTATCGACAACGGCTCTGGAGTTAACATCCTTCCCCTACGGACACTCTGTAAGCTGGGCTATAATGAGAATGACCATGTACCCTCATCCACAACTCTGTTAGGTTAAGAAAATAGTGGGCAGAAGCCAATGGGACAAATCACGCTAAAGGACCATTTTGGTGACCTTGTGGCCTATTCGGAATTCCTGGTGGTCCGACAGAACACAACATTCAATGCCCTGCTGGGAAGGTCATGGCTCCATAAGCACATGGTCGTTCCTTCATCCTACCACCAGTGTATTATTTACTGCCACAATGGGAAAAGTGGGACATTACACGCCGACAAGGCCCCTTTAGAGCTCCCCGAGTCACGCTACATTGATGCCTGGTTCTATGAGAAAAAGAAGAAGAAGCCTTTGGTCGATGGTGTTGACTAGATTCCCACTCCAAATTTCCTTGAAATGGTTCATGATGACCCCCTCAGGAAGCTTGACAGAGACTACATACTTCCCATCAACCATATTGAGAGAAGGGGTTCATGTTCGGACACACACTCAGACGTATTCATGACTTCCGCCATAATGGTCGAGCGTGACAATCCAGGAACGTCCACCAACCCTCAATTTGGGGGCGAATAGTTGAGTGAGGATGCCCACAATGCCTCGCCTACAGACTCCCAGGAGCCCGAGTCAAGAGCTCTCCCCCCGTCAGATCAAGAAGATGAGGATTTGGGAGAAGAAGAGGATGAAGATCTCAGGGATGCACCTCTCGCATTTGAACAAGGTATATCCACCACGGTGGACGAGCTTAGAGAAATAAACCTGGGTACAGAGGAAGACCCGAGGCCCACTCTCATTAGTACAGCTATGTCTCCCATGTAGCATGAGGTGTATACCTCCTTCCTGAGGAAAAATCGAGAAGTATTTTCCCGAAATTACATAGAAATGTCGGGACTCGATCCCAAAGTGGTGATGCATCACCTCGGTCTGCCAGAAGACCATCGGGGCTATAAGAAGGCTGCCAGAAGGACACACCCCTCACATGATGCCAAAATAGAGGCTGAAGTTGATAAGATTATTAAAGAAGGCTTCATTTGGGTAGTCCAATACCCCATCTGGTTGGCCAACATCATCCCTGTAAAGAAAAAGAACAGAAAAATCTGTGTTTGCATCGATTTTAGGGATCTCAATCGGCATTTCCTGAAAGATGATTTCCCATTCCCAATCACTGAGTTATTAATCAATGCAATGGTCAGGTATGAGGCTCTATCCTTCATGGATGGCTATTCTATGTATCATTAAATCAGGATAGTCCGAGAAGACAAAGAAGTCACTGCCTTTAGAGAACCTCAAGGAATATTCTGTTACAGGGTCATGCCCATTGGTATCAAGAATGCTGGCGCCACATATCAACGTGCCATGCATCATATCTTTAAACCATTTCTGAGGAGATTCATTCAATTCTACATGGATGACTTGGTGGTTAAGTCTAGATAGCGCTTAGATCACATGTCATACCTTGAGACCATCTTCAACAAACATCGATAGCATAGCTTGAAGATGAACCCCTTGAAGTGCGCCTTTGGGGTTACCTTAGGGAAATTCCTTGGCTTCATCGTACACCATCGTGTCATCGAGGTAGACCCTAAAAAGTCAAAGGATATCCTTGGACTACCACCTCACCGAAATCTCACTAATTTGAGAGCATTCCAGGGGATCCTGGCCGACATCAGGCGATTCATAGCCAACCTGGCATGAAAATGTTTTCCCTTTATCAGGTTAATGAAGAAGGGAGTCACGTACCAATGGACAGATGACTTCCAAGAGGCGTTTGATAGCATAAAGAAGTACCTCATGGGCCTGCCAGTGCTCATGCCCCTCGTTGAAGGAAGACCTCTCATCCTATACATGACGGCCCTAGAGTGGTCACTGGGAGACTTCCTCGCACAAAATAATGATGTCGGTAGTGAAAATAGTCTCTATTACCTCAGTCGAACCATGATTGATTCTGAGACTCGATACTCAAACATCGAGAAGAATTATATGGCCCCGGTGTTCGCAGTTCAAACATTGCGACATTGTCTGAAGCATCATGAAGTCCATTTGGTCTCGTGTAATAACCTGTTCAAGTACATCCTAAGCCAACCAATGTTGACAAGGCACCTATCCCGATGGGTAGTCATCATGCAACAGTTTTACATCCGGTTTGTGCCTCAGAAAGCCATCAAAGTCCAGGCATTAGCAGATTTTCTGGAGGAGCACCCTTCAACTGGGACCACCACAACAGACATTGAGCTACCTGATGAGGACATCTTTGCGGTTCAGGAGGAGCTCCAAACATGGGAAATGTACTTCGACGGTGCATCTTGAAGCCCAATCGGGAAAAGAATGGAAGATCCCAAATTTAACATGGTTGGTTTGGGGATAATACTCATCTTCCGAGAAAAGGCAGTCTTTCCATATTCCTTCCTCCTGTGAAAATGATGTACGAACAATGAAGCAGATTATCAAGCCCTCATTGTAGGCCTGGAGCTCTCACTCCAGCCACAAGTACAACACCTTAAGGTAAAAGGTGACTTGGAACTGGTCATCAAGAAAGTCAATGGTGAATATGTTATCAAAAAGGAGGATCTGATTCCCCTGTTTGACCATGTTCAAGGGTTAATGGCGGAATTCTCTATAGAACCAACATTGACCTATATTCCTTGGTCTCAGAATTCCCAGTCTGATGCATTATCCAATGAAGAAATAGCACTGGCTGGCCCAGAACGGGATGATACAGTTATCAGTATTTCTCACCGTCAAATCTTCCTTCCATTCGTCCAGACTAAGACAGAGGAAGTCAACGAAGTCTGTCCTACCCCCAAGACATATACTCCTACCACCTACTGGATGTCCCCCATTGTAAACTACCTTAAATGGGGAGAAATTCCATCAGAGAGGGTTGAACGAGAGCAAATACGGAGAAGGGAAATCAACTTTGTCCTATATGGCGGCACGAGTCAGCAAAAGGTCATCTACAAACAAGGCCTCGATGGAATCCTCCTCAAATGAATTGATGGAGAAGAAACCGTTGCCTTCATGAATGAAGTACATGTCAGGGTATGTGGGGCACATCAGCTGGGGTCCAAACTTTCCCATCAGGTTCGAAGACATGGGGTACTATTGCCCTATAGTGGCACGAGATTGCGAGCGCTTTACTGCAAAATGTCGCTAATTCCAAATTCATTCCAACTTCATACACCAAACCCAGGAATTACTTCATCAGTCCAAGTACTCCTGGCCATTTTCCATCTAGGGAATGGATGTCGGGGGACCATATCCTCCCGCCACAGCCAAACAACTGAATTATATTCTCACCGCAATCTAATTCTTTTCCAAATGGGCAGAAGTTGTGCCCCTTAAGAAATTCGGGGCAAGAAGCATTGTCAGCTTTGTGAAAACCAATATCATCACCAGATTTGGTGTCCCTCATACCATACTGACGGATAACGACACCAACATCTGCTCTGCTGAATTGGAAAAAACTATACCAAGAATATGGTATCAAGGCTAACCACTCATCCCACTACCATGCAGCGACCAACAAACAAATATGGGATTTCAACAAGACCCTCTCAACATTCTCTACAAAATGGTTGAAAAAGACAAGAAGTCATGACCGGATAAAATCCTTCATGTATTGTGGGCTTACAGAACCACAATCTGCAGCGCTACTCGGGCTACTCCGTACTCATTAGTTTATGGAAAAGAAGCGGTTCTGCCCATTGACCTCCAATTTCCCTCGCTCCGTGTTTCGGTTTGTGATCAATTATCCAACGATAAAGAATCTGAAAAGTGGTTAGAGGAATTGGAACTGCTAGATGAGAAGCGGTTGCACACATTGCACCATCTAGAAGTATATTAGAACCGGATTTCACGAGCCTTCAATAAAATTATCTGTCTTCGGTCTTTCTTGGAAGGAGAATTGGTGTTGGTCCTCCGAACCCCAATGATACCTGGAAAGAAACCTCCAAATATGGAGCCAAAGTGGGAGGGACCATATGTTATACACAAGGTCTACTACAATGGAGCGTATTCCCTGATATCCATGGACAAGAAATTCACCACTGATCCTATAAATGCAAGATTCATGAAGATGTATTTCGCATAGATAACTAAAAGAAGTTGTCGTCCGAGCTGCAGGACGATAAATGACCAAGAACCCAATGGTCCGAACTCTATGACCCTAAACTAAGAGTATTTTGTCCTCACCAGTATAACTAAAAGTAGTTATCATCCGAGCTGTAGGACCTTAAACTGCCAAGCACCCAATCGTCCAAACTCTATTACCCTAAACTAAGAGTATTTCTTTCTCACCGCATGACGTTAAACTACATGGATTTCAAAGAACTATGTACGGATTGATTTGTTCCTTCGCAGGATACATAGAGATAGGAGGACCCCCCATACTAGCCCAGCCACCCCTGTATAAAAAAACAAAAGAGGGAAAGAAAAAAATGCCATTTTCCCCCTTGTACAGACCAACCCTACATGGGGTGTATTATCCGTCATCACCACACAACGTTAAACTAAACGGATTTCAGAGAACTACATACAGCTTGATTCCTTCCCTCATAGGATATGTAGCGATGCCAGGACCCCCTACCCTGGCCGATCCACTCCCAAATGATTAAAAAAATGCCCATTCCCCCATGTAGGACCAGACCTTCATGGGGTGTACTTCTTTCAGAGAACTACGTACGGCTTGATTCCTACCTTCGCAGGATACGTAGAGACACCAGGGTTCCCCATCCTATCCCATCCACCCCTAAATAAAAGTTAATAATGCCCTCTACCCCCGTGTACGGAACATCAATGCACGGAGTGTATTCCTCATCCTTACCAAATGATGTTAAACTGCACAGATAAGGGTAAAAAAATTACCTTTTCCCTCCGTGCATGGACCGGACCAGCATGGGGTGTATTGTCTTTCAGAGAACTATGTCGTCCATGATTTCTGCCATCGCAGGATACGTGGTGATGCCAGAATTCCACACCTTGGCCCAACCACCATAACTGAAGCAAAAAATACCCCCTTCCCCTGTGTATGGACTAGACCCACACTGTGTGTATTCCCCAAAAGAACTACGTAAGGATTGATTCCTGCCCTCGTGGGATACGTAGTGATTCCTGGATTCTATATCCTGGCCCAACCATTTATTCAAAAAAATTCCCTTTTCCCCGTGTATGGACCAGACCTACACGGGGTGTATTTTTCATCCTTACCGCAAAACGTTAAACTGCATGGAATTCAGAAAACTACATGGGTCTGGATTCTTTCCCTCACAGGATACATAGTGACACCAGCGTCCCTCACCCTGGCTTAGCTATCCCCAAGTAGAAATTGGAAATGCCATTTCCCCCGTGTTTGGACCAGACATGCACGGGGAGTATTTTTCGTCCTCACTTCACGACGTTAAACAGCACAGATAAGATTTCAAAAAATCTCCCTTTCCCCCGTGTAGGGACCAGTAATGCATGGGGTGTATTTTTTGTACATACTGCACGACATTAAACTACACAGATAATGAAAGTTAAAAATTCCCCTTCCTCTATGTGCGGACCAGACCTGCACGAGGTGTATTCTTTTTCTTTACCGCATGACGTTAATCTGCACGAACCATGTCCTCACCACACGACGTTAAAATGCATGGAATTTGTCGTGAACCACCCAAGATATATGGTGAAATGATATGTAAATAATCCTTGCGCATTTGAATGCATCCCCTCCATACATCAGACTCCACGACCTGAATAATTATGGATCTTCATAACCATCCATGGCCATCAGAAGTGGAAATTTATCGACCTGTGGACACCTTTGCATGAATATCCATACCATGCCCTCATCAGATCTACATATTGATACCCCCTGGTCCATCTACCAAAGGTAATATTTCCACAGGTGAGACTCTTCCTAGATCCGTACGCTTACCAGCCACAGAGCCCCCATAACATACCTCATGATCCAGAAATTTATGGTGCAGTGGTTTACAAGTTCGTCCCCTTCTCACATCCAAAATTTTCCAGGGTATCCCTACCCATCTTTCCTATTTATCCGCAAGTGGTTCACATGACGACCTACTTCTACGAACGTCAAACCAATGTTAGGCTACTTTTTCTCAACGGAAAATTGTAGTGAAGATGTTTCTTGTATGCTCAAACACCATTATCCCTGCATCCCGAACTCTGTACTGTGAGCAACCTCAAATTTTCATAATCATTCATGGCCATCGGAAGTGGAAAGTCATCAACCGGAAGGCACCATTTCATGACTATGCATACTATTCCCTCAGCGACTCTACAAATTGATTTCCCCTAGCCCATCGACCAAAGGAAATATTTCCTCAGGCGACACACTTCCTAGCTCCGTACGCTTACCGGCCTCAGTGCCCCCACAACCCATCTCCTGATCCGGGAAACCTCAGAGTTGCAGTTTACAACCTTCATCCCCCACCCTGTTCAGATTATATCAGAGCATGGTAACTCAGTTATCCTTCGAGTGACTGTAGAAATAGTCACCCAATGGTCCGAGCTCAATGACCATTAAACTAGGATTACTTCTTCCTTACCGCACGATGTTAAACTACATGAAGTGAAGGTACACCCCTGCGCACAAAAAAAACCAGGTCCGAATGTTCCCGACATGTCCAGACATTTTCTTACCAAATGACAGACTTCATGGCCCAGAGAATTACGGATCCTCATAACCATTCACAACCATCGAAAGTGGAAATTTATCGACCCATGGACACCTTTTCATGACTATGCATACCATGCCCACAATGGATATGCATATTGAAAGACCCTTGCCCGTCTACCAAAGGTAATATTTCCATAGGCGAAACTCTTCCTAGAACTATATGATTACCAGCCTTAGAGCCCCATATCATTTCTCCTAATCCAAGATTCCCCGGAAGCACAATTTACACCAATAAACCCCTCTCCACGTCTTGGGCATGTCAATATATTCAAGCCTAGTTACATTCTGATCAAGAGCGGCCTTTGCAACTATGTCCTTGCCGCATGACGTTAAATTGCATGGAACATCCTGGCGTCTTGTAATAAAGCTGCAAAGACCAAGAATTAAACATCCAGGGAAATGCCTCCAACTACAAGAATTTTCAGTAGTTTAAAAATTCCCCCCATCCTCGCTGCATGACATTAAACTGCACAACATCGGAAAAAATGCCCCCCCCGTCATCGCTGCATGATGATAAACTGCACAACGTCCTTGAAAAATGCCCCCGTCCTCACTACATGACGTAAAATTGAATTGCATACTTTAAAAATGCTCCATGTCCTTACATCATGATGATAAAATGCACGGAAGTCATCCTTATCGCATGACGTTAAACTGTACTAAATTTAAAAATGCCCATTTCCTCGCTGCATGACGTTAAACAGCACAACATCCTTGAATAATTCTCCTCGTCTTTACAACATGATGTTAAACTACATGGTCATACTTGTCATGAGTTCAGTAAGGAACAACGGATTTTCTCTGCCCCTCAAAGCATGGGTCAGACCAGCACAAACCATCGCCTCACACCGGCATGAGCAGGAATGACTTCACCCATTCTCAGGAACTTTAGTCTAGACGTTTCTCCCGTATCCAGACACCCTCTACTCATAAATCATACTCTGTACTAAAAAAACCAAACCATAACAAACCACCCCTGGAGGTCCCAAATCTCAACTTCCATAAACTTTCCCGGCTATCGGGAGAATCCAATCATTGACCTAAGAACACCTTTTCATGACTATGCATACCATGTCCTCAGCAGCTCTGCATACTAATCGCCCCTAGCCCGTCTACTAAAGGCAATATTTCCTAAGGTAATGCTTCTCTCCATACGCCTCTTAGCCCCTAATCCCCCATGTCCATCCCGAGATTCGGAAACCCTCTAAGATACAGTTTACCAGTCTCTTTCACAACCCTTCCTGAATATGGGGGAACGTCTTTGATGAGGTTACCAAGAACCAAGAGAAGCCATTCCATTCTAGATAATGTCCCAGCTACATGACTTTAAACTGCGCCAAGCTCCAACTATCATTTACGCTAGATAAATTCATAGGACAAGAACCTTGCTTCCACACACATGATTGATACGGATGTTATCAAAACCGTTCAGACTTCACATACACTTTCTAAGCCACCCCTGGTGGTTTTCATAATTCTCCAAGCCACCCATGTTGGTTTCTATACGTCAGACTTTCATAAAGTACTATGGCCATCAGAAATGGACATTTGTTGACTTAAGGACACCTTTGCACGACTATGCATACCATGCCCTCAGCGGCTCTGCATATTGATCACCCCTGTCCCATCTAGAGAAGGAAATATTTCATTAGGTGATGCTCTTCCTACCTCTGCAAGCCAATACGGCTCCCATACCTTGAGACTTGCCCTGCATGTCGTTCAAATCTAAACACACTCCCTCCACATTCTTCTGAAGGATATCGAGACATCTTTTAATCAATTAAACCTCATTGGGTCCCTTGCCCCACCATATTTGGTCAATGTTGTTCGACCTAAAACATCAGTAATGATAGTCTGGTTGGCGGGACATTAAACCGCTCACAAAAATAAGCACAAAGCATGTTATGCCGAAAACCCGAAAAGGGCGACCTATGAAAAAGTTAGGCCATACCCGCAGGGTCAACACCAAATGGGGCTAGGAAAAATTAGGGCATTAACAAAACAGAAAAAAAGTTTGTGGGGTTTTTTCTAAAAAACCATAACAATAGTCAAACTATGCTCGCTGGATCCCATGGTCCAGGAAAAAGTTAGAGCTCCCTTGCTTTTTATTATTATCAATTGTCCCGAACTCTAGTTATTCCATTTTCAGTGAGTTAACATATACAACAATCATGCCAAATAATTCCTATCATAAAAGAAGACAACCAGAGCGCTAAGGAAAACATTTCTTTGTTCCAAAACAAGGTTGGTAAGAAGGGAATCCACAATCCAGAGCCCCCTCTTTAATGAAAGTACATTACATGAGGTTTTCATCGGATTCAAAAAGTTGTATCAGGCACTGATGAGAATCCTCGATTTTTTGAAGGAGATTCCATAGTAAGGTTGTCTCAGCTTCTACACCAGCCCGCAATGCTTCCGCCTCCTGGTCCGCCTTTGAGCTCGCCCTCATGTCCTCCTCCATCCGCTGCTCCCCTTATTCAATTATGGCGGCGGCGTTAGTCTCTTCTTGTTGCATCCATTATGTGTCATTCCTCAGCACCTCCAGGAAAGAACGCTTCTCAATGACTTCTCCCTGGAGTCTCGCAACTACCTCGACATGATCATAGGCCTCTGTTAGGGAAAGTTGTCGGGTCGCAGAAAGGTTGGATTCAAATTGAGCACCAGAAAGGCGATATTAGAAACCACCCAGTCTCTCCCAATCAGCAACCACCTGCTTTACTATGTCATAAATACCATGGTAGTCGAAGCAATCAAATACCAGCAACATAAACAGATTGCGCAGCTTCTGTAATTTGGTCGGCATCTCGGCCAAGGGCGTCTGAGAAATTATCTTCCAAATTTTCTCCCATGCCCTTTGGTGAGAAGGTCGAAGACTGGAAAGGTCTTGTTGATCAGGCTCAAAGTCACTTCCGGATGAAGATACGTATTCAAGGATGAATGTCACTATGTAGGGACCCGATTTGGCTTCACCCGAAAACTCTAGTGCCGCTGCAATTTCAACCCTGACGGTTGTGGTCACAGGCACGATCAGATCCGACGACACAATCACCAACGCCATAGGTCATGGTCCTAAAGCCTGAAATTCGATAAGACAGATAAGTATCCCTAATCATAAAAGTGAAGAGGAAAGAGTCAGTGTCAAGAGATTGAGAAGCTTACCCATGATCATCAAGGCATCGGTATCCGCAAGCTCTACGCTGCCGCGGCCACTCGAGGAAGACGCTACGTCTTTGAGAGGCAAGGGAGTCCTGGGAACCCCCAGAGGTGTCCAGGTCCTAAGGTCATACCCAAAGCCAGCAGCTCCCAAATATTTCCCCAAGTAGTCGGATACAGAGATCAAGCCCGGGGATATCACTCCCCCGGTAAACAAAATAATGGCCCGCTCTGGGTTTCCGATGACTGTCCTGGCGGCAGGCTCTTCCTCCATCGCTGCGGGATCCATTGGGGTTGAGGCAGCAGGCCCTGTCGGATTTGGGGCCTCTTCGGTAGTCATGGTCGCCCCGTCCTCCCCTGTGATTATAAAGGTCGTATGGTCAGCGGGAGTCTTGACTTCCAGCTATTCCTCATCTGAAATATCTCTGATTGATGAAGGCAGAAGTAAAGCGTTCATATCACTAGCCCCTCCAATAGGGCCCATCATCTCTTCATGTCCAGGTGTGGCTGCAGGTGATCCCTTAGATGATAAGGGGGAAGAAGATACGACTACTAGTGTAGCCATGACCAGGACTCTGAGTGGCCCTACACCATATTCCAAAACAGTTAATAACTGGCAGAATCGGAATATACGAGTTGGGAATCAGGGAAACGAGAAGTCATGATTACCCAACGTTCCCTTTCTAAGTCGTTCCGATAAACGGGACACCAACTTCCATCTCTTGATCTGACCACGGGGCAGTTCTTCGCCTAAAATGCTGAGAGGGGCTTGAGGAGGAAAGACCCTAGCTGGGTCCACAATGGTCGATTCCCTGAGATCAGCTGCTCTAGGAGACACCTCCTCGATCATCCCCATTGCAAAAGGTGTGTGATCACCTACTGCGGTACCATGAGGAGCATACTTCGGGGAAGGAATTTTCCCCTGGGATTCCTCGGAACCCTGTATAATGGGAGGAAACGTTAGAACCTTCATAGTAAAAGATGAGGAAAGCAGGAATGGATGAACAAGACAACCTCTTCATTGGGATCAGATGATTCAGGATGTCTTATCATCATGGAAACCCAGATAGACCCATAAAGCTGGTTCCAGAGTGAGTGAACATATGCATCCATCTCCTTCAATGAGGTGACTATTTCGACCAGATCATCTTCCAGCAGCAAGTGGGGGGGATCGAAGATCGTCCCAATACCTGAAAGCTTGAGAGGACCTGTTTGGAGAAATTCCCAAACCTCTTCATACGAGCCACTGACCCTCAGGTCATCCCAAATCCTCAAGCATCAAGAAATGCGGTCGTAATAGGAACGACTAGCTGGGGGGATCGACCTGAGAGGGTCGGGTAGTGGCAGGGTCTAGTGGGGGAACCAATGATCGTGTTTGTTTTATGGATCTCACCACCACCCTGGAAATCTCTGTAGCTACCTGTGGGTGGGACCTCATGGGAAAGGGGGAGTATTCCCTTGCCTCATCCATAGTGGGGGAGCCACCGAGATCATCGCCCCCTAAAGAGTGGTCACTCTCTTCCTCCTCCTCATCAGTAGCCAACTTCAGCATGGCCTGGACTTGATGAGTCAACACTGCATAACCCCGACGTGCTTGAACGTAAGCCTCGAGGCCCAGGAGATACCGCTTGGACCTCTCCGAGTCCATATTGTAACGAATATCAATAGGAGAAGATATGTAGCCCATCCTGTCAAATTCCACCTCTGATTCCTGGAGATACTACCACATAGAATAGGGGTACTGGCTCAGAAAGGATGACCTACCTTTGAATTCGTCCCATTGACCCCAGGCCGTCGAGAAGGAAGCATATGCAGGAATAATTGACTCTCTTCTGGCAGCTTCAAGGGCATGAGAGGACACACCTATGTCTGTTAAAATCTTCCCCGAAAGCATGGGACCGGTAGGGTTGCGAAGAACCTTTCCCATCCTAGTTGAAGCACTATCCCCCTTTCGCGTCCTCTTCCCATTCAATGGCTTAGGACTTTTGTAAGTGGGCACCCACAACCCTAGCTAGCCATTTGGGGGTGATTTCACACAGGAATCGGTATAACTATTGGACATGAAAGGAATGGAGTATGAAAGAGTGGGTGTCATAACCTCACAACCAGTATTTTCCTGGGTAAACATTAACCACAGTTGCCTGGACAACATTAAATGATGGTTCTCACGGGCGCCATTGAGTGCGGGAGGACATAGTGCTTGGACGCAACCAAATTGAAGTCCAGATCAGCAAGGCGTGTACCCCTCGCTAATCAGTTCCCCACCGATACGAGCCACCAGAATTCCCACTTGGAGGGAGAAGAGGTAGCCCCGCTTGCTAAACACCTCTGATATGGTATTCGTAATTGCACCAGTCAGGGAGGCATATGGTGGGAAATTGAAATGATCATAACTTGAGATTTGACTCGACATCAGACACATATTATGAATCGTCTATTGTCCATCCTTCTCTTGGGTCACCCACTCATCGTGCATAACCTCGCTGGTCATTTGCAAGTACGGCCAGAATGTGGTGCCCAGAATCTAGAGAGGGTTGATGAAAGTGTTGAAGTTCTTGATATGCGCTCCCAACCATCCCCAGAGAACTTGAAAAGGTCCGGATACCTGGTTGGCCAACTCCCATTGGTAATATTACTAAGAAACCGATAAATCATGGCCAATACTGGGACGGCCAAATTGATGATGTTTCCAGTAGCCAGCTGCGCTGCCATGAAAAAAGTAGAGACCCGCACGCCACCAGTCTCATGTATGGGTAATTTCCATCCACTCAGGAACATGGCCTGGAACGCCACCAGATAGAGAAATCGATCGACGTCCAGAATAAGCTCCTAGCCCCAGTCATTGAACTGGCCTTCCTCCAGGATCAGCTAGTATCTTCCCCTCTTCATTTGGGACTCCATCGTAGGGAAGGTCGTGGGCATGCATGGGAGAGCCACAGACTTGGTCTCTCTAGCAAAAGCCTTGACCCATTCACTATATAGGAAAATCTATTTTGGAGATGTATCCTTTGAATGCTTCTGGGCCTGGTCAATAAGCTACTTCACCAGGGGGGGAGTCCTCTCTTCGTTATCCCACACAGAAGAGGGAGGCAAGAATTCATCATACTTACCCCCAATGATGGGGACCCCTGAAATCTGGAAGACGTCCCATAAGTTTCCTGGCGAGGGCTTGAGGCCGGACCCCAATGGCTCATAAGTTACCTGGAGAGGGCTTGAGGCCGATGGGTAATGGTTTGGGACACCCATGCAGCTTCATATAAGCCTATGTCTCACAATTATTCTTCAAAATCTACACAACTCTGGCGAAACCAGAAGGGCCACCCCCAATCCAATGACTTAAATGCCCCTCTGGGCCTAAAGTCCCGGTCTTCTAACCATCCATGCTGGTTGTTTACCATAGAATTGCAGGCAATGCTCCGGTAACAATGAATTGTCATGTCTATCTGATGTTGTTACACTGTTGGGGACACCAGATGGTGATTCAATAGAGATCTGGTAGCTGTATCCCTTACAGAAGGCCACCCTCTGGAAGATATCATAGAGCGAGGGATAATGCTAGTAAATATCCATGCTGCATGATTGTTGTCACGATATGGTACCAGAATCGGCGTATCAAACAGTAAACTGATCCCGTAGACAGGAAGGCTGTTGGAAAAGGGGTTCTCCCGCTATGACTTAGAGAGAAGATTGGCAAGGAAGGAGAATTGTGGGGAGTGGAAGATTCCATCCTTAATAGAGCCGGACACAACCTTCAGGCATTGATCACCAATGGGGAGAGGCTGGGCAGTAGGCCTTGGTGCAGGGAGAGGGGGAACCATGTTTTCTCCCTTCATTATGAAAACCAGGAAATGGTTAGTCCAGAATAATAAAATCTGGAAAAAATACCAAGAATATGGAAAAGAAGTCAAGAAGCCTTCAGGATGAGAGGTCCACAAGAAAGCCTCAAAATGTGCTTCGCGATGACTGTATCCTATGAACCAAACCTACGCCAAAGATGACCGTGGTACCCTGGCCCACGGATCATTGGCCAGAAAACCGCAAACCAAGTTTCTTAACAGAATTCAAATCCCTGATTTAAATAGTTAAGTTCGGAAGACTTAAGAAGTTTTCAACGTCAGGAAGATTTCAGTCTCCGGACCATCAAAACTGCGAAGCGATTTCCTCCCCGGCCTGTCGTGACTTACATGTTAATTATTTAAAAGTATTGGATCGTGATTGAAAAATTGGTCAGCGGCTGAAGTACGGCGCAAAGGATGAATGCTTCACGGAAGCGGCAGCTGGTTTGCAGACGAAGCGTTTCGCGAAGAAATGAGCACGTGGAGAAAAAAAGCGAGAGAACTGGTTTCACAATGAATCCAGTAAAAGACAAAGGAAGGGACCTCGTATTTATAGGTGTGTTCCCCTATAGGGTCCACTTCCCTACCGCAGACCATCCAAGTTTCCAGACCACTCTACATCGGAATGGCCTCCTCTTCGTTCCGATCAGACCCCATTCTGATGGGGGCATTTGTAGGGTCCTGAAAAATCTGTAAAGGAGATTCTACCAAATTCCCCCCAAATAATTGGAGAAAAGTGTTGAGAATACTCAAAGGATGGCACAAGCCGAACCGGTCCGCTGATCGGTCTAATGATGACGATATGCGGCCAGTTCCGCGAAGCACCCCCCTCTGCAGACCACTTTCATTCGCGGAATGGAGGCGGGGATTCTCCACAGGAGCGAAGCTGAATGAGTGCTAAGCCGGTCCACCGTCACGAACAACCCCCAACCGTAGACCGCGTCGACCGTCCCGGACCGCATCTGCTGTCATTCGCGGAATGGAGGCGGAAACCTCCACGGCCATGAAGCACTCCCCGAGCTAGTTTGGTCTGCGGGGGAGGTGCATTCAATGCCCCCCATGAGTTATAGATTGACCAAGTCATCTGTAAACCGATTTTCTAGTTATGGGCCTCTAAAAAAGGTGTCTCATGACCATAGATACATCCCTTTCCCCCACTCTATAAAAGGAGATGGAGGGGAAGGGGAGGAGGATTGATCAGATTCAATAGGAAGGATTTCGATGGAAGGAGCTTAAGATTTCACAAACAGTGAAGTTCCAGTTCACGAAACAGAGCAGGTATAAAGCTGGAAGCAAATTAATAAGAAACCGAAAACGCATAACAACTTGGTGAACTGTGAAGGTAAAATAACAAAGAAAAGAAGACCATGAACCATCGCCCCTGCACAGATGCACTCCCTGCGGACCAGGGAGTTTATGCCCCTTTCCCAATCCCTTGCACCGCATAGCACCCTCCTACGAGGGTGAAGCCCCGACCTACGAACCTTCGATCGGCATATCACTCGGTCGCTGCTGCTCGCGTGGACCCCTCGGCGTACCAACCTGGTACGCGGTCCGAACCCGAAGTCGCGAACCACCCTAGTTTGCTAGATGCCCACCAGCCCAGGAGCCACCTTAGTTCGTGGAATTCTCATCAGTCCGCGGACCACCCCTATTCTCGGATGGCCTCTCCAGCCACGTAGCACCTCCTTACGCGAAGGACTCCACCACCCATGCACCCATGTGACCTGCCAAATCCTTCGGAGTTCCCATTCCCCGAGCCAGATAAAATCCTTCCAATCCGGCCTGATCCTCCGCAACCCACTCATTGGACTACTCATCGACCCCGAGCCGAGGCCTCCACCAGAGCCACCGGACCCGTGTGATGTAACCTTCATGTGCATCAGCGCGCCGTTTTGAGTTCACATACCCATGGTAAGCGGGGGCGAATGGGTTTCCCCGACCCTTGAGCGGACTTCCGAAGCATTCTTGGGTTCACCTTTCCACGTTAATGTGGATTCTAAGCTCAGGAGTCCCCTTTCTGCCCCTCTAATTTTTGGGACTGGGGCACTTCTCCCCTCCCCGGGGCGGGGTGGACTACCCATCAGAAGGAAGCCCCCATGGACCTCCATACTTCCCCACGACCATGGCCAAGGAAGGGCGTAGTGGGGAAGGGTGCTATTCCGTCCTTCTATGGGGTCAAGTCCCTCTCCCGCTGCGCTTTGTCACCTTGGGCCTCCATCCAGGAGAAAGTCCCAACCTCTATTGGCCGCCCTTATGCATATTCCCCATCACACTTCCCACAGACGCACTGTTTGAGACGTGATCATCTGGTCCATGCTGCTCTTGTTTCTCACACCAAGCATGACTCACCTGGGCTTAGAGAAAGAATCGACCATGACATCCTCTCCTGGGATTCCTCAGAGTGTATGCCCCACTCATGCGAACTACATGGAATTTAATTCCCCACCATAGGGATACGTAGGAAGCCTCCATGAGGTTCAATCCCACTACCCATCAGACCCCCAGTCGATCTTTACGTCGTTTTACCCACACCTTGGGCTGCCTCAGAGCGTAAGCCCCATGCCCATCCGAACTACATGGACTTTGATCCCTATCTCCTAGGAAAGGTACGTAGGAAGCCTCCCCAAGGTTCAGGCCCAACACCCGGTCTATCCGACCATCTTCACGTCGGTTTGTCGCACAAACTCCGGGGTGCCCGGTCACGAGGATTTACGCCAGTGCCATCTCAATGAGTCCAGACTCCTCAGGGTCATTAGTCCAACAAGGGATGGTAATCCTTGGGCCTAAATGATTTTGAACCCCTGCGTCCAGTTGACCATTGCCAACCAGGAGTAATCTATGGATACTATGTTTGGGTATAAAAAAAATATTTGCGAACATATTAACATGTCTTAAATCTATAAGAGAGTCCCAGAACATGCAATAATTCCCCCCAAAAGGGTGCGATGAACCCGACTTCTCATCCTCTCGACCAATGTGAGTTTTTAAGCATCACTAGTCAAACCACCCAGCGAACGTCTACCTTTGGAAATAATGTCAATGTATTGCTGGATATGGAACTGTTGGGCGTTCCGAGGAAAAAACGGTACACCCGATATGAGTGATTAAGCAGAACCCAACCATCTCTAATTAACCATCGGGTAGCCCATGTTTCTCCCCCATGACCCCGTCGTGCGCCGAGAGACACCCCTAAAACCCAGAAAACCATAAAAATATTAATAAATCTCTAAAAATACATAAAACCAAAAAAAACATGAAAGACCAAAAAAACATAACAAAAACATAAAAACCATAAAACATTAAATTACCTTAAAAACCTAATAAATTAAATAAACCATAAAACTCTAAAAATACCTAAAGCCACTCAAAACCCATAAAACCCATTAATTTTTAAAAAATCATAAAAAATACCTAAAAATTTAGAAACACTAAAAACCCTGAAAACCCCAAATAAAATCAGAAAAACCTAAAAACACTTAAAACCCCTAAAACCCTAACAATGATAAAAACCCCACAAGACCCTTAAAATCATAAAAACCTTTAAACTATAAACCCCCTAAAAACTGTAATATCCTAATCACCCATAAAAACCAAACAATAAAAAAACTCCCAACCCACTTTAATCCCCTAAAGCGTAAAAAAAGATCTAAAAATGTTTAAAACTATAAAGAACTAAAAGAAAACCCAAAAAACCCAAAAAAACATTAAAACCCTAAAAGACATCAAAACCCTTAAAAACATCCAAAATCCATAAAAACGACAAAGAATAATGAGAATATTAAGAAATACCAAAACAATCACTAAACACATAACAACCCTAGAAACCTTCAAAAACCCTAAGAGAACCATGAAAACCCAAAAAACATTTAAAACCCATAAAATCCTAAAAAATGGTAAACCCCTTAAATCCCTACAAACCTTAAGTACCCTAACAATATTAAAAACCACTAAAACCATAAGAACACTCTAAAAACTCTAAAAACCCTTTAATCCCATAAGATAATTAAAAACCTCTAAAAACCATGGTAAACCAAAAAATCAAAAAACCCTATCAACCAAAAAAAACTTAATAAATCACACAAAATACCTAAAACCGTAAGAACCAAAAAAATCCAAAAAAAAATACTAAAAATATAAAAAACTGAAAGAACCCTAAATATCATGATTAATATTATGGAAACCTTAAAACCCTAAAAAATTAAAACCCTAAAAAACATTAAAAACATAAAAACACTAAAATACCCTAAAATCTAAAAATACAAAAAACCTATAAAACACTAAAAACCCACTAAAACCCTCATAAAAACCCCAACACCATATGAAACCCTAAAATCGCATAAAAACCCTAAAACCCAAAATAAACTCTAAAAACTCTTTAAAACCCTAAAACCCAAAAAACCCTAAACCCATAAAACCCCAAAAACCCTTGAAATCCCTAAAAACAGTTAAAATCCAAAAAAATCCTAAAACCCCTAAAACCCCTAAGAAAAAATGGAAAACCTAAAAAAAATATACCCTTACAAAAACTATATACGCTAAAAACCTTAAAACCATACAAACAACTAAAAACAATAAAAAACCGTTAAAGCTATAAAAACCCACTAATAATATAAAATCCTATATATCCATAAAACTTTTAAAAACTATACAAAACCATAAAACCCTAAACAAGTTATATAAATCCATAAACAGTTAAACACCATAAAAATCTATAAATCCTAAAAATCCCTCAAATCCCTAAAAATTATAAAAACCATAAAAATATAGAAAATGATAAAAATCCTTAAAAACAAAAAATCCCATAAAAACATGAAAAACAATACAAAAACCTTAAATCACAAAAAACACATAATACCCCAAAACCCTAAAAATGACAAAACCCTAAAAAACTCTAAAACCCTGAAAAATCAGAAAACGAAAAAACCCCAAAAAACCTAAAAAAAACATAAAACCCCCCAAAACCCCAAAAAATCCTAAAACCCCACTAAAAACATAAAACCATTTAAACCACAAAAAAATTAAAAAATCTAAAAGTCCATAAAGCCCTAAAAACACGAAATAAAACCTAAAACCCCAAAAAAACATCTAAAAACCCAAAAACACTGAAAAACTTCAAAATCTCTAAAAATTCGAAAAAACATAAAAATCATAAATAATTCATAAAACCACTAAAAACATAAAAATCCTTGAAAACCTGAAAATAAATAAGAAAAAAATTAAAATCTAGAGACACTTAAAACCACTAAAAAACCTAAAACACTAAAATCTCTAAAACCAGAACAAAACACTAAATATATAAAAAAACCTAACAGCCACTAAAACCATTAAAAAACCATAAAAACCCAAAAACCACTAACAAATCTAAAAACCCTTTTACACCAGCAATGTTTAAAAGCTCTAAAAAACCGTAGATCCCAAAAGAACTCAAAAAACCCAAAAAACCAAAAAACCCCAAAAAACATAAAAACATTTAAACCCCTCAAAATCCTTAAAAACACTAAAGCACCATAAGAAATCCTCAAAATCCCAAAAAATACCTAAAAGCATAAAAACCCCTTAAACCCTTGAAAACTACTAAAAACCCCAATGAAAACCTAAAAAACCTAAATGTAATTAAAACCCCTAAAAACCTAAAAATTCTAAAAACATTAAAAAACTATAAAACCCTAAAAATCCTAAAAATACAAAAAAAAATATCTAAAAACCTAAAATACATAAAATACCTAGAAATCCTAAGAAAATCTTAAAACCAAATAACACATAAAACCCTAGAAAAATCTGAATAACGTTAAAACCCCTAAAACCCCTAAAAACCCAAAAGATACCAAAACACAATAAAACCCATAAAACCCCTAAAATAATAAAAACCCCTAAAACCCATAAAACAACTAAGAACAATAATTACCCTTTAAACCCTTATAACATTAAAAAATATAAAAAAACATAAATCCATAAAAACTCAAAAAACATAAAATAAACCACTAAAAACATAAAATCCCTAAAATACTCAAAATCCCTAAAAAATATAAAAACATAAAACAATTGAAAAACATGAAAAAACCTAATAAAACCTTAAAAATATAAATTAAATTTCAAACCCAAAACACTTTAGGAAAAAAAATATTAAAAACTATAAAAACCAGAATCCGCTAAAAAAAGTTAAAAATATTAAAACCCATAATAACCCTAAAACCAGTAAAAAACCTCAAAAACATTAAACCCCTAAAAGCGTTAAAAACTATAAGAAACTATAAAACACTAAAAACTAAAAAAACCCTAAAACCCAAAAAAACCATAATCCCCTAAAATCCCTAAAAACACTAAAACACTCAAAATCCAAAAAACCCCTAAACCACTAAAAACATAAAATCCCTAAAAATAACTCAAACCATAAAAAACCCTAAAATTATTGTAAACCCTTAAGAAAATTGAAAAAACCTAAAAACCATTAAACTTCTAAAAAACCTAAAAAATGCTAAAAACCCTAAAATCCAATAAACCCCTAAAAATCCCAAAAATCCCTAAAAACCCAAAAAAGATCCATAAAATTCCTAAAAATCCCTAAAAATGATAAAACCCCAAAAAAAACAAAAAAACCACAAATAAAACATTAAAACTAAAAAAACATAAAACCTGAAATAAACCTAAAAATGTTAAAGACCATAAAGATCCTAAAAACACTAATCCTCATAAAAACAGTAAAAACCCCACAAAACCTTTAAAACACTAAAATCCCATAAAAACCCTATAAAACCAATGAAAACTATAAAAACCCAATAAACACTAAAAAATTATAAAAAACTCCAAAAACCTTAAATCGTTAATGAACTCAAAAAATCATAAAATCTAAAATATCCGTAATAAACCTAAAAACACTTAAAACCCCTAATCCCCCTAAAAATACCTAAAATCCCTAAAACGCCAGAGAAATACCAAAATTCACTAATTATTCCATGAATAAAAAAATTGAAAACTCCTATGAAAACGTCAAAAACCTAAATACTCTTTAAAACCCTAAAAATGAAAAAAAATTCTAAAAACCCTAGATACCCAAAAAAACACTAAAAATACTTAAAACCACAAAACCCCCTAAAAACTGTAGAACCCCATAGAAACCCTAAAACCCAACTATCCATGAAAACCATTTGAACCCCTAAAAACATTAAAAAACTCTAAAAACCTTAAAAATAATAAAAACTGATAAAATCCCCTCATAACCCAAAAAAACCATAATATCCCTAAGAAACCCTAAAACCCTTAAAAATCTGTAAAACCCTAAAAACCATAATAATTCCAAAAAACCATAAAAATATCTAAAAACATAAAATTCATAAAAATACTAAAAAGACATATGAAAACCTGAATTACATAAAATAGTTAAAACCCATAAAAAACATAAAAAATATTAAAACGCTATCAATATCCCCAAAATCCCTCAAAACAATAAAACACCAAAAGTCCTTCAAAAACCATAACACCCCATAAAATCCCAAAAATACAACTAAAAACTCAAAAATACCACTAGACACCTAAAAATGATAAAAAAATCAACAAACCCCTAAAAATACTAAAAAATATAAAAAACATCAAAACCCAAAAAAAAAATAACCTAAAAACTGTAAAACCCCTATAATCCCTTAAAATCACTAAAAACACTAAAAACCATAAAAATCATAAAAATTCCCCAAAAATTATTAAAAACATAAAAAACCCTAGAATCCATGAAAACCCAAATGAAAATATTTAAAACCTAAAAAACCTAAAACACTAAAAAACCTAAAATTCAAAAACCCCAAATAAACTAAAAAAATATATAACCATAAAACCACATAAAACATTAGAAAATCCTAAAACCCTAAAAAATAAATCACTCAAAACTTTAAAAACCATTTAAACCCCAAAACATGTTAAAAACTCTAAAAACCAATATAAACACTAAAAACATAAAAAAAACAAGAATACCAAAATTCATAAAAACGCTTAAAACCTAATACTCCTTAAAATCCCTAAAAACATAAAAATTCAAAAAAACCTTAAATTCCTTAAAATTTGAAAACCAATGAAAACCATAGAAGCCCTTAAGAAAACATTAAAAACCTATAAACACTTAAAACCCAAAAAACCTATAAAACCCTAAAAAAACTAAAAACCCTAAAAACCCAATAACCCCAATAATCTCTAAATACACTAATAAACAATAAAATTCCTTAAAATCGTTAAAATCCCTAAAAACATAAAAAACCTAAAAACCCCTGAAAAATCAAAATAAAACCATAAAACCCAAAAAATACTTAAAACAGCTAAAAAACCTAAACACACAAAAAACCCTAATAGACACTAAAAACCCAAAACCCTATAAAAACTTAAAAACCTTTTAAACCCCATAAAACCCTAAAGGTAACCAAAAAAATCTAAAAACCCTTTACAACACTAAAAGTGTTATAAAACATAAAAATGTTTAAAAAGTCATGGAAACCCTAAAATCCGTAAAAACCCATAAAAACATAAATTCTTAAAACCCCCCATAAACCCTCAAAATCCAAAAAAACCAAAATACCCATAAAAATAATTAGAATAAAAAAACCAATAAAGACATAAACATCCTCCAAAATCTAAAAAATGGAAAATAAAACATTAAAAACCTAAAAACACTCAAAACCCCTAAAAACCTAAAAAATTAAAAAAACCATAGAAACTAGAAAACAAAAAAAAATAAAACTACAAAATAACAAATAAATTTTTAAAAAACCAACTAAAGACACGAAAAACACTTTAAACACCAAGAAAAATTAAAAAATTACAAAAAACATTAAAACTGTAAAAACAAAAAAAAAACCAAAACCCCCAAAAAATTCAAAATAACCTAACATATCATAAATCCCCTGAAAATTCCTAAAAACCCAATGGAATAAAAAAATATTTTAAAATCCCTAAAAACCAATAAAACATAAAAAACCATAAAAACCAAAAAAACATATAAATCCATGAAAACCTAAAAACACATAAAACCCCAAAAAAACATTAAAAATGCTAATGACCCAAAAAACCCAAAAAACACAAAAAACCCCAAAAAACCCAAAAAATCTAAAAAAAATTACAAACCACAATGATCCTAATAAATCATTCAAAACACACTAAAAACACTAAAAATTTGTTAAAATGATAAAAAATTTAAAAACTCTAATAAATATTAAAACCCCTAAATACTCAGAAAACCCAAATAGACCATAAAATCCCTAAAATTCCTAAAACCCCTAAAAACACAAAAAATACCTAAAATCACTAAAAAACATAAATATTCAAAAAAATCACTAAAAGTGATAAAAATAGAAAAAAACTCAAATGACTAAATATCCTAAGAAAACTGTTATACCCTAAAAACACTTAAAAATCTTAAAAAAATGAAAACACCAAAATCCCTAAAAACCTGAATGTAACTAAAACCCCAAAACCCATCAAAATCTTGAAATACCCTAAAATCTATATAAATACTAGAAATACATAAAAATGTAAAAAATCCAAAAAAATAGTGAAAACTATATAAAAACCATAAAAACCATAAAACACTTAAAACATCTAAAAACCAAGATAATGCCAAAAACCCTAAAAAAATAAGAAACATAAAACCCTTAAAACTATAAATACCTTAGAATTTTTAAAAACCCTAGAACGCATAAATTCCCTAAAACCCGCTAAAACTCTAAAACCGATCGTATCCAGAAAAATTAAAAAACCTAAATACTATAAATTACCTATTATTCTAAAAAAACCCTCAAACCCAAAAAACCAAAAATATGAAAAATTTCTGAAAACCCTAATAACTCTAAAAACCCTAAAACCCTTCAAAATCCCTAAAACCCATAAAAACCTAAAAATCCCTAAAAATCCATTAAAATGTAAAATACCTTAAATCACTAAAAATGTAATGACCCGACCCCAGTTACCTAGAGTCGGTGCATTATTTCATAACATTGGCATGATCACAAGAAAGATCAAGTCTCGAAAGACTGATTAGTTTAGTATATTTGGAATAACTAGATACATTCATAAAGTTTACATTAAATCATAAATTGAAAAACTACAACAATATAGTCACATAGTCCACACTATTATCACCTCATACCATCCATGAAGGTCATTCATAAAATACTTTTTCACATCCTGGGAAAAATTAAACATAGAAAGGGGTGAGCTCAAATGCCCAGTAAGGATAACAATATAGCAGAAACTTTCGTAAATAAGCATAAACATTTAAGGCAATGTATAACTAAAACAAAAGACTTATAAAACGTGGACTTATTCATAATATGGAAGAAATAAAATGAAATACTTCCATATACATGTTCACATGGATATTCTAATAGTCGAATAATCACATGTAATATCAATAACCACTTTCATAATGATGGAATGTATAATTCCAGACTATCATAACCACATATCCACGGCCTCGTGCCAAGACTACAAATAAGATTTTGTCAAGACCTTACCCCAAGACACTAATTTGTCTCATGAGACCTACCAATGCATCTAGGAGATATAGCGGGCTCCACCCGTCACTTATTAAGTCCAATGCATTCCCCATATGAACAGGTTCAAACATAACATAAACATTCGTATTAAAACTAGAATACGAAATGTCAATACTATCATCATAAACCATGAATGGTACAAAAATAACACATCCACAGTTAATCATCTCACAAAACCATCAATATAATATGGAAGTTTTGTATCATAATAAATCAACTCCAAATAAACTTAAAATCCATCAATGGATGTTGACATAGATGAAATCAAAATGCTTTTCAGAGAAATATCTCTTTTTATTTTGAAATCATTTAAGAGTCATATATTTATAAAATAAAACATTTTCTTATAAGATTGTAAGGGAAAATTCGACGATTTTATAACGGCGGAAAATAGCCGCACCCTCCGTATAAGTTAAAAAACATTCTTAGCTTAAATATGTCGAAAAGGTTAAAAAGGACCTTGTCTGGAAAATGACAGAAATATTCCTTAATAAACTTATTATAAAAAGTCAATAAGGGTATAAATGACTTTATCCCATAGTATTTAAAAATAGTAAGAATTATTTTTAATACATTTTTAAGAAACATGGATATGGATGATAAAGAGGTCCCAGTAGATAATTACGTATAAACAACCTCGGATAATGAAGAGATTGTGAAATAAACCCTTACCTTGTACTTTTCCTTGGTAGGGGGTAGGTTAACCTTCTGTATAATAGTGAAATAATTTTTATTAAATTATAAAAGAATCATATACATTAATATGATATCATATATGATCTTTTAACATTGCTTTGTTAATAATATCTTAGTATTATCATCGTTTCGGGTGTTAACTTACTCGTATATGTTTTGTTACATAAGCCGTGTTTGTTATGGATAGGTTGTATCTTATTCATATCCAGAATGATATCAAGTACATAAAAATTATTTTTAAATCATTAAATGATAATTATACTTGAATGGATACGATGGAGAATGAATCTCATCGCGTTCGTGGAGACGGTAGTCCGTACGTACGCACGAGCGACAATATCATTCTTTTGATATTAAAATAATATATAATTGGATGGTATATCATATATACAAGATAATTATCATGTTATATTTATTATTAACATGAATTACACATCATTATTATACCCATCCAAATAATAATTTATTGAATAACAATTACACCACGACGTAGAGACGGTAAGCCGTACGTACGCATGTATGGTGACATGTCATTCAAAGGATGGATAGAATACTGAATATGGTTGTACCATGTTTATAATAACATCACAGTATATATATAAGATACTATAGTTATTATTTTATAATGGGAATAATAAATTAAGAAGAAGTTGAAGAACAAAGGAACTTGAAAGAGGGTGTTGAAACATTACCTCTTCTTCGGGTTCTTCCTTTTGATTTGATCAAAAGGGCTCCTTAGGTAGGATTTCAGATAAAACTAAGTCCTAAAAACATTGAAAACCCCTAAGAAAACTTGAAAACCCTAAGAAACAAAGAAAACCTCTAAAATCCTAAAAAAATGATTGAAGCACTAAAAATACATTAAAGACCAAAAAATCATAAAACCAAAAAAACTCCTTCAATCATAAAAACTGTAAAAACCCTACAGTCACTAAAAACTCCAAAAACACTTTAAATAGATAAAAAAAATTAAAAATCCTAAAAAACCCCTAATAACTCAAAAATACCCTAGAAACCCAAAACAAGCATAAAATCCCACAAGACCCTAAAAACCCATATAAACCATAAAAATCACTAAAAACCCTAAAAATCCATAAAAATCAAAAAAATACCTAAACATTATTAATAACATAAACTCCAACAAAAACCCCTAAAAACATAAATAAAACCATAAAAAACTAAAAATACATAAAACCCATAAAAATCATAAAAAACCTAAAAACTATAAAAGCCCTAAACACCAAAAAAACCCTTCAAAATCCATGAGACAACAACAATAAAAACCCTAAAACCCCAAAAACTCACTAAAACAAAAAAAAAACCCTAAATCCCCTAAAAATCATAATAAAACCTTAGAAACATAAAAAAACATAAAACCCCATAAAACCTAAAAACCCTTAAACCCTAAAAGGCATTAAAACCCTAATATCCCCTAAAAACCATAAACCACCTAAAAACATTAAAACCCATAAAGACAGATAAAACCCCCAAAAAATAATAACAACATCTAAAACCCTTTAAACTTTAATAATTTTAAAAAAATCTAGAAAAACAATAAAAACCTAAAATATTTAAAAAAAAACCCTAGAAACCCAAAAAACCAAAAAACCCTAAAATACCTAAAAAAACTAAAACCCCTAAAAAACCAAAACCCCCTAGAAAGAATAAAAATAATTGAAAATCCATATAATTCACTAAAATAAGAAAACCCTAAAAATCATTACAAACCCTAGGAAACCATAAAAACCTGAAAACACTTAAAATCCATAAAAACCAAAAAATGATAAACATCCTAAAAACCATTAAAACCAAAACCACATAAAACCCCAAAACCATTAAAACCATAAAACCCATTAATACACTAAAAAAAACTAAAAATAATAAAACCCCTTTCAACCGCTAAAAATTTTATAAAAATATAAAATTTCATAAAACCACTAAAAATTTAAAAAATCGTTAAAGAATCAAAAACCCACAACAACCAACCAAAACAATAAAATTACTCTATCTTCTTAAAAAATCTCTAAAACAAAAAATCCCTATAAAAATCCTAAAAAACTAATAACACTCTAAATCCCTAAAACGGAAAAAAACACTAAAACCCTAAATATAATTCAAAACCATGAATAACCATAAAAATCACTAGATATTCTTTAAAACAAGAAGACCCTAAAAATTCTGAAAACCCCTTTGTAAATCATTGAAACCTAAAAACACTTAAGACCAATAATTAATCTAAAAAGATCTAAAAACATAATATTTTTTAAAAAACCCTAAAAATAATGAAAACCATAAAAGTCACTAAAACCAAAGAATACATAAAAATCCCTAAAAACCCTAAAAACCCACTATAAAATCTAAAAACCCATTAGGCCACAAAAACATTAAAAAGTATAAAAAACATTAAAAACATTAAAAACACTAAAATACCCAAAAACCCAATAGTACCCCAAAAAACCAAAAATACCATAAAACCCTATAAATCCTTTAAAATTCCACAACTCCCTAAAATTCCAAAAATAACATAAAAATCCTAAAAAATCCCAAAAATTACATAAAATAATATATCCCATAAAACCCTAAATATCCTTTAGAACATTTTTAAAATCCAAAAACACGAAAAAACCCATAAAAAGATCAAATATTCGAAAAATAAAAAAAAACAAAAAAACCCTAACAAACATAAGAACCCCTAAAAACCTTATAAGACCTAAAAAACCATAAACCCCATAAACCAATGAAAAAAATATAATTCTTCATTAAACCCCAATAATATTTTAAACTAAAATATTATATTAAATTCATAAAAATCTTTTAAAAACTCATAAAAACCCCAAAAACCATAAAACACCCAAAACCCTAAAAACCCTCATAATCCCCAAAACCCATAAAAATGATTGAATCCAAAAATCCATAAAAAACTATCAAAGTGTAAAAAACATTAAAAACCATGAAAAATCACAAAAAACCTTATTTACCTACAAACACAAAGAACCCCCAAAAAACCAAAAAACACAAAAACCATTAAAACATCCTAAAATATTAAATAACCCCTAAAACCCCTCAAAATATCTGAAACATATAACAATTCATAAATATCATAAAAGGACCAATAATTACTTGAAAATTTAAAAAACCATAAGAAAACTATAAAAATATAATAACATTTTAAACCCCTTAAAACTTAAAAAACTCTTAAAACCCTTAAACCCCTTAAAAATCCATAAAAACCATAAAAATACTTAAAACCATAAAAACCGAAAAAACCGGAAAAACCTTTTAAAACCCACTTAAATCACTAAAAACCCTATAATCCACTAAAAAGTTAAAGAAATATAAACACCTTAAAACAATAAAAATTAAAAAAACCCCTAAAACCCCCAAAAAAACCATAAAAATAGAAAAACCCTAAAAACCATAAACACCCCTAAAACCACTAAAAACCATAAAAACCCATTAAATAATAATAAATCCATTTATATGTAAAAAATAAAGAAAACCATGAAAAAACAATGAAAACCTTAAAACCTAAAAACACATAAAACCTGATAAAAACCAAAAAATTGCTAAAAACCCGAAAAATCTCCAAATAAAATAAATAATCACTAAAAACCCTAAAACCCATACAACACAAAAAAAATCTATAAAAATTTAATAAACCCATAAAATATTTAAAAACCCTAAGAAATCCATATAACCCAAAAAACTATTAAAACACCAAAAAATCTAAAACTAGACCCTGAACCACATAAAACCCCTAAAATCATTAAAAAAATCCATAAAAACATTTAAAACCCTAAAAAATTATTAAAATCCTTAAACCAATAAAATTTTAGAAAACCCCTAAAACCCCTAAAAACGATAAAAACTCTAAAAAACCATAAAACTTTTAGAAACACAAGGAAACCCCCAAAAAGTTGGAAAAATATTCAAACCTCTAAAAACAAAAAAGACTCTAAAAACCCTAAAAACCCCTAAAAACTATAAAAGTCCCTAAAAACCCTAAAAATGTAAAAAACCTAAAAACTGTGAAAAACCTTAATAAAACATTGAAAACTTGAGAACACTTTAAACCCCTAAGAATCGAAAAATTGCTAAAACCTCAAAAAATTGTAAAATCCATAAAAACCATAAAATACGTAAAAATTACTAAAAATATAAAGAAACCTAAAAATCCTAAAATCCTAAAGAAGACATTAAATTTCTAAAAAAAATTAAAACCCATAAAATCTAAAAATGATAAAAATCCAAAAACCCTAAACGAGCCTAAAAACAATAAAATATAATAATAACCATAACCTCTTCCCTCTAAAAACAATAAAAACCTAAAAACCCATAAAAACCCTAAAATATTAAAAAAACTCTATAAACACATTAATCCCTTAAAAAAATTGAAAAAAAATCTAAAAACCTTAAATACCGAAAAAACTCAAAGTAAACCCTGAAACCACAAAAAGCCATAACATTTCTAAAAACTCTAAAAAACACTAAAAACCATCAAAATCTCTAAAAACCATAAAAATACCTAAAAACATGAAAAAAGTGAAAACCCACCTAAACCCCCAAGAGACCGTTAAAAACCACAAAACAAATAAAATTTCAGAAAACCTACACAATAATAAAAACTAAAAAACCAAAAAAAAATCCTACAAACCAATAAAAATGTATAAAAATCTAACAATACTGAAACCACATAATAAAATCATAAAAATAAAAAAAACATAAAACCCCAAAAAATCAATTAAACTATTAAACCCCTAAAACCCCCATTTCCCCTAAAACCTCTAAAAACACTTAAACCCCCTTAAAAAATTAAAAACCCAAAAAACAAAGAAAACCAAAAAAACCAAAAAAACCCACCAAAAACACTAAAATCCATTTAAACCACTAAAACATTAAAAATGATAAAAAAACCATAAAACCCCTTGAAAGAAAAACTATTAATACCCAAAAAATCCATATAACCCAAAAAATCCCAAAAAACTCTCAAAATCCATTTGAAACTTAAAACCATTAATTTCCTAAAAATCCCTAGAAATCCCTAAAATTAATAGAAACATAAAAACCATTAAATTCCTAAAAATCCTGAGAAATCCCTAAAATTAATAGAAACATACAAACCACAAAAACCTGTAAGAAAAACATTTGAAACTAAAAACCCTTAACACCCCTAAGAAACCTAAAAATGCTAAACTTTTTCAAAAACCATAAAACCCCTAAACCCGCAAAATGCTGTAAAAACCATAAAATTCCATAAAATACAACAAAAATACATAAAAATATCTAAAAATTCCTAAAACATAAAAATCTCTAAAAACCCTAACAAACCATAAGAAAACTGTTAAATCATCAAAACACTTAAAACCCCAAAAAAACAAAATAACACTAAAACTCCTAAAAACCATTCAATCAAAATAAAAAATCTTAAAAACCATCAATACCATAAAATACTAAAAACCATAAAAAAATCGGAAAGCCTATAAAATCCCAAAAACCTACTAAACACTCTAAAACCCCTTTAAACTCCTGTAAATTTTAAAGACTCTAAAAACCCATTAGAACAAAAAAATAAAAAACATAAAACCCCCCAAATAACCATAAAACCCTAAAAACCCATAAATTTCCAAATAATGTAAACTATAAAAATCCATAAATATCACTTAAAATCCTAAAAAATGTAAAAAAACACTGAAAACCCATAATAAAACCTTAAAAACCTTAACACACATTAGTCCCTTAAAAAAATTCAGAACCCTAAAAACCACAAACACCTCAAAGTCTATAAAAATAAAAAAAAATACAAAAAAATCCTTAAAAGCACAAAAAAAATCTGAGATACATAAAAAACTGAAAACCATGAACACCCCTAAGAAAACTGACAAAACATACAGACTCCTTAAACCCCTAAAAACCTAAAAATGCTAAAAACCCAAAAAACCCCAAAACCCTTAAAATTTTAGACACCTAAAAAAATTAAAATCAACTAAAAACCTAAGGACCATTAAAAACTCTAAACACCCTTTAAACCCTTAAAAACATTAATATGCTCAAAAAACCCTTAAAGATTCTAAAAACTCAAAACAAAAACACATAAAAACCTAACAACCCAAAAACCCTAAAAACCATAAAAATCCTTAGAGCCCCCAAAATACTTAAAAACCCATAAAATCCTAAAAAGTCTCTATAATTACCAAAATAGTAAAAAATCCTAAAAAATCCATAATAAAACATTTAAAAAGTGAAAAAATTTAAAAATAGTACATAAATAAAAAATCCAAAAACCCTTAAAACCATTAAAAGACCCTAAAAACCATAATAATACATAAACGCATACCCCCCCCCCCAAAGAAAAGCCCCTAAACCCCTAAACCCCTAAACCACACTTAACATTCTAAAAACCCATGAAACCCAAATAAACGTTTAAAAACTATAAAAATATTAAAACCCACAGATACTCAAGAAACTATTAAAATCCCAAAACACCAAAATTCCTTAAAAAACCTAAAACCCTAAAAATATCAAAATCCTTAAATCCCGTGAAACTCATAAATATACTAAATACCCAAAAAAATATTAATAATGTAATAAAATGAAAAAACAATAAGAAAACCTTTAAAACCTAAAAACACTAAAACCCCTAAAAAACATAAAAATAGTAAAAACCTAAGAGACCCTAAAAATCATCAAAATACCTAATAACCATAAAACCCATAAAACAAAAAAAACATAAAAAACTCTAAATAACCCTAAAACCCCTAAAAACACAAGAAACTCTAAAAACCTTAAAAACACAAAAACCCCATAGAATCCGATGAAATCCACTAAAAACACTAAAAACCTATTAAATCTCAAAAAACCATTTAAATCACAAAAAACAATAAATACATCTAAAGACCTAAAAACACAAAAACCCCAGTAAAACCTAAAAAACACATAAAAATAATAGAAAAAAATTAAATACACAAAATTCCTCAAAACAAAAAAATCCTTAAAAATTTTGAATAAAATCAAAAATACTTAAAAACCTAAAAAACTCTAATAACCCAGAAAAACCATACGAAAAACAAAAAAAAACATTAAAAACATAAAATACCAAAGTAAATAAAAATGATAAAAACTCTAAAAACCATGAATCCCTAACATCCCTAGAAAATCATTAAAACCCCTAAAATCATAAATACCCTAAAACCCCATAACAACCTTAAACACCAATAAAAAATATTAAAACATTTAAACACCCAAAAATGTTAAAAAAGACTAAAAATCATAAAAACCTAAAAAAAACTAAACAAAAAAATAACCATAAAACCCAAAAAATGCGTAAAACCCCTAAAAATCCCTAAAAACCCTGAAAACTACAAATGTCCCAAAAAATATAGAAAACCCAAAAACCATGAAAACCATAAGGAAACCTTAACACTAAAAGAACTTAAAACCCCCAAAATAACCTAAAAACACTAAGACCTTGAAAACCCCTAGAAACAAAAATCCCCCCATAAGTCCCTCAAAATCCCTAAAAACCCTAAAAAACCATCGAAATAAAAACACCCAAAAATCCCTATTCACATAAAACCCCCCAAGAACCCTAAAAATCCCTCAGAAATAAAAAAAAAACTGACCCCCCCCCCCAAATATAAAAAATGTTAAAAACACTAAAAATCCAAAAAGTATTCCTAAACCCCCTAAAAATTCCTAAAATCCATAAAACACCTAAAATCCTTAAAAACCCAAAAAAACCATAAAAATGATAAAACCCCACTAAAAACTCTAGAAACCCTTTAGGTCCCTTATAATGTTAAATACACTTAAAATAATAAAACCCCTAAAAACCAAAAAAACATAAAACCAAGAAATTCCTGAAATACATTAAAACCCATAAAATCCCTAAAATAATAAAAATACTAAATATAAAAAATAGTCCAAAAATACATAAAAACATTTAAACCCCTAAAATACTAAAAACCCCTAAGAAAAAAATAAAAATATGAAAACCCATAATCCCCTCAAAAACATAAATATTTTAAAAATCATAAAAAACCTAAAACTCATCAAAATCCCAAAAAACCCCAAAAAACCATAAAAATCCTAAAGATCCCAAAAAATACCTAAAAAAGTTCAAAACCCTAAAACCCTGAAAGACCTTAAAAATCATAAAACCTATAAAAACCAAAATATCCTCTAAAAACATTTTTGACCATAAAACCCAAAAAAATAATAAATCCCAATAAAATCGATAAGAATCCTTCAAACCCTTAAACTATTAAAAAATTTTAATGAGCCTTAAAATCCAAAAAAAAACTCAAAAAAATCCTAAAACAACAAAAATACCTAAAAACACTAAAACCCCTCAAAATCCCAAAAAATCCTAAAACCCAAAAAAATACCAAAACCCCCCTAAAAGTACCTAAAACATAAAACCCTGAAAATCTATAAGAAAAACTGAAAAACCTAAAAACACTAAAAACCTCTAAAAAAGTAAAAAATATAAAAAACCCCCAATACCCATAAAAAACCATAAAAAACCGAAATATACAATAAAAACCTAAAAATCGAATAAAAACCCACTAAAACTATAATACATTTTAAATCATTGAAAATGTTAGAAAACTATAAAAACACTTTAAACCCCTAAAAACTAAAAAAGCTTTAAAAATCCAAAAGAAAATAAAACCCTAATAAACCATAAAACCCTCAAAATCCCTTAAAACCCTATAAAAAATATAATCCCCAAAAACCCTAAAAATATATAAAAAAACCATAAAACGTAAAATAAATATAACTGTGAAAAACATAAAAATTGCTAAAAACCCGAAAAACCCTAAAAATACCTAAAACCGTAGAATCCATAAAAAATCTTAAAAACCAAAAAACCAAAAAACCTAATAAAACACCTAAAATACTACTAAAAACTCAAAAACCCTTTGGACCCCTAAAATTTTAAATGAAAAAAAACATAAAAACCCCTAAAAAATAAAAAAAAAATACCCAAACCCCCCCAAAAAAACAATAAAAGGCCTAAAAACCCCAATACCTCAAAATCCCTAGAAACCCTAAAAACCATAAAAAACCTTAAAAATCACTAAAAATACCTTAAAACAAAAAAACTATAAACTTTAAAAACCCATAAGAGAACCATAAAAACCTAAAGACAGTTAAAATCCCTAAAAATCCCAACCCCATAAATATTGAAAAAACACTGAAAACTCAAAAACCATAAACCCCCTAAAAACCTTAAAAACCCATAAAACCCTTAAAATTACTAAAAACTCTAAAAACCATTAAAACCCCTAAAATCATTAAAAATATAAAAAATCAAAAAACCCTTAAAAACTCAAGAAACCATAAAACCCAAATAACAGAAAAACCCTAAAACCCCTCAACATCCCTAAAAACCAAAATAAATCCTTAAAAACCCTAAAATTCCTATAAACGTAAAACCCCTAAAAACCCTAAAAAACCAAAAGAAAACCATAAAAACATAAACTCACATAAAACTACTAAAAATTAAATATGAAAAAAACCCTATAATCCCTAAAACAATAAAACCCCACAAAATCCCAAAATATGCTAAAAGACCATAAAAATCCAAAAAAGGCATTAAAATCACAAAAAACATAAAACCCCCCAAAAAACATAGACACCCCCTAATAAATCCTTAATACTCTAAAAACCCTAAAAACCCCTAAAAATGTAAAAATACTAAAATACCTAACGACTTTAAAACCCACTAAAAACATGATAAACATAATACACAATAGAGACCCTAAAACCCCAAAAAACTATAAACACCCTTTAAACCCTTAAAAATGTTATAAAATATAAAAACCTTAAATACTATAAAAAACTCAAGGAAAAACCTACATACCAAAAAACCATAAAAAATATAAAATCCTTAAACAATACAAAAAACCTCACAAAATCCGTAAATACCCAAAAAAAAAATTCCAAAATATCCCATAATATCACTAAAAACCTAAGAAACCCAAAAATACTAAAAACCCCAAAGAAATCCTTTAAAACCTAATGACAGATCAAACCACAAAAAAGAAAAAAAAGGATAAAATCTCATAAAAACCATAAAAAACCAACAAAAAATAAAAAACATAAAACCCAATAAAACGCATAAAAATCTGTTAAAAATTTAAAAAACAAATTAAACCCCCCAAAAAATATAAAATTATAAAAATCCTTAAAACCATCAAAATTTAGAAATACCCATAACCCATAAAAACCTTAAACACCTATTAAACAATAAAATCCATAAAAATCGATAAAATTGGTTTTTTGAATAAAATTCACAAATTCCTAAAAATAAATATAAAAATAAAATCCATAAAACCCAAAAAAATATAAAGAAAACATTAAAAACATAAAAATACTTAAAACCCATTAAATACTAAAAAGGGTGAAAACCACCAAAAACCTAGAAAACCCTAATACCCATAATACACCCCTAAAAACATTAAAAACCATAAATATCCAAAAATCCCTAAAACACTAAAAATGCTAGAAAACCTTTAAACCTTTTAAAATAATAAAAAAGTCAAAAAACATTTAAACCCTGAAAATCTCAAAAAACCCCCCTAAAACCCGAAATGAATAATAAAATTCATAAAAATCCCTGAAACCCATCAAATTCTCTGAATACTATAAAGAACAAAAAAATCCACAAAATACCTTGAAATATCTAAATTATAAAAAATAATAAAACCTCTGAAAAATATTAATAAAACGCTAAAAAACTAAAATCCCATAAAAACCCTAAAAACATTAAAAATTCTAAATACCATAAAAGTGCCAAAATATTAAAAAACGCCCAAAATACCTAAAAACCCTAAAAAACAATAAAAATATAAAAATATCTATAAACCCATAAAACATAAAAACCCCAAAAAAGAGGGAAAATCCGTTCAAAAACCATAAATACCTAAAAACACTCAAAACCCATAAAAAACTATGTTTCGCTAAAACCCTTAATACCATCAAAACCAAAAAACCCTGAAAACTATAATACTAAAGAAACATTAAAAACCCAGAGAGGTACTAAAAACTATAAAAACCATTCCAACACATAGAAAAGTTAAAAACACTAAAAAACCATAAAATCCCAAAAAATCTCAAAACTCCCCTTAAACCCAAAAAAAATCATAAAAAATCCTAAAAATATTTAATAAATCTAAAACCCCTAAAAACCATCAATATACCAAAAAACCATAAAGACCAAAAAATAATTGAAATCCCTAAAATACCTAAAAAAACACTAAAACCCCTAAAACCCCAAAAACCCTCAAATTAACTAAAACCCAAAAAATTAATAAAATTCCTACAAAGATATAAAAACCAAAAAAATATAAAAAATTATGAAAAATCTAAGAAATCATTAAAAAAAACTATAAAAACTTAACCCCCCCCCCAAAGCAAAAAAATGACATAACTGTAAAGGATCTTAAAAAATATAAAAACCACAAAAACCATTAAAAACCATAAAAACCATAAAAGCCATAAAAAAAAAAAAAACTCTATAAACACTTTAAACCCCTAAAAATGTAAAAAATACTCTAAAAAATGTTAAAACCCATAAAAATCCTAAAAAACCAAACAACCCCTAAAACATAAAATCCCTAAAATCCCTCTAAACGAGTAAAAACCATGAAAAACATTAAAATTCTAAATAACCCTAATAACTAAATAAAATGTATAGAAAACCTATAAACATAAAAAACCCTATAAAATCCTTAAAAACATAAAAACACTTAAAACCTCTAAAAAACCAAAAAATGTGAAAAAGCTTTAAACCCCCTAAAACCATAAAACACCCTAAAAACATTAAAATCCCCCAAATCCCATAAAAAGCTAAAAACGAAGATAAATATAAAAGTCATTAAAACCCCTAAAAATGTTTAAAAAATCTAAAATACATTGAAAACACTAGAAACACACAAAAACCAAAAAAACAGAAAACTCTAAAACACCTCAAATCCCCTAAAAACCATAAAAACAATAAAATTCCTAAAAAAATACAAAAAACCATAAAAACTCCTAAAAATGCAAAAAAAAAAACAAAAGAAACCCTAAAAAGCCTTAATACCCTCAAAACACTGTATAAACCAAAAAAAATATAAAACTCAAAAAACCCTAAAATGCTGAAAATCCCTCAAAATTCTTAAAAATCAAAAAAATCAAAAAAATCAAAAAAATCCTAAAAATTACCTAACAATCCCAATAAAATGTAAACACCCTATAATCCTTAAAAACCCCTAAGGAATCCATAAAAAAAGATAAACATTCTAAAAAACTCTCAAAACCCTTAAAACCCACAAAATCTTAAAACCCCTAAACATATTAAACCCCCCCCCCCCATAGCCTATAAAAACACTAAAACCCATTAAAAATATAAAACTCATTTGGACCCTAAAAACTACAAAAACTCTAAAAACACTTTAAAATCCAAAAAACATAAAACCCCTAAAACCCATTAAACCAATACATACCATATGAAACCCCAAAATCCTCAAAAACACTAAAACCACTAAACACTGTAAAAATCCTAAAAATAATAAAAACCATATAAAACCTAAAACCCTCAATATCCCAAAATCCTTAAAAATAATAAAAAAATATAAGAACCCAAAAAAAATCCTGAAAAGGTTAAAAAAATTTAACATCCCTGAAAATCCCTAAGAAAACCGTAAAACCTAAAAAATCATAAAACATAAAAAAAACATAAAACACCCAAGAAAAACTAGAAATCCTAAATCACATAAAACCCCTACAAAACTAAAAAACACTAAAACCAAAAAAACACTAAAATCCTTATAACCATAAAAATCCACAAGAATTCTAAAAAGGAACTAAAAATTCCTAAAATAATAAAAACCCAAAAAGCACATGAAAGAACCTATGAAATCTGAAAAAACCTAAAGATATTTGCAAACCCTAAAACTATAAAAATGATAAAACCCTAAAAACCCTAAAAAACCTAAAAACCCAAAAAAAATATAAAAACCTATTAAAAGCATAAAAACACTAAAAACCAAATAAACCATAAAACCCACTAAAAACTCTACAAACCCATCAAATACATAAAAATATCAAAAAACCTCTAAAAATACTTTTAAAACCTAAAAATAGAATAAAAACACCAAAAACACCAAAAACACCAAAAAACCCAAAAAAACTTAAAACTCTAATAACCCAGAAAAATTATTATACATCCATAAAAAGTCCCTAAAATGTAAAAAAACCAAAAAACCTTGAAAACCACTAAGAGAATCATAAAAAAAACATGAAACCCACAAAAACATAAAAAACAATAAAACCCTAAAATCCCTAAAACCCAATATTTCCCTAAAAACTCTTAAAACCCCAAAAAATGATGAAAATACTAAAAAATACATAAAATCTAGAAAAATGTAAAAAGACCTACAAACCCTTAAAAAATAAGAAAAAAATAAAAACCTAAGATTATATAAAACCCCGAAAAACCAAAAAAACATATCACCCGGAAAACACCCTAAAACCCTAATAACTATAAGTACCCCAAAAAACCATTAAAAACCCCAAGAACACTAAAAAATGTAAAAAACACTATAAACCTTTAAAAATGTTAAATAAACACTAGAAACTCTTAAAAAACCGAAAAACTATAACAAACCTAAAGACAAAAAACTATAAAAAACCTAAAAACCTAAAAATCCATAAAACCCGAAAAAAACATAAAAATCCTCAAAATATATAAAAATCCAAAAAAAAACATAAAAACCCTAAAACCACTAAGAAACCCAAAAAACATAAAAACGCCAAAAAACCCTAAAAATATTAATAACCATTAAAACCTAAACCCCCTAAAACCCCAAAAACCGTAAGACCCCTAAAAACCTCAAAAACATTGAAAATCAAGAAAATACTAAAAGCACCCTAAAAAATATGAAAAGCCTTGAAACCCATAAAAATGTTAAAAATCTAAAAAAAATATTAAAACCCAAAAATCTCAAAATATCCAAAAAACAAAATAAACCATTAAACACTAAAAACCTTTAAAGAAACCCGAAAAACTCCAAAAGATCTTAAAAACCATCGAAACCATGAAAAACCATTTGAAAACCTTTAAAATCTAAAAACACTTAAAAACATTTAAAACCCTAAAAAATGATTAAAACACTAAAAAACCATTAATAACTAAAAACCTAAAATCCCTTAGAACCATCAAAATCCATAAAAACATAAACAATGTAACAATCCCAAAAAAATCCAAAAAAATGTAAAATATCTTAAAACCCTAGAAACATGTAATAAAAACATAAAAACCTATAAAAACATAAATCCCTTTAATAAACATAAAAGTTCTATAATAATAAAATACCCTTAAACCACTAAAAACATTAAAACACTAAAACCTATAAAAACCCTAAATACCCATAAAAATAAAAAAAACTAGAAAAGGTCTAAAAACCCTTTAAGATCTAAAAAATGTTATAAAACTCTAAATACCCTTCAAAACTATAACAAAATAATAAAAACACTAAAAACCCAAAAAAGACCATAAAACCCTTAAAACCTCTCAATATCCCTAAAAACATAAAAACCCATAAAATCCATAAAAAATCCATAACAATTGATATAAAATAAAAAAACCCTTAAAATACTAAAAACCCCAAAGAAAACCATAAAAACACTTAAAACCAATAAATATCCTAAAAAGTGATAAAATCCCTAAAAACGTTAAAAATCCCAATAACCATAAAACTCATAAAAACCATAAAACACCTAAAAACCATAAAACCCCTAAAAAGCTATACAAACTGAATAAAAAATCACTGAAAATTATAAAAACCCGTATACCTCAAAAGATGATAAAAGACTCCAAAAAAAATATAAAAACATTATAAATATCAACAAAACCACAGATCTTCCAAAACCATTGAAAACCCAAAAAGTAAAAAAACTCTAAAACCCTCAAAATCCATAAATACCCTAAAAATAAAAATCCTAAAAAATCCCAAAAAAATCCTAAAAATATGAAAAACCATAAAAACCCTAAAATTTCAAAATAAACCCTTGAAAACCAGAAACACATAAAATAATAAATAAATCTAAAAATTCTAAAACCCCTAAAACACGCTAAACCCCTAAAAATTCTAAAAACCCTCAAAATCCATAAAATCCCAAAAAAACATAAAAAGCATTAAATATCCCTGAAAATACCTAAAATCATAAAAAACCTTAAAACCCTTAAAAACCCTAAGAAAACCTTAAAAACCTAAATACTCTAAAAATTACTAAAATCATAAAAAATGATTAAAACACTTAAAATCCCTAAAAACCCAAAAAACCTAAAAACCCAAAAAAACCCCTACACCATAAAAATTAGAATAACCCTAAAACCAATAAACTCCCTAAAAATGCTTTAAAATGATAAAAACAATTAATATCCTGAAACATAAAATTAATCCTATAGTAACTCAAAAATAACCTAGAAACCCAAAACAATCAGAAAATCCATCAAGACTTTAAAACCCCATAAAACCCTAAGAATACCCCAAACCCCTAAAAATCCATAAAAATCATAAAAATACCGTAAAATCATTAATAACATAAACACCAATAATACCTATAAAAACATAAATAAAACCTTAATAATATAAAAATAAATAAAAACCATAAAAAACATGAACACCCCTAAAAACCCTCAAAAACAAAAAAACCCCATCGAAATCCCTAAAACCTAAAATTCTAAAAACCAAAAAAAACCAAAAACATAAAACCCCGAAATCCCCTAAAAACCTTATTCAAACCATAAAACCTAAAAAGACATAAAATCCAAAAAATCCAAAAAACCAAAAAACCATAAAAGACAGTAAAACCCCTTAGAACTTCTAAAAACCCAAAAAACCCATAAAAACCTTAAAACCCATAAAGACCCATAAAAATAAAATAAATATAATAAAAAAAATCTAAAAAAATTTAAAATATTAATAATTTTAAAATACTTTTAAAAACCATAAAAAACCATAAAAACATAAAAAATACAAAAAACCCAGAAAACCCAAAAACCCAAAAAACCCTAAAATACATTAAAAACCCTAAAACCCCTAAAAACCCTAAACAACATAAAAATCTTACAAAATCATAAAAAATACCTATAATTCAATAAAAATGAAAAAACCCTAAAAACCTTGAAAACAACTAGGAAGCCACAAAAACCTGAAAACACATAAAACACCTAAAAACTAAAAAAACGATAAAACCCGAAAACCCTAGAAACCCTTAAAAACCCCATAAAACCCCTAAAACATAAAAACCATAAATCCCATTAATACTCTAAAAAACACTAAAATTAAAAAAACCCTTTATACCCCTAAAATTGTTAAAAAAAAATTAAAAAAACCTTAAAAAGAAAAAACTTTTACAACATCCATAAAGACCAAAAAACCAATAACAACCCAAAAAACCCTAAAATTGCATAAACATCCAAAAAAATCTATAAAACCAAAAATACTCGTGATAAAACCCGAAAAAGAAAAAAAAACTCTAAATCCCTTAAAACAAAAAAATCACTAAAAACCCTAAATATAATTAAAAACCATGAAAACCCCTAAAAATCACTTGATATCCTTTAAAAATTAAAATCCCTAAAAATACTAAAAACTCCTTAGTAAATCATAGAAAACTAAAAACACCTAAAACCAATAAGATATATAAAATGTGCAAAAAACATAAAATTTTTAAAAACACCTAAAAACTCTTAAAACCATAAAAGCGCCTAAAAACCATAGAACACTTAACAATCCTTAAAAATGTAAAACAACCACTAGAAAATCAAAAAAACCATTAAACCCCTATTACTTCAGAAACTCTGAAAAACATTAAAAACCTTAAAATACTCATTTAACCCATAAAACCCCAAATAACCATAAAAACCATAAAACCCTCTGAAAACATTAAAATCCCCAAAACACCTAAAAATCCAAATATACCATAAAAAATATATATTTAAAAAAATTACATACAATCATATATCCTCTAAAAACCCTAAAAACCTTAATAAATACTTAAAAAAATCCAAAAAAACACAATACCACTAAAAAAGCTAAAAAATATAATAACAAAAAAAACCCAAAAAACCCAAAAAACATAAGAACCCTTAAAAACCTTATAAATCATAAAAAAACCATAACACCCAAAAACAAATGAAAAAGTCTAAAACTCAATTAAACCCCAAAAACATTTTAAATTTAAAAAAAAAATTATTCAATACATAAAAAACATTAAAACCCCCATAAAAACCCAAAAAAACACAAAAAATCACTAAAACCCTAAAAAATCTGTTAATCACCAAAATACATAAAAAATGGTTAAATCCAAAAAGGCAATAAAAATACCTAAAAGTGTAAAAATACCTCAAAAACATGAAAACCCCTAATAAAACCATATATACCATAAAACAATTAGTTCCACTAAAATATATCAAAACACTAAAACCATTAAAAACTATAAAAAACCAAATAACCACTCAAACCCCTAAAAATATCCCTAAACCATAACAATTCATAAAAATCCAAAAAGGACCAATAATTCCATAAAAATTTTAAAAACTGTAAGAAAACTATAAAATCCTAAAAACATTTAAAACCCCTAAAATCCTAAAAAAACTCTTAAAACCCTTAGAAAACCCAAAAAATCCATTAAAACCCTTATAAAGCCATAAAACCTTAAAAATAGAAAACCCCCAAAAGACCTTTAAAAACACTCTAAAAACTCTAAAACACTTTAATTTCCTAGAAATGTAAAAAATTATATACACCATAAAACCATAAAAACTCTAAAAACCCTAAATACCCAAAAAAAACCATATAAACCCTAAAAACCCTAAAAACCCTAAAACCATAAAAAACCCCTAATACCCCTTAAAACCATATAACCCCATAAAAATACTAATAAATTCATAAGAATGTAAATAATCCATAAAAACAAGAAAACACAATGAAAAAATTGAAAACCTAAATATGCTTAAAACCCGATAAAAAACCTAAAAATGCTAAAAACCATAAAAACCACCTATTAACTTAAAGAATCACTAAAAACCCTAAAAACCATACAATCCAAGAAAACCAAAAAATCCATAAAAATGTAAGAAACCTTTAAAACTATTGAAATCCATATGAAAACCATATAACCCAAAAACACATAAAACCCCTAAAAACTAAAAAATTAAAAAAGACCCTAAACCCCATAAAACCCCCTTAAATCATAAAAACTCCATATGACCATTTAAAACACTAAAAAATAAAAATACTAAAACCACAAAAAAATTTTTAAACCTCTAAAAATGGTAAAAAACACTAAAAAACTATAAAACACCTAAAAACTCACAGAAACCCCCTAAAAATAGAAAATATATTAAAACCCCTGAAAACCTAAAAACCCCTAAAAACCCTAAAAACACATAAAAACTACAAAAGTACCTAAAAATAAATGAAAATGTATAAAAAATATAACCCATGAAAACAATTAATTAAACATTAAAAACATGAGAACACTTAAAACCCCTAAAAACCAAAAAAACCACTAAAACTCTATAAAAAATTATAAACCATAAAACACATAAAATCCCTACAAATAACTAAAAATATAAAGAAACCAAAAAATCCAAAAAATCCCAATGAAAAAATTTATATACTAAAACACATAAAACCTTTAAAAATAATAAAATGCTAAAATTTCTAAAAACACATAAAAGACAATAAAAACATTAAAATCCTCTAAAATCCATAACCCCATTAAAACCCATAAAAACCCATAAAACCTTAAAAATTCAATGAAATCTAATAAAAATTTAATATCTTAAAAAATTAAAAAAAAAATATGAAAACCTTATATACCCCAAAATCTTAAAAAACCCTAAAACCCCAAAAAACTAAAAAATTTCTCCAAATCTTAAAAATCACTAAAAATCATTAACATATCTAAAAACCATAAAAACCTATAAAAATCCCAAAAATTGTAAAAAAACCCAAAAAACCTAAGAGAAATTTAAAAACCTTAAAACACATAAAATTTATAAAAACCTAAAATATAATAAAACACTAAAATGCCTCGAAACCCCTAAAAATGTAATTTTATTAAAAAAATATGATGAAACCCCACAATAAAATCATTAAAAAATAAAACCCCTATATACCTATAATACATACCACCCCCCCCCCCCCCCCCGAACCCCCTAAATCCCCTCAAAACACATAAAACCTCCCAAAACATTAAAAACCCAAAAAACAAAAAAAAAACAAAAACACAATCTACTAAAAACTCTAAAAACCATTTAAACCACTAAAACAATAAAAATGTTAAAAAACTATAAAACCCCTTGAAAACTAAAAAACTATAAAAACCCCAAAAACCCCCTATAACTCAAAAAAATCACTACAAACATTCAAAATCCATTATAAACTTAAAACCCATAAAATTCTGAAAAAATCCCTTGAAATCCCTAAAATCATAAAAAACATCAAAACCAGGAAAACCCGTAAGAAAAACAAATAAATATAAAAACAATTAACTCCTCTAAAACAAAAAAGCGCAAAAAATGTCTAAAATTCATAAAACCCATAAATCCTCAAAATCCCCAAAAACCATAAAATTCCTTAAAAATATCTAAAAAACCATAAAACATTAAAAAACCCTAAAAACCCTAACAAACCCTAAGAAAACTATTAAAACATAAAAACACTTAAAATCCCTAAAATCCTAAATAATTCTAAAATCCCTAAAACCTTTCAAAACACTAAAAAATCATAAAAACTCTAAATACCATAAACCACTGAAAACCATAAAAAATCTAAAATCCCATAAAATCCTAAAAACCTACTAAAAACTATAAAACCCATTTAAAACCCTAAAAATGTTAAAAACATTTAAAAACCCATTATAATGCAAAAAATTTCAAAAAACCGAAAACCCCCAAAATAACCATAAAACCATAAAGCCCCTTAAATTTCCTAAAAAATTTAAACAATAGAAATCATAAAAAAATCCCCTAAAATCCTAAAAAATTTAAAAAACCTTGAAAACATATAATTAAAACTTAAAAACAATCATACAATTAAAACCCACAAAAAACCAAAAAATTATAAAAACCATAAACCTCTCAAAATCCCTAAAAATACAAAAACTATAAAAATCATTAAAATCTCAATAAAAAATCCCTAAAATCATAAAAAAATGAAAACCTTGAAAACCCCTAAGAAAACCATCAAAACCTATAAAATCTGAAAACCCCTAAAAAACTAAAAATATTAAAAACCTAATAAACCATAATAACCCATAAAAAAATATACCCCTAAATACATTAAAATAAACTAAAAACCTAAAGGCCATTAAATACTCTAAACACCGTTTAAACCAAAAAAGGTTAGCAATATCCAAAACCCCTTAAAATTATAAAAACATAAAAAAAATCACATAAAAACATAAAAACCCTAAAACCCCACAAAACTCTAAAAAAATATGAAACAATAAAAATTCTAAAATCCCATGAAAATCAAGAAAAAATTAAAATACCTAAAATACCTAGAAAACCCTAATAAAACCTTAAAACCCAAAAAAAAATTAAACCCCTAAAAAATAAAAAATCTAAAATTCCTAACAACCCTAAAACCCCCCAAAATCCCTAAAAACTCATAAAATCCTAAAAAATCACTATAATTCCCAAAAAATGTAAAAAAACATAAAATAACCATAAGAAACCCTTAAAAATGTGAAAACATTTAAAACATGTAAAAAATAAAAATGCCAAAAACCCTTAAAACCCTAAAATAACCTTAAAACAATCGAAATCCCTAAAATCCTAGAAACCCAAAAAAAACATAAAACCCCATAGAACCCCTAAAACCCACATAAAACTCTAAAAACCCAAGAAACCCCTAAAAAGATTACAAAACACTAAAAAACACAAAAACCTAATGAAACTCAAAAAACTATTAAAAACCCAAAAAAGAAAAATTCCTTAAAAACCTAAAAGTCCATAAAAAGCTCAAAATACTTAAAGCCCCAAAAATCCATTAAAATACTAAAAACCCAAAAAAAATCTAATAATGTAAAAAAATGTAAAAACTATCAGAAATAATTTAATACAGAGAAATACTTAAACCCCCCCAAAAACCTAAAATAGTGAAATCCTAAGAATTCCAAAAAAATTCAAAATCCATAAGAACCATAAAACCAAAAAAATTGTAAAAAATACCTAAAATACATAACAATACAAGGTATGGTTCGCATACAAGAATGGGACATTAATTTCAATCCTTTCTCCCTTAAAAATACCAGTGTTCAGGTATGGATCAATTTTTTTTTTGCCTTTACTGGATCTTATGGAATTCTAAAATTCAATTTGACTGTGTCTATGCAGTTGGAATTCCAATTAAAATGGACATGACCATCAAGGCTAAAAAATTTGGTCACTATCGTAGAGTTCTGGTGGACGTTGATTTATGAACTTGTGTAATTTATGATATAGTCTTGCTACTTAATATGATGATATCTCACTCAAGGTATAGTATGAGAGACTGTCTGATTTATGTCTTGATTTTCAAGATATTGGACATGCTAAAAAGTGGTGTTGTAAAAATGTTTCTTGTGATTTTTTTCTCATTAAAAGGGAATCGTGAGACTTCTTGTAGGAAGAAGGTGAAGAAACAATCTATACAGGCTAATTCATCACAAGTGGTGGAAGATGCTTCCCAAGAGTCCCATGATCCTCAAGTGGATAAGTATGTGAAACATGTGCATAAAATAGAGGAGTTCACTACTTGGGGTGAAGGTGACATGACACCAGAAGTGATTGTGGGAAAGGTGTAGGAAAGAATGGACCCTATTCGTGAGGAGAATGGTGATAGGATTTCAAGGACATGCATGGAAATTCATAAATTAAAACACACACAAGAAATCCAAGGATGGTGGGATGAAATTGAGGATGATTCCTCAAAAAAATCAACATACAATATGGTTTTTTTCAAAGGGAAAAATGTTGTTGTGGATGTCGAAGGATCTCAGCCTCTTCCTTCGACGAAAGCAATACAGAGGAAGGATTACTCATACATGAAGCCAACCATGGTTACCAGGACTCATGGCCCTCTGGGCTATGATTCTGACAGATATGGAGACTATGATACTTCCTATCAATGTGACTTTGACTTTTGAGTTCTTCTTCTCTTTGATTCTTCTTTGGAACAAGGGCATGCGTGCTTGTATGACCCCGTCAGCCTTCATGTAATCTTTTATTTTCCTTTTCTTAATAATAAGGGTCAGGCCCTAACTTTTCAGTATAAAACCCATTACTAAACCTGAATAACCAAACAAAAACCACAATAACCTAAAAAATATAAAATACCTAAAAAGAAAAAAATGATAAAAAAAACATAAAAACCCTATGAACCCTATGAACCCTAAAAACCCATTAAAATCCCTAAAATCATAAAACCCCTAAAACACCATAATAACCCTAAATATCTATAAAAAATAAAAAACGATTAAACACCTAAAATTGATAAAAATCCTAAAAACCTTAAAAACATAAAAAACTCAAAATAACCTAAACACTATAATAACCATAAACACTAAAAATGCATAAAAACCAAAAAATTACCTCAAAACCCTAAAAAATATAAAAGTCCATAAAATTTTAGAAAAAAAAACCATGAAAACCATAAGGAAATTTTAAAACCCTAAAATCTCTTAAAACCCCCAATCTAACCTAAAAACACTAAAACCATAAAAGAAACCCTAGAAACACCAAACCCCCTATGTACATCACAATCCCTAAAACCCCTCAAAAACCATAAGAATAGTAAAAATACAAAAAAATCCCTAATTACATAAAAACCCCTAAGAACCCTAATAATCCTTTTGAAATACATAAAAAAATAAAAACACATTAATCCCCCTAAAAATATGAAAAATGTTAAAAACACTAAAAACCCATAAAATATTCCTAAAACCCCTAAAAATCACTAAAATCCATAAAACCCCTAAAATCGTTAAAAAATCATAAAAACACTAAAACCCACTAAAAACACTAAAAACCCTTTAAGTCCCTGATAATTTTAAAAAACTCTTAAAACAATAAAACTCTTAAAAACTCAAAAAAACCCTAAACCAATAAAAAACAATAAATATCCTAAAACCGCTAAAAACCCTCAAAATTGATAAAAATCCAAAAAAGAAATCAAAATCCTATAAAAGAACTAAAAATCCCTAAAAACAAAAAAAATCTTATAACCCTATAGACCACTAAGAAAATATTAAAAACCTAAAATAGAATAAAAAACCTAAAACCCTAAAACCTATCAAATACTTATAAACCATAGAAAAGCATAAAAATCCTAAAAAATACCAAAAAAATCCGTAAAAATGTAAAAACCCTAAAAACACCAAAAAACTCTAAAAAACCCATAAAAACCTAAAAATACCAAAAAAACTAAAAATAGTAAAAACACAAAAAAACCATATATCCCCATTAAATAATATACCACCAAAAACAAAAAAATCCTGGAAAAATTTTAAAACCCATGAAAACCCTAAAAATCACAAAAAATTCAAAAACCCATTAAAACCCTAAAAATGTTATAAAACCTATAAAGAAGATAGGAAATCTAAAAATCAACAAAACCCTAAAACTCCAAAAGAACCATAAAATTCTTAAAGACACTAAAAACCCTAACAACTCTAAAAATACATAAACACCTATAAACCAAAAAAATCCCTAAAAATACCTAAAAAACATTAAAATCCCTAAACCACATAAAACACCTAATAAAACCAGATAACCCTAAAAACATTTAAATCCCTAAAAAATATAAAAAGAACCAGAACCCCTAAATTCATTAAAACCCATAAATCCTATAAATGCACAAAACCCCTAAAAACCATAAAAATACAATAAAACTAAAAAAAGTAAGGATATAAAAACCCTCAAAATGAAGAATAAACCTAAGAAAGCCTTAAAATCCTAAAAAAATAAAATCCCTAAAAACAAAAAAATTCTAGAAATCCTTAAAACCATAAAATGACCCTAATAACACTAAAACCCCTAAAACGATAAAAACCAATGAAAAACATAAAATTCCCTAAAACCAATAAAACCCTAAAAATCTCTAAAAACTCAAAAAAGCCTTTAAACACCTAAAAAACAATAAAAAACATAAAATACTTAAAATCCCTAGAAACCCTTTAAAACACTAAAAACCTTGAAACCCCTACAAAAACCTAAAACCTTCAATTCCATAAAAATCATAAAATTCCTAAAAATATCTCAAATTCTCTAAAACCCCTAAAAACCCATAAAAATCCTTAAAAAACCAAAAATCCATAAAAACATAGAAAATACCAAAAACTATGAAAGCCCAAAGAAAACCTTAAAAACCTAAAAAAGCATAAAACAACTAAAACCCATAAAACCCCTAAAAACCATAAAAACCAAAAAAACCCAAAAAACCTAATTAATATTATAAAAACTCATTAAAACCCTAAAAAATAAAAAATTTAGTTGAAACCCTTTTAAACCCTAAAAATTAAATAACCACTAAAAACCCAAAAAATGATATAAACCCAAAAATCCCTAAACCCCCTAAAACCCCCATGAATTACTTAAATACCATAACAATCATAAAAATTATAAAAATCCGTAAAAATCCATAAAATTCTAAAAAAACGGATTAATCCCCATGAAAACCTTAAAATACTAAAAAAATAAACCTCTAAAACAAAAATATACAAACCCAAAAAATTCAAAAACTCTAAAACCATCAAAATCTCTAAAACCATAAAAATCCTAAAAAAGAGAAAAAAACGTAATATTTTAAAAAACCAAAAAAAACATGGAAACCCAATAGAATACCTCAAAAACTAAAAACACTTAAAACCCCAAAAAGAACATTAAAACAATAAAACCCCCAAAAACCATAAAAATACCCTAAAAACCTATAAGTTCCATAAGAACCACTAAACTCCATTAAAACCCTAGAAACTATAAAATACCACTAAAGTCTCTAAAAACCATTTAAATTAATACAAAAGGCCTAAAACACTAGAATATTTAAAAATACTAAATACTCAAAAAAACTTAATAACTGAATAAACCATAAAAACAATAAAACCATAAAACCCCTCAAAATCACTAAAAATGTAAAAACCCATAAAAATATAAAAGTCCCTAAAGATCCATAAAAATGTAAACCCTCTATAAAAAACCCAAATAATTCCATAAAAACCTAATAACGCATAAAAATTAAAAAATAGTTTAAAAAACAATATAACCCATAAAACACTCAATGTCCCTAAAAACCCAGTAAAACATTAAAATTCTGAAAAATACGTAAAAATACCAAAAAATTTAAAACCCTCCAAAAAACATGAAACCCCTAAAACCATTAAAACCTAAATCAATTAGAGCACCAAGAAAAATAAAAAATCTAAAAACCCTAAAACCCCTAAAAATACCCTAAAAACATAAAAAACCTCTAAATCCCTAAAAACATTAAATCCCTAAAAACCCCTAAAAACAACTAAATAATCTCAAAAACCATTAGAAACTTAAAATGAAAAAAAAACTAAAAACCCATAAATAAATTAAAAACTAAAAAAACCCTAAAAATCCATAAAAACCAAAAAACCCTTAAAACCCATAAAATCCTCAAAATATCTAAACCCCCTAAAAAATACAAATACGAAAAATCCCTAAAAATAATAAAAACATAAAATCCCAAAAATCCCCTAAAATCCATTAAGAAAATATTAAAATATTAAAACAATTAACAACCCTAAAAACTCAAATAGCCCTAGACACCAAAACCCCATAAAAATACCTAAAACCCAATAAATATCCTAAAAAATCCATAAAAATCACTAAATACAAAAAAACCACTAAACCCCCTGTAAGACCCTAAGAAATTCATAAAAACATAAATACACTTAAAACATCTAAAAAACCTAAAAATGCTAAAAACCCTAAAAACTGTAAAAGACCGTAAAACCTAAAAAATCCAAAAACCCATAAAAACCTCTAAAAACTTTAAGAACCCCAATAAACCCATAAAACCCTAATTCACATAAAAACTCTAAAACCCCATTAAACATTTAAAAATTTTAAGAACAATAAAAACCTTGAAACGCTAAAATATTCACAAAACCCTAAAACCCCCAAACGCCATAAAAATCTTAAAAACACTCAAAATTACAAGAAAAATCAATGAAAATACATATAAATCATTAAAATTTCTAAATATACATAAAAACATGAAAACCCATAAAACCCTCAAAACAACTATGAAATCCGAAAAAACCTAAAAAACAATTAAAACCCATAAAAATCCAAAAAATACTAAAAAACCTAAAGACACTAAAAGATCATAAAAACCTGAAAAAACCCTTAAAAAGCCTTAAAATGCTAAAACCTAAAAATACCATAAAAAACAAAAAAACAAAAAAAAACAGACCAAAAATAATAATAAAAACAATTAAGACCCTAAAAACCATAAAAACCCTAAAACCCTAATAACAATAAAAATACTAAAAACACCTAAAAATACCTAAAAAAATAAAAGTCACAAAACCCTTAAAACCCCATCAAAATCATAAAATACCTAAAAATAAAAGTGATCCCAAAAAAATCTTTAAAATCACTAAAAATCCTAAAAATAACCTAAATCCATAAAAAACCTTAACTACATAAAAACACCATAAACCCATAAAGACCTTAAATCCCCATAAAAACAAGAAAAAAATCCACTATAAACTCTAAAAACCATTTAAACCCCTAAAAACATTAAAACCTCTAAAAAAATAAAAACATTATAACACAAAAAACTAAAAACTACAATAAAACGCTTAAAACATAAAAACCCTAAAATCCCCGAAAAACCAAAAAAAAACCCATAAAAATCATCAAAAACAATAAAATTACCTAAAAAGTAAAAAACACATAAAACACTAAAACCCCTTATAAATCCTGAAAAACCTAAAAATACTCAAAACCCCTAAAACTCTAATAACCATAAAAAACCCAAAAAACACACAAAATCATTAAAATCCCTAAAAATTCCCAAAAACCCCTACAATTCAAAAAAATCCCTAAAAATCTCTAAAAACATATAAAACCCAAAATACCCTGAAAATCCTAAGGAAACCACAAAAACCTAAAAACACATAAAACCCCTAAAAACTAAAAAATCTAAATAGCCCTAAATGATTATAAGAACTCCAAAAACCATAAAAACATTTAAAACTAAAATCCCCTAAAAACCCTAAAAACCATTAAAAACTGTAAAAATATTACAAACCCACAATTTTTTTAAATCTCTAGAAACCCTATAAACCTTTAAGAACATGAAAATCCATAAAAACCCAAAAAATCATAAAAACTGCAAAAATAAAAAACTAGCCAAAATCCCAAAAAACTCTAAAAACCAAATAAATCCTAAAAAATTCATAAAAATAAATAAAAACATAAAAGACCTTTTAAATCCCTAAAAACATTGAAAACTCTGAAAACATTAAAACCCATAAAAACCCAAAAACCAAATAAATCTCTAAAAACCATTTAAATCCATATAAATGATAATAAAACTCTAAAAAACAATAAAACCAAAAAAAATAAAAAAAACAAGTAAAACTATAGACTCCAATAAAAATCTTTAAAACCCTAAAACCCCCTAAAATCCCTAAAAACATTAAAATCCATAAAAAACTAAAAACCCCAAAAAAACCAAAAAACATAAAAAAAACCCTGAAAACCCATATTAAAACTCTTAAAACCTATTAACACTTAAACCCCTAAAAAATAAAAAACAATAAATACACTTAAAAATATATGAAACAACTAAAAACCATCAAAACCCTAAAACACTAAAAACCATAAAAAATACTAAAAATACTTTCAAATAACTAAAAAAATAAGAGAATCTAAAACCATAAAAAACATAAGAAATTTTTGAATCCTTTTAACACTAAAAACCACAAAAAACCAAAAAATGATAAAAATCCAAAAAACCCTAAAATGACCAAAATCCAAAAAAAACATAAAATCCGCTAATTTTTTTTTGAAAAATAAATAAAAACTTATAAAACCTTAAAAACTATTAAAAACACTAAGGGCCATCAAAAACATGAAAACGTTAAAAACACTAAAAAATCAAGAAAACCCTAAATAACTCAAAAAAACCCTAAAAACCTAAAAGTCCATCACAGACCTAAAAACCCTAGAAATACCTAAAAGCCTAAAAATCCAAAAAAACCCTAAAACACCATAAAAATACTAAAAACCCTAAAATCCAAAAAAAATGAAAATACTCCCAAACTCCTGAAAGCCCCTTGGATAACTTAAAAAACCTAAAAACCCTAATAAAATTTAAAATGATGAAGACTCTAAAAATTAAATAAAATATAAAACCCTATAAATCCATGAAATCCCTTAAGAAAACATTATAAACATTAAAAAACATTAAACCCCTCAAAACATTAAAAAAAACTAAAAATCCAAAAAACCTCAAAAACACTAAAAACCCTAAATCCTCAATGTCTTTAAAACCCAAAAACCCATAAAAATCATAATAAATCCCAAAATCCCCTTAAAACATAAAAACCCATCTAAACAATGAAAACCCATAAGAAAACCTTTAAAACCTAAAAAATTAAAACCCCTAAAAACAAACAATATGCTAAAAACCCCTAAACGACCATAAAAAACCCTAAAAATACATAAAAATCCTAATAGCTCCTAAAACCACTAAAACACCTAAACACCATAAATACAATAAAACCCACTAAAAACTAAAACCCCTTCAAAACCCTAAAAAAGTTAAATAACTCTAAAATTAATTAAAACCCCTATAAACTCAATAATATTCCAAAAAATCAAAAAAAAATCCCATCAAACACTAAAAAACCCTAAACCCCTCAAAATTCCCATAAAAACCTAAGAACCCTAAAAATCCTAACTAATCCAAAAAAATTTCCTAAATACATTAATACCTTTAAAACCCTGAAATAACCCTATGAAAATCATAAAACTCTAAAAACACTTAAACCCCCTAAAAACCAAAAAGACTTGGATGGCGGTGCAATACCCCGGATCTCCCTCTTATTCAATACATCTACGAGGGTTTCCTAGGGATTCTTCTTGGGGATTTGGCGTTGGATATATGGTTCTTCCATGTTCTCGGAAAAGGTGTGCTCTGGAGGAGCTTCTCGATCTTAAGGGGGCGATGACTTCCTATTTTCAGTAACTTCGACTTCCCCAGGTGGTGTCTTTGCTCGAGATTTTGGCCTCGAATCTAGGCGGGTATAGGATTCTATGCGCTCGGGCGTCAACATTTTTGGAGGCCTCGCAGTCAGCTGGGACCTCTGATATGGTTGTTTTAAGTGACATCACAGACAGATCCTTAGCATATGGAAACCCTTCTGATTTTCAGTCGTGGATCGGGGTCAAGCTTGCATATCTAGGGCTTCTACAAACGGTTCAGTAGTATCAAGGGCTTCAAAAATGGAGAGGGTTGCATTGGGGGACTAGGATCTGGTATCTTCAATGGTTTTTTGTCCCTTCTGGTTTGCTACCTCAGGTTTCAATTTCTCTTCCGATGACAATCTGGTATGTTTCCTCTACTTCAGTGTTGATCCTGTGATTTCTCTTCATTTATAGTGCGCTGGTGACTCTTGGATTCAAATTCCATCCACTTTTTTGGTACATTCTTTATCTAAAATTATTGATTGGTTCATTGGTGATTAGATCTGTTGGTTGGGTTGTGCCTTTGGTTAGAGGTTTTCGATTTGAATTTATTGTTGTGATGGCTTCTGTTTGATCGGACATTTTGCCGCTTCTGAAGCATTTGGTGTGTGCCGATGTGAGTGACTGGTTTTGTGCTGATGATTGTTTATAAGTTGTGGAGGGATTTTATAGATTTCAGAAACTATGTTTCTCGATTATATTTACTCCTAGGCTGGGATGTAATGAAGTTGTTGGTTCTGTCAATACTTGTTCACGAGGTGCAGAAAAAGATGTTGGCTACTGGAAATGGTACTCTTGGATGCTGCTTGCTGATGGGATGGGTTGTGATGATGCTATTGTTTAAAAGTTTGGTGTCAGTGGCTCTGTAATACTGGAAGTGGATACTCATGGCTGAAGGCTGGTGATGATAGTGGTTCTATGCTGCTGACGGTTGATATTCTTGGAAAGGAGATGCTTGAGGGTGGATATGCTTCTCTAGGATTTTTGATGATTAGCTGGGAAGTGGTGAAGTTGATGAGTTTGAATTTGGTGCTGATGGTTCTGTGCTGCCTAAGGCGGGTTAATGCTGGATGATGGTGATGGTTTCTACTTGGATTTGTGTGTTTTTTTCTCATTTTTGCTTTTCTTTTTGATTATTTTGGGTTTCTTTTTCTGGGTTTGGGGTTGTTAAGTGTTTTTGGGTGCGGTTCATTTGACCCCTATCCTCCCTAGTCTGTAGTGTCTTTTTCTTCTGATAAACTGGGGCGGTCAGGAATAGCTGGACACTCGCATCTTCCTTTCCCCCCTAAAAAACCTAAAACACTTAAACCCTAAAAACCCTAAAAACCCAAAAAACCCTAAAACTATTAAAATCCCAAGAAACCTTAAAAATCTATAAAAATTCTAAAAAGGACCTAAGGTACCTGAAATTGTAGAAACCCATAAAATTTTTGAAAAACCTTTAGAAAAAATTAGAAACTGAAAAAAATGAACACACCTAAAAATTACAAACACTCTAAACCCTAAAACACTAAAAACACTAAAAACCCAAAAATTCCCTAAAAACCCTAAAATACATAAAAATCCTAAAAATCCCTAAAAATCCATAAAAATATAATTAACTCCAAACACAATGATCAATAGAATGAAAAAATTAATATCCAACACTAACTAAAACCCCCAATACACCTAAAATCTATAATAACCCTTAAAAACATAAAAACCAATAAAACCCTTAAAATTCCTAAAATCCCAAATAACCAATAAAAATCCCAAAACCCAAAAATCGCATAACAAATATCTTTAAAACTAGAAAACCACGGCACTAGGGGATAACATAGGAGGATCCTTCGGAAGGGATCCTTCGGAAGGGATCTCTTTCCCATGTGGACGCTAATCCTGGTGTCATTGCAGAACGACTGGCACTAGGGGAGAACTCTTTGATTGCTCGTGTTGTTCTTCCTAAAGGTGCTTCGCTATGGAAATTCGAAGATTTATTCCGAAGGATTTCGACATTGTGGGGTTTTGACAACTGGAAATGTGTCTCTCTTGGTCGGGGATTCTTTCACTGTTTATTTCCATCGGATGATGTGAAGATGAAAGCTTGGAGCTCTGGATCTATGTTTCTAAAACCGGGATGGATTAATCTGCATGAATGGTCATTGGATTTTAATGTATCAAGTGCTAAAAATGTCTTCGCCCAGGTATGGGTTCGTCTTCATGGGCTGAATTGGGTCCTTTGGCATCCAGAAATTTTGCATGATATTGGAACGGCAATCGGAACACCCATTCGTCTTGATAAAGAGACGACAGATGTCAGGTACGGGCACTTTGCCAGAATGCTGGTGGATGTCGACCTCAGGTCCACTCTCATTGACACGGTAACACTTTCTATTCCCTCTGATCAAATTCTGATTGATGTTGAATATGAAAACAAACCCCTCTTCTGCTCGAAATGCATGGCTGTGGGGAACTCTTTGGAGTTATGTCGTAAAAATATTACTTGTAAAGAGTGTGGACTGCGAGGTCACCCCTGCAATCATTGTTGTCGTAAAGTGAATCTAAAGGATCCGCCTGCACCAAATCCTGACACCAGGGGCAGTGATACTCATTTGGAATCTGACACTCGTGAGCTTCTGTTTTCTAGGAACGGTAAAGAGGTGTTAATTGATGCTTCTCCGCCTCGATCTTCGGATCATATTAGAGATCAGGAGCCCCCCTCTGAAAAGGCTCGGACTACAGCCCCTGCTATTATGATGACTGAACCTCCACAACAGAATATACAACCCTCCTCCTCTGCCTCTGAGAAAGGAAGTGCAGAGGAATCCACCCCTGGAGTTGGGGACCTAACCCTCTGCAAAAGGGGTGACTCTCATGGTGAGTCCAAGGGAAGAGATATGGATGCGAATAAGATATCATATAGTGATATTGTCCGAGGAGAAAAGAAAAGAGGCTCTGACAGTGAGGGTGTCAGATCTGTCCCTGTTTCAAGGAAACCAAGGAAGGACTACTCTACAGTTCCGAGGACCGTGACCAATAGGGCATCTGCCAAGAGGGAGATCGAGAAGCTATCGAAGGAGCAACTGGACAAACGGATGTTTTATAAGAAGTTTCTTATACAATATGAGACTCAATCGGAATGGGAATCGGCTGATGCTGATGACACGATCAGGTATGGGGGTGGTGACGATGAATATTTTGACTTGTAATCTCTCTCTTTTCCTCTCTTCTGTCTCTGTACTTTTATTTTATTAATAAATTTTGTGGTCCAAGCTTGCTTGGATCGGACCTTCTGGCCTAAAATTGAAAAAATACCCTAAAACCCCTTAAAATCCATGAAATCTTTAAAAACAAAAAAAATCCTAAGAAAGACGAAAGAATCCATAAAAATGTAAAAATCCATAAAACCCCTGAAAAACCCTAAGAAAATACTAAATCCCTTAAACAGTTTAAACCTAAAAGACCATTAAAAATGCAAAGAAACCTAAAAATCATAAAACCCCCTAAAACCCTTAAAATCCCAAAAACCAGAATAAACCCCTGAAAATACTAAAAAATCACTATACATCCTGAAAAATCATAAAAACTATAAAAACCCTAAAAACCAATAATAAAACCATAATAACCTAAATCACATAAACTCCAAAAATAAAAAAGTGCAAAAATCCATTAAAACCAAAAAATCCCATAAAAACCAAAAAATACCTAAGACTATTAAAACCGATAAAACCCCATAAAACCTGTAAAACACCAATGAAAACACTTTAAACACACAAAAAAACTAAAAACAATAAAATAACTTAAAATAATAAAATCATAAAAATGCTAAATACCTAAAAAACTATAAAAACCCTAAATACCCTCAAAATCCCTAAAAACCCAAAAAACCCATAAAAATACAAATATATATAATAATCCCTAAATATTTAAAACCCATAAAACCCCTTAAAAATATTTAGAAAATCTTTAAACCCTAAAAACACTTAGAACCCATAAATACCCCTAAAAACCTTAAAAACCATAAAACCCATAAATAACCTAAAAACAATATAAAAATAATAAAAACCATTTAAACCAATGAAAACTATTAAAGACTATAAAATAAATTAAAACCCAAAAAATATAAAAAAAAGTCTCTAATCCTAAAAAAACATAAAACCCCTAATAGTCTAAAAACTCTAAAAATCACAATTAACTTTAAAAACCCATAAAATATATAAAAAACCCTGAAAAACACTAAATGTGTAAAAAAACCAACACCCATGAAAACCTCTAAGTAAACCTTAAATACATAAAAAAACATAATACCCCTAAAAACCTAAAAAATACATAAAACCCAAAAAATCATAAAATCCAAAAACCCCCTAAAAATTTTAAAAATCCAAAACATTCTATAAAAACAACAAAAACCACAAAAAAATGCATTAAAACCATAAAAATGATTAAAACACTAAACAAAATTAAAACACCTTAATACTCAGAAAACCCTAAAAACCATAAAAAAACTATAAAAACCCCGAAAACCCTAAATATCCATAAAACCCTAAAAACCATAAAAATCCTAAAGGCCGTAAAAATCCCTTAAAATTTAAAAAAAACTAAAAACCTGAAATCCCCTAAGAAAACATTAAAAACCTAAGAACACTTCGATCCCCTAAAACCCTAAAAATGGTAAAAACCATAGAACCATAAATGCTAGAAAAACAGGGAAACCCATAAAAATCTCTAAAAACACTAAAAACCCAAAAAAATCATAAAAAACCCCTAAAAATCCATAAAATGAAAAAAACCCTATGAATCCTAAAATACTTTATGAAAACCTAAAAATCTTGAAAATAATTAAAAACTAAAAAATCTAAAAAAATTTAAAAACCATAAAAAGTCCTTAATGACCATGAAACACATAAAAACCTGTAAAACCAAAATAAATACTAAAACCCCATATGAAAAACCACTAAAAATATAAAACCCAATAAACACATAAAAAATTAAAAAAAACTAAAAAATTTAAAACCATAAAGAAAACTCAAAAAAACATAAAACATCTAAAAACAATATAACCATAAAAACCCTAAGAAACCTCAAAATCCATAAAACCCTAAAACCTTTGAAATTATAAAAAATCCCTTAAAATCCCCAAAAATTTTAAAATACCCAAAAATCTAAAAATCCCTAAAAAACCCTAAAAACCTAAAAATACTTAAAATCTTTAAAACCCCTTAAAACGCTAAAAACCATATAAAACCTAAAACACCTAAAATCCCTAAATACCCTAAAACCCAAAAACTTATAAAAGTCTTAAAAAATTCCTAAAATCCCTAAAAACATAAAAAAAAATCCTTGGGAACCCCTAAGAAAACATTGAAACCCTAAAACACATAAAACCCCTAACACATAAAAATGATACAAAACCTAAAACCCTAAGACACCCTAAAAATCATAAAACTAGCTAAATCCCAAAAAAACCCTATAACCATAAAAGGCCGAAAAACCTTAAAACCCACAAGAAACTCTAATAACCCATTAAACCCTTTAAAAATAAAAAATTAAAATCATTTAAAAATAAAAAACACAAAAAAACCATAAAACCTAAAAAAATCCAAAAACCCCCATAAAATAATCAAAATCCCAATAAATCTAAAAAACAAAAAATATAATAAAAATATCCTAAAATCCCAAAAAATGTAAAAGAATCTAAAAACCTTGAAAAACAATAAAAAATATTAAAAACCTAAAATCACATAAAACCCCTAGAAACCTAAAAATGTTAAAAACCTTAAAACCCCTAAAAACACTAAAAACCCTAAAAACTCATTAAATTCTCTAAAAACCCTTTATTACCCAGAAAATGATTAAAAACTTTGAAAAAATAAAAACCCTAAAAACTCAAAAAGTATTGAAAACCCTAAAAAATTTATTAAAATATTAAAATTCCTAAAAATTCCTAAAACCTAAATATGTAAAAAACAATAAAAACCATAAAAACACATAGGAATATTTTGTAACAAGAAAACCCCTAAAAACCCAAAAAATACCAAAAAATGCTAAAAAACCTAATAACCCTAACAAACCCATAAAACCATAAAAACATAATAACACATAAAACTCATTAAGAACCCATAAAAACCATTAAAACCAACTAAAAACTATAATATCCTTTTTAACCCTAAAAGAATTAAAAAAATGTAAAAAACATAAAACCCCTAAAAAACAAAAAAAATCCTAACAACTACAAAAAAATGCATAAAATCGTAGAAAAAAAAACCTAAAAAAATACAAATACGAAAAATCCCTAAAAATAATAAAAACATAAAAACCCATAAAACCCCTAAAATCCATTAAGAAAATATTAAAATCTTAAAAAAATTAACAACCCTAAAAACCTAAAAATTCCAAAAACCCTAAAAACTCAAATAGCCCTAGACACCAAAACCCCATAAAAATACCTAAAACCCAATAAATATCCAAAAAAATCCATAAAAATCACTAAATACAAAAAAACAATAAAATCCCTGTAAGATCCTAAGAAAATCATAAAAACCTAAAAACACTTAAAACATCTAAAAAACCTGAAAATGCTAAAAACCCTAAAAACTGTAAAAGACCGTAAAACCTAAAAAATCCCAAAACCCATAAAAACCTCTAAAAACCTTAAGAACCCCAAAAAACCCATAAAACCCTAATTCAAATAAAAACTCTGAAACCCCATTAAACATTTAAAAATTTTAAGAATAATAAAAACCATGAAATGCTAAAAAATTCACAAAACCCTAAAACCCCCAAATGCCATAAAAATTTTAAAAACACTCAATATTTCAAGAAAAATCAATGAAAATACATATAAATCATTAAAATTTCTAAATATACCTAAAAACATGAAAACCCATAAAACCCTCAAAACAACTATGAAATCCTAAAAAACCTAAAAAACAATTAAAAACCATAAAAATCCAAAAAATACTAAAAAACATAAAGACACTAAAAGATCATAAAAACCTGAAAAAACCCTTAAAACGCCTTAAAATACTAAAACCTAAAAAACCCATAAAAAACAAAAAAAACAAAAAAACAGACTAAAAATAATAATAAAAACAATTAAGACCCTAAAAACAATAAAAACTCTAAAACCATAATAACAATAAAAATACAAAAAACACCTAAAAATACCTAAAAAATAAAAGTCACAAAACCCTTAAAACCCCATTAAAATCATTAAAAACCTAAAAATAAAAGTGATCCCAACAAAATCATTAAAATCACTAAAAATCCTAAAAATACCCTAAATCCATAAAAAACCTTAACTACATAAAAACACCATAAACCCATAAAAACCTTAAATCCCCATAAAAACAAGAAAAAAATCCACTATAAACTCTAAAAACCATTTAAACCCATAAAAACATTAAAACCTCTAAAAAATAAAAACATTATAACACAAAAAACTAAAAACTACAATAAAACGCTTAAAACATAAAAGCCCTAAAATCCCCGAAAAACCAAAAAAAACCCATAAAAATCATCAAAAACAATAAAATTACCTAAAAAGTAAAAAACCCAAAAAAACTAAAACCCCTTATAAATCCTTAATAACCTAAAAATACTCAAAACCCCTAAAACTCTAATAACCCTAAAAAACCCAAAAAACACACAAAATCATTAAAATCCCTAAAAATTCCCAAAAACCCCTACAATTCAAAAAATCCCTAAAAATATCTAAAAACATATAAAACCCAAAATACCCTGAAAATCATAAGGAAACCACAAAAACCTAAAAACACATAAAGCCCCTAAAAACAAAAAAATGCTAAAAACCCCTAAATGATTATAAGAACTCCAAAAACCATAAAAACATTTAAAACTAAAATCCCCTAAAAACCCTAAAAACCATTAAAAATTGTAAAAATATTACAAAACCACATTTTTTTTAAATCTTTAGAAACCCTATAAACCATTAAGAACATGAAAATCCATAAAAACCAAAATAATCATAAAAACCGCAAAAATAAAGAACTAGCCAAAATCCCAAAAAACTCTAAAAACCAAATAAATCCTAAAAAATTCATAAAAATAAATAAAAACATAAAAGACCTTTTAAATGCATAAAAACATTGAAAACATTAAAAACATTAAAACCCATAAAAACCCAAAAACCAAATAAATCTCTAAAAACCATTTAAATCCATATAAATGATAAAAAAACTCTAAAAAACAATAAAACCGAAAAAAATAAAAAAAACAAGTAAAACTATAGACTCCAATAAAAACCTTTAAAACCCTAAAACCCCCTAAAATCCCTAAAAACATTAAAATCCATAAAAAACTAAAAATCCCAAAAAAACCTAAAAACATAAAAAAAACCCTAAAAACCCCTATTAAAACTCTTAAAACCTATTAACACTTAAACCCCTAAAAAATAAAAAACACTAAATACCCTTAAAAGTCTATGAAACAACTAAAAACCATCAAAACCCTAAAACTCTAAAAACCATAAAAAATACTAAAAATACTTTCAAATAACTAAAAACATAAGAGAATCTAAAACCATAAAAAACATAAGAAATTTGTGAATCCTTTTAACACTAAAAACCACAAAAAACCAAAAAATGCTGAAAATCCAAAAAACACTAAAATGACCAAAATCCAAAAAAAACATAAAATCCATTAATTTTTTTTTGAAAAATAAATAAAAACTCATAAAACCTTAAAAACTATTAAAAACACTAAGGGCCATCAAAACCATGAAAACGTTAAAAACACTAAAAAATCAATAAAACCCTAAATAACTCAAATAAACCCTAAAAACCTAAAATTCCATCACAGACCTAAAAACCCTAGAAATACCTAAAATCCTAAAAATCCAAAAAAACCCTAAAACACCATAAAAATACTAAAAACCCTACAATAACAAAAAATGAAAATACTCCCAAAATCCTGAAAGCCCGTTGGATAACTTAAAAAACCTAAAAACCCTAATAAAATTTAAAATGATGATGACTCTAAAAATTAAATAAAACATAAAACCCTATAAATCCATGAAATCCCTTAAGAAAACATTATAAACATTAAAAAACTTTAAACCCCTCAAAAAATTAAAAAACACAAAAAATCCAAAAAACCTCAAAAACACTAAAAACCCTAAATCCTCAAATTCTTAAAAACCCAAAAACCCATAATAATCATAATAAATCCCTAAAACCCCTTAAAACATAAAAACCCATCTAAACAATGAAAACCCATAAGAAAACCTTTAAAACCTAAAAAATTAAAACCCCTAAAAACAAACAATACGCTAAAAACCATAAACGACCATAAAAACCCCAAAAAATACCTAAAAATCCTAATAGCTCCTAAAACCACTAAAACACCTAAACACCATAAATACAATAAAACCCACTAAAAAAACTAAAACCCCTTCAAACCCCTAAAAAAGTTAAATAACTCTAAAATTAATTAAAACCCCTATGAACTCAATAATATTCCAAAAAATCAAAAAACATCCCATCAAACACTAAAAAACCCTAAACCCCTCAAAATTCCCATAAAACCCTAAGAACCCTAAAAATACTAACTAATCCAAAAATATTTCCTAAATACATTAATACCCTTAAAACCCTGAAAAAAACCTACGAAAATCATAAAACTCTAAAAACAGTTAAACCCCCTAAAAACCAAAAAGACTTGGATGGCGGTGCAATCCCCCGGATCTCCCTCTTATTCAATACTTCTCCAGGGGTTTCCTAGGGATTCTTCTTGGGGATTTGGCCTTGGATATATGGTTCTTCCATGTTCTTGGAAAAGGTGTGCTCTGGAGGAGCTTCTCGATCTCAAGGCGGTGATGACTTCCTATTTTCACCGACTTCGACTTCCCCGGGTGGTGTCTTTGCTCGAGATTTTGGCCTCGAATCTAGGCGGGTATAGGATTCTATGCGCTCGGGCGTCAACATGTTTGGAGGCCTCTCAGTCAGCTGGGACCTCTGATATGGTTGTTTTAAGTGACATCACAGACAGATCCTTAGCATATGGAAACCCTTCTGATTTTCAGTTGTGGATCGGGGTCAAGCTTGCAGATCTAGGGCTTCTACAAACGGTTCAGTAGTATCAAGGGCTTCAAAAATGGAGAGGGTTGCATTGGGGGACTAGGATCTGGTATCTTCAATGGTTTTTTGTCCCTTCTGGTTTGCTGCCTCAGGTTTCAATTTCTCTTCCGATGACAATCTGGTATGTTTCCTCTACTTCAGTGTTGATCTTGTGATTTCTCTTCATTTCTAGTGCGCTGGTGACTCATGGATTCAAATTCCTTCCACTTTGTTGGTATATTCTTTATCTAAAATTATTGATTGGTTCATTGGTGATTAGTTCTGTTGTTTGGGTTGTGCCTTTGGTTAGAGGTTTTCGATTTGAATTTATTGTTGTGATGGCTTCTGTTTGATCGGACATTTTTCCGCTTCTGAAGAATTTGGTGTGTGCCGATGTGAGTGACTGGTTTTGTGCTGCTGATTGTTTACAAGTTGTGGAGGGATTTTATAGATTTCAGAAACTATGTTGCTCGATTCTATTTACTCCTTGGCTGGGATGTAATGAAGTTGTTGGTTCTATCACTACTTGTTCACGAGGTGCAGAAAAAGATGTTGGCTACTGGAAATGGTACTCTTGGATGCTGCTTGTTGATGGGATGGGTTTTGATGATGCTATTGTTTACAAGTTTGGTGTTGGTGGCTCTGTAATACTGGAAGTGGATACTCATGGCTGAACGCTGGTGATGATAGTGGTTCTATGCTGCTGACGGTTGATATTCTTAGAAAGGAGATGCTTGAGGATGGATATTCTTCTCTAGGATTTTTGATGATTAGCTGGGAAGTGGTGAAGTTGATGAGTTTGAATTTGGTGCTGATGGTTCTGTGCTGCTTGAGGCGGGTTAATGCTGGATGATGGTGTTGGTTTCTACTTGGATTTGTGTGTATTTTTCTCATTTTTTCTTTTCTTTTTGATTGTTTTGGGTTTCTTTTTCTGGGTTTGGGGTTGTTAAGTGTTTTTGGGTGCGGTTCATTTGACCCCTCCCCTCCCTAGTCTGTAGTGTCTTTTTCTTCTGATAAACTGGGGGGGTCAGGAATAGCTGGACCCTCGCATCTTCCTTTCCCCCCTAAAAAACCTAAAACACTTAAACCCTAAAAACCCTAAAAAGCCAAAAAACCCTAAAACTATTAAAATCCCAAGAAACCTTAAAAATCTATAAAAATTCTAAAAAGGTCCTAAGGTACCTGAAATTGTAGAAACCCATAAAATTTTAGAAAAACCTTGAGAAAAAATTAGAAACTGATAAAAATGAACACACCTAAAAATTACAAACACTCTAAACTCTAAAACACTAAAAACACTAAAAACCCAAAAATTCCCTAAAAACCCTAAAATACATAAAAATCCTAAAAATCCCTAAAAATCTATAAAAATATAATTAACTCCAAACACAATGATCAATAGAATGAAAAAATTAATATCCAACACTAACTAAAACCCCCAATACACCTAAAATCTATAAAAACTCTTAAAAACATAAAAACCTATAAAACCCTTAAAATTCCTAAAATCCCAAGTAACCAATAAAAATCCCAAAACCCAAAAATCGCATAACAAATATCTTTAAAACTAGAAAACCACTATGAAAACCATAAAAACCATAAAACAATTAAATAAAATAGAAACCATAAATTGATAAAACCCCCCGAAAATATCTAAACCACTAAGAACCCTTAAAACCATAATACTTATAAAAATCCCAAAACCCCATAAATACCATAAAAACCCACTAAAAAAATAAAACCCCATAAAACCCCAAAAAATGATAAAAATTTAAAAAATATATTATAAAACCTAAAAACTAAAAAACCCCAAAATCTAAAAAAACACAACAAACCCTAAAATTGAAAAAATACCCTAAAACCTCTTAAAATCCATGAAATCATTAAAAACCAAAAAAATCCGAAGAAAGACGAAAGAATCCATAAAAATGTAAAAATCCATAAAACCCATGAAAAACCCTAAGAAAATACTAAATCCCTTAAACAGTTTAAACCTAAAAGACCATTAAAAATGCAAAGAAACCTAAAAATCATAAAACCACCTAAAACCCTTAAAATCCCAAAAACCAGAATAAACCCCTGAAAATCCTAAAAAATCACTATACATCCTGAAAAATCATAAAAACTATAAAAACCCTAAAAACCAATAATAAAACCATAATAACCTAAAACACATAAACTCCAAAAATAAAAAAGTTCAAAAATCCATTAAAACCAAAAAATCCCATAAAAACCAAAAAATACCTAAGACTATTAAAACCGATAAAACCCCATAAAACCTGTAAAACTCCAATCAAAAAACTTTAAACACAAAAAAAAAACTAAAAAACAATAAAATAACTTTAAATAATAAAATAATAAAAAACACTAAATACCTAAAAAACTATAAAAACCCTAAATACCCTCAAAATCCCTAAAAACCCAAAAAACCCATAAAAATACAAATATATATATATAATAATCCCTAAATATGTAAAACCCATAAAACCCCTTAAAAATATTTAGAAAATCTTTAAACCCTAAAAACACTTAGAACCCATAAATACCCCTAAAAACCTTAAAAACCATAAAACCCATAAATAACCTAAAAACAATATAAAAATAATAAAAACCATTTAAACCAATGAAAACTATTAAATACTATAAAATAAATTAAAACCCAAAAAATATAAAAAAAAGTCTCTAATCCTAAAAAAACATAAAACCCCTAATAGTCTAAAAACTCTAAAAATCACAATTAACTTTAAAAACCCATAAAATATATAAAAATACCCTGAAAAACACTAAATGTGTAAAAAAACCAACACCCATGAAAACCTCTAAGTAAACCTTAAATACATAAAAAAACAGAAAACCCCTAAAAACCTAAAAAATGCTAAAAACCCAAAAAAGCATAAAAGCCAAAAACCCCCTAAAAATTTTAAAAATCCAAAACATTCTATAAAAACAACAAAAACCACAAAAAATGCATTAAAACCATTAAAATGATTAAAACACTAAACAAAATTAAAGCACCTTAATACTCAGAAAACCCTAAAAACCATAAAAACTATAAAAACCCCGAAAACAATAAATATCCATAAAACCCTAAAAACCATAAAAATCCTAAAGGCCGTAAGAATCCCTTAAAATTTAAAAAAAACTAAAAACCTAAAATCCCCTAAAAAAACATTAAAAACCTAAGAACACTTCGAACCCCTAAAACCCTAAAAATGGTAAAAACCATAGAACCATAAATGCTAGAAAAACAGGGAAACCCATAAAAGTCTCTAAAAACACTAAAAACCCAAAAAAATCATAAAAATCCCCTAAAAAGCCATTAAATGAAAAAAACCCTATGAAACCTAAAATACATTATGAAAACCTAAAAATCTTGAAAATAATTAAAAATTAAAAAATCTAAAAAAATTTAAAAACCATAAAAAGTCCTTAATGACCATGAAACACATAAAAACCTGTAAAACCAAAATAAATACTAAAACCCCATATGAAAAACCACTAAAATTATAAAACCCAATAAACACATAAAAAATTTAAAAAAAACTAAAAAATTTAAAACCACAAAGAAAACACAAAAAAACATAAAATATCTAAAAACAATATAACCATAAAAACCCTAAGAAACCTCAAAATCCATAAAACCCTAAAACCTTGGAAATTATAAAAAATCCCTTAAAATCCCCAAAAATTTTAAAATACCCAAAAATCTAAAAATCCCTAAAAAACCCTAAAAACCTAAAAATACTTAAAATCTTTAAAACCCCTTAAAACGCTAAAAACCATATAAAACCTAAAACACCTAAAATCCCTAAAGACCCTAAAAACCCAAAAACTTATAAAAGTCTTAAAAAATTCCTAAAATCCCTAAAAACATAAATAAAATTAAATCCTTGGGAACCCCTAAGAAAACATTGAAACCCTAAAACACATAAAACCCCTAAAAACATAAAAATGATACAAAACCTAAAACCCTAAGACACCCTAAAAATCATAAAACTAGCTAAATCCCAAAACAAACCCTATAACCTTAAAAGGCCGAAAAACCTTAAAACCCACAAGAAACTCTAATAACCCATTAAACCCTTTAAAAATAAAAAAATTAAAATCATTTAAACAATAAAAAACACAAAAAACCATAAAACCTAAAAAAATCCAAAAACCCCCATAAAATCATTAAAATCCCAATAAATCTAAAAACAAAAAATATAATAAAAATATCCTAAAATCCCAAAAAATGTAAAAGAATCTAAAAACCTTGAAAAACAATAAAAAATCTTAAAAACCTAAAATCACATAAAACCCCTAGAAACCTAAAAATGTTAAAAACCTTAAAACCCCTAAAAACACTAAAAATCCAAAAAACTCACTAAATTCTCTAAAAACCCTTTATTACCCAGAAAATGTTTAAAAACATTGAAAAAATAAAAACCCTAAAAACTCAAAAAGTATTGAAAACCCTAAAAAATTTAATAAAATATTAAAATTCCTAAAAATTCCTAAAACCTAAATATGTAAAAAAACAATAAAAACCATAAAAACACATAGGAATATTTTTTAACAAGAAAACCCCTAAAACCCCAAAAAATACCATAAAATGCTAAAAAACCTAATAACCCTAACAAACCCATAAAACCATAAAAACATAATAACACATATAACTATTTAAGAACCCATAAAAACCATAAAAACCAACTAAAAACTATAATATCCTTTTTAACCCAAAAAGTATTAAAAAATTGTAAAAAACATAAAACCCCTAAAAAATAAAAAAAATCCTAAAAACTACAAAAAAATGCATAAAATCGTAGAAAAAAAAAACCTAAAAAAATACAAATACGAAAAATCCCTAAAAATAATAAAAACATAAAAACCCATAAAACCCCTAAAATCCATTAAGAAAATATTAAAATCTTAAAAAAATTAACAACCCTAAAAACCTAAAAATTCCAAAAACCCTAAAAACACAAATAGCCCTAGACACCAAAACCCCATAAGAATACCTAAAACCCAATAAATATCCTAAAAAATCCATAAAAATCACTAAATACAAAAAAACACTAATACCCCTGTAAGATCCTAAGAAATTATTAACAACTTAAAAACACTTAAAACATCTAAAAAACCTGAAAATGCTAAAAACCCTAAAAACTGTAAAAGACCGTAAAACCTAAAAAATCCCAAAAACCATAAAAACCTCTAAAAACCTTTAGAACCCCAAAAAACCCATAAAACCCTAATTCAAATAAAAACTCTAAAACCCCATTAAACATTTAAAAATTTTAAGAACAATAAAATCCTTGAAACGCTAAAAAATTCACAAAACCCTAAAACCCCCAAACGCCATAAAAATCTTAAAAACACTCAAAATTTCAAGAAAAATCAATGAAAATACATATAAATCATTAAAATTTCTAAATATACCTAAAAACATGAAACCCATAAAACCCTCAAAACAACTATGAAATCCTAAAAAACCTAAAAAACAATTAAAACCCATAAAAATCCAAAAAATACTAAAAAACCTAAAGACACTAAAAGATCATAAAAACCTGAAAAACCCTTTAAAACGCCTTAAAATGCTAAAACCTAAAAAAACCATAAAAAACAAAAAAACAAAAAAACAGTCCAATAATAATAATAAAAACAATTAAGACCCTAAAAACCATAAAAACCCTAAAACCCTAATAACAATAAAAATACAAAAAACACTTAAAAATACCTAAAAAAATAAAAGTCACAAAACCCTTAAAACCCCATTAAAATTATTAAAAACCTAAAAATAAAAGTGATCCCAACAAAATCATTAAAATCACTAAAAATCCTAAAAATACCCTAAATCCATAAAAAACCTTAACTACATAAAAACACCATAAACCCATAAAAACCTTAAATCCCCATAAAAACAAGAAAAAAATCCACTATAAACTCTAAAAACCATTTAAACCCATAAAAACATTAAAACCTCTAAAAAAATATAAACATTATAACACAAAAAACTAAAAACTACAATAAAACGCTTAAAAACATAAAAACTCTAAAATCCCCGAAAAACCAAAAAAACCCATAAAAATCATCAAAAACAATAAAATTACCTAAAAAGTAAAAAACCCAAAAAACTAAAACCCCATATAAATCCTTAATAATCTAAAAATACTCAAAACCCCTAAAACTCTAATAACCATAAAAAACCCAAAAAACAAAAAAATCATTAAAATCCCTAAAAATTCCCAAAAACCCCTACAATTCAAAAAATCCCTAAAAATCTCTAAAAACATATAAAACCCAAAATACCCTGAAAATCCTAAGGAAACCACAAAAACCTAAAAACACATAAAACCCCTAAAAACTAAAAATGCTAAAAACCCCTAAATGATTATAAGAACTCCAAAAACCATAAAAACATTTAAAACTAAAATCCCCTAAAAACCATTAAAAATTGTAAAAATATTACAAACCCACATTTTTTTAAATCTCTAGAAACCCTATAAACCTTTAAGAACATGAAAATCCATAAAAACCAAAAAAAATCATAAAAACCGCAAAAATAAAAAACTAGCCAAAATCCGAAAAAACTCTAAAAACCAAATAAATACTAAAAAATTCATAAAAATAAATAAAAACATAAATGACCTTTTAAATCCCTAAAAACATTGAAAACATTAAAAACATTAAAACCCATAAAAACCCAAAAACCAAATAAATCTCTAAAAACCATTTAAATCCATATAAATGATAAAAAAACTCCAAAAAACAATAAAACCAAAAAAATAAAAAAAACAAGTAAAACTATAGACTCCAATAAAAACCTTTAAAACCCTAAAACCCCCTAAAATCCCTAAAAACATTAAAATCCATAAAAAACTAAAAATCCCAAAAAAACCTAAAAACATAAAAAAAACCCTGAAAACCCCTATTAAAACTCTTAAAACCTATTAACACTTAAACCCCTAAAAAATAAAAAACACTAAATACCCTTAAAAATCTATGAAACAACTAAAAACCATCAAAACCCTAAAACTCTAAAAATCATAAAAAATACTAAAAGTACTTTCAAATAATTAAAAACATAAGAGAATCTAAAACCATAAAAAACATAAGAAATTTTTGAATCCTTTTAACACTAAAAACCACAAAAAACCAAAAAATGCTAAAAATCCAAAAAACCCTAAAATGACCAAAATCCAAAAAAACATAAAATCCAATAATTTTTTTTTGAAAAATAAATAAAAACTCATAAAACCTTAAAAACTATTAAAAACACTAAGGGCCATCAAAACCATGAAAACGTTAAAAACACTACAAAATCAATAAAACCCTAAATAAATCAAATAAACCCTAAAAACCTAAAAGTCCATCAGAGACCTAAAAACCATAGAAATACCTAAAAGCCTAAAAATCCAAAAAACCCTAAAACACCATAAAAATACTAAAAACCCTAAAATCCCAAAAAATGAAAATACTCACAAAATCCTGAAAGCCCCTTGGATAACTTAAAAACCCTAAAAACCCTAATAAAATTTAAAATGATGAAGACTCTAAAAATTAAATAAAACATAAAACCCTATAAATCCATGAAATCCCTTAATAAAACATTATAAACATTAAAAAACTTTAAACCCCTCAAAACATTAAAAAACACAAAAAATCCAAAAAACCTCAAAACACTAAAAACCCAAAATCCTCAAATTCTTTAAAACCCAAAAACCCATAAAAATCATAATAAATCCCTAAAACCCCTTAAAACATAAAAACCCATCTATACAATGAAAACCCATAAGAAAACCTTTAAAACCTAAAAAATTAAAACCCCTAAAAACAAACAATACGCTAAAAACCCCTAAACGACCATAAAAACCCCAAAAAATACCTAAAAATCCTAATAGATCCTAAAACCACTAAAACACCTAAACACCATAAATACAATAAAACCCACTAAAAAAACTAAAACCAATTCAAACCCCTAAAAAAGTTAAATAACTCTAAAATTAATTAAAACCCCTATGAACTCAATAATATTCCAAAATATCAAAAAAAATCCCATCAAACACTAAAAAACCCTAAACCCCTCAAAATTCCCATAAAACCCTAAGAACCCTAAAAATCCTAACTAATCCAAAAAAAATCCTAAATACATTAATACCCTTAAAACCCTGAAAAAACCCTACGAAAATCATAAAACTCTAAAAACAGTTAAACCCCCTAAAAACCAAAAAGACTTGGATGGCGGTGCAATCCCCCGGATCTCCCTCTTATTGAATACTTCTCCAGGGGTTTCCTAGGGATTCTTCTTGGGGATTTGGCCTTGGATATATGGTTCTTCCATGTTCTCAGAAAAGGTGTGCTCTGGAGGAGCTTCTCGATCTCAAGGCGGCGACGACTTCCTATTTTCAATGACTTCGACTTCCCCGGGTGGTGTCTTTGCTCGAGATTTTGGCCTCGAATCTAGGCGGGTATATGATTCTATGCGCTCGGGTGTCAACATGTTTGGAGGCCTCGTAGTCAGCTGGGACCTCTGATATGGTTGTTTTAAGTGACATCACAGACAGATCCTTAGCATATGGAAACCCTTATGATTTTCAGTCGTGGATTAGGGTCAAGCTTGCAGATCTAGGGCTTCTACAAACGGTTCAGTAGTATCAAGGGCTTCAAAAATGGAGAGGGTTGCAATGGGGGACTAGGATCTGGTATCTTCAATGGTTTTTTGTCCCTTCTGGTTTGCTGCCTCAGGTTTAAATTTCTCTTCCGATGACAATCTGGTATGTTTCCTCTACTTTAGTGTTGATCTTGTGATTTCTCTTCATTTCTAGTGTGCTGGTGACTCATGGATTCAAATTCCTTACACTTTGTTTGTATATTATATATCTAAAATTATGGATTGGTTCATTGGTGATTAGTTCTGTTGTTTGGGTTGTGCCTTTGGTTAGAGGTTTTCGATTTGAATTCATTGTTGTGATGGCTTCTGTTTGATCGCACTTTTTTCCGCTTCTGAAGAATTTGGTGTGTGCCGATGTGAGTGACTTGTTTTGTGCTGCTGATTGTTTACAAGTTGTGGAGGGATTTTATAGATTTCAGAAACTATGTTGCTCGATTCTATTTACTCCTAGGCTGGGATGTAATGAAGTTGTTGGTTCTGTCACTACTTGTTCACGAGGTGCAGAAAAAGATGTTGGCTACTGGAAATGGTACTCTTGGATGCTGCTTGTTGATGGGATGGGTTGTGATGATGCTATTGTTTACAAGTTTGGTGTTGGTGGCTCTGTAATACTGGAAGTGGATACTCATGGCTGAAGGCTGGTGATGATAGTGGTTCTATGCTGCTGACGGTTGATATTCTTGGAAAGGAGATGCTTGAGGTTGGATATGCTTCTCTAGGATTTTTGATGATTAGCTGGGAAGTGGTGAAGTTGATGAGTTTGAATTTGGTGCTGATTGTTCTGTGCTGCTTGAGGCGGGTTAATGCTGGATGATGGTGATGGTTTCTACTTGGATTTGTGTGTTTTTTCTCATTTTTTCTTTTCTTTTTGATTGTTTTGGGTTTCTTTTTCTAGGTTTGGGGTTGTTAAGTGTTTTTGGGTGCGGTTCATTTGACCCCTCCCCTCCCTAGTCTGTAGTGTCTTTTTCTACTGATAAAATGGGGGGGTCAGGATTAGCTGGACCCTCACATCTTCCTTTCCCCCGTAAAAAACCTAAAACACTTAAACCCTAAAAACCCTAAAAACCCAAAAAACCCAAAAACTATTAAAATCCCAAGAAACCATAAAAATCTATAAAAATTCTAAAAAGGACCTAAGGTACCTGAAATTGTAGAAACCCATAAAATTTTAGAAAAACCTTGAGAAAAAATTAGAAACGGAAAAAAATGAACACACCTAAAAATTACAAACACTCTAAACCCTAAAACACTAAAAACACTAAAAACCCAAAAATTCCCTAAAAACCCTAAAATACATAAAAATCCTAAAAATCCCTAAAAATCCATAAAAATATAATTAACTCCAAACACAATGATTAATAGAATGAAAAAATTAATATCCAACACTAACTAAATCCCCCAATACACCTAAAATCTATAAAAACCCTTAAAAACATAAAAACCTATAAAACCCTTAAAATTCCTAAAATCCCAAATAACCAATAAAAATCCCAAAACCCAAAAATCGCATAACAAATATCTTTAAAACTAGAAAACCATTATGAAAACCATAAAAACCATAAAACAATTAAATAACATAGAAACCATAAATTGATAAAACCCCCGAAAATATCTAAACCACTAAGAACCCTAAAAACCATAATACTTATAAAAATCCCAAAACCCCAAAAATATCATAAAAACCCACTAAAAAAATAAAACCCCATAAAACCCCAAAAAATGATAAAAATTTAAAAAAGATATTATAAAACCTAAAAACTAAAAAACCCCAAAATCTAAAAAAACACAGCAAACCCTAAAATTGAAAAAATACCCTAAAACCCCTTAAAATCCATGAAATCATTAAAAACCAAAAAAATCCTAAGAAAGACGAAAGAATCCATAAAAACGTAAAAATCCATAAAACCCCTGAAAAACCCTAAGAAAATACTAAATCACTTAAACAGTTTAAACCTAAAAGACCATTAAAAATTCAAAGAAACCTAAAAATCATAAAACCCCCTAAAACCCTTAAAATCCCAAAAACCAGAATAAACCCATGAAAATCCTAAAAAATCACTATACATCCGGAAAAATCATAAAAACTATAAAAACCCTAAAAACCAATAATAAAACCATAATAAACTAAAACACATAAACTCCAAAAATAAAAAAGTGCAAAAATCCATTAAAACCAAAAAATCCCATAAAAACCAAAAAATCCCTAAGACTATTAAAACCCATAAAACCCCATAAAACCTGTAAAACTCCAATCAAAACACTTTAAACACACAAAAAAACTAAAAATAATAAAATAACTTTAAATAATAAAATCATAAAAACGCTAAATACCTAAAAAACTATAAAAACCCTAAATACCCTCAAAATCCCTAAAAACCCAAAAAACCCATAAAAATACAAAAATATATATATAATAATCCCTAAATATGTAAAACCCATAAAACCCCTTAAAAATATTTAGAAAATCTTAAAACCCTAAAAACACTTAGAACCCATAAATACCCCTAAAAACCTTAAAAACCATAAAACACATAAATAACCTAAAAACAATATAAAAATAATAAAAACCATTTAAACCAATGAAAACTATTAAAGACTATAAAATAAATTAAAACCCAAAAAATATAAAAAAAGCCTCTAAACCTAAAAAAACATAAAATCCCTAATAGTCTAAAAACTCTAAAAATCACAATTAACTTTAAAAACCCATAAAATATATTAAAAACCCTGAAAAACACTAAATGTGTAAAAAAACCAACACCCATGAAAACCTCTAACTAAACCTTAAATACATAAAAAAACAGAAAACCCCTAAAAACCTAAAAAATACTAAAAACCCAAAAAAGCATAAAAGCCAAAAACCCCCTAAAATTTTTAAAAATCCAAAACATTCTATAAAAACAACAAAAACCACAAAAAAATGCATTTAAACCAGAAAAATGATTAAAACACTAAACAAAATTAAAGCACCTTAATACTCAGAAAACCCTAAAAACCATAAAAAACTATAAAAACCCTGAAAACCCTAAATATCCATAAAACCCTAAAACCCATAAAAATCCTAAAGGCCGTAAAAATCCCTTAAAATTTAAAAAAAAAATAAAAACCTGAAATCCCCTAAGAAAACATTAAAAACCTAAGAACACTTCGAACCCCTAAAACCCTAAAAATTGTAAAAACCATAGAACCACAAATGCTAGAAAAGCAGGGAAACCCATAAAAATATCTAAAAAAACTAAAAACCCAAAAAATTCATAAAAAACCCCTAAAAATCCATAAAATGAAAAAACCCTATGAAACCTAAAATACTTTATGAAAACCTAAAAATCTTGAAAATAATTAAAAACTAAAAAATCTTAAAAAATTTAAAAACCATAAAAATTCCTTAATGACCATGAAACACATAAAAACCCATAAAACCAAAATAAATACTAAAACCCCATATGAAAAACCACTAAAAATATAAAACCCAATAAACAGATAAAAAATTAAAAAAAAACTAAAAAATTTAAAACCATAAAGAAAACTCAAAAAAACATAAAACATCTAAAAACAATATAACCATAAAAACCCTAAGAAACCTAAAAATCCATAAAACCCTAAAACCTTTGAAATTATAAAAAATCCCTTAAAATCCCCAAAAATTTTTAAATACCCAAAAATCTAAAAATCCCTAAAAAACCCTAAAAACCTCAAAATACTTAAAATCTTTAAAACCCCTTAAAACGCTAAAAACCAAATAAAACCTAAAACACCTAAAATCCCTAAAGACCCTAAAAACCCAAAAACTTATAAAAGTATTAAAAAATCCATAAAATCCCTAAAAACATAAAAAAATTAAATCCTTGGGAACCCCTAAGAAAACATTGAAACCCTAAAACACATAAAACCCCTAAAAACATAAAAATGATACAAAACCTAAAACCCTAAAACACCCTAAAAATCATAAAACTAGCTAAATCCCAAAAAAACCCTATAACCTTAAAAGGCCGAAAAACCTAAAAACCCACAAGAAACTCTAATAACCCATTAAACCCTTCAAAAATAAAAAAAATAAAATCATTTAAACAATAAAAAACACAAAAAACGATAAAACCTAAAAAAATCCAAAAACCCCCATAAAACCCTCAAAATCCCAATAAATCTAAAAAACAAAAAATATAATTAAAATATCCTAAAATCCCAAAATATGTAAAATAATCTAAAAACCTTGAAAAATAATAAAAAATCTTAAAAACCTAAAATCACATAAAACCCCTAGAAACCTAAAAATGTTAAAAACATTAAAACCCCTAAAAACACTAACAACCCTAAAAACTCACTAAATTCTCTAAAAACCCTTTATTACCCAGAAAATGTTTAAAAACTTTGAAAAAATAAAAACCCTAAAAACTCAAAGTATTGAAAACCCTAAAAAATTTAATAAAATATTAAAATTCCTAAAAAAATTTAAAACCTAATTATGTAAAAAAAACAATAAAAACCATAAAAACACATAGGAATATTTTGTAACAATAAAACCCCTAAAAACCCAAAAAATACCATAAAATGCTAAAAAACCTAATAACCCTAACAAACCCATAAAACCATAAAAACATAATAACACATAAAACTCTTTAAGAACCCATAAAAACCATTAAATCCAACTAAAAACTATATTATCCTTTTTAACCCTAAAATAATTAAAAAAATGTAAAAAACATAAAACCCCTAAAAAACAAAAAAATCCTAAAAACTACAAAAAAATGCATAAAATCGTAGAAAACAAAAAAAAAACTAAAAAACCTTATACCAACAAAAGACCATAAAATTACTAAAAAATAAAGAAAAATAATTAAAACCATATAATCTCCTAAAACCCTAAAAACCACTAAAATCCATTCAAAACAATAAAACACTTGAAACCCCTAAAAATGCTAAAATTTCAAAAAAAAACCCTAAAACCCATCAAAACCATAAGACCCCATAAAACCCCTCAAATGCCATAAAAACCCCCAAAAAATAATTAAATTCTTTAAAAATCCCAAAAAAAATCCATAATAACATAATTAACCCTGAAAACCAATAATAAAACCCTAAAACCATAAAATGAATATACACCAAATAACCTAACAAACTCCAAAACACTAAAAGTAACCTAGAAACCCTAAAAACCTATGAAAACCATTAAAACCCTTAAAAACATGAAAAACCCCAAAAATGATAACAACTCTCAAAAACACTAAAAACCCTAAAAAAACATTTGAACCTTTAAAACACGTAAAAATCTAAAAATCCTAAAAACAATAGAAAATAAAAAACCTAATCCCAAAAAAACATTAATACCAAATAAATCCTCAAGAACCATAAGAACCCCTAAAAACCGTAAAAATTCTCAAAATACCTAAAACCCGTGAAAACCCGTAAAACACCATTAAAATACCTAAAATCCATAACAATGTAAAAACTCTAAAAAATACCAAGAAAACCATAAATACCCTAAAAATCTTAAGACCCCTAAAAATCGTAAAAATTCTAAAAACACTAAAACCCAAAACTGTCTCTAAAATCCCTCAAAACTCTAAAAACTATAAAAATCCCTAAATAATTTGAAACCATTAAAACCTGAAAAAAAAAACTAAAAAACACCAAAAACTATAAAAACCCTTTAAACACAAAAAAACATTAAGCATAATAAAAAAACCATTAAACCCATAAAAACACGAATAAACCCCAAAAACCAAAAAAATTCTAAGAACCTTAAAAATCCCAAAAAAAATAAAAAAACCCTAAAACCCCTATGAAATCCTTGAGAACTGAATAACAATAAAAAACCCTAAAATAAAAAAAATTCAAAAACCTATAATATACCATAAAATCATAAAAACAATATAAACCCTCAAAATGTCTAAAAACACTAAAACCCATCCCAACCCAAAAAAGGCTCTAAAAATCTATAAAATGTAATAACCAAAAAAAAATGGAAAATCCAATGAAAATATTAAAACCCTAAACCACTAAAAACATATAAAAACATAAAAACTGTAAAAACCATAAAAACCCTAAAAGAACCTAAAATAGTAAAAACACTTAAAAACAATAAAAACCCCTAAAACCTTTAAATCTATAAAAAAATAAAACACAAAAAAATAGTAGAAACTCTATAAACTCGTTAAACCCATAAAATTGTAAAAAAAATTAAAAAACATTAAAAAACTAGAATAAAACAAAAAAATAAAATCCTAAACCCATAAATATAACTATATAACTTTAAAAATCCTATAAAAAATTTCTAAAAATTCATAAAAATGTAAAAAACCTTAAAACCCATGAAATTACCCTATGAAATCCTTAAAAACCTAAAACCACATAAAAACCCTAAAAAACTAAATTCTCTAAAAACATATAAAACACTAAAAACCTAAAAACTCTAAAAACACTTAAAATTCCTAAAACCCTAAAAAAACCTAAAAATATATAAAATTCCATAAAAACATAAAATATCCTAAAAATAATAAAATTCCACAATAAAAAATTATTTACCTAAAACACTTTAAACCCCTAAAAAACCTAAAAATGCTAAATTCCTTAAAAACCCCAAAACCCTAAAAAATCCCAAAATCCATAAAAACCATAAAACCCCTAAAATACTTTAACATCCCTAATAAACACTAAAGCCACTAAAACCTATAAAAACCATTTAAATAGAAAAAAACTCTAAAACATATTAAAGCCCTAAAAACTAAAAATAAACCAAAAAACCCATAAAAACCCATAAAACGCCAAAAAACGATGAAAACACATAAAACAATCCAAATCCCCAAAAACCCTACAAACTATAAAATTCCTAAAAATTCCCAAAAACTTACCCTAAACGTAAAAGACACTATAAAATCTAGAAACACATAAAAACCATAATGATATAAAAACACTTCAATTCCCTAGAAACCTAATGATGGTAAAAAACCCTCAAAATCCCATATAACCCTAAAAAACATAAATATCCTAAAAATCCATAAAAATACCTAAAAACATAAAAGAAATAATAACCAAAAAAACCACTATGAAAACAATAAAAACATAAAGACACTTAAATCATCAAAAAACCTAAAAACACCAAAAAACAAAAAAAACCATAAAATCGCCTAAAATCCCAAAAACCCCTAAAAACCATTAAAACCCCAAAAAACAAAAAAACCCCTAAACCCCAATAAAAACTCTTAAAAACCACTAAATAATAATTATATATTTTAAACACGTAATAACATAAATTTTTTTAAAAACCCAGAAAACCCCTAAAAATAAAAAACCCCTAAAAACTAATAAAACCTGAAAACCCCGAAAACCCTAAAAACCCACAAAATCCATCAAAAATGATACAAAACCATAAAATTCTTAAAGAATCCCAAAAAATACCGAAAAACATAAAAAACTATAAAAACAATGAAATACCCTAATAAATCATTAAAAAGTCAAAAAACACATAAAACCCCTAAAACCCTAAAAATCCAAAAAAACCATAAAATCAATAAAAAGCATAAAAATACTAAAAATCCAAAAAAGGCATAAAAATTTTTCAAAATAATAAACAGATAAATAATTAAAAATTATAATAAAACCTTAAACACATTAAAATACATACAACCCTTGAAAAACCCTAAAAACTCAAAAAATAATAAAAATCATAAAGAGACCCTAAAACCCTAAATAATAAAAAAACCATAATATCCCTAAAAAACATAAAAATCCATAAAAAACTAAAAAACTATAAAACCCCCTTTATCCCGTAAAAAGTTAAAGAACTCTAAAAACATTAACAACCATAACAAAGTCAATAAAACCCCAAAACCCATAAAAACCCATAAAAACACCAAAACCCCAAAAAATCCATAAAAAAAATTAAACCCTAAAAACATAAAAAATACTCTAAAAACAATAAAAAGAAAATAAATAAATAAAACCCCGAAAAATTATAAAACCCCAAAAACCCTAAAAACGAAAAAAAATCCATAAAAACCCCTAAAACCCATAAAAATAAAAAAATAGACCTAAAATCTCCTAAAAATGTTAAAACCCCAAAAATACCATAAAAACCCTAATTAATTCTTGAAAAACGAAAAACACGTAAAACCCCTAGAAACCTAGAATCCTCTTATGATCCTAAAACCCCTAAAAATCTAAAAATGTTAAAAAACCTAAATACCATAAAAGTCCTTAAAACCCTAAATACTATAAAAACCATTAAATTTTAAATCCCATAAAACCCACAAAACCCCAAAAAAGTCTAAAAATACATTAAACCACTAATTGGTTTTCAAAAAACACTAAAACCCTTCAAACCCCTAAAAATTAAAAACCCTAAAACCCCAAAAAACCCTGAAATCCCTAAAAAACTCTAAAACCCCAAAAAATCCCAAAATAGATAAAAAACCATGAAAATCCTAAAAAGCTCAAAAATCCATAAAAACATAAAAACCCGCAAAACCAAAAAAACACAAAACCCATAAAAATCCTAAGATACCACTAAAAACTCTAAAAACATATTATAACAATAAGAATGTTAAGAACTCTAAAAACCTTAAAACCCCCCCAAAAACTCAAATATAACCCTAAAAACCCAGAAAAAATATCATAACCTAAATGAAAGAACCTGGTTCTTCTTTATGGTATGAATCCTTTTATTTCCTTCAATTCTCAGTTTAAATGTTTAAATATGGCCTACTGTGAATTCTATTTGAGGTCATGGAGGTATCAAGGGCATTCAGGGTCAGTTCATAGCCCAAAACCCAGCATTTTTGGTGAAGAATATCATTGATCATGGTTAGAGTACACTGTGCAGGGTAGGGTGCACAGTTTAACAAACTGTGTGAGGCAGGGGCATGGAGTAGTAATATTCCACATGGTTTCAGACAAACCATTTGATTCGGGCCACATAGTGTTTTGGCCAGCTTTGAAATCTTGAAAGATGTTATTTTCATAGTTTGCACATAGTTAGAAAAACTGTGCGAGAAAAATGTATGGGTGCCCCTTCCCTATAGATAATTGTTCCTGGTTTGTGTATGGTTTTTCAAACTGTGTTCCTAAACCCCGACATGCCTTTAATTTGGTAAATTATACAATTTAATGTAAAATTATAAAAATTTTAAATCCTAATTTTTCTTTAATTCATCACCCACAAATAATCCCCTTCTCCCCCTTATGAAGCATTGATGACTATTCTTGGATTTGATCTAACATCTCCATATGATCTCTAAATTGAATTTTGTTCATCTCATTGGATCCTCAATAGTAATATCTGGATTCTTTTTTAGTCATTCTCTATTCTTCTAGATATCAGTTGTGTTATTTAGGTGAAATCTGATATTCCCTATTATTAGGTTTTTCATTCATTCTTAGATTTTGGACCAAATGAACCAATCCAATGTTGATACTGGATGTGCTATAAACTATATACCTAAGGTATGCAGTCTCCCAACGTTCTGTTAAATCCAAGTTGTGTGTATATTTGGTCAAGCCACACACCAAATTTCTAGTCATCAACTTAAAATAAAATTTAACCCCTAAATTCTTAGGTATGGCCTATGTAATTAAAGATTCACGTTAATATTTTGTTGTGGGTAATGAACTATGAAAAAGAACAACCCATGGTGGGTTAAATATTGATCTAGGACTCAATGGGTGGATTTTGACTCCTAGGTTCCTTTAATGTGTGCCTTTTCCTTTCCATGTGCATTAAATAGACGAATTGAATAATAAATTAATTGATGAATTGATTTTTATTATGAATTTCAATTAAATTGTTTAATGGGAAGGGATGTGTGAGCATGACCCTAGGCCCTTTTCTTTATATCAGCTTATTGAAGTCTGAGTTGAATGAATGTGCTTGAGTTTATCTTTATATTGATATCCAAAGAGACTTAAATTATTTTTATGGCATGAAATTTCTTTATTAAGAATGATGTTCTCTTTTTATTGAAATCACCATGTGAGTAATTGTGAGACAAGACTATAATCTTGGCTAATAACTTAAATCGCCTCATGAGGTGAGTTTGAATAGTATGTTAATTTATTTTACCTAGACATGATCAAATATATTTTATTAAATGATTTTAAATGGTTATAACTCTTTGGGTACACATTGATTTGATTGAAAATTCCATCAGTGGACTCAATTGGACTATTATTGGCTTTTACCCGAGTGATTTATGGATTCATATAAATAATTACATTTAAGGACTACTATAGATTTTGGATTCGAGGATCCTAATCCTTTGGGGGGTCTGCAATGAAGGTCTTCAAGTGGTCTCCGGACATCGACATTGGTTCTGAGCCCCCATTGTACCAATCTAGATAGGTTTCCTAGGTTTACCCTTATATCCCTTTAAGCAGCGTGCTCTTCTAAAATGGATTGTCTTTTTGGTCTTCCGATTAGATTAGACACCGCTAACTTGAACCTGTCTAGACCTTCAGTATCTAGGATTTGCACTTAGGTTGATATCTCGCGAGATTTTCCATATCATTTCTGGATTCAATATGGAGATAAAGGATTAATCCAAGAGGTTGTTTTTGAAAATGTTCCTCCTTACTGTAAATGTTGTTTCAAAATTGTCCATTCAACCGAGGAATGTGATACCCAACAATTTGAACCCCCAACCTCGTTGTACGTCAATTTTGATGGAAAAACTGCCTCAAATAGGATCATAGATGATAAACCTGTTGATAGCACTTTGATCCCAAACATCATTGATATCCCCATGCCTCCTAATGAGATATCTGTGCCTAGGGACAATATGCTTCTCCAAAAGGGTAAAATAAATACCACTATGGAAATGGTTGAGCTCTCTTCCAAGGAGATTTCACCTCTAGTTGTGGCTGCAAATAACCATGAAAGTCCTCCCACTCCTCCTGAAGTGGTACCGAGAGTGCAATTACATGATGATACTCAGTTGGATGTTCAAAATGAGAGGTGTGATCCATATGAAAGTAGTGATTCACTAAATGAAGAAGATAAATATACTCATATTGAGTAATAATATCGGAGAGCCATGGCCAGGAAAGTAAAAAAAGCCAAATGTTGATATAGATGGGTTCATCACCCCTGACCCCAAAAAAATGAGAAAACGTAGAGATTACTACGAACTTGAATGAACTAGAGTCACAAGATCTTTGGAAATTTCATGAAGGGAAGTCTATCCCCCCGAAAAAACACAACATGTATAATACAAGCAACATGTTGAAGGGGTTGATAAGTAGAATGTTCCCGGTTGTGAAGATCCTGAATCTTCGGTGAAACTTAGAGATGAAATTCTGTATAATTCGCTTAGAAAAGGGGAGATTTCAAAAGACACATACCTTGATATTAAACAAGAAATTTTCAATGATATATTGAAGAGAGAGTTTCCAAAAAATCCCTAATGGTTCTTTGATCTCCTTTTCTAGTTTTTTCATTATTGATTGATAGCCTCACTACTCATTACTTCTATTTATTTTATCTAAGGACTATATTTATAATGATACTGCTCCTACTTGGAAGTTTCTATTCAGGATTTCTGGTTTCATCTACCTTCTTCTCCATGCTTTTCATGCTTTGTTGAACTGGTCTGAATGGTTTTTTGAAGCTGGATTTTGGGAAGTCCTTTGCGGTTTGATGTTGGTGGTTTGTTTTGGCCTTTTTGCTGCTTACTTCTTCATATTGGATGATTTGGACTGTTCTACTCTGTTGATCTTGTTTGGGGTTTGGGACATTGTATGAGACGGCGTGGCTGTTTTTTATGTAAATTGAGATCTGTTTATCTGTTCTGATTTGGTGATATTCAGATCTACTGATATTGCTGCTTTTTCTCTAATTTGAGTTTCTATGTTGGCTAGTATTTGAAGATCAACCTTCATTGAACGAAGCTCAGATTTTATCTCCATATCTCCTAGGAAGCATGCCTGGAAAGATGAGTTTGGCGATCTGGGGGTCTTCACTGGCTTGGATAGGGAGTGTTTTCACATGCAGATTTTAGCAGTTTTTTTTCTCTGATGAATGGTTTTTTATCCTACTCAGAATTTCAGACATCTGGTCTACTTATGCATTGTTGGTGTTATCCTAGATTTTGGTGATCTATTTCATTGGAGTCTTGTGCATATTAAATCCCCTTGATCTATTACTTTGAAGGACTCCTTTCATTTTTTTTAGTTTTGAAGAAAGAGTAGGCCTGGAATGGGGGGACATATGGGTAGCCTTCCTGGTGAATCTTGGGGAATTCTGCCATGCTACCTAGCCAGACTTCCTTGATTTCACATTCCTTGGACGGTTCAGGACTCTCACTTGGAAATTCATTGCCTTTAAGGATGGTTATGAGTATGTCACTTCTGTCTTGTTTTTGTTTTGATTGTTTATGGAGTTTTCAGTTGAAAATCATGTTCCAGGTTTTTCATTTGTACCCCCTCTAATCCCATGTGGGTGTAATAACTTTACACCTCGTGATTGTTCTGTATTTCATGTATGTTTTTATAAATTCCTTTGGAGTCATGAACTGGTCAACCAGCTCATTTATCCACAATTCTTAAAAAACATTGATGGAATCAAAGGGAGTTTTATCTATATATCATTGGTGATACTTGGGCTCCCTTAGTGGACTGCCAGGGATGGACTCAAATGGTAGGGATGTTATACCACACCAATTGAGATACAATGTGTTATTGACAAGTTATCTATGGATGACCTCGTATGGTGTGGGTTTATATTATATCTGTAGTGATACATGGATTCCAACATAGGAATTCCATGGATGGGCTCAGTTTCACAAATGAATAATGAATTAAATGACGTGTATGATGTGTCTTCCAAGACAAAGCACAAGATTGGAATCGGTCCTGACATACACATTATGGATAGACTATTTCAGTATCCTTGGTTACACATGCCTATGGGGAACAATTGGATTTATGCCAGGTTCTGAGATGTTATTATTAAATGAACTGTTTAGTTAATTGAGAATGTTATTAGTGCCGCATGATTGATTTTTAAATCAGAGAGTTAATTTTTTAAATGGAACTGTTTAAATAAATTGGTTATAAAATGATAACATAGATTATAGGATGTTTACTTTTGAGTACGTCCTTTAACTATTTATTTATTTCATGCACTATTTGTTATATATATTCACTAATTGATTGGAACCTGGCCTTGGGTGTTTTCCTACAGGTATTATATCTCATACCCTATTTGGGATACTTGTGGGTACCCAAATAGACTATATGATTGCAGGCATTGATAAGGGAAAGTTCCCTACTACTTGTTCATGATGACTTCTTGGGAGCAGGAGCATGGGACTGAGCTGAGGCTCGTGATTCTAACTGGATAGATTTTGAACATTTCCAATTTTTTTACATGTATTCTATATCTCCTTGTATACATGTTTTTGATGCATTATTAGAGATATATGACATATAACATCATTTTGTAAATGAGTTTATTTCTTTCATATATTATATATAAGTCTTCTACAGTTTTCTTATTGTTTGGTTATTATACTGTATCTGCTAATTGTATAGTATTGATTATATTGTGTTAAACTCTTGTAAGAGGGAATAGTCTCTTGATAGACTCTCCCTTGTCCCTCACTGCTTATCGGATTCCTCTACCATTTGGGGAGATGCGCTTGAGGCTATGTGACCCACCAGACTCAGAGGACCTTTCAATGGAACCTAGGTTTGGGAAATTACAAAGTTGTATTCGAGAATTATTTTCTAGTTTGATTTACTTTTTGGCAATAATAGAAAGGTAATGAAAGGAATAGGGATTTGGTAATGAGATGTCCTCAGTCATAGCTTACCCGCATATAGGATAAAGCCAAATTATGTCAAATGAAATTGTTGTTTTTTAATTTTGACTATTAAAATTTATTTTATTCCAATGTTGGGTAACACACATGATTTATGATGTTATTATTAATTTGATTTTTGGTTCTATTTCATTGCAATTCTATGTGATGAGGGTGTTCCATCTCTTGAATCATATAGTAACCTGATATATTTTACAATCCATGCATTATGTCATGCCATTTAGAAAGTATTACATGTTTCATGATGTTGTGATAGGTGTTGGGATAGTTATACATTCTGTTGTGATACATATTTTGGAATGTGTTATGGTGTGAATTAGATTGATGCCAGGCTTTGGTCCCTTATGAGTATGTGACCTCATGGATCAGAATTTTTAAGACCATTGGTTTATCCTTTAAAGTGAGTTCTGATACATGGGAAACGAGTGTAAATTCAAATGAGAACGAATATGTGAACCTAATTTAAAATGAAACAAATATGAAATCAAGTGAAAATGAAATGTATTTTAGAAATGAACTTGAATGGACATGAATTTAGTATTGGGAAATTGACAGTGTCTCTCACCTATACCAGATCGGTGTAACACCCATACATGACTTAGGGAGCAGTTAAGGGGGTATTTTTTTATATAGGAAGGATTGTGCCTATCCTATTTCATTTTTCAAGATTTTGAGCTGCGAACTTTAGAATAAATATCATTATTAGGGGTGTATTGTAAATTGTAGAGAAATACCACCATGAAGACCTCCAATCGTGCACCAGGAGGGTGCCGATGACCACACTCCAGAGGTGGTTGACCATAGGCTACCAGTGGATCCTCTTACAGTTCTAGTTGTGGGACTAGTTTTTGTACTAGAATAAGGTGTCGAGGAATAGTTTATAGAAGGCCTTATTTTGTTCATTCATATCCTTCAGGGAGCACTTAAACTTTCCCTGACTATAGAATTCTTGATTCATGGGTTTTATTAGTAATTTTCACCAAATTTTTGGTGGATGTCGGACCACAGGATATGGAGTCATCGCTAGAGTTCATGAAATCTATCTTTAACCATCTTAAGACGCCTCCTGATAGGAGGGTAATTCTCTATATGTATATTCTGTTTGATACAACCAGGAGATAGTGGCATGTTATCACATAGATGGATCATCATTATAAGATGGCTTGGAAGGATTTTTATATGGCCTTCTACAATTATTTCTAACTTAAATGGTGATGGATGATCGATCCCAATATTAATTGCATCTGGAGTAGGGTGAACTATCTGTTATGGATTATTCTGCATGTTTTACTAAGATCCATTGCATTAAGACTTTTCTAATCAGTGATGAGTTAACTAAATCCAATCAATTCGAGGATGTTCTCATATATGACGTCTGATCGCAATCGAATGTTTTTCATCTGACTACCATTTATATAATAGTGAATCAAGAGCTTATAACATAGAGTAACCTAGGAGTGGATGGAGTTGATATCCAGAGAGACTTTTCATCTAGATCAGGTACTGTGTAGACTGGTATTAGGAAGTGTTGTATGGATCTTCCACGTAGTGATAATAGTAGCTAAAGAACAAACTCATGTAGCCAGGTGAGGTGCTACAAGTGTGGTAGGTTGGGACATATTAGGACCCCATGTATGAGGGGTAAAGTCGAGTGACGATCTAATAATAATATGAGAAATCAAAGGTTCTTCTAGAGAACATTTAAACCATCTTCTAGTGATAGAGGTTAGGCAAAAAATCCACATTTAAGAGCAGGGTTAGTACTTTTCATCTGGTAGGGAGATGGGGTAAATCATGTTGATTAGGCTGAGGTGGTGATAATGGATAGGGTATTTAGACCCTATTTTTATAGTAGAAATAGAGAAGACAATCATAGGGTATCTCAGAATTATCATAGGGCTGCAGTTCAGACTAGGTATATGCAGTGCAGAAGAATCATGTAGAGAAAGCTCTCAGACCTTCTACTAGAAGAGGTACTATTCTATTTTCCCCTAAATTATCTTATAGAATTTTTGATACAGGGGCTTCTCATAGTTTAATATTTCTTCTCATTATAGAGATAATTTGGATTAGCGTTTAAATTTATGATGGTGTGATGATGCTTGACACTCCGTTGTGGATTAATTCAAAGGGTGTATGTCAGTTCAGGGAGTTCCCATTGAGATCAATGTGTGTCAATTTATATTGGACCACTATATCCTCAATATTGATGGTTTAGATATAAATATCGGGATGGACTGGGTGGTATTCGTTCATTCATTCATTGATTTATATCAATTAAGGTTGACTTTTACAACACTCAGTGTGGAGAGTTCATTCACAGAGGTTGATGTTATGTAGAGGATATCTGAGATGAACCCAATAATTATAGGATGGATAGGATGATAGAAAAGATTGTGAGTTTGTATCTAGATGATCAAGGAACACATCAATAATATTTTCCTTGATTGGTTGATCATCTCAGGAAATTTTTCCTAGAATACTTTTTTGGATTACCTCTAATGAGGGAAGTATATTTCTTAATTGAGCTAGTGTTAAGAGATTCATCTATATCCATTCCACTATATAGGGGGGCTATAACTAAGATTCAAGAGATCAAGAGGTATCTAGAGGATTTAGAGGTAAATTGGTTTATCCGACCTAGTTCTTATATGTGGGTTTCACCAATCCATTTTTTGAAAATGGTGGATAGAACCCATAGGATACTCGTAGATTATCAAAAATTGTACCAAATGGCTATTAAGAACTAATATCCTCTTCCATAGATTGATGAAATTGTTTTACTATCTCCAAGTAGATTAGATATTCTCAAAAATTGATGGATAACTGGTTATCATCAGCTTAAAATTGTACCATCTTACATACCTCACACATCTTTTTATAGAAGTTATAGTCTCAATGAGTATTTCATTATGCCAATCAGCCTCATGAATGCACAAAAATTCTTTAGGGAACATATGAATTGAGTCTTTCATCCTTATCTCGATTAGTTTATGGTGGTTTTTGTGGTTGATATCTTGGTGTATTCTAAGAAACGACATGGCCATGCCAAACATCTTCAGATCATATTGAATACACTGAGATGGCATCAATTATAAGCTACGATCACAAACTAAAACTTCTCTATGGATAATGATTACTTCTTGAGTCACATTATCTCAATGATAGGAGTATTAGTAGACCCAGAGAAGTTGAGAGCTGTAATTTCCTTGGAGAAACCCAATAATGTCTATGAGGTACATGGATTATTGGGGATAGATAGATATAAAAGGAATTTAATATTTCCATTCTCACACATATTAGTGTCGCTGATGGGATTGACTAAGATGTATTTGATTTATGTATGGTTAAATTTTTGAGAGACACCCTTTCATGAACTAAAGGTATATTGACTTCAGTTTTGATACTGACTATTCTAGGGGAGAGCAGGAGATACATGGTTTACTACAATGCATCATGTATCAGGATAGGAGTGGTTATTATGTAGGAGATATAATAACTGTGTATGAATCTGGGCATTTGAGGACACATGAGAGGAATTACCTGACACATGATCCCGAGTTAGCTGTGGTTGTTCACATATTTCCTTTTTAGAGACATTACTTATTGGGGGAGTGTTTTTTGCTGTACAAGGACCACAAAAGACTCATGTACATATTTACATAGCATTATCCGATTATAAAGCAGCAAAGTATGACTGATTACCTATAATCTATGGAATCTGAGCTTGCTTATACACTTGGTAAAGGTAATGCATTGGTCAATGCACTGTGCAAGATTACATTGATACATGTAGTGTAGCATGCTAGTAACAAGTGGAAACTTATGCATATGTTCTCAGAGATGAACTTGGAGGTGAGAAAAGGTCAAGGGAAAGATTCTCTATCATCCTTACCTATGACCTCTATACTCCTGGATATATTGAGGATGAGGAATCTATCAGACTCAATGGGCCTATTCCTATGGCTGAGTATGGAAGGTGAGAACCCTCCACCTATTTATACATTAAGTGAGGATGAAGTTATATGTATCCATTGTCACATAAGGTTTTATGAAGAAATGTGTGAGGAATTTATGGAAGATTTTCTTGATTCTTCCTGGGCAGTGCATCATGGTGTCACCAAGATGTATTAGGATTTACATTGTTTTTACTGGTGGTCCGATATGAAATGTGATGTAATTGGTTTCGTCATGAGGTATTCCACCAGTCTTCAAGTGAATGAAGAACACCATCAACCATCCATAATTCTAAAGAAGCTATCCTTTCCTATGTGGAATGGAATGATGTTGTGATGGGTTTTGTGATATGTTTATTGAGGTTTCCTTATGTTAAGGATGACATTTGAGTTTTTGTTCATAGGATCATGAAGGTTTCACATTTCTTATAAATCGAGGAAAATTTCATTATTTAATAGATTGGGAATTTTTATATTCAATAGATGGTACGATTTTATGGTGTCCTACATTCTATAAATTCATATATGGATATACAGTTTGCCTCTCGGGTCTGGAAAGGGCCACAAAGGGCCTTGGGTTCAGAGGTGCTTCTGATCACAAGATACCATCCCCAAATAGATGCCCAGTCCGAGAACACAAATCAGGTACTTGAGGAAATTCTATGAGCATGAAATATATATTTCAAGGTCCCCTGGGAGATCTATATACCCCTAGTTGAATTCTCCTAAAAAAATTGATTTTAGTAAACTATTCAGATGGTGCCTTATGTGGAACTGTATGGTAGGTCATTTCAATCACCCCACGATTGGTTGGAGGGAGGAGGGGAAGCTATATTGGGACCTCTTCTTGTTTAGGATGCCACATCGTAGGTGTAGTTGTTTCAGATGTAGATGGCCATGACATAGTTTCATTATAAATCATTCGTATATCTCTTTAGATTGCCCATAGAGTTCGATATTGGGGATTGAGTTTTCTTACATGTTTAAAGGAGGCTGGGTCATAAGAGAATTAGGAGATAGGGTAGGATCTCACTACGATACATCTAGTCTTTCAAGATATTAGAGAGAGTCGAGCTAGTATCCAATAGGTTAGTGCTACCAGAGAGGTATTGGGTCAGGCATAAAGTATTCAATGATTCTTAGCAACAATGCTACTATTCAGACCTATCTCATTCCTTTCAGCCTGAGGAGGTTGAGTTTCAAGTAGATTCCCCCTTTTAGGAGCATCCTATATGAATTTTGGATCATAGAAAAAAGGTTATCTGAGGATGTTGTGCTTGTTTAGTATGGGTGTTATTGCAGCATGATCGAGTATAGGATGAGACCAGTGAATGGGAGGCCAATGTACAATTGTAATATCCAAAGTTATTCTCAGAAATGCTTGACCCCCCTAAAAACCTTAAATCACTTAAACCACCTAAAAACCTAAAAACACAAAAAACCCTAAAACCGTATAAACCCTAAAACCCTCAAAATCCCTAAAAAACCTAAAAATCCTAAAAAATCACTAAAAATACGTAAAATTTAAAACAACCCTAAAAAGTCTAAAATGCCAAAGAAATCCTTATACACCTAAAAAACACAAAAAATATTTAAAAAACCTAATGGACCCTAAAACCACTAAATACCCTTAAAAACCATAAAAACTAAAAATCCTTAAAAATACTAAAAAACATAAAAACCCCAAAAAACCATAAAACCAGATAAAAACCTAGAACGAAAATAAAAACATTTAAATCCCATTAAAACCCTAAAAAAGTAAAAAAAAATTTAAATACCATACAAAACCCAAAAAAACCAATAAAAACATTAAAACCCCTAAAAACCCGAAAAACCAAAAAAATAATTGAAGTACTAAAAAATCCTAAAACCCATAAAAGTACATAAATCCATTAAAATCCCAAAAAACCAAAAAATAGTAAAAATTCTGAAATAAATCCAAAAAATGTAAAAAAATCCTAAAACCCTTGAATTCCACTATGAAATCTGTGAAATCCTAAATACACTTTAAACCCCTAAAACCTAGTTTTTTTTATAAAAATTTAAAAAACCTAAAAATACCCTAAAACCCATAAAACTAAAAAACCCCTAAAACCCATAAAAAACCCTAAAACCCAAAGAAACCACTAAAAATTATAAAAAAATGATTTAAACACCAAAACGGTTTAAAAACTCTAAAAACATGAAAACTACTAAAATCTTAGTAAAAACTCTAAAAATAAGAAAACACAAAAAACAACTCAAAACCCTTAAAAATACTTGAAAACCTTAAACAATGTTAAAAACATAAAAATCCAAAAAAAACCACATGGATTACTAATAACATAAAAACCCTACAAAGCCATTGAAAATCATAAAAACCTAAAACCACTTAAAACCCCTAAAAACCTATTAATAAAAAAACCACTAAAACCATAAAAATTCGTAATACTCTAAAAATCCCTAAAATTCCAAAAAAAAATCCATGATAAAACCCTAAAACCCCTGAAAATCCATAAAAACCAGAAAACCCTAAGAAAATATTAAAAATCTTAAACACCTAAAGCCACTAAAATCCTATAAAATTTAAATCCCTAAAAGGCCCTAAATAGACCATAAAAATTCTAAAAACACCAAAAAACGTAGATACTTCTAAAAACCATAAAAACCCTAAAAACCAATAAAACTCCAAATAACCACTAAAAATAGTAAATATGATTTTAACCACTAAAATTTTCAAAACACTATAAAAAAAATTAAACACATTAAAAATTAAAAATTCTAAAATAACCACAAAACCAAAAAATCACAAGAAAAACACTAGAAACCATATAAATAGTTAAATTCTTTAAAGACCCTAAATCCATAAAATTCAAAAAAATCCTAAATGTAACTAAAAATGTAAAAACCCTAAAAACATTGAAAACATTCACAAAAACCGTAAAAACCTAAAAATAATCAAAACCCAAAAAGAAACAAAAAACCCAAAAAACACTAAAAACCATAAAAACCATAAAAAATCCTCAAACAAGAAAAAATCCCTAAAAATATTTGAAGCCCAAATATTACATAAAATTATAAAAACCCTAAACCATAAAAAACCTATGAAAACATTTAAAACCTAAAAACACTTAAAACCCTAAAACCATTAAAAAATTGTATAACCATAAAACCCTAAAAACCATAAAAACTCTAAAACCCATTAAATATTATTAAAAACCCTAAAACCCCTAAAACCACATAAAAACCCTAAAAACCAACTAAAACCTCTAAAACCATTTAAACCTCTAAATTAATTTAAAAAATCTAAAAAATCATAACACTAAATTTGTAAAAAATTCCAAAACCCCCCAAATAACCCCTGAAAACCCACAGAACCATAAAAATTCAAAAAACGATCAAAATCAAATAAACCCTAAAAACCATAAAAATAATAAATTACACTAAAAATTCCAAAATAAGGTAAAAACCCCTAAAACCACAAAAGAAGACTAAAAAACCATAAAAACCTAAAAACACTTAAAACCACAAAAATCCTTAAAATTGCTAAAAATAATAATAACACTAAAACATCCCTAAAGACCCTAAAACCCCCAAAAACCCATAAATATCCTAAAAACCAATAAAAATCTAAAATCCTACTAAATCTCTAAAACCTCGTAAAACAGTAAAAAAACTCAAAAAACATTTGGACCATAAAATTCTCAAAAAAACCAAAAAAATAAAAAAAAATACATACTTAGAAAACCATGAAAAACCCACAAATACCCTAAAAACCATGAAAACATAAAAAACCATAAAAATTAGTGAAAATTTAAAAAAATATGAGAGACCTCTTATGAAAACCTTAAAACACATTAAACCCCTAAAAATCCTAAAAAATATTTTGAACCCTAAAACCCAACAAAGACACTAAAAACTGTAAAACCCACTAAAACACTTAATGAACCCTTAAAATCATAATAACTCATGAATCCCTTTTAAATTGACTAAAAATATAAAAACCTGTTAAACCCCAAAAAGCCTTAAAAAATTTAAAACGATAAAAACCCTACGAAAATACAAAAAAAACCCTAAAAATCTAAAAATAAATAATCACCTAATAACCACAAAAAAAGCTCAGAATCCATAAAAACCATAAGAACCCTAGAAATTACTAAAAAACCCTAATAATCCATAATACTGTTAAAAACATTAAAAACCCAAATAATAGAAAAAAACCCTAAAAATGCATAAAACCAACAAAAATTTACAATTATAAAAGCCCTAATAACCCCTAAATCCCTAAAACCCCTAAAAACTCTAAAAACCTAAAAATAACTAAAAAACCTAAATCCCATAATAATCCTAAAAACCCTTAAAAATTTCGAAAAACATAAAAACCCTAAAATCCCTATGAAAACATTAAATACCTTAAAACACATAAAACCCCTAAAAACATAAAAATACAAATAAACCCCAAAACACTAAAATCCCTAAAAACCCCTAAAACCCATAAAAACCTTTAATGCCAAAAAAATTTATAAGAACCCTAAAACCACTCCAAATTTTAAAAACCCTTTAAACCCCTACAAATGTTTTAAAACCTATAAAAAATCTAAAACCCCAAAAAACACTAAAAAACATCAAAATCCATAAGAACCCTAAAAACAATAAAAATCATAAAAATCTCTAAAAATCCTTAAAAATTTAAAAGACCCTAAATAACATGAAAAAATCTTAGAATTACATAAAAAACACCTAACACTACATTAAATTTTAAAAATAGTAAAAACCAAAAAGAACCATAAATACCCCCCCCCCCCAAATACCTAAAAACCCTAAAAACCTAAAAACCATAAAAAATCCAAAAAAGTCAGAAAAATCCCTAAAAACATAAAAATACTTTAATACCCTTAAAACCTCTATGAAAGATAAAAAACCCTTAAAAAAATTAAAAGCTATAAAAACCTAAAAGTAATAAAAACACTAAAAACCATACAAGGACCCTAAAACCACGAAAAACAATAAAACCCCTTAATAATCGTAAAAAACCCTGAAAACCCTAAAAACCCACTTCGTACTCTAAAAACCCTTTAAACCCTTAAGAAGATACGAAAAACATTAAAAACCCAAAAAACTCAAAAAACCCTAAAACCCACAAAAATAATAAAACCCTAAAACCTCTATAAACCCATAAAAAACTTAAAATCCATAGAAAACCCCAAAAAACATAATAACCTTAAAAACTAATAGAAAACTCTAAAACCCCATAAAAACATTATAACCACAAAAAAAATAAAAAACAATTAATCGCACAAAAAATAAAAAAGTTTAAACAACCTTCAAAACCATGAATAATTCTAGGAATACACCAAAAAAACCATAATAACCATAAATCCATGAAAAACCTAGAAAGAACTAAAAAATCCCTAAAATAAAAAAAATACTAAAACCCCAAAAGTTATGAAAACCCCTAAAATAACAATAAAATCCTAAAACAATTAAAATACTTAAAAACCTAAAAAAATTATAAAAACCATAACAAACCATAAAATCCTAAAAAACCCAAAAACCCCTAATGTCCCTAAAAACCCAAATAACATAAAAACCATAAAAACATAAAAATCCTAAAAAATCAATAAAAATCCATAAAAACAAAAAAAAAACCAAAAAACCCCAAGAACCCCATAAAAACCAAAATCAAATAAAACCCCCAAAAAACATAAAAAACACTAAAACCCCAAAACCCCTTAAAAGGCCCTAAAAACCCTAAAACGTAAAACCCCTAAAAACTCTAAAAATTAGAATCCCATAAAAACCCATAAACACTAAAAAAAATATCAAAACACTCGAAAGACCCAAAAATGATAAAAAAAAAGAATAAAAATAATTAAACCCCCAAAAAAATAACCATATAACCCCTAAAAATCTAAAAACCTTTCAAAACCCTCTATTTCACTACCAAACCCCATTAAATCTTCATAAATCCCTAAAAATACCTAAATAAATAAAAAACTCTAATCTCTTATAAATAATAAGAAATCCTTAAAAAATAAAATCAATAAAAACCTCTAAAAACCATAATAATGCTCAAACCCCTAAAATAACTAAAAGAACCATAAATCCCTTCAAAATTCATAAAAATCCAAAAAACCAATAAAAATCCTCTAAAATATCTAAAAATATATTAAAACATAAAACCCCTAAAAACCATAATAAAACCTATGAAAACCATGAAAAATTAAAAACATTTAAAACCCCTAAAAACCAAAAATGATAAAAACCATAAAAACATGAAACCCCCTAAAAACCCTAAAAATCCTTAAAAATCATAAAAACCCATAAAATACACGAAAACCCATAAAATTGATAAAACCTCTAAAGACACTGAAAATTAGGCAAACACTTTAAACCACTAAAAATATTAATAAACTATAAAAAATCATAAAATCCCTAAAAACTCCAAAAAACCTAAATACAAAAAAATGATAAAAAACCAAAATACCATTAAAAATCCTAAAAACTCTCAAAATCCTAAAAACCCAAACAAATAAATCCTAAAAATCCCTAAAAACCTAAAAACATAAATAAACCTAAATTCTGGAAAACCCATAAGAAAACCTTATAAAACTAATAATACTTAAACCCCTAAAAACATAAAAATGGTAAAACCCCAAAAAACTATAAAAACCATAAAAATATCTTAATACAATAAAATACTAAAAAATTATTATAAAACACTAAAAATGTAAAACCACTAAAAAACTAAAACACCCTAATAGATCAATAAAAAATAAAACACTTGTAACCCATTAAAACATAAAAATGTAAAAACCCCTACAAAACACCGAATAAGTCCATAAAACACCTAAAAACACCTAAAATCATAAAAACCCATAAACCCTTTAAAACCCTAACAACATAGAAATCCTAAAAACCCACTAAAAAGACTATAAATTATTTAAACCCCAAAAACATTAAAAACAATAAAAAATATTAAAAACCATAAAAACAAAAAAAAACCCAACAACCGCTAAAAACCATAAAAATCCTAATAACCTTAAAAACCCTCATATTACCAAAACATAATAAAAAACAAAAAAATCCTGAAAAATACTTAAAATCAATAAATAATAAAAAACCTTAAAAATCATGAAAATTTTTATGAAAACATTAAAAACATAAAAAAATAAAAACAACTAAAAACATAAAAAAACTAAAAAACCTAAATGCCCATAAAATCATTTTAAACCCTAAAATCCATAAAAATCTAAAAACATTATTATTAACTAACCACATAAAAAACACTAAAAATAATGAAAAACCCTCTGAAATTCTTAAAAACCTAAAACAAAATTAAAAACACTAAAAATATTTAAACATTAAAACCCTAAATACCCTAAAACCCATAAAAACCCTAAACATCCTCAAAATCCCTAAAAAACTAAAACCCCATTAAAATCCTTAAAACTATTAACATTACCTAAAAAATAAAAACCTCACAACTATGAAAAATATGATAAAACATCAAAATCTAAAAAACAAATTAAACCCCAAACAACCTGAAAATGCTAAAAACCCTAAAAATCCCTAAAAGACCCTAAAAACCTAAAATTCCCTAGAGACACTGAAAACCCCTAAAAACGTAAAAAACTCTAAAAACCAAAAATACTAAAGACGAATAATAACTTGAAAAAACATATTAAACCATTAATAATTTGAAAAAACTCTTAAAACAATTTCAAAACATAAAACTAAAAAACCCTAAAAACCCTAAAAACTATAAAATTCCCTAACCACCCACAAAATCCCAAAACCCCCTAAAAATATATAAAAATCCCTATGAACATAAAAACCTAAAAACCCAGAAAAACTATAAGAAAACCATTAAAAGACCAATACTCTTAAACCTTTAAAATGCCTAAAATGCTAAAAATACTAAAAAATACTAAACCCAAAATAGAACCCTTAACCCATCTAAAAAACCTAAAAAACCCAAAAAACCATAAAAACACTAAATTAACCTTAAAATACCAAAAAAATAAAAATACCATAAAAAAACCTAAGAAAAACCTAAAAAATAAGGAAAACCCCTAAAAAACTAAAAAAGATAAAAATAACCTAAAAAGACTATAAAACCCTTAAAACCCCTGAAAACCAAAAAAACCATAAACCTCTGAAAAACCATAAGAAACTGTGAAAAATCAAAAAACAACTAAAATTAAATAAACCCTTTAATCACCAAAAAGTTTCAAAACCAGAAACCCCAAAAGAAAACATTGAAAACAAAAAACACTTTTAACCCCTAGAAAATCCTTAAAAATAGTGAAAACCCTAATAAACCATAAAATCCTTATAAATCCCCAAAAGCCTAAACCCCCCCCCCTAAAACCTCATAAAACCCACTAAAAAGTACATAAATACTTCAAACGGTTAAAATAATAAAAAACAATATAAAAATACATTAAATCCATAAAAACTCCTAAAAACACTAAAAACAATAAAAATCATACAAATGCTTAAAACCCTTAAAAATACCTAAAAACCCAAGAATCACGTAAAAATATAAAATATAGCTAATTTTTTCTGTTTAAAAGTTTTTTATATTCTTTACTTTTTCATAGAGTTTTTCAGGGGGTTTAGTATTTTTTTTAATTGTTATGGTTTTTAAGTTATTTTTAGGATTTTTTGTTTTTATTGTTTTTGACAAATTTTAGTTTTTTATGATTTATTTTTTTTTAAAGTTATTTTTTGGATTTTAAGTTTTTAATGTGTACATATGATTTTTAGGATTTTTAGTGGTTTTTTATGTTTTTTTGTATTTCTTAGTGTTTTTCAGGATTTTTTGAGGTTTAAATTTTTTAGGATTTAGATGGTTTTTATAGTTTTTATAGTTTTTTTGGGATTTTATCATTTTTTTAGGTTTTTAGGAGTTTTAATTGTTTTTAGGATTTTAAGGTTTTCATAGGGTTAATAGGGTTTTTGTGTTTATATTTAGTTATTTTTAGTGGGTTTAAGGTTTTTTTTATGTTTTTCAAGGGGTTTTGTGGATTTTGAGGGGTTTTAGAGATTTTATTGGTTTTTTTCGTGCTGTTAGGGGTCTATATATTTTTAACATTTTGAGGGGTTTAGTGTTTTTTATATATTTTAGTGTCTTGTAGTGTTTTTATGGATTTTTTGGGGTTTTAAGGTGTTTTGTGGTTTTTATTGATTTTAGCGGTATTTAGGGTTTTAGGGTCTTTTAGGGTTTTTAGGGCCGTAACATTATTTAGTTTCTTAGGTATTTTAATTTTTTTTATAATTTTAATGTTTTATCTAGGGTTTTCATGGTTTTTACAGGTTTTTACATTATTATGGACTTTAGGGGAATTTTTTGTATTTTTATCTTTTTTAATATTTTAGGGATTTTGAGGGAATTTATGGGGGGGGGGGTTTAGGGTGTTTAACATTTTTTTTTGGTTTTTAGAGGTTGTATGTTTTTTAGGATATAAGGTTTTTATAGGGTTTTACACAGTTTTTAGGGTTTTTTATTCTTTTAGGGATTTTTATGGTTTTCTAGGTTTTTAGGGAATTTGAGGATTTTTAATATATCATAAGGTTTTTAAAGGATTTAGTGTTTTTTTGGTTTTTAGAGTTTTATTGAGTTTTTGTGTCTTTTAAGGTTCTTTAAATTTTTAACATTTTTATGGATTTAAAGGATTTTTGGTGTTTTTAGTTGGTTTTTTGGTTTTTATGGGGTTTTGGTAATTTTTTAATGTTTTAGAGGTTTTTATGGTTTTAGGGATTTTGTGTCCATTTAGGGTTTTTTGGGACTATAGATTATTTAGGTTTTTTATGGTTTTATATTTTTTATAAGGAATTTATGGTTTTGGTAGGGGTTTTGGGGGTTTTATGTGAGGTTTATGTTTTTTGGGATCACTATGGTTTTTTTGTTTTTTTTGGTTCTTAGGAATTTTAAGGGGTTGTATGGATTTTTAGGGGTTTTAGAGTTTTAGGGGGTTTTAGGTTTTTATGGGTTTTAAGTGTTTTTATTTTTTCAAGGATTATATAGGGGATTTCAGGGATTTTTGAGATTATTAAAATTTTAGATATTTTTTAAGAATATTTTAGTATTTTAATGTTTTTATGTTTCTTAGAGACTTTGTGGAATTTTAGAGTTTTTATGGTTATTATTATTTATTTATGGTTTTTCAGGATTTTGACTTTTAAGGGGTTTTTTGGTTTTTTGATTTTTTTTGGGGGTTTAAAGTGTTTCAAAAAATACTTGTTTTAGTTTTTTTTACATGTTTTTATTGGATTTTTATATTTTTTGAGGTGTTTTAGGGGTTTTATGTTCTTGTAGGTTTTGTAGAATTTTTTTGTTTTAAGGGTTTTTAAGTGTTTCTAGGTTTGAATGGACTTTTAATGGTCTTTGAGGGTTTTATAAATTTTTAGGGATTTGGTGGATATTTTAGTAATTTTATTAGTTTTTCAGGTTTTTAGGGTTTCTGGGGATTTTCATTTTTTAGAGGGTTTAGGTTTTTTGTGTTTTTAGGGTTTTTAGTGTTTTCTTATGCCTTTAGGGGTTTTTTGAATTTTTTTATCATTTTCAAGGTTTTAAAGTTTTTTATAATTTTTTTATAAGGAAAATAGAATGTAATATATAAAAAAATAAATTTATGTACAACACAATCACACAAAGGGTGAACCAAATGACCCAAAGGCCCCCAATAATAGTAAAAAAGAAAATTGAACAAATAAACCTCATGAATCCCAAAGAACCAATCTCTATAAAATTGTACTGAGAAACCTCATGATCCAAAAACAAAACATTTCCTAGAGAAGTTCCTAAGAAACCTCATGATTCCCATAGGAACCATGACCTAGAATATGGATCAAAAACCTCAAAATCCCATCCAATATTATGAATGAAAAAGGATTGAGAAACCCTACAAATACCAAAGAACCTAAGGCCTATCTCACAACACCCGACACCCAGATTCATTAACAGCTCAACCAGCAAACACCTGCGAAAAAAATGTAAAACCCAAATAAAATTTTAAAATCATAAAAATAAAATAAAATCCCTAAAAAAATAAAAAAAATAAAAAACCAAAAAACACATAAAAGACAATAAAACCCTAAAACCCTAAAATAAAATAAAATACCTAAAAACTGAAAAGCCCACTAAAAAATAATAAAAACACTAAAACCACAAAAAACTATAAAACCCATTTAAACCCCAAAAAATGTTTAAAACTCTAAATAATCTAATAAACCATAAAAACACAAGAAAATAAAAAATTAAAAAATTTCCATAAAACCCCAAGAAATACTCAAAATCCATAAAACACGAAAAACCCATAAAAATAATAAAAACCTCTGTAAATGTAAAAACCCATAAAACCCCTGAAAACTGATAAGAAAACATTAAAAACCAAAATAAACATAGAACAACTAAAATTACTAAAAAAACTATAAAACCCTTAAAAACCATAACATCCATCAAAATTCCTAAAAACCGTAAAAATAAAAGAATCCTAAAAAATCTATAAAAATGTAAAAAAATCCCCTATAATCCCCTGAAAACCCAAAGAAAACCATAAAAAAATAAAACTCTTAAACTCCTAAATTGCATAAAAATTATTAAAATACTAAAAAAATTCTAAAACCGAAATAGAACCCTAAAACCCCTCTAAAAAACCTAAAAACCCTAAAAACTATGAAAATAATAAAATAACCATAAAATCCCAAAAATAATTTAAATAACCATAATAACCCCTAGGAATAACCCTAAAACAAAAATAACACCAAAACCCCCTAAAAAACTAAAAAAGATATAATACTAAAAACCTAAAAAGAAGATAACACCCTAAAATCCCTAAAAACCAAAAAACCCCACAATCCCCTTAAAAACAATTAGAAACCATGAAAACTCTAAAAACAACTAAAAATATCTATAAACCCTTTAGTACCCAAAAATAAGAAAAAACCTAAAACCCCATAACAAAAAATTGAAAACCAAAAACACTTAAAACAAATAGAAAAGCCTTAAAAATAGTGAAAAACCTAAAAAATCATAAAATCATTATAAATCCCTAAAAGCCTACAATATACCCTAAAACCCCATAAAAACCCATAAAACCCACTAAAAACTCACAAAATACTTCAAAAACCTCAAATAATAAAAAAATACTTTAAGAATACTTGAAACCCATAAAACTCCCAAAAACACTAAAAACAAAATAAATCATATAAACCCTTAAAGCCCCTAAAAATCCATAAATCACCTAAAATCACATAAAAATATACAAAATACATATTTTTATTAGTTTTAAGATTTTTTATATTCGTTAGGTTTTCCTAATGTTTTTAATGTTTTTTAGGATTTTTTAATTGATAGGGTTTTTGAGTTATTTTATAGGATTTTTTGGTTTTTAGGGTTTTTGAGGGATTTCAGGTTTTTTAGGTATTTTTAGGTTTTAAAGGTATTTTTAGGGATTTTAGGTTTTTAATGTTTTCCTAGGGTTTTTAGGATTTTTAGTGGTTTTTTTATGTTTTTGTGGTTTTCATCGTGTTTTTCTAGATTTTAGGGGTTTAAAATTTTTAGGATATTTTTGGTTTTTATAGTTTTTATGGTTTTTCTGGGATTTTATCATTTTATAGGTTTTTAGGAGATTTATTTATTATTTATATTATAAGGTTTTATTTGGTTTTTTAGGGTTTTTATGGTTATTTTCAAGCTATTTTTAGTGGGTTTTAATTTTGTTATGTTTTTCTAGGGGGTTTTAGGATTTTGAGGTGTTTTAGAGCTTTTATGGGTTTTTTGGGATTTTAGGAGTTGTATATATTTATAACATTTTGTGGGGTTTACTATTTTTTATAGATTTTAGTGTTTTTATGGATTTTTTGGGGGTTTTAAGGTGTTTAGCGGGTTTTATGTATTTTAGGTGTACATAGGGTTTTAGGGTCTTTAGGGTTTTTTGGGATGTAGCATTATTTAGTTTCATAGGTGTTTTAATTTTATTTAGATTTTTAATGTTTTATATAGCATTTTCAAGGTTTTTAGGTTTTTAAATTATTATGGATTTTATGGGAATTTTTAGTATTTTTATGGTTTTTAATATTTTTAGGGATTATGAGGGTTTTAAGTGGTTTTTTAGGCAAAGCAGGTTCAGGTCCTGGCGTATCCCAGCCCCACAAAATTTATTAACAAAAAAAATAAGTATAAGGTTTTATGGGGAGGGTTTTCACAACCGAGTGTGAAAATTAACCTTCATGTCTGAGTCCACAGGGGAGTACAAAAATCAGGTGCCACAAATGACCACATGGAACATCCATCCTCAATTGCTTTCATGGAGAGCATGTCTGACACCTCGTTCTCTTCCTTGTATGCTTGTGTGACCATAATGTTCATCCCCTGAGAAATCCTCAGACACTAAACAAATTGTGGGAGGAGCCTCCATGGGATTGTCCTTGTTTTTCTCTTGAGGGATTCCACCGCCAACATCGAGTCAGATTCAATCCATAACTACTTCCACCTAAAGTGGGCTGCAAACTAGAGAGCCTTAATCATGGCACAAATATCCGCTTCATATGCACACCCATTCCCAATGAATTGATAAAAGAATCCTATAACAAATCCTCATATTTTTTTTAAGTTATATGTTTTTTTATGTTCTTAAAAAAAATTAGGGTTTTTTATTCTTTTGGTGATTTTTATGGTTTTTTAGGGTATTAAGGAATTTGAGGGATGTTAATATTTATTAGGGGTTTTTTTTAATGTTTTATCGTTTTTTTGGTTTTTAGGGTTTTATTGAGTTTTTATGGCCTTTAAGGTTCTTTAAAATTTTTAAAAATTTTAAGGATTTAAAGGGATTTTTGATTTTTTAGTTGGTTTTTAGGGTTTTATGGGGTTTTGGGATATTTTTTATGGTTTTAGGCATTTTTATGGTTTTAGGGATTTTCTTTGCATTTAGGGTTTTTTGGGACTTTAGATTTTTTAGGTTTTTTGTTGTTTTATATTTTTTTAAGGTATTTAGTGTTTTAGTAGAGGTTTTCAGGGATTGTAGGGGGAGTTTTACAATTTTAGGGATCTTTAGGGTTTTTGTTCTTATTTTTTTTAGTTTCTAGGAATTTTAAGGGGGGGTTATGGATTTTTAGTGGTTTTAGGGTTTTAGGGGTTTTTAGTTTTTTAGGGATTTAGGTGTTTTATGTTTTAAAGGTTTCCTTAGGGATTATTGGGTTTTTAGGGATTTTTAAAAAAATTAGGGATTTTTAATGATTTTTTAGGATTTTTATGGTTTTTAAGGGTTTTGAGGCTTTTTAGGGTTTTATGGCTATTATTATTTATTCAGGGATTTTGGGTTTTTTGACTTTTAAGGGGTTTTTTGGTTTTTTAATTTTTTTGGGGGTTCAATGTTTTTAAAAAATAGTAGTTTTAGGGGTTTTATGGATTTTATTTTTTTTACTTGTTTTTATTTGTTTTTATAGTTGTTAAGGTCTTTTGGGGGTTTTAAGTTCTTTTAGGGTTTTATCAATTTTTTTGTTTTTAGGGGTTTAAGTGTTTCTAGGTTTTTATGGAATTCTTCTAGTTTTTGAAGGATTTTTATGTTTTTAGGGATTTGGTGGGTATTTTAGGAATTTTATTAGTTTTTTAGGTTTTTATAGATTTTAGGGATTTTAGTTTTTTTATATGTTTTAGGGGTTTTTTTGGTTTTTAGGGTTTTTAGGGTTTTTATGGTTTTCTTGTGCCTTTAGCGTTTTTTCAAATTTTTTATCATTTTCTAGGCTTTAATGTTTTTATACATTTTTTAAAAGAAAAATAGAATATAATATATAAAAGATCAAATTGGAGTACAACACAATCACACAATGGGTGAACCAAATGACCCAAAGGCCCCCAACAATAGTAAAAAAGGAAAATTGCACCAATAACCCTCATGAATCCCAAATAAAAAAACTCTAGATAATTGTACTGAGAAACCTCTTGAACCAAAAACAAATCATTTCCTATAAAAGTTGATTAGAAACCTCATGAATCCCCTACAACCCACCTCCTAGAATATGGATCAAAAACCTCACAAATCCCATATAATATGATGTATGAAAAATTCTTAAGAAACCCCACAAATCCCAATGAACCTAACACCTATCTCACAACACCTAGAACCCAGCTTCAATAACAGCTCAATCAGCAAACACCTATGAAAAAATGTAAAACCCAAATAAAACGTTAAAATACTAAAAACAAATAAAATCCCTAAAAATCATAAAAACACAAAAAACCCAAAAAACACTTAAAAGAAAATAAGAAGCCTAAAACCCAAAATAAATAAAATACCTAAAAACCTAAAAACCCACTAAAAATAATAAAAACACTAAAAAATTTCTAAAAACCCTTTAAATCACTAAAAATGTTAAAAACTCTAAAAAAACGTTTAAACCATAAAAACTCAAAAAAATATATATATAATCCAAAAATAACCATAAAACCCCATGAAACACTCAAAATCCATAAAACCATAAAAAACCATAAAAATCATAAAAATATCTATAAATGTAAAAAACACTAAAACCACTTAAAACCCATAAGAAAACCTTAAAAACCAAAATACAAGAAAAACATCTAAAATTACTAAAAAACAAAAAAAAACCCTTTAAAAACCATAACATCCCTAAAATTTCCTAAATACCCAAAAATCAAAGAACCTGGAAAATCCATAAAAATGTAAAAAAAACCCCACAAAACCTTGAAAACCCAAATAAGACCATAAAACCGTAAAACACATAAAACCCCTAAAAATCATAAAACCCCAAAAAACCCAAAAAACCCTCAAAATCCCTAAAAGGCCTAAAATTATTAAAAACCCCGGAAAACCACTAAAAATTATAAAAAAAATTTAAACCCTAAAAATGTTTAAACTATTTAAAAATATTACAACCTTATAAAATTTAAAAAAACCTAAAAACCCTAAAAACCTTAAAACCCCTCAAAATACCTTGATGCCTAAAAAATCATAAAAATATAAACAAATCCTCAAAATCCATAAAAACATAAAACCCTTAAAATCCATTAAAACACCTAAGAAAAACATAAAAAAAAAATTAAAACCCATAAAAACATAAAAATTACAGAAACCCTAAAAACCCAAATAACCCCCAAACCATAAAAATCCTAAAACCCCTAAAAATCCCTAATCCCCCCTAAAAAAGATAAAAATCCAAAAAACCTTTAAAGGTCATTTAAATTATAAAAATCTCTAAAACCCTGATAAACCTTAATAAAACATTTAAAACAAAAATAAACACTTTAAACCCCTAAAAACAAAAAACACAAAAACCCCTAAATACCCAAAAGACCCTAAAATCCCTAAAATACACTAAAACCATAAAACCCCTAAAAATATAAAAACCCATGAAATCCATAAAAACTTCTAAAAAATCTAAAACCACTTTCACGACGTAAAAACATTAAAAAACTAAAAAAACCAAAATAAACCTAAAAAATTAAAAAAAACCTAAAACACCAAAAATCCAAAAAACATTAAATCCCCTAAAAACTCTCAAAATATATAATAACCCTAAAAACCAAAAAATATCCTTAAAACCCCATAGAATACCTAAAAATTTAAAAGACCCTAAACACCATAAATACCCTAAGTAAACCTTAAAAACCTAAAAAAATTAAAACACCAAAAAACCCTAAAAAATGTTAAAAACCCTAAAAAACTAAAGACCCTTAAAAAACATTAAAACCTCAAAATTCATAGACCCCCTAAAAACCATAAAAAACATAAAAATGAACTATAAATCTATAAAAATGTAAAAAGTCTAAAAAACCATGAAAACCTGTAAGGAAAACTTGAAAACACATAAAACCACTAAAAACACAAAGACATTATAAAAGCATGAAACCCCTAAAAGACCTTAAAAGACTAAAAACCCTAAAATAATAAAAACCCCAAAAAACCCATAAAGAACCCAAAAACTAATGAAACCCTAAAACCCCAATATAAAACCTAAAAACTTTTCAAACCAGGAAAAAAATTAAAAATAAATCTAAAACCTTTAAAACCCCAAAAAATAATAAACCCCCTTAAAACCAAAAAACCAAAAAACCCCATAAAAACAAAAAAAATTAAAAATTCCCTAAAATCCCAAAAAATATGTAATAAACCCTAAAATGTTGAAAACTCTAAGAAAACCATAAATAACTAAAAAAATTTAAACACCTAGAGACATACAAATACTAAATACTAAAATCCCTAAATACACTAATTACCATCAAAATCCCTAAATCACCTAATGTTTATAAATATCATAAAAATATCTAAAAACCCTAAAAAGTAGAAAATCCTAAAAACCCTAGAAAATCGGTAGATAACCTTAAAAATATAAATACAATTAAACCACTAAAAATGTTAAAACCCTCAAAACCCTTAATACTATAAAAAACATAAAAACTAATAAAATACCTAAAAAGCTAAAAAACATAAAAAATATAAATAATGTTAAAAAATGAAAAAAAAATTAATACTCTAAACAATATAAGAAACTAAAAAACCATAAAATCATTTAAAACACTTAATAATTCACATAACCTTAAAAATACTAAAAATTATAAAAAAACCATTACAAACATAAAAATGTTAAAAAAATCTAAGAACCCTTAAAACCCATAAATAACACAACAAAACTATAAAAACCCCAAAACCATAAAATTTCTATAACCCCTAAAATTCCTATAAACCCTCAAAATCTCTATAATACAAAAAAATAATAAAAATACAAAAAAAAACTCTAAAATAAAAAAAACATAAGAATCCTTAAAACCCCTGAAAATACCTATGAAAACCTAAAAAACCTCAGAAAACTTATGTAATTTCCCAACCTGAATAACCAAAAGTATGATAGCTAGAATGGTGGGTCACATAGCCTCAAGTGTGTCTCCCCTTACAGCAAAAGCTGTTGAATTGTAGTGAGGGTGTAATGAGGGGATAGTGGGGAGACTATACCCTAATTATTAGAGTAGAACATATATATAACATATAATATGTATCTAGAAATAGAAAAGGAAATAATAAATATTTAATGAAATAGAGGAAGAATAATATAAACTTAATGTAAAAGTAAATTCTAATGTTGAAGTACTACAATGCATGCATTACCTGATGATGATACAAAACTAAAATAGAGTACATAAAATTAGAAAAAATATACATTACAGTATAGATACAAATAAATGGACTAAAATAAAACAGTAAGGGTGATCTCTAAGAGAATTTCAAGCTCCAGCTCGGTCCTATGCTCCAAACTCGTAGGTACTAGCTAAAAAGATCGAGCAATCAACTGTGGTCCTACAAACAGAAGGCCTACCCGGGTAACCCAGTGCAATGGTGGCCTAAGAAGGGTGTGAGATAATAATCCCAATGGGTTTCCACCCATAGTGTCAGCGACTAAATCCAATCCATGAAATATAATGTAAATCACTATTCAGGTATAATCATAATGATAAACTATTAGTGTTGAATAAATAAACAACAACACACTCTAGTTTTTAGGGGACACCTGGCGGCTATACCTGCTTCAGGTCATTGCCGAAATAAGTTTCATATCCATTACCATACATATATAGCAATTATATATATATGTATATAATATATTTCTATATTGAATCCACCTATATGAACCAATTATATACAGATTTTTGTGTCTATATACCTTGAATTATATTTGTTGGATGGATCAGAGCATAACTCAAACATCTGTAACCAGTCTAAACAAGCCAAAAAGCTTGTGTAATAGGGTAAATTCCCTTCATCTCAATATAGTGATAGATTCCATTCAATAACAATCAAGATAGTGTGTGAGCTACCTAGGAATCACTCTAATCATGGTATGGGGCATGTAAATCCCAACACCCATATAGTATCACTGGGGTGAGATTCTATGAACTCAACACCTGATATAAGGGTGCATAACACCACTAATTCTCAACAGAACCCTTACCATCATACAAAGCCTATATCATGGCATAATTATATTTTTAATAAATTTCCATGAGGAAATACTGCTCATGCCTTCCATTTATCGAGCATGTATAATGGTATCATCATATAACATTAATAATAATCGGTGAGGCATTACCTCCCATGATCTATATTTAATAATCTCATTCATAAACATGGAATTCTATTTGTTACAATTTAAATTAAGTATGTATTAAATGGTGTGTCATTTCCACCCTTTATATTTCATTCCATTCAATTTAAACAACTTATTACATTCAAGGAATACAATCCGTCATGATAAATCTATTCAACTGTCACAATATATTCTATTTAATTAAAAAAACATGAAAATTCAATTACAGGTCTCATTGAGGAACTTAGGAGGTGATATGGCCACTTGCGCATTTACCTACATGGGTAATCCCATTTAAAAATAAATCCAAACACTTAAGAGGTGCTTGGTTTAAATTTGATGTTTACAAATGGAGGGAAGATTCCATTTCATTATGTCAATAAATTCCTTGTCTCAAACATTCCATATACCAAACCATGGAAGCAAAGAATAGAAGAAGAAGGAAGTAAATATAACCAAGCATGTTATAAACAACTAGTAATCACTTCATAATTTTGAAGGCAATCCACCTCATTTGAGTGGTTTTATTATAAAAACATGACATTTTTAAAAAACAATTCATTTAAACCAATTAATCAATAAATTCAAGAAACAAAACTCATATAATTAATAGAATCATTTCATAAAGCTTAAACACATGTAAATTTAATTTATAAAAGTTCAACCTAGAATTTAAGAGGTTCCATAATCCCTTGGTCTATTTCTCAGAAGCCCATATTCATTTGAATTCCATGTTTAATTCATAAAAGGTTTTCAGTGGATTTAAACCATTTAATTAAAATATGAAAACGATGCTGGCACACCCATGGGGTATCTGTGACCTATATTAGAATCCTAAAATTACTAAACATCACTAAATTTTTATAATAAAAGCCATGGATTAGATGGCCATTATAATATTAACTGAACTAAAATGACTTCTTATAAGGAATCTTGCATTCACAACGAGGATGATCACTAAAGTCCACACATGAATTCTAGTGAAATTCCAAGATCAAATCACCAACATGCACAACAACTTGTTTGAAGTATCCTCAGATTCAAGAAATGGTGTCAAATGAAGTAACCTGAAGCATTCCAAACTCCTTGATTATAAGTGAGATGTTGGTAAAAGTCCCAGACTTCCATGTCAAGTCATTACCTAAGCCCTGAGTAGCATCCACTAGCAATCATTTCAAAGGATAATTATTGGTTACCAAGAGTCTTCCCAAGGAGTTATTACGTGGGAACATAAGGGTCACACAAGACTAACCAAGCCTTGATAAGAACTAGGTGTCCAACGTGAAACACTGAAAAAACCTCTGAAACAAGACCAAATTTTTTTAAATCATTAGTGTGGAGTAACACTGACACCCTCTTAGTGCATGGGGGAAACGTTAAGATAGGAGACATGGTTGTCTCTAAATAGAATAAACTAAGAGGAGTCTAAGGAAACCAGAAGAAGAACTGTTAAATGAAAACTGGTTTACTTTTTTTGAAAGAGGTTTGATATCACCTTCCGACGTAATTCCAACCAAATAACATCCCCATTATCACCTAAGTTTCTTCTATGATCATTCATGATTAAACACGGAATTCCATTGAACACCAAAAGTTATTCAAAAGGTTTCACACATATCCACCCATAACAACATCATGTTGCCATGAAATCACTAACACATTTCAAAACATGTAATCCAAAAATGGATTTAAGAAAAAATGACCATTTCCCAATTTCCCTCTTTAGTTGTGCTCCTTCAACTTGGAAGGGATCATTTTTTCCAAAATTTACACAATCTTCCCCACTATAAGAGTGTCTTAGTCATTGAGAGAAGAGATAGTATTGCTGCTCATAATTTCACTAGATCGAATTCAATAAAAATGTACAAATGTCTCTCCTTCAAGCCACACTCAAGTATTTCATAGAATTTGAAAAGAAATAAAAAACCAAATTGACCAGAATGTCAAAACACCAATTCCTATTGAAAGTTATCCTGAGAATTGGGATGAGATTGATTAAATTTAACACCCATGTCAATATACTCCGGTCATGACCTGAGTACATACCTAACATCACAAGACTTGGAAATTTAACCAAACCCAACCCATTCATTACACAATCTAGAACTCGACGGGAACCATATACGTGAATGCATATTATCCTAAGGTTCAGAAGAAAAATGAAACATCCTCAATACTTTCCATAGCTTTTATGCCCTATACATTCAAATAGCAGGTGTTCCTAAGAAGAGATTTAGTTAAGATCCATATTTCCCCATACAACCACTAACTAATATGGAAACATATCATGTTGTCCATCATAGATAAAGAGAAAGGGTCACAGAATATATTTAGTGGTCGAACACGATCGAGGCAAGACTAACCAGCTGAAACTGAGCATTACTCGATTATCACACCCATATCAATGGTTAAGGATACCACGACCACCAATTCAAACAAGGTTGTCATTTATAAACCGAGAGTCCTATGAGGTACAATGACACATGAACGACACCAAATTCTAGAACGATCCTGGCATGAGATTGCCATTTAAACTCTAAGGATGATACCTACCACAAGCTAGCCCCTAACGAAGCACAAGCATCGACCTTATCTCTATGTCCAATGCCTATCATTTAAGAAATTTTTTTAATGGATAAGGTAATATGGAAAACAATCAAATTTTGGTCCCAAGGTTACTTAAAGTGAAACAAAAAACTTCCCTTACTTTATGGTTTAAACAGAGGACACCACATAAGGTTCCATTTTCAATCCTTTACATAGATTCACATTAAATAAATTTAAACATTTAGAATATTTAAATCAAAAAAGAAAGTTCCATTTTTAAAACAACAACACATAGCACTTGATTTAGCTGAAGATCCAAGGAATAATGATAAAGTCTCATAAAACATACATTATTTAAAACATTACCCATTTATTGAAATCCCATCATAATTAAGAAATTTATCATACAAATTAATTATAGGTTATAATAGATAAGGTGACCTACATGATTCCCATTAAGATAACATCAGATCATAAAAATGTAACCCAATAGAAGTTGTTATGTTATTAAAGATACAAATCCATGGTAGATGGTCATCTCACAAGTAACATGCCACATCTAACCAATTTGGGTCCAATTATGAAATTAGATATTTAACCTAATCATTATAGATTAAAATTAAACCAATTTTAAATTAATATGAATTTAATGATATAACATGGTCATATATATTTAATATTTCAATTATATGGGTTTCTATTCCCCAACCTATAAAGCATTCATACACTTTATAGATTAGAATTTGGTTCTTGGTAACTGAAGAAAATTCACGTACACATTTCATCATTAGAAACCATCATATTTTCACAATAGTATTTTGATATATGAATCTCAAAGATGGTTTGAATACATGGGTCACTTTTTCCCAATTATGCGGTGGTCACACTCCTTAATACCAAAAATGGGTTCACATTTAATCACAACCATTTAATTTTTCCCATGAAACCAATTACATCAAAATAAGAATAGAATGTTATCCTAAGAATTAGACAATTAAATCATGGAAATAAGAATAGAATCATGGAATATAATAAATAATATCTAAATACATAGGTAGACCATGCTAAATAAATTACCCAGGTATGTTATAAAAACAATCATGCAATTTAAATAGAATCATGGAATATAATCACCAAAACATGTTATATGATCTGGATGGATAAATAAAACATGTTCATGGAATATAATATACAAGAATAATGATAAAAATACCTAAACATGCATACTAATGAATACAACTCATTGAATATAATCAAGGAGAAAAATTATAATCAGTGAGTAATATGAAAACGCAACTACTTTGCATGGAATATGCATGACATGTAAATTTATATGTGACTATAGTGATGTATGTAATGCTACATCCTTATCATACCAGGCCAAGGGAAAATACCATAAACTTTATAAATCAATACACATCTATAATTACACCAATAGCATAAGGTGATATCATATTTAATTGTAATAAAAAACAACAAAAAAATAAATCCCATCTCATGCCACTTGGACTTTTCCCTTTGGGTGGGGTGATCAGTCCCAGGTAAAACAATTTAACAAGCTCTGACACATTCATAGTATCCTTTCTACCAACCCAAATAAGTAATATAAAGGAAAAACCAATATGATACCACTTTGTCACATCCTGACCCGACTGAACACTAGTATGGTAGCAAGATCAGTGGGTCACATGGCCTCATGCATGCCTCACTATGTTCTAGAGACTGCCGACTAGCAGTGAGGGTGTCATGAGGTGATAGTGGGGGAGAATATAACATCATGATTGGAGTAGTACATCAGTATAATAGAAAAAAGGTAATGGGAAACTTCATAATCAGTAAAAAATAAATAATAGAGCAGTGAAATAATATTATAAACTGAATATAAAAGTAACAGCCAATGCTGAAGTTCTAAAATTCATGCATGCCCTGATAATGATACAAAACTAAAACAGAATACATAAAGCAGGTATAAAAAATTGTACAATATGGATATAATTAAAGAACTAAAATAAAATCTCCTAGGGCGATCTCCGTGATCATTTTGAGCTCAATGTCAATCCTATGCTCCTAACTCCCATGTTTATGCTAAATTGATTATGAAATCGATCAAGGTCCAGAAAATGGAAGGTTTACTCAGTTTCCCAATGCAATGGAAGCTCGAGATTTGTGAGGGATAAAAATCCCAGTAGCTTTCTGCCATGGTTTATCATTCTGAATCTAGTCTATGAAATATAATGTATTTCACTATACAAGTATATGTTGATAGATAAATAAGTAGTGATGAATAAATAAACAACAACCCACCCATGTTCTTAAGGGACACCTAGTGGCTATACCTGCATCTTCTTATATCTAGAATAAATGTCTGATCCACTACCATACATGTATAATAATATTATATATGTATAATATATGGTTCTATATTTCATCCACCCATATGAACCATGTACGTATGAACATAAGTGTCCATATACCTGGAATAATAGTATTTGGATGGACTAGGGTGTAACTCAGACATCCAAAAATACTCTAAATATTCCTAAAATCTCATGAAATATGGATCATTTCCTACATCCCAATAGAGTGAGAGACGTCCCAAAACAACACTTTGGATGGTGAGTGAGCCTCCATGGCATCACTCAAATCATGGTACATGGCACGTAAATCTCAACACCCATATAGTATCACTAGTGTATGATTCCATGAACTCAACACCCAATGTAAGTGATCATAACACCACTATGCTCAAAAAACACTCACCATCATACACATATTATATCATAGATAAATAATATTTATAATAAATGACCATGAGTCAATAACTCTCATTCATTTCATTTATTGATACATATAAGGGTGTCATCATATAAAATTAACAATAATTGAAGCCATGTTGCCTTTCTTCTCATAATTTATATTTAATATGCCCATACAAAAAAAGGAGTTCCATTTTTTATAATTTAAATTAATAATGTTCTAAAAGGCATGTCCATTCCACCGTTTACATTTCATTACATTCAATTTAAACCATTTATTTCATTCATGGAATACAATCCATCTTGATAAAGAGATTAAACTATCAAAATACATTCTATTTAATTAAAAAAACATGACACTTCAATTACAATTCTTAGAGAGGCACTTAGGATGTGCTTTGGTTAGTTGGGTAATTATCTACATGTTTAATCCCAATTAAAAAGTATTTCAAGAACTTTGGATGTGCTTGGTTCAAATTAGACATTTATTAATGGATAAAAAACTCCATTTAATAACATCAATCATGAAAAAGTCTCAAACATTCTTTATAAAAAACCATGACAGAAATTCATAGAAGAAGAACTACAACAATATGGTCAAGCATGTTATAAACCACTAGTCATCACATTATAATTTAAAAGAAAGTGAACAACATTTGAGGGGTTTTAATATTAAAACATAAAATTTCTTAACAAAAAAATCATTTTATCTAATTAAGAATTACATTCAATAAGAAAAACTCATATAAAAAAATATAAGTAATTAATAAAGTTACTATGCATGGAGAAGTAATTTATAAATGTCCAACATTGCACTTAGGATGTTCCATAGTCACCTGGTCAATTAATCAAAAGGCCAGATTCATTTTAATTCTAAGATGAATTCTTAAAAGGAATACCATGAATTCAAACCATTTAATTAAAATGGGAAAATTAAGCCAGAACACCCCAAGGGTGTCCATGATTGAGATTGAAAATCTATAATTAATAAACAAAGATCATTTGTTATAATACCAGGAATGAGAATCAATTTAATATAAATGTACCAATTAAAAATAAATGAATGGAAAATGTCAGCGTGTGGCACAATGAAAACATTTACAAATAAATGAAAATATGGGAATAAGCCATAGACCACCTACCTCGTACATAGAATGACATACTCATTCAATATCATCGTCTGATTCGATCCATTTTGGATGAAATATAAGAAAACTACCTTCTACAATAAAATATAAAAAATGATCTTTCACCACGATAGCACAACAGAGAAAAGTATAAACAAATTAAGATAAAAAATCAATTAAGATCTTTCTAATTTTGATCCATAGAGACCAACAAAAATTGATTTAGAGGACAGATGGAGGAGATATCATGATCCATAGAATAGGGAGTAGGAGAATCCAATAGATCCATGCGGGAGAGCTCATGTGGGTGTTGGAGGATAAGAAAAGGGTAAAATAAATATATAGTTTCATTACGGGAAAATGGTAAATATACACTAAAAACCAAGGCACACAGTTTTTCTACACAATTGGGGCAAACCATGCGCCGACCACATGACACCCAATTATTTAAAAACCACCACACATGGTTTGAACTAGACAGTATCCATAATCATGAACCAACAATGAAATGAATATTACTAAGGTACTGCCTATGTGGGACTACCTGTGTGAGAAGGTCACTTAGTTTGGGGAAACCTTGTGCATCGCATGAGAGGTTCTTTTTCTCCTTTGTTTCATCTACATGGTTTTCTACTGAGGTGTCGAACAATTTCAAAAAAAATTATTCCCTATAAAAACCCTCTAAACCTTGATTTCTAGAGAATATAGCTCCCAAAACTCAATGAGACACCCGAGATACCGCTTGGTCCTTTACCCAATTCAAAAAAAACACATTAAAGTGTTCCAATTCTTTAATTTTTTCCCCAAAACATGGTTAAAAAATTCAAATCCAGTAAATGTCAAAAGTTCAAATTCCCTTGGAATATAATCCATTTCAAAATCATAGATCATTACAACATCCCCAACTTAGAAATTCACACCCCTAAGAATACTTCAAGAAAAAATTAAACATCACCCGACCAATGAGGTCTGTGAAGGTTCATTCAAATGATAACACTGTATTTCAAAACCCCCAACACACATCTAAGCATTCACTTATGCACATAGAACATAAGAAATAAAAAAATTGACACAATGATAATTTTCCAATCAAAACACCTAAAAAACATGCACCTAATCCCACATATCTTGATACAATATCATGACTTTGCCTCGTTAAAAATTTGACTAGAGGTGCTCCCCCACCTTGGGATTAACATCAGAAGGGACCACTTCTGAAACATAGTATCTCCACAATCTTAATTTCCTTTCAAACCATGTTCTATGAATTCTAATGATGCTCCAAATTTGTTTCATTTATCTAGGAAAACAAAATTTCATACAAGGTCACAATAAGAACCTCATCGTAAAGAAATATTTGAATCCTGATCAACCTAATCGAAAAAAAACATGAAAGATTCCCTCGAAAGACACCACCAAAATTTAGACCTCACCTACCTTAACATGATGCCATGATTTAAAACAGTTCCATCAGATCATACACATTGAATAAGAAGGATCACAAATCAAGCCACACTTGTAGTCTTATCTCAAGACACATGGATTCAACAACCAATGTAATTCAAACTAAACAGGAATGCCTTCTTCCATGGTATATTTCATTTACAACGAGGACTCTCAAAAAAGTCCCCAGCAGAATTCTGGTGACATTCCTAGATCAAATCATCATCGCGCGCGACAACTACTTTGAGGTAACATCATATTCAAGAATTGAATTCTATGGAACTATTTCGAGGCAGTCTATACACCTTGATTATAAGTGAGACATTGGTATAAGGCCATGATTTCCATGTTAGATCATTGATTGAGCCCAGAGTGGCATCCACCTTATATTCAAGTCAAAGGATAATGGATGGTGTCTAGGAGTCCATATGAGGCATTCCTACATGGGAACCGAAGGGTCACTAAAGACTAACCAAGCGCTTATAGGAACTATGCTTCCAACGTTTAACACTGAGAAAACTACCTAATCAATCCCAACAAATTTTAAAGCATTAGCATGATGTAAGAATAACGCTATCTTAGTGCATTAAAGATGATTTCACAATTGGGGGCACGATTGTTTATAAACATAATACATTAAGAAGAAACCATGAAAAAAAAGAATAATAGATGAACCATTATTGTTAAACTTCCTTTGAATGAAGCATGGATTCATCTATCGATGCATTGCCAACCGAATCACGATTCCCTTATCACATGTGGTACTTCCATGATCATTTATAATTAACCACTAAAGCCCTTAAAATACCAACAGTGTTTCCCAAGGTGGCACACATATCAAACAATAATGGCATTGTGCAACTAAGAAATCACCAAAATGTTTCAAAAAGATAAATCCTAAAAGGAATTCGAGAAAAACAATAAATTTACCAATGTTCCTCATTGGTTGTTATCATTATACTTGTAAGGAAGAAAATTCATGAGAACCAACATGATAGTCTTCACCTTAAGAGTCTCCTAGTCATCTTGATAGGAGACAGACCCACCACACATAAGTGTGTTGGATCAGATTCCACAGAGATTCACACATGATGCTTCCCCAAGCCACACTCACATATCTCATAGAATTTGTCATGAAATCCAAAACCAATTTGACCAGTGTGACAAAACACCCATTCCATTGGAAATCCATCCCAATCATTGGGACGAACTTCATTACCTTTAATTACATGGTCACAATACACTAATGATGGCTTGAGTATGTACCTAACAGCACAAGGCACAATGATTCAATCGAACATAAATAGTTAATTACACCAGTTATCACTCGATGGTAATAGTGTATGTGAACGCATACTACCCCATGTTTTTTTGTAAAAAAACATCCTCAATACAATCCATAGGTTTTACACCCTATGCATTCAAGTATCATGTGGTACGTATAAGAAATCATGTTCAGATTCATATTTTCTCATAGGACCACTAACCAGGATAATGTCATACCATGTCATCCATCACAAAGAAAGGGAAATGGTCACATGACCTCTGTTTGAGCCGACCAAGCCCAAGGCATGTCAAACTAGCTAATCAAAGCATTACTCGATGATCACACCCATATCAAGGGTCAACGATACCACAACCTCCCATCTAAAAAAGGTTTTATTTTAGAAACCAAGAGTCCTAAAAGGGACAATGCCACCTAAATGACATCAAATATCAGAAATATCATGGAATGTGATAGGAATTTAAACACTAAGGGTTTTACCTACCATAAGTTATCCCCTTATGAAGTAAAAGAGTTGAACCTATCACTATGTCACACCAAAAAAAACTTTACATGGTCCAACGCCTATGATTTAAAAAAATGCTATAAAAGTGTAGGGAATGTGGAAAACATTCACATTTCCTTTACAAAGGCACTAAAATTGAAACTCAAAAATTCCCTTACATGAGGGTTTAAAATGAGGACACCACCTAAGTTTCCATTTTACATCCTTTATATTGATTCACACTCAATATTTTTAAACATTTAAACTATTTAATTCAAAACATAAAGTACCATTAATAAAATAACAACACCTAGCACTTGATTTATCTAAACCTCCATGTTATAATAGGAATGTCTCATAAAACGTCACTTTTTAAAAAACATTATCCATTTATTGATAAATCGTTATAATTTGGAAATTTATCATATAAATTAAATTTAGGATTTAAAAGATAAGGAAACCAATAAGGGTATAATTAATCCAACCAAGGTTCATCAAAATGAATCCCAACAACAATTATTAAATTATTAAAGATTCAAAACACCCGTAACTGGTCATCTCAAAAGAAACATGTCCCAACTGACCAATTTGAGTCTAATTGTGCATTTAGTTATTTAACCAACTCATTACATATTATAATTAAACTAATTTTACATTTAAAATCATTTCACTATATAAAATTGTCACATATATATAATATAATGAATATATTTATTTCCATTACCCAACCTATAATGCACCCATACACTTTATCGATTTCAATTCATCTCTCCTTAATCAGTGACAATTTACTTTCACATTTTTTTATTTAGAAACCTTCAAATTTTAATAACAGTATTTTTATATATAAAGATCAATGGTTGTTTCAATACATGGGGAACGTTTTCCTAATTATACATCGCACATATACCTTACAACCAAAAACGTGTTCAAATTTAATCACGGCCATTTAACTTTCCCATGAGACCAATTACATAAAAACAAGACTATCATGTTATCAAATGTGGAAAATAATTATAGCATTATAATAATAATAGAATCATTTAATATAAGAGAGACAGTTTAAATCCATAGACAGAACATGATAAATAAATCACCCAAGCATGTTATATAAAAAACCCTGCAATTTAAACAAAATCATGACATATAATCAACAAAAACATGTTATACAAGTAATATGGATAAATAAAATAAGATAATTTCAAAACATATAACATACATGCTAATAAAAATACCTAAACATGTATACTAATGAATACATGGAATTTCATACACTCAAAGAATAAAATTAAAATTAGTATGTAATATACAAATTCAATTACAGGGCCTGACATATGAATGACATGGGAATATCTATGTGCATATAATTCTGCATGTAATGCTTAATTGTTTTTTGTTCTATGATAATAGAAAAATAACATAAGAATTATAAATCAATACATGATGTAAATTACACCAATCACTCAAGGTGAAATCATAATCCATTGTAATAGAAAACAACATAAACATCAATCTCATACTTACCCACTCGTAATTTTTCCCATGGGTGGGGTGATTAGTCCCATACATGAATATTTACCGAGAGTTGACACACTCCTAGTCTCATGTCTACCGACCCAAAGTAGTAAGACAATGGAAAAACTACTCTGATACAACCTTTTAATGTCTTTACATGACTGGACACTAGTATAGTAGCTAGAATTGTGGGTCACATGGCCTCAAGAAGGACTCCCCATATGCTAGAGGATATTGACTAGAAGTGGGGGGAATGAGGTTATATTGGGGAGAATATAACCACTTGATTATAGTAGAATAATGGTATAACAAATAATAAATAATAATAAATAGTATAAGTAGTAATAAATAAATGAAATAGAAATGAAAGAATACTATATAGTGAATATAAAAGTAACATCCAATACTGAAGTACTATTATGCATGCATGTTCCTATGATGATACAAAACTAAAATAAAAGATATATTGTAGGCATAAATAGACAATACAATACAGATATAAAGAAAAGAACTAAATGAAAATCCCTAAGAGTGATATCTACGAGCATGTTAAGCTACATCTTGGTCGTATGCTCCTAACTCCCATGTAGTAGATAAACATCTCAAACAATCAACCATGGTCCTAAAAAGAGAAGGTATACCTGGGTTCCCTAGTACAATGGAGGCCCATGAAGGATGTAAGATAATAATCCCAATAGGTTCCCACCCATAGTGTCTAAAACTGAATCAAGTCCTTACAATATAATGTAAATCACCATTATGATATAAGTAGAAATATAAACAAGCAATCATGAATAAGTAAACAACAACCCACCCAAGTTCTTAAGGGGAACCTGGTGGATATACCTGCTTCAATTCAAATCCCAAATAAATTTCTAATAAATTACCATACATATATTGTAATATTATATATATATATATAAGGTAGTTCTATATTGAATCCAACTATATGAACCAATTACGTACAAATGTAAATGGCCACATACTTGGAGTACTATTTTATGGCTGGACCGAGGAATAACCCAGACATCCATAACTAGTCTAAACAAGCCTAAAATCTAATGAAATAGGGTACATTCACTATATCACAATAGAGTGAGATAGGTCATGAAAAAACACTCGGAGGGGGTCGGGGTGAGTCTCCATGGAATCACTCTAATCATGGTATGTGGCACGTAAAACCCAACACCCATATAGTATCACTGGTGTGTGATTCCATGAACTCTACACCTAATATAAGGGATCATGACACTTCCATTCTCAATAGAACCCTTACCATCATAAAAAATGTATATCAAGGAATAATCATATTTATAATAAACGTTCATGAGTCAATACCACTCATTCCATACATTTTTCATGCATGTACAAGGGAATCATCATATAACATCAATTATAACCAGATCTATGAGTAATTACCTATCATTCTCTAAATTTAATAATACCATTCATAAACATGGACATCTATTTGTTATAAATTAAATTAATCATGTAAAAAATGGTGTGGAAATTCCATCCTTAACATTTTATTCCATTAAATAAAAACCATTTATTACATTCAAGGAATACAATCAATTTATTAAACTATCATTATACATTTTATTTAATAAAAAACCTGAAAATTCAATTAGAATACATAGATAGGCACATAGGAGGTGCTATGATCAGATGTGAAATTAGGTACATGGGTAGTCCAATTTACAAATAATGTCAAGCACTTATAAGGTTCTCAATTCAAATTAGACATTTATCAATGGTGGGAAAATTCTATTTCATAACATAAATAAATTCCATGTCTCAAACATTACATATACCCAAAAATGGAATAAAAACATAAAAGAACAACCAAATCAACATGGACAAGAATGTTATATACCAATAATCATTACTTTATAATTTAGTTAGTATCACATCCCATTTGAAAGGTTTTCATATAAAAACCTGAAATTATTTGAAAAATAATTCATTTAATCCAATTAAGCATTAAATTCAAGAAATAAAAATCTTATCATAGATAGAAGAATTTTATAAAGCTATAGCACATGGAAACACTACCACAAAATAGGGCAAGGGAAGCGCTGCCCTTCATTAGTGCTAAATAGAAAGCCCTGATAATTGGGTATACCTTTATCAGTGCTATCTAAAAGCGCTGATAAATGTAACATTTATCAATGCTAAAATAAGCACTGATAATGGTGTACCCTTTATCGGTGATTTGTTTAGCGCTGATAAAAGGTAACATTTATGATCGCTTTTTTTAACGCTTATAAAGGTATCTCTTTATCAGTGGTAAAAAAGCACTGATAAATGAGTGTTTTATTAGGACTTTTATTTTAGCTCTAATAAAACATACCTTTATCAGAGCTTTTAATGATCGCTGATAAAGGTTCCATCGGTTTTTATTTAATAACCCTAACAGGCCATCCACGCTCGCACGCAGTCAAGCTTTAACGAAAGTTGAACCAAGCCCCTCGTCCACCGCGACCTCATCCTCCTCCTCTTCCTCCTCCTCCTACGCCGCCGCCACCGCCTTCGCCCACACCCCCACTGTCGCGACTATTTCTGCCTCTACCGTCGCCGCCGCCTTCGCCCCCACTGCCGCGACCACCACCTCCTCTGTCTCCCCCGCCGCCTCCACCGCCGCTACTGGCTCTGCCTCTGGTGTTGCCTCCGCTGCCACCGCTACCATTATCGATATTCATTTTTGGGAAAATTTTTTTTCTACCTCTTTAATTGAACGTGTGAAATCCTGACATGAGGTGTTATTGCAAGAGTAAATGAATGATATAGTTGATAACGGGTTTGGATTTAGGGTTCCTTACAAATTATAGAATTATGGAGGAGAACTAGAGACCTGTGTGGTCTTTTTATCCATTAAACATTCCAGTATAGAAGTAGGATTATATTTTCATTAATTTTTAATTTTTTTGACACAAAATCCTTGCAAGAATGTGCGGTTGGTTTCTTCGAGTGTTGTTCAAGAGATGAAAGAGATGATGCGGTTGATCTGGAAGAATTTAACCATTACACAGAGTCATAATAAATTCAATATGAATTATTGGAATCAATTACCGGTGTTTTAGGTTAGTGATTAGGTCTTTATAGTAGTTTCACATCACATGGGATATCAGCGGCTAGGTTAACAATGTCTATTTTCACCGAGTAATGGGATAAACATAGTGTTTTTTTTTCACTAGGGAGTTGTTCTTATTGGTTTTAGTTACCATCTGGTTTGATAGCTATCCATGATGTGTTAAATATTTTCCATTTTAGTAGGTATATACCAGATCATTTACATGTGATTAGATGGGCGATGTTGATCTTGATCCCGATAATACTTTGGTTCCCCAGCCAATTCAGATTATGAATCTAATGTATACGGTACTACATGATTAAACGACCTTGGGTCTAGTTAATGTGGTAGTTCAGACAATATATCCATGATACATGGGGGAATGACACATTGATGAGGTATTAGTGTCCTTCTTCATTAGAGGATACATGATCTTGAGGTATTTCTGGGGGGAAATCATTTATGGTCGGGAGATTATAATTCCTCATTACATTTCATGTGAGGTATGTTTTAACATTTTTTTGGATTTTTTTGTTGAGTAATGTAGAGACCCGAATCTTGACATACATGGACATTACATTAAATTTGCGGAATACTTAGTACATAACAAAAAACACACACACAAGGATCGTAATAGTTTAGTGTCACTGGAAACTCGGAATATAATCTTCTAATCGTGGTGAAAGATCTTCAAAATCTCACATAAAGATCTTCCTTTTTTTACCTAAATCCTTTCTTTATATCCTGGGGAAATGAAAACATAAAAGGGTGAGCTCAAATGCTCAGTAAGGGTAAACAAAAGAAATATCAATCACATCATATACATAAGAACATAACTTTTGGAAATCTTAACCTGGAAAAGAGATCATAATTTCATAACATGGGGTAAATCATGGCAGTGAAATATAAACACAATAATCATAACTTAAAACATGAAACTTTGTGGAATTCACATATAATCATAGAGAATCATTTCTTGTTAGTCAAGACTCATTTCCAAGACTATCTTAGTGGACAAGGTCCCTTTCTGAATCGAGTAACCCTCGTTTCTGTCCTGTTTCACTGAACCGGTATAACCTACCATTTCAGCCATGTCTATCTCATGAGATATAAAATCTTTACCCAAGGCATTGGAGGGAGATATAGGTCACACCCATCTTATAATGAATCCTTTCTTATGTGCTCCACATAATCATAAACCATACATCATAGCGTAACCCATGTAATAAAAATGGAATTCTTAAACAACATGACATCATAAAACAATTCATATAAGATAAAGTAATTCATAAAAATATTTCCATCACAACATAATCAAACCAATGTAATAATAGGGATAAAAACAGAACGCTTTTATTATCTTAGATGGAAAATCATTTTGATAAAATACTTGAACTCCATTTTTGAGGAAAATATCCTTTCTACTTCAAAAACATTTTTCCTTTCATAACATGTCATACAACTTTAAAATAAAATAAGTTGATTAAAAATAAACTTGAAAACTTGTAAAGGAAGTTTCTTGGAAATAATTTTTTAAAAATCCATTCATTCCGTATAAGTTAAAAAAACATTCTTCGTACTTTTGTCGGAAAAGTCAAAAAGTACCTCGTATGAAAAATGACAAAAGATTCCTTTCATACATATTACTAAAAACTAACCGAAGTGTAAAAATGGATTTAAACAATTGTAGGTGGATGAAAATAATATTACATATTGATGAAACATGGATGTGGATGATAAAATACACCCCAGTAAATACTTACGAATAAACAATCTCGGATAAAAATGAGATTGTGATATTTCCCTTACCTTAGGTCCGATTTGCTTCGTATGTGTCCGAACCTCCTGTATAATGATTTAAATAATTTCATTGACTTATTACAGAATCATATTCATTGTTATGATATCATATATGGTTCTCTTATGACATTATATTACCCGTTCTTTTGTAAATTCCATGTTAAAGAAGAGTTTTGGGTAAAGTCGTTTCATTTATCGTAGGTGTTTTGACTTGTTGTTCTTGAAATTATTATTACTTATATCATGATTTACTTACTTCCAGAATATAAAATATGATTTATATATCATATATATATATATATATATATCATAGATAGATAAATTAAATGAAAAACACCGTTCATGGAGACGGTGGTCCGTACGTACGCATGAACGCTGTTTTCCTTTCCTTATTGTCTTGAATGGAAGTAAGTAGATGATATACATATATATATACATAAATCCAGTAGCTTTATAATGTCATATATTTCATTATTATTTCTTATATATACTTTATAATCATTCTTAAATGGTTAACATGGAGAATGAATCTCATCGCGTCGTGGAGACGGTATTCCGTACGTACGCACGAGCGATGATATCATTTCCATAAATATTGAATTGAATTGGAGTGGATTATACAATATATCAGAATCAATATGATGTTGTAATAACTATTTATAGTTAATCTTTAAACCACTATACCCATCCATGTAAGGTGGTGGTTGAAAATAGATTACACCACGGCGTGGAGACGGTATTCCGTACGTACGCACGCGCGGTGATTTCTTTTTCCGTAGGATGGATAGATGGTGAAATAGGGTTGTTTAATACTTATAATAACATATCATTATATGAGTGATACTGATGTTATTACTTCATAATGAAACAACCTAAGAAGAATAAGTGGAAGAAGAAATAAAGATGAAAGAATTGGTAACGGTAATTACCTCTTCTTTGAAGCGCCTCTTTGAGACCTCCACTTAGGGCACTAAAATTGGTCTTTGAGGAAGACCGGAACCTCTAGGATGTTTCTAGGGAAGTGGAGAAGAGATTTTGGCAGCGGTTGGCCGAGCTTGAGGGCTCAAATTGGTGTGAGGAGGAGGGGGAGGAGGTGTCCTTTTTATAAGGGAGGAGAGGGGCACCTTAGGAATATCTCAAAATATTATTTTATATTAAAGTCAAAATCGGTTTATAATGGTTCCAAAGGGTCTTATTTCGAAGCTAAATTGGGGATGGGTCGAAATACTATCATCCAATAGGATTTAGACAAGTTTAGGGTATTATTTTAACCTTATCAATTAGATTTAACTCTAAGTTAAATAATTTAACTTTTACTGTGTCGTTTTGTTTTCTTTCACTATATGGTTAATAAACTTACAATAACATGCCAAACGAACCCCAAATTGTATATTATTAATACATATATCCTTATCTAAGTCATTTTTCCGAAACTTAGGTTTTTAGGAATAAAATAACAATTAATAATATAATATTTGATTTAAAAACTATTTTGTGTCAATTTTGACACTATTTGATATATGATTTTTGTGAAAGTCATAACAGAATTATATGTTCGAAACAAGTTGATTAACACAACACTAATATATCATAGTAACCTATAAAATTAGTGGAATTCATAAAAAGTCTCAAATTACATTCATTTGAGCATTTATAACATCAATTATGTTAATATTTCCTTAAAAGGTTAATTACTGCATCATTGTTGTGTCATAAATAAATTAATTAATTTAAAGTCTAAAAATTATAAATAAAATATCATTATGTAGGAAATCTTTTTAGCTTTCTAATGAATATTTATAGTCGAATTTATCTTATGTATAACCCCATATTAAAAATGTTTTAGTTATTAAACTTTGATTTTAACTATTTTAACTATTCATTAAATAAAGTAATATTAAATGTCATAATCTAATCCAAGTGGACCTAAATGGTCATATTATATTCATAAGGTTGTTTTTGGTCGAATTACACTTATCCAATAGAATTAGGACATGTGTTAGGGTAATAGTAATATCATATTTACCCTTAGTTACCCTATTTACTATTAACCGTGGTAAAAAAAAGTAAAAAGTTACTATTCACCAAAAATTATTTTCATCTCATTGAACCACATTTTAGTCCTTGATATTAACCGTGTCTGTCGGATTTTCTAAATTCCATTCACAGAAGCGGTAAAATTATGTTTTATGCAAAATTCAGTTTTTAACCTACCACTTAGTGGTTTCACTATTCCTCAAAAATTGAATGTTTTCAGAAAAATGCCAAAATTTCATCCTAAGCTATATTTCATATTCCGAATTCAAAAATGAAGTTTATTTTACCAAATTCATAACCTAGAAATTGCATTAATTAATTTTATAATTAAATCCCGCCGTTAAAACAAATAGCGTGTTTTTAAGAAACAATATCTATCAAAAGATTGACACTTGATTATGTCTGGTTTAAATGTGAAATTACATCTAATGACCAACATTGTATTAAATTGTAAAAATATATTCTAAATATACTTTAAAACAACTCAAATTAATAATTTATCACTATTAATTATTTTTATTAAATAAGTTGTTTTTAATTATTATTTAGTAATTTTCACTATTCATCAGAATATGAAAGTTATCCGAAAAGTACCGAAATTTCACCTTAGGAAAAATTCGATACTCCGAATCCAAAAATGAAGTCCATTTTGAGAGCTAGAATTTCTAAAATTTTAAAAGGTGGTTATTAATATTCATAACGGCTAGTTATAATAATATTTTAATAGCATATCGTTGTTTAGTGAAACTCGGTATTGCGTACTACACACGCTATCGAGGAAGGTCGCGATTGCGTGTAATGCAAGGCAAGTCAAGGATGCATGTTGTGCAAGATCCTTTTGGTGTAGGGTAAAACACAAGACATTAGTGAAATAAAAAAGAATATTTTTCATAAAATCTCGGGCTGTTACATTCTACCCCCCTTAAAATGAATTTCGCCCTCGAAATTCGTCGGGGTTATAAATGGTTTACTATTAGAAAGTTTCTTTAATAGAAACCCACATCGTAAAAAGGAATTCCAAAACTTATCTTTAAAAACAAAAGTATGAAACATAATGGTTACCCAAATAAACTAATCACTGGGTTTCCACATAGGTGAAAATATGGATATGGAAGAGAAATCTAACCATCATGTTCTGAAGGAGAGTGGTAGAGAACATGGCTATGGAAAATCCAGCAATCACAAAGCCATAAATTTGTGACGATCTAGGGTACCATCTGATTCATCGGATATAAGGGTACTAGGACAACATTTTTGGTTTTCAAGATCATTTCCTTAAAGTTGAAGAGTTTGAATTAGAATAAATACTTACTTTATTTTGGTACAATCTCACTGTTGTTTGTGCCTTGAACAATTTCCACTTCATCTCTTAAATAAATGAAGTTGAATTTGTTATTCGTGAAGTGTTAGCAGATCATGTGATAGAATGACGGGTCATTCCATCTGTCTCAAACAAAAGGTTAGCAAAAATTATATACATAAGTCGATCTATAGTGAGATTAATCACATATGGTTCCTAAAATGGACTTATACTTCATATATCATACTTCTTAATATAATAAAACTAGTTTCTACTAAACAGGGACTTCCTGTAGGCCAGTGGTAGGCGATAAAGGCCAGTCGCACTTCGGTTGTGGGTTCGATTCCCACAGCCTTGTCCGAAGCGATGGGCTGTCGCCCGTCCTGCAGGTTGTCCTTTTTCTAAAACTACATTACTATAACATCCCATCAATAATATCGAAAAAACTTCTATCCTTAAACAATACTCACTTATGTCCAACATAATCCATTTCAATCTTTAGGCTTATCCATAATACTGCAGTCCACTCTCACAACATAGTGAAAACAATTACCAGAGATTTAATACCATCGTTGATCCCCATATATCATAAGATATGTTTTGTTGGTCATATTCCAAACATTCAAAGTCCTTAATCATGTATTCTCTTGAATACCTTAGTGAAAACATGAATGCAGTTTAAAGTTAACACTTTCCACATACCAAAATCCTCAAAATTCTATATACTCAAACCATGATATCACTTTGTCCTTATATCAATCATGAGCTCATGCATACAATCAAACATCTCATTATCGTCTTATCCCTTCATTATGTGCATATCATCTACTTTCCAAAAATACTGGTACCATTCATCACATACTTTCAAAACTTAAGGAAAGACAACAATTTAACAATCCTTAGATGTCTCTTTATCCCATAGTACCATGAGATTACTTATACAACATTACACTTGATAAACATGTAATCATTCCACTACATTCTTAAATCATTGACCGAGCTTCAACAATTCTTTCATCTCACATATCATTTGTAGTCTCATCATCATCATCAACATAAATACTACCCATACGACCATACTGATTCTCATCATGAGACTTTCCCTTAGGGCATTGGTTTGCATAATGCCCGTACATTCCACATTTAAAACATTTAACCATTGTTGATGTCGTAGCAATACCATTAACCTCATCCATGGTGTTAACTGAAACTTTTCCATTGCACTTACTGGCTTTGTGTCCTTCTTTTCCACACCCAAAGCATCATCCAGTTCCTTTGAAACATTCTCCTTGATTCCTCTTCCCACATGATTTACATAGGGGAAATTGAACTTTCTTTCCTCTATGATCATCATGAAACTCCATCTTTCTCTTATTAGCCGAGTCAGGAAACTTAACAAATTTTACTTTATTGATCATATTATGAGATTGCTGATTCGGAATAATAATGATGTTTGGACTTCCAAATCCCATTTCATTTGATTGCTTATGAAGAATATCATTCCATTGTCCATTATATCCTCCATTATCGTGAATCATCTTGTTTCCAGCCATTTTCTAAAACCCAAAAAGAATAGTGTTAGATGCAAAAATCATAATAAAGGGGGAGTAACTTCAATATCTAACATCATAGGTTAAATTCTAAGATCGTTACCATAGTGCTAGGACTATATCCTATATGTATACTTATGCTTAGTGACATCCCAAGACATACCTTAGAAATATCTCTAGGGATCTCACTAATGTTTTCGAATCCTAGTTTCCAAAGGTTAACTAAACCTTTCCTTTGATACCAACTGTAGAGACCCGAGTCTTGACATACATGGACATTACATTACATTTGCGGAATACTTAGTACATAACAAAAAACACACACACAAGGATCGTAATAGTTTAGTGTCTTTGGAAACTCGGAATATAATCTTCTAATCGTGGTGAAAGATCTTCAAAATCTCCCATAAAGATCTTCCTTTTTTTTACCTAAAACATTTCTTTATATCCTGGGGAAAAGAAAACATAAAAGGGTGAGCTCAAATGCTCAGTAAGGGTAAACAAAAGAAATATAAATCACATCATATACATAAGCACATAACTTTTGGAAATCTTAACCTGCAAAAGAGATCATAATTTCATAACATGGGGTAAATCATGGCAGTGAAATGTAATCACAATAATCATAACTTAAAACATGAAACTTTGTGGCATTCACACATAATCATATAGAATCATTTCTTGTTAGTCAAGACTCATTGCCAAGACTATCTTAGTGGACAAAGTCCCTTTCTGAATTGAGTAACCCTCGTTTCAGTCATGTTTCACTGAACCGGTATAACCTACCATTTCAGCCATGTCTATCTCATGAGATATAAAATCTTTACCCAATTCATTGGAGGGAGATATAGGTCCCACCCATCTTATAATGAATCCTTTCTTATGTGTGCCACATAATCATAAACCATACATCATAGCGTAACCCATGTAATAAAAATGGAATTCTTAAACAACATGACATCATAAAACAATTCATATAAGATAAAGGAATTCATAAAAATATTTCCTTCACAACATAATCAAACCAATTTAATAATAGGTATAAAAACAGAACCCTTTTATTATCTTAGATGGAAAATAATTTTGATAAAATACTTGAACTCCATTTTTGAGGAAAATATCCTTTCTACTTCAAAAACATTTTTCATTTCATAACATGTCATACAACTTTAAAATAAAATAAGTTGATTAAAAATAAACTTGAAAACTTGTAAAGGAAGTTTCTTGGAAATAATGTTTTAAAAATCCATTCATTCCGTATAAGTTAAAAAAACATTCTTCGTACTTTTGTCGGAAAAGTCAAAAAGTACCTCGTACGAAAAACGACAAAAGATTCCTTTCATACATATTACTAAAAACTCACCGAAGGGTAAAAATGGATTTAAACAATTTTAGGTGGATGGAAATAATATTACATATTGATGAAACATGGATGTGGATGATAAAATACACCCCAGTAAATACTTACAAATAAACAATCTCGGATAAAAATGAGATTGTGATATTTCCATTACCTTAGGCCCGATTTGCTTCGTATGTGTCCGAACCTCCTGTATAATGATTTAAATAATGTCATTGACTTATTACAGAATCATATTCATTGTTATGATATCATATATGGTTCTTTTATGACATTATATTACCTGTTCTTTTATAAATTCCATGTTAAAGAAGCGTTTTGGGTAAAATCGTTTCATTTATCGTAGGTGTTTTGACTTGTTGTTCTTGAAATTATTATTACTTATATCATGATCTACTTACTTCCAGAATATAAAATATGATTTATATATCATATATATATATATAATAGATAGATAAATGAAATGAAAAACATCGTTCATGGAGACGGTAGTCCGTACGTACGCATGAACGCTGTTTTCCTTTCCTTATTGTCTTGAATGGAAATAAGTAGATGATATACATATATATATATATATATATATATATAAATCCAGTAGCTTTATAATGTCATATATTTCATTATTATTTCTTATATATACTTTATAATCATTCTTAAATGGTTAACATGGAGAATGAATCTCATCGCGTCGTGGAGACGGTATTCCGTACGTACGCACGAGCGATGATATCATTTCCATAAATATTGAATTGAATTGGAGTGGATTATACAATATATCAGAATCAATATGATGTTGTAATAAATATGTATAGTTATTCTTTACACCACTATACCCATCCATGTAAGGTGGTGGTGGAAAATAGATTACACCACGGCATGGAGACGGTATTCCGTACGTACGCACGCGCGGTGATTTCTTTTTCCGTAGGATGGATAGATGGTGAAATAGGTTTGTTTCATACTTATAATAACATATCGTTATATGAGTGATACTGATGTTATTACTTCATAATGAAACAACCTAAGAAGAAGAAGTGGAAGAAGAAATAAAGATGAAAGAATTGGTAACGGTAATTACCTCTTCTTTGAAGCGCCTCTTTGAGACCTCCTCTTAGGGCACTAAAATTGGTCTTTGAGAAAGACCATAACCTCTAGGATGTTTCTAGGGAAGTGGAGAAGAGATTTTTTCAGGGGTTTCCCGAGCTTGAGTGCTCAAATTGGTGTGATGAGGAGGGGGAGGAGGTGTCCTTTTTATAAGGGAGGATAGGGGCACCTTAGGAATATCTCAAAATATTATTTTATATTAAAGTCAAAATCGGTTTATAATGGTTCCAAAGGGTCTTATTTCGAAGCTAAAGTGGGGATGGGTCGAAATACTATCATCCAATAGGATTTATACAAGTTTAGGGTATTATTTTAACCTTATCAATTAGATTTAACTCTAAGTTAAATAATTTAACTTTTACCGTGTCGTTTTGTTTTCTTTCACTATATGGTTAATACACTTACTATAACATGCCAAAAGAACCCAAAATTGTATATTATTAATACATATATCCTTATCTAAGTCATTTGGCCTAAACATAGATTTTTAGGAATAAAATAACAATTAATAATATAATATTTGATTAAAAAACTATTTTGTGTCAATTTTGACACTATTTGATATATGATTTTTGTGAAAGTCATAACAGAATTATATGTTCGAAACAAGTTGATTAAATCAACACTAATATATCATAGTAACCTATAAAATTAGTGGAATTCATAAAAAGTCTCAAATTACATTCATTTGAGCATTTATAACATCAATTATGTTAATATTTCCTTAAAAGGGTAATTACTGCATCATTGTTGTGTCATAAATAAATTAAATTATTTAAAGTCTAAAAATTATAAATAAAATATCATTATGTAGGAAATATTTTTATCTTTCTAATTAATATATATAGTCGAATATATCTTATGTATAACCCCATAATAAAAATGTTTTAGTTATTAAACTTTGATTTTAACTATTTTAACTATTCATTAAATAAAGTAATATTAAAAGTCATAATCTAATCCATGTGGACCTAAATGGTCATATTATATTCATAAGGTTGTTTTTGGTCGAATTACACTTATCCAATAGAATTAGGACATGTGTTAGGGTAATAGTAATATCATATTTACCCTTAGTTACCCTATTTACAATTAACCGTGGTAAAAAAAAGTAAAAAGTTACTATTCACCAAAAATTATTTTCATCTCATTGAACCACATTTTATTCCTTGATATTAACCTTGTCTATCGGATTTTCGAAATTCCATTCACAGAAGCGGTAAAATTAAGTTTTATGAAAAATTCAGTTTTTAACCTACCACTTAGTGGTTTCACTATTCATCAAAAATTGAAAGTTTTCAGAAAAATTCCAAAATTTCATCCTAAGCTATATTTCATATTCAGAATTCAAAAATGAAGTCCATTTTACCAAATTAATAACATAGAAATTGAATTAATTAATTTTATAATTAAATCCCGCTGTTAAAACAAATAGCGTGTTTTTAAGAAACAATATCTATCAAAAGATTGACACTTGATTATGTATGGTTTAAATGTGAAATTACATCCAATGACCAAAATTGTATTAAATTGTAAAAATATATTCTAAATATACTTTAAAACAACTCAAATTAATAATTTATCACTATTAATTATTTTGTTTAAAAAAGTTGTTTTTAATTATAATTTAGTAATTTGCACTATTTATCAGAATATGAAAGTTATCCGAAAAGTACCAAAATTTTACCTTAGGCTAAATTCTATACTCCGAATCCGAAAATGAAGTCCATTTTGAGAGCTAAAATTTATAAAATTTTAAAAGGTGGTTATTACTATTCATAACGGCTAGTTATAATAATATTTTAATAGCATATCGTTGTTTAGTGAAACTCGGTATTGCGTACTACACACGCTATCGAGGAAGGTCGTGATTGCGTGTAATGAAAGGCAAGTCAAGGTTGCATGTTGTGCAAGCTCCTTTTGGTGTAGCGTACAACACAAGACATTAGTGAAATAAAAAAGAATATTTTTCATAAAATCTCGGGCTGTTACAAGTAATGCTGAGAAAGGATCTGGAGGACACATGTATTGGTAAATTTAGTGATCTTTAGGGAATTTTTAGAAACAAAATAGCATTTTTTACTATATTCTGAGAAATTAAATGACCTGTAAATGGAGTACATGACATGTAATGATCTCCAAAAATGACACATTAATTGGATACACAATGTGACAATTTTACAAACTATGTAATGGTTACATATCATTTAAATAAAAAAATATAATGTTTTAAATAAAAAGTGACTTTTATTTAGTGTATCTAAGTCAAGAGGATTACACGACGTGTAAATATATTACATGTAGTGTCAATGTCACAGAAAAGGTTTTTTGGGATCCATATTTTTCTTGAGGCTTCATATTTTTTACAAAATTATCCACTTGTATAGATCATTATCCTGATGATATTTTGGGTCACTCCCTCCCATCTAGTTCACATTGTTCTATTCTTGATCACTATTATGGTTGGATTTATTTTCTCGAGGTATGTGATCCTTCTGATTCCTATTTGGATTTGTTTTCACCTATGGTTTGGATAAAAATTAGTGATCAGATAGTTATTTCTATCAAAAAATTTAAATTTATTTGCATGCATTGTATTTTGGGGTTTAAGGGATGTTGTAAATGGTGTACTCGGTTTTAGATTATTTTATTCTCATGGGTTTCCCGTATTTTATGCTTTCTTTTTAGTTGGAAATCTCCTCTACTGTGTGCCTCTCCTCTGCCACGAATGCACCTATGCCATGTGCTTAACGAAAACTTTGCGGTGATTTTTCTCCTGTTAGTCATTGGTTTCCTCTTTTTCGCATGTTAGTACTGTTAATATTGATGGTTATAATGTGAAATGTACGGGCTAAACACCCCGCTGAAAATCGTGGCTATTGGTGGCCCTTATTTTCGCACTAAATTAATTGAATGTTGGTTGGTTCTTGTTGAACATTGGAATATAAAAATTGGTAATTTGCATATACTTGAATTAAGAATGAACACCCAGGATGATAAAACATCTGTGATAACCCCTGAATTAGTGAACAAAATTGAATAAGGGATGCTTTTTAAAATCTCAAATTTTAATTGTTTGGTTTGTATGGTGCTGCGATTTTGATCACGATTGTGTTTTTTTATGGTGTTGCGGTTGTTGGCATGATTGATATGCCATTTGTTTTCCATGTTGTAGTTCTTACACCATTAAATATCAATCCAAACATTACCCATTTCAATGGCACCACCACTTTGTTACTAGTGCAATTCCACTGAATCCTAGAAAACAACTTCTAGAGGACTCTATGAAACACTTTAAAATACATGGTATGCAGTCTTGTTAAATGGAACATGCTTCACCATACATGGATTTCATATATATTTTAATTCCACACAACATTTATCACCAAAATATACACCACATGAATAATATTCTGACTCAAACATGGAATAAGTATTATTTTAAATGTTACATATCATGTGAACCTACGTCACACCCAATGTATCTCCAAGACATATACTTCAACATGAATCCATGTACATTCCATGAAATAATGGTATAACCATATGACAAGTGTTTTACTTCACTCACACCATGTATAGATAGCATAGAAACTTGATCTGTATAGACTATACACCCATAGTGGTCATGTAAGGACTATACACCATGAATTCCGCAAAAATGTGATGCATAGCTGGTGAGGTGACTCAATATATATCTAAAGTACATGCCTTTAGATAAAGTTGATCTAAATGTCATGTATTTTTAAATTTATCATTCAGTCTTTATAAGACTAACTTGGAATAAATTTGATATATGTCATATTAAATCAGGTATTTTATCCATACATGATTTTCACCCTACTGGACACACCATGTATATGGATTTCACATGAGTTTAGAGGAATTTGTACCATGATTTGTTTTTATAAAACCCAAACAATGCTACCTGATTAATTAAAACATAATATTAGGCAAGTTTGAGATCAAACCCCTAAAGACGATGAATATGAATAAAGAATGGATGAATTCCAATCGGTTGAAAAAAGTGTATGAAGATGGCGTGAAAGAGTTTATCAAGTTTGCAGAAGATCATGCATGTGACCCTTCTCAAATCCTTTTTCTGTGTTTACGCTATTGTTATTCAAGAAAAATTAGTCCAAAGGATTTGGAAGAACACCTGATCTGTCACAGAATAGATCGAAGTTATACATTTTGGAATAAACACGGGGAAAATGAATGTAGGCAGTGGCTTAGATAACATGACATTTTATAGGTCATCTGATATGATTAGAAGTGTGAACAGTGAAGACGATCGTATGGAGGGTGTGATTACAGATGTGAATGGTGATGAAGATCATATTGAGGAAATGACAAGGACAGTTGAATATGAACTTTGTGATTGCCCAAAATTGTTTGAGAAGTTAAAGAGTTGTGCAAAAACGCCATCGTATGTTGGATGCACTAAATATACATCACTATCTACCTTATTGAAGTTGTATAATTTGAAAGTAGGCAACGGGTGGAGTGATGCCATTTTTACGGAACTACATGCTCTCCTGAATGACATGCTCCCAGAAGATAACAAACTACCAAGCCAAACATACAATGCCAAACGAATGCTATGATCAATTGGTATGATCTCTAAAAGAATACATGCCTACTCGAATGACTGTATATTATCTCGCAAGGACCAAAAATCACTTAAAGAATGCCCAAAGTGTGGTGATTCTCGATACAAGATATATGATTCTAGTCCTACTAATGTTTTTTGGTACTTTCATATCATTCCTAGGTTTAAGCGCCTATATGGAAGTGAGGAGACTGCATGACAATTGACATGACATGGAGATACAAGAATTAAATATGGGAAACTATGTCACCCGACAGACTCTCCTCAGTGGAAGAGAATTGATCACGAGTATCCTGAATTTGGGAACGAGCTGAGAAACCTTCATCTGGCATTATCTACAGATGGGGTGAATCCTTGTGGTTTTCAGAGTAGCTGTCACAGTACATGGTCGGTTATGTTGGTAAACTATAAATTACCCTCGTGGTTATGCATGAAACGAAAATACATCATGTTATCTATGCTTATATCAGGACCAAAACAATCAGGTAATGATATTGATGTTTGTTTGGCCCTATTGATCGAGGATTTGAAAATACTGAGGGATTCAGGTGTTACGTTGTATGATGCTTAAAAAAAAGAATATTACAATTTGAAAGCCATGTTGTACGGGATGAAAAATTACTTTCCTGGTTATGGAAATTTGTCAGGATATAGAATTAATGGAACTCAAGGGTGTCCCATTTGTGAACCAGGTACACATTCAATTAGGTTTAAACATTCATCTAAAACCGTGTTTATAGGAAATCATAGATTTCGTCCCCGATGACATAAGTACCGATCTTGGACGACATCATTCAACGGAAGTTCGGAAGAATGTAAAACACCATCTACACTAACAGGTGATCAATTGTTTGAGAATGTAAAATATTTGGAAACTACTTTTGGTAAACTGTTTTCGAAAAACCTTACAAAAACAGGTTGGAAAAAGAGATCAGTTATTTTTTAATTACCATACTGGAATTGTCTCTATGTCAGAAATTTTCTGGATGTTATGCATGTTGAGAAAAATGTATGTGATGGTGTCATCGACACGTTGTTAAATTCACCCGAAAAAAAAAAGGATGGAATTAAGGCTAGATTGGACATGGTTGAGATGAGAATACGAGAAGAGTTGGAACCAGTGAAGGGTGAAAAAAGAACATTTCTTCCTCCTACTGCTTACACTCTTTCCGGGAAGGAGAGATATCAGTTTTGCAACTTCTTGAATGACGTAAAGGTTCAAGAGGGGTATTCGTCAAATATCAAGAACATCGTGTCAATTGGTGATTTAAAATTGAAGAGTTTGAAATCACAAGACTGTCATGTTTTGATGTAAGATCTAATTCCTAAATCTTTACATTAAATTTTTCCCAAGAATGTCTGCCATACATTAACGAAGCTCTGTTTCTTCTTGAAATCTATATGCGGCAAAGTTATAGACCTGGCGAAATTGCCAACTATGGAAAGAGAAATTTCCATCATATTATATGAATTGTAAATGTCCTTCCTGCCGAAATTTTTCGATATGATGGTTCGTTTGATGGTTCATTTGGTGAGAGATATTCGACTATGTGGTCCTATGAATTATAGATGGATGTACCCCATTTAACGGTATATGAAGATTTTGAAAGGGTATGTCAAAAACCGAAGTTGGCCAGAGGGTTGTATTGTAGAGAAATATATTGTTGAGGAAGCCATTAAAGTTTTTACCGAATACCTGTCTTGCATAGAAATCGTTGGTCTACCAAAATATCGTCACACTGACCGGCTTGAGGGTGAAGGAATTTCTGGAAGAGAGGTTGTCACAATCAATATTCCAGTTTGGGAGCAGGCCCACCTTTACGTTTTGCATAACAGTTTCAACATTGAACCATATGTTCAAACCCATAAATAAATTTTTCAGCATTTGAATCATTCTAGGGCTGAAAATGGATATCAGATACACATAATAGATAGTTTATAGGATGGTTTTGAGACTATATTTTTAAGCAGTTAGATGAAAATCTAGACCCAATTTCAGAACAACTTCGATGGATAGCTGGAGGAGTAAGTGTGTACGTATTATCTTACAATGCTTATGCAGTTAATGGTTATACATTCAATACTAATGAACATAATGAAGACAGTACTGGGTAGAATAGTGGGGTTAGACATGTGGCTGAGGCGATTCATGTTTCCGATGCTAAGGGAAAAAAATCCAATTTATGCGAATATTTAATACTTTGGCATCATCAAACAAATATGTGATTTGGGTTATATGAAATTCAAAGTGCCGATTTTTTAACTCAAGTGGATTGATAACAGGATTCATATTAAAATAGATGAATTAGGATACCTGAATGTTGATTTTAGTAAGGAAGGGGAGAAAGATAAACCATTTATAATGGCATCATAGGCAGTACAAGTATTTTATGTTCCAGACCCCACAAACCAAAATTGGTCAATTGTTCTGTTATCGACCAAAACAACTAAAGGGTCATATGAAAGGTAAAAGGTGGTTGAACATTTTATAGGGACTTCACAATAATTTCGCAGTGGTCCCAATGTAGACGGCGTTTTGTATGTCAGAGGAGACCATAATGAATAGATTTACATAGTAGATAGAGGAGTCAAATCTCTTCAACCTTTAATGAAAAAAAAAGAGTGTACAACAATCAGGTTATTTTTTTATTGTAATATACATTGTGTTACATTATGTTATTATCTATTCGCTACTATTTTTATGTAATATAAATTAAATATTAGACCACTTCTATAGATAATGAATTCTGCACCAACTGATGCGCCCAATCCCGAGACACAAAAGGTCTCTCAACCAGCAGCTGGTGGTCCCACTATAAAGCAACAATAGTTTTCTCAACCAGATGCTGGTGGTCCCAGTGTAGACCAACAATAGGTTTCTCAACCTGTTGTTGCTGGTCCCAGTGCTGAGGTAGAACAGGTTTCTCAACCTGTTGCTGCTGGTCCCAGTGCCCATGCTAGCACTCTGGGGGAACATATTGATGCTACTTATAAGGAAATGGTAGGAAATGAAACCTTGAAAGTGAAAAAAACAAGAGTTTCATAGTTTGACAGTGTTAGCCAAAATCCTTAATGAAAAAGCAAAAGGCATGAAATTTGAGGTGGGATGGAATAAGGAAGGCCAACATGTTAACCCCAACAGATCCATCTTTAGTAGGTACATTGGAATTGTCACTCGACAACATGTTCCAATTGATGTACAGTCGTGGAACCATGTTGTCATTGGGATGAAGACACTAATATGGGAAGAGATTACAGTAACATTATGATATCATTTTTTTAATTTATTAAAATAAAATAAAATACCAAAACATTAACTTACTCTTAATAATCCATTGCAGAGTGCATTTATAGTAGATGCCTCGCACAAGAAATATGTATTAAGAATTTTAGGAAGGATTAATAGAGGTTTCCACACAATTTTAACAAAATATCATCGTAAAGATACATAAGGTAAAATAAAGCCGCACCCATCTCCTCTTTACGCACACTTGATATCCCAAGGAGCATGGGATGCATTTAACAACTATCGTGGGGAGCAGACATTTCAGGTAAATTCTGTGGGGTAATATGTTGTTTGACATTTTCTTGTATTCATCACTCTGATTGATAGTTTTTTATTTATGAAACAACAATGTAGTGATGAAAATAAAAAATGTGCAACGGAACCAGAATACCCTTACCGTAAAACAAGGATGGGTTGCACTGCACTTGAGAAAAAATTGGGAGGTCTTTTAAATCTACCCTACTACTTGTATGTGACATTAAACAACACCATAAACATGTTTCTTTGTTTATACAAAGATTGATGAATCGAAATCAAAAGCCATATTCAACCCATGCCATGTGTTATGGAAGGAGGATCGTGTAAATAAAGAGGGGAAACTGATAGATGAAAAGACACAAAAAGTTTGGGAAACAAGTGTAAGTATGACATAATATAAATTTGATTTGATTTAAATCGCTATTACATTACAATAACTACTTATTTTTTTATATTCTCTATCTAATATAGTCACAAGAATTAACAACAACTGCACCAGATGCATACATACTTTTAGCAGACTTGAAGCAGCCAGAACAGTATGACTGCGTCCGAGGTGCAGGTTTTGGGGTGACACCCCGAACATATTTTCAAAAACAAAAACAAGCGGAGGATCAAAATGATAAATTGGAAAATCTGCAAAAACAATTATCCATTTTTCAAGAATAATTACAATAATAGAGAGATGATAGAAAAATTGATGGGGGAAAGGCAAATAGAAGAAGAAACTCAACAAAAACCTGTGCATGACGATCCCACCCCACCCCCCACCAGCTTTGAGGCGAGCCATTCCCCTAAAAAACATGAGTTAGATGAGGTAATCAATGTTTTAATAATTGTTTCTGTGATATGTGATTTACATTGACATCGATACCTTTCTTGTACTAATATTCCACAGGGTGAAAATGACTATGATTTATATATATAAACTCCCACCTATCGCCTTGTAGCGAGGGATACGATGTTCAATATGAAAAACGACATGATACACAACAGAAAGCTTCCAAAATATCATCTCAGTGTGTCAATTAATGTATCTAATGATCTGAGTGTCGATCTACCTGTACCAAATGACGATGATGACATTCATACGGTAGAACAAGCAGTCGGAACATTTATCGCCTGACCAACAGTTCTTGTAAAAAAACATGTTGACAAGAAGGTATCCATTTCCAATTTATTTTTCAAGATGGACCTTTAACATTTAATGAAAAAAGTTCTGAAATGATGAATGTTATTACAGAACGACAAATACTGTGGGGTGAAATGAAATATCATCTCAAAACCATATCAAGGATTAACCAATCAATTGAAACAGTCTACTGAGAGAACCTTCACCCCACCCGTTCTATATCCATAGTTAATATCATTACAGGCTCATGTGGATACAAAATTGAAAGACGACAATACTCACATAGTTGATTTTGAAAAAAAAATATGTATGGAGAGGAAACATCAGATTTCATAAGTGTTAAAAATGTAAATGAACTATTCATGTATAAATGGATAGGCGCCTCAGTTGTAAATGTATATATGAGGTATTTTTTCATGATTTGAATTTACAAAAGCTGATATACTTTGATAATTATGACTAAATACATTTTATATTTGTTGCAGGCAAATATATTAAAAACAATTGAAGGTATTTCACCATGAACAAAAATTTGGACTCGTTAGTCCTCACATCACCTCTTCAAAAGATGAAATAGATTCTGATAAAGAGGCTGCAATAATGTCATCCTTGCTCAAATCTTTTGAAAACAAAATTAAGGATGACAAACTCTTTTTAATACCAACGATGCAAGGGTAAAACTCTACAATTTAATCATATCAACTATATTTTCATTCCTTTCTTTACATATTACATTTTGTATTTTTAGGAACCCTTGGATGCTGATTTCAGTCAATTTGGATACTCCAAAGATTTATTTTCTGGATTCAATGCATGGTTATCCAACAAACCGACCGCGCATGATGGTGTTTGTTAATTTTTAATACACTAGACGCAACATTTTAAAACTAAACATATAGTTATCTAATTTATGTTATATTTTAATGAGGATTCTATTATGATAGGGTGGAGCATCAATATAGTCTAATGCATGGAATGAATCTAGGGCCTAAGGATAAGAACGCCTACAAGATCTACAACTGGAAAAGTATCCTGGTATATATAATAACAATTCACTATCCAAACACATATCAAAACAAATCTATTATTGTTGTCGATGATTCTGCAGTGTCCGAAACAAACAAACAGAAAGATTGTGGTTATTATGTTTTTTAAATTTATGAAAGGGATCATATTTCATCAACAAACTAGCATCCCTGACGAGGTATTTTTGAAAATAATTATGAGTTCATTTAAAATATTTATTAATCCTTTGTGTATTTATATTTTTTCAGTACTACCATGACTGTCACAAAAAATAATATTCAAAAGATGATATATATTTCTTTAGAAAGGAATGGGCAGCATACCTGATGGAAGATTATACACAAATAAGCTAAAGGTGAATTCCTACTACTTATGTTATTTATATATGATCATTGATTGTCCTCCAACCTTCTTTGGTTAATAACCTTGGATGATGAAGAAATGACATATTAGAGAAGATCGAGATACAATGAACACAATGACATCCTTCAATCATTAGATAGCAAGATTTTTGATGAAAAATGATCCAATATATGAGTAGGAATATTAAATTTTATGTTTACACCCTTGTTGATTAAATAGTTTGAGCAGATTGATCCCTTAGATGGATATGTACCAATTGTGGATTGAGAATGCTCCGTTGTATTGAAATATTAATTTATTACTCAATGTTTTCTATCCCCAGATTCATATTATTGATCTTTGAACAAATCAATATTGAAGTAAGGCATGATGGTGTACAGTGCGTATGGGGTGAACGACAAAACCACTGAGTATCAACAAAATCCATTTTCCAACAAATTATGGATGAAAACAAAAAATATGGTCTATATCCACCATTTTTAGTTAGATATAGGGCCTAAATCTAAATATTTCTGAAATTAAAGTAAGAGGGATTAGATTCAACATGCAGAGATAATATTTGAGAATCTGGAGAAAACCCGACTACACGTTGTGTACATGGATGAACACACGGTGTGTAGTTGGGTCCCTGAAGCCCCCTGGACATGGTCCATAGGTGGAGTGGTACTAGACACTGTTTGGTTCCTCTCACACATCGTGTACCCCTTGGTTCATTTTTAAGAAATTTCAATGTTCTGTATCTCATTTGTTTGAACTTTTATTTGAGCACATGTGTTGTTGTTTGACTTGCACAATTATTTCTAGGTAGATTCTTGAGATAGTGGGTATCGTTGAGGGAATTTTGGAACTGTTGGCTACTCTTCTTCCATGAATGAGTTGTAAGATGGATATCCCCTTACCCAGTGTGGTCAAAGACGTCCGGCGCAATTAGGCGCAAAGGCCGCTTGGGGATGCGTTCACCATTAACAACACTTCCCTTACCATCTCATTTGGGAATATTCTAACTACGAATATATATATATATTCTCAGTATCCATATATTGGATTTGGTTACTCTCTTACCATTGGAGGTGAAGATGTGTGGGGTATTCCACTACCTTTTCAGAATCCAGCTGTTATTAGCATGCTAGGTAATCTCGTAGGAAGGTATTTATGTTCTAATTCTTGAACGGAAGTTGTGTGTCACCCGGTTAATCCCCGAGTTTGTGTGTAATTGGATGCTTCCCAGATACCTTTTGATCAGGTATGGATTACAATTGGAGGAGTATAGGTGCAAACAGCAGGTGGTTTATGAGGACTGGATGGATTATTGTTCTGTTTGTCACCGCTTGGGTCATTCAGTGGCGGTTTTATAATAAGGGAGAGCCCTGGAATGACAACTAGTTGAGGACTGTATAATGAAGGTTGTGGATGGTCTTGGTTCTATTCGAGGAGAATGAGATTGTAACAGCCTGAGATTTTATGAAAAATATTCTTTTTATTTCACTAATGTCTTGTGTTGTACGCTACACCAAAAGGAGCTTTCACAACACACATCCTTGACATGCCTTGCATTACACACAATCATGACCTTCCTCGATAGCGTGTGTAGTACGCAATAACGAGTTTCACTAAATAACGATATGCTATTAAAATGTTATTAAAACTAGCCGTTATGAATAGTAATAACAACTTTTTGAAATTTTGTAAATTTTATTTTTCAAAATGGATTTCATTTTTGGATTCAGAGTATCGAATTTAGCCTAAGGTGAAATTTTGGTACATTTCGGATAACTTTCATATTCTGATGAATAGTGAAAATTACTAAATTTTAATTAAAAACAACTTTTTTAATAGAAATAATTAATAGTGATAAATTATTAATTTGAGTGGTTTTAAAGTATATTTAGAATATATTTTTACAATTCAATAAAATGTTGGTCATTGGATGTAATTTCACATTTACACCAGACATAAACAAGTGTCAATCTTTTGATAGATATTGTTTCTTAAAAACACGCTATTTGTTTTAACAGCGGGATTTAATTATAAAATTAATTAATGCAACGTCTATGTTATGAATTTGGTAAATTAGACTTCATTTTTGCATTTGGAATATGAAATATAGCTTAGGATGAAATTTTGGCATTGTTCTGAAAAACATCAATTTTTGATGAATAGTGAAACTACTAAGTGGTAGTTAAAAAAATTAATTTCTTCATAAATCTTAATTTTACCGCTTCTGTGAATGGAATTTCAAAAATCAGAGAGACACGGTTGATGTCAGTAAGTAAAATGTGGTTCAATGAGATGAAAATAATTTTTCGTGAATAGTAACTTTTTACTTTTATTTACCACAGTTAAAAGTAAATAGGGTAATTAAGGGTAAAATGATATAAATATTACCCTAAAACATGTCCTAATCCTATTGGACAAGTGTATCTCGACCAAAAACAACCTTAAGTGTAAAATATTATAATTTAGGCCCACTTGGATTAGATTAGAACATTTGTTATTATTTAATTCAAAGAAGAGTTAAAAGAGTTAAAATCAATGTTTATTTACTAAAACATTTTTAATATGGGTTTATACATAAGATAAATTCGATTATAAATATTCATTAGAATGATAAAAAGATTTCTTACATAATTATATTTTACTTATAATTTTTAGACTTCAAATAAATTAATTTATTTATGACACAACAATGATGCAGTAATTACCCTTTTAAGGAAATGTTAACATAATTGATGTTATAAATGCTCAAATAAATGTAATTTGAGACTTTTTATGAATTCCACTAATTTTATAGGTTACTATGATATATTATTGTTGATTTAATCAACTTGGTTCGAACATATAATTCTGTTATGACTTTCACAAAAATCATATACTAAATAGTGTCAAAATTGACACAAAATAGTTTTTAAATCAAATATTATATTATTAATTGTTATTTTATTCCTAAAAATATAAGGTTCGGCAAAATGACTTAGATAAGGATATATGTATTAATAATAAACAAGTTGGGGTTAGTTTGGCATGTTATAGTAAGTGTATTAACCATATAGTGAAAGAAAACAAAAAGACACGGTAAAAGTTAAATTATTTAACTTGGAGTTAAATCTTGTTGATAAGGTTAAAGTAATACCCTAAACTTGTCTAAATCCTATTGGATGATAGGATTTCTACCCATACCCACTTTAGCTTCGAAATAAGACCCTTTGGAACCATTATAAACGGATTTTGACTTTAATATAAAATAATATTTTGAGATATTCCTAAGGTGCCCCTCTCCTCCCTTATAAAAGGACACATCCTCCCCCTCCTCCTCACACAAATTTGAGCACTCAAGCTCGGCCAACCCCTGCCATTTTCTCCTCTCCACTTCCCTAGAATAATCCTAGAGGTTCTGGTCTTCTTAAAAGACCAATCTTAGTTCCCTAAATGGGGGATTCAAAGAATCTTTCCAAAGAAGAGGTAATATCCATTACCGATCTTTTCAATTTCTTTCTTCTTCAACTTCTTCTTATTTAGTTGTTTCATGATAAATTAATAACATCAGTATTAATTACATACTGATATGTTATTATAAATATGAAACAACCCTAATTCACCTTCTATCCATCCTACGGAAAAATGAAATCACCGCGCGTGCGTACGTACGGAATACCGTCTCCACGCCGTGGTGTAATCTATTTTCCACCACCACCTTACAAGGATGGGTATAATGGTGTAATGAGTAACTATTTATGATTATTATAAAGTAATATTGATACTGAAATAATATATATACACTCCAATACAATTCCACGATCATAGGAACAATATCATCACTCGTGCGTACGTACGGAATACCGTCTCCATGATGTGATGCGACTCGTTATACATGATCATCATTACGTAGTAATTATATAAATGAATTGAATGAATAAATATGATATATGTTACACTAATACCATTATGGATATAAGGTATCTATAACCTTAAAAGAAGAATAAGAATTTATTCGGAAAAACACGCATAAGAACAAAAGGCAATAAAGACCCGAGTAACAAGTAACAATGAAATATTACTAACAAGAAGCTAAGAATATGACTATATATGATATCATATCAATATGTATGATTCTGGAATAAGTCAATAACGTTATTTAAACCATTATACAGGAGCTTCGGACACGTACAAATCAAATCGGACCAAAGGTAAGGGAAATATCACAATCTCATTTTTATCCGAGATTGTTTATTCGTAAGTATTTACTTGGGTGTATTTTATCATCCACATCCATGTTTCATCAATATGTAATATTATTTCCATCCACCTAAAATTTTTTAAATCCATTTTTACCCTTCGGTGAGTTTTAGTAATATGTATGAAAGGAATCTTTTGTCGTTTTTCGTACGAGGTACTTTTTGACTTTTCTGACAAAAGTATGAAGAATGTTTTTTTTAACTTATACGGCATGAATGGATTCTTAAAACATTATTTCCAAGAAGCTTCCTTTACAAGTATTCAAGTTTATTTTTAATCAACTTCTTTTAGTTTAATATTGTATGACATGTTAAGAAAGGAAAAGTGTTTTTGAAGTAGAAAGGATATTTTCCTCAAGAATGGAGTTCAAGTGTTTTATCAAAATTATTTTCCATCTAAGATAATAAAGGGTTCTGTTTTTATCCCTATTATTACATTGGTTTGATTATGTTGTGATGGAAATATTTTTATGAATTCCTTTATATTATATGAATTGTTTTAGGATGTCATGTTGTTTAAGATTCCCATTTTTATTACATGGGTTATGCAATGATGTATGATTTAAGATTTTGTGGCACACATAAGAATGGTTTCATTAAGATATGGGTGGGACCTATATCTCCCTCCAATGCATTGGGTAAAGATTTTATATCTCATGAGATAGACATGGATGGAACGGTAGGTTATACCGGTTCAGTGAAACAGGACTGGAACGAGGGTGACTCGATTCAGAAATGGACTTTGTCCACTAAGATAGTCTTGGAAATGAGTCATGACTAACAAGAAATGATTTTCCATGATTATGTGTGCATGCCACAAAGTTTCAAGTTTCATGTTATGATTATGGGGATATCATTTTCACTTCTATGATTTATTCCATGTTAAGATATTATGATCTCTTTTATAGGTTATGATTTTCAAAAAGACATGATATGATTTTTATTTCCTTTATTTGCCTTTGCTGAGCATTTGAGCCCACCCTTTTATGTTTTCTTTTCCCCAGGATATAAAGAAAGGTTTTAGGTAAAAAAAGGGAAGATATTTATGGGAGATATTGAAGATCTTTCACCACGATTAGAAGATTACGTTCCGAGTTCCCAAAGACACTAAACTATTACGATCCTTGTGTGTGTATTTTTGTTATGTACTAAGTATTCCGCAAAAGTAATGTAATGTCCATGTACATCAAGATACGGGTCTCTACAGTTGGTATCAGAGGAAAGGTTTAGTCAACCATTGGAAACTTGGATGCGAAAACGTTAGTGAGATCCCTAGAGATATTTCTAAGGTATGTCTAGGGATGTCCCTAAGGTTAAGTATACGTATAGGTTATAGTACTAGAATTACGCTAACGATCATAGAATTAAACCTAAGATGTTAGATATTGAAGGTACTCCCCCTTTATTATGTTGTTTTCCCTAGCATGATTTTTGCCTCTCACACTATTCTTTTTGGGTTTTAGACGATGGATGGAACCCGAAGGAACCGTGTTGATCAATGCAATGGACAATGCAATGATTGTCCTCCTGAACAAACAAATGTTATGGGAGATGGAGTGCAAAATCTTATTGCTATACTTACACAAGCTATGAATCATTCTGGAATTCCAAATGAGCAGAGAAGGGAACAATATTCTATTGAGTCCTTCATGAGGCAACATCCACCTTCTTTCAGTGGGTCTTCTGATCCACTTGTTGCTGAACAATGGATCAGTACCACTGAAAAGATATTTTCAGTTCTTCAATGTTCTGAACATGATAAAGTCATCTTAGCAGTATATCGTCCGGAAGGTGAAGCTGATCAATGGTGGAATCTTATCAAGAATACGAGGCCAAGAGATGAAATTGAGTCCATGGAATGGGACGAGTTCAAGAACTTGTTTTTCAGTAAGTACTTCCCTCGTATTCTTCGAACAAAGATGGAAAAGGAGTTTCTTGAGCTGAAGCAGAAGGATGATGAATCTGTTGGTATATACGAAGCGAATTTTACAAGACTTGCAAGGTATGCATCTGGCATTATCATCCAACCTGAAAGTAAAGTTGATCGATTTTTCAGTGGCTTAAAACCAAGTCTTCGAAGGGCATTAGCTATAAGAGACTTCAGTAGCTATGAAGAAATTGTGCGTTGTGCTATCAAGGTAGAAATGGAAGTTGGTGTTACATATCCATCTCATGGTTTTTACAAGAAACGAAAGATGGAGTTCAAGGATAAATCTCAGAATAATGGTGAAAAGAAGATGAATGTTTCCTTATGAAAAAAGTGTGGAAAGAAGCATGGTGGAGATTGTCTTAAAGGGACTAGAAAATGTTTTAAGTGTGGAAAAGAAGGTCATCGAGCAGCTGAGTGTCGAAGTAATGGAAAAAGGGTTTCTAATGATGTGAATAAAGCAAACACTGTAGAGAACGCATCACCAACACTTCAATGCTTCAAGTGCAAGGAAATGGGGCATTATGCTAATAAATGCCCTAATCCAAGGGTTAGTGATGGTCAACATGAGAAACCACTGAAGGCAAAGGACAAAGGTAAGTCACATGCGATCACTATTGGCAATGTTGAATATGACAACGATGTGGTGGAATGATTAAGTGTTTATGTAATGGGATTCCAAAATAATGTTGTATCATAAAGTATTGGAATATTTATGTATTGGACTAATGTGGTATTCAAAGTGATTGAGATATTTTTCGAAATAAGTTGATATGAGCATAATGAAGGGAAAACTCGAAAATGAAATGCTTAATAGTATTCATGAGCTCATGATTGATATAAGGACTAAGTGATATCATGGTTTGAGTATATAGAATTTTGAGGATTTTGGTATGTGGAAAGTGTTAACTTTAAACTGCATTCATGTTTTCACTAAGGTATTCAAGAGAATACATGATTAAGGAGTTTGAATGTTTAGAATGTGACCAACAAGACATATCTTATGGGGATCAATGATGGTATTAAATCTCTGGTAATTGTTTTCACTATATTATGAGAGTGGACTGCAGTATTATGGATAATCCTAAAGACTAGAATGGATTATGTTGGACATAAAATAGTATTGTTTAAGGATAGAAGTTCTTTTTTCGATATTATTGATAGGATGTTATAGTAATGTAGTTTCAGAAAAAGGACAACCTGCAGGACGGGCGACAGCCCATCGCGTCGGACAAGGCTGTGGGAATCGAACCCACAACCGAAGTGAGACTGGCCTTTATCGCCTACCACTGGCCTACAAGAAGTCCCTGTTTAGTAGAAACTAGTTATATTATATTAAGAAGTATGATATATGAATTATAAGTCCATTTTAGTAACAATATATGATTAATCTCACTATAGATCGACTTATGTATATAATGTTTGCTAACCTTTTGTTTGAGACAGATGGAATGACCCGTCATTCTATCACATGATCTGCTAACACTTCACGAATAACAAATTCAACTTCATTTATTTAAGAGATGAAGTGGAAATTGTTCAAGGCACGAACAACAGTGAGATTGTACCAAAATAAAGTAAGTATTTATTCTAATTCAAATTTTCAACTTTAGGGAAATGATCTTGAAAACCAAAAATGTTGTCCTAGTGCCCTTATATCTGATTAATCAGATGGTACCCTAGATCATCACAAATTTATGGCTTTGCGATTGCTAGGTTTTCCATAGCCATGTTCTCTACCACTCTCCATCAGAACATGATGGTTAGATTTCTCTTCCATATCCATATTTTTACCTATGTGGAAACCCAGCGATTAGTTTATTTGGGTAATCGTTACATTTCATACATTAGTTTTTAAAGAAAAGTTTTGGTATTCCTTTTTACGATGTGGGTTTCTATTAAAGAAACTTTCGAATAGTAAACCATTTATAACCCCGACGAATTTCGAGGGCGAAATTCATTTTAAGGGGGGTAGAATGTAACAGCCCGCGATTTTATGAAAAATATTCTTTTTATTTCACTAATGTCTTGTGTTGTACGCTACACCAAAAGGAGCTTGCACAACACGCATCCTTTACTTTCCTTGCATTACACGCAATCACGACCTTCCTCGATAGCGTGTGTAGTACGCAATAACGAGTTTCACTAAACAGCGATATGATATTAAAATGTTATTAAAACTAGCCGTTATGAATAGTAATAACCACTTTTTGAAATGTTGTAAATTTTATTTTTCAAAATGAATTTAATTTTTGGATTCGGAGTATCGAATTTAGCCTAAGGTGAAATTTTGGTACATTTCGGATAACTTTCATATTCTGATGAATAGTGAAAATTACTAAATTTTAATTAAAAACAACTTTTTTAATCGAAATAATTAATAGTGATAAATTATTAATTTGAGTGGTTATAAAGTATATTTAGAATATATTTTTACAATTCAATATAATTTTGGTCATTGGATGTAATTTCACATTTACACCAGACATAACCAAGTGTCAATCTTTTGATAGATATTGTTTCTTAAAAACACGGTATTTGTTTTAACAGCGGGATTTAATTATAAAATTAATTAATGCAAATTCTATGTTATGAATTTGGTAAATTAGACTTCATTTTTGAATTTGGAATATGAAATATAGCTTAGGATGAAATTTTGCATTGTTCTGAAAACATCAATTTTTGATGAATAGTGAAACTACTAAGTGGTAGTTAAAAAAATTAATTTCTTTATAAATCTTAATTTTACCGCTTCTGTGAATGGAATTTCAAAAATCCGAGAGACACGGTTGATGTCAGTAAGTAAAATGTGGTTCAATGAGATGAAAATAATTTTTGGTGAATAGTAACTTTTTACTTTTATTTACCACAGTTAAAAGTAAATAGGGTAATTAAGGGTAAAAATGATATTAATATTACCCTAACACATTTCCTAATCCTATTGTACAAATGTATCTCGACCAAAAACAACCTTAAGTGTAAAATATTATCATTTAGGCCCACTTGGATTAGATTAGGACATTTATTATTATTTAATTCAAAGAAGAGTTAAAAGAGTTAAAATCAAAGTTTATTTACTAAAACATTTTTAATATGGGTTTATACATAAGATAAACTCGATTATAAATATTAGTTAGAAATCTAAAACGATTTCCTACATAATTATATTTTATTTATAATTTTTAGACTTCAAATAAATTAATTTATTTATGACACAACGATGATGCAGTAATTACCCTTTTAAGGAAATGTTAACATAATTGATGTTATAAATGCTCAAATAAATGTAATTTGAGACTTTTTATGAATTCCACTAATTTTATAGGTTACTATGATATATTATTGTTGATTTAATCAACTTGGTTCGAACATATAATTCTGTTATGACATTCACAAAAATCATATACCAAATAGTGTCAAAATTGACACAAAATAGTTTTTAAATAAAATAAAATATTATTAATTGTTATTTTATTCCTAAAAATATATGGTTCTGCCAAATGACTTAGATAAGGATATATGTATTAATAATAAACAAGTTGGGGTTCGTTTGGCATGTTATAATAAGTGTATTAACCATATAGTAAAAGAAAACAAAAAGACACGGTAAAAGTTAAATTATTTAACTTAGTGTTAAATCTTGTTGATAAGGTTAAAATAATACCCTAAACTTGTCTAAATCCTATTGGATGATAGTATTTCGACCCATCCCCACTTTAGATTCGAAATAAGACCCTTTGGAACCATTATAAACCGATTTTGACTTTAATATAAAATTATATTTTGAGATATTCCTAAGGTGCCCCTCTCCTCCCTTATAAAAGGACACCTCCTCCCCCTCCTCCTCACACAAATTTGAGCACTCAAGCTCCGCCAACCCCTGCCATTTTCTCCTCTCCACTTCCCTAGAATAATCCTAGAGGTTCTGGTCTTCTTAAAAGACCAATCTTAGTTCCCTAAGTGGAGGATTCAAAAAATCTTTCCAAAGAAGAGGTAATATCCATTACCGATCTTTTCAATTTCTTTCTTCTTCAACTTCTTCTTCTTTAGTTGTTTCATGATAAAGAAATAACATCAGTCTTACTGACATACTGATATGTTATTATAAATATGAAACTACCCTAATTCACCTTCTATCCATCCTACGGAAAAATGAAATCACCGCGCGTGCGTACGTACGGAATACCGTCTCCACGCCGTGGTGTAATCTATTTTCCACCACCACCTTACAAGGATGGGTATAATGGTGTAATGAGTAACTATTTATGATTATTATAAAGTAATATTGATACTGAAATAATATATATATACTCCAATACAATTCCACGATCATAGGAACAATATCATCACTCGTGCGTACGTACGGAATACCGTCTCCACGATGTGATGTGACTCGTTATACATGATCATCATTACGTAGTAATTATATAAATTAATTGAATGAAAAAATATGATATATGTTACACTAATACCATTCTGGAATATAAGTTATCTATAACCTTAAAATAAGAATAATAATTTATTCGGCAAAACACGCATAAGAACAAAAGGCAATAAAGCCCCGAGTAACAAGTAACAATGAAATATTACTAACAAGAATCTAAGAATATGACCATATATGATATCATATCAATATGTATGATTCTGGAATAAGTCAATAACATTATTTAAACCATTATACAGGAGCTTCGGACACGTACAAATCAAATCGGACCAAAGGTAAGGGAAATATCACAATCTCATTTTTATCCGAGATTGTTTATTCGTAAGTATTTACTAGGGTGTATTTTATCATCCACATCCATGTTTCATCAATATGTAATATTATTTCAATCCACCTACAATTGTTTAAATCCATTTTTACCCTTCGGTGAGTTTTAGTAATATGTATGAAAGGAATCTTTTGTCGTTTTTCGTACGAGGTACTTTTTGACTTTTCCGACAAAAGTACGAAGAATGTTTTTTTAACTTATACGGCATGAATGGATTCTTAAAACATTATTTCCAAGAAGATTCCTTTACAATTTTTCAAGTTTATTTTTAATCAACTTCTTTTAGTTTAATATTGTATGACATGTTAAGAAAGGAAAAGTGTTTTTGAAGTAGAAAGGATATTTTCCTCAAGAATGGAGTTCAAGTGTTTTATCAAAATTATTTTCCATCTAAGATAATAAAGGGTTCTGTTTTTATCCCTATTATTACATTGGTTTGATTATGTTGTGATGGAAATATTTTTATGAATTCCTTTATATTATATGAATTGTTATATGATGTCATGTTGTTTAAGAATCCCATTTTTATTACATGGGTTATGCAATGATGTATGGTTTAAGATTTTGTGGCACACATAAGAATGGTTTCATTAAGATATGGGTGGGACCTATATCTCCCTCCCATGCATTGGGTAAAGATTTTATATCTCATTAGATAGACATGGCTAGAATGGTAGGTTATACCGGTTCAGTGAAACAGGACTGGAACGAGGGTGACTCGATTCAGAAATGGACTTTGTCCACTAAGATAGTCTTGGCAATGAGTCATGACTAACAAGAAATGATTTTCCATGATTATGTGTGCATGCGACAAAGTTTCAAGTTTCATGTTATGATTATGGGGATCTCATTTTCACTTCTATGATTTATTCCATGTTAAGATATTATGATCTCTTTTGCAGGTTATGATTTTCAAAAAGATATGATATGATTTTTATTTCCTTTATTTGCCCTTGCTGAGCATTTGAGCTCACCCTTTTATGTTTTCTTTTCCCCAGGATATAAAGAAAGGTTTTAGGTAAAAAAAGGGAAGATATTTATAGGAGATATTGAAGATCTTTCACCACGATTAGAAGATTACGTTCCTAGTTTCCAAAGACACTAAACTATTACGATCCTTGTGTGTGTATTTTTGTTATGTACTAAGTATTCCGCAAAAGTAATGTAATGTCCATGTACATCAAGATACGGGTCACTACAGAGATGTCCTGAGTAAGGCGTTGGAGGTTTGTGCGTGGACGGTACCTGTTATAGAGGAAGCAAGACCAGAAGGAAGTAGCAGGGAGGCTCAACCTACAGTGGTGGCTGATCCGAGGGAGGAGAGGAGGTCAGTAGAGAGTTGATTGAGGATGGCCAGGGAATTGTGTCTATTTTTGGCAGGGTGAATGCCTTGGAAGGTCCAGTGCTGGTTGCTAAAGGGGGTCGCTTCGAGGAACATATTGAGGGGGAGGTGACTCCAGTTCAACCTGAGACAGGGGGGCTAGAGGTATGGATATACCGGCCAGAGCTTTTATCCCATTAAGCAACAGGTTTGAACCATCATAAATCCTTTATTATGATCGAGGTGGTTCACATCCTAAATATCTCAGATAATTTCTTCCCCTGGGATATGTTCTCTTAATTGGGATACCCATGTCACTCTCCACTTACATAGGGCTAGTCTACATAGATAGAAACAATAGAAAGAAAGGAAATTAAACTCCTACATAGTGTAAAAACCCTATTTGAGAACCTATTTATGGAATGCTAGGAGGATGATAGGTTGCTGTTGTTGACCTTCAAGATGATGCTGTTGTTTCTCGAAATAAGATTCAAAACAAAATCTTTACCATGAGGATTATGTTATGCCTTAGAGTTTGGATAAACACTCACCTATGTTTTTGTTGATGAAGTGATCATTAAAATAAACTAAGTCACTAAATAATATCTATTTAATCCAATTATGATTGATGGGTAATGTGTGTACATTGAACCAGATTTAGGAATATGATATTGAGTACCCTATTTAAAATAATTGAATTTAAAACTGTATTTCATTCATTGGGTTTCTCATGAATTATATTTAATGTGAGGTGGACATGATACACTGTAGAACTATGGATAAAAGAACATTCTTGTTTATAACCCAAGCGTGTAATGACCGACATCATTGTGGGTTATAAATTACTAAGGGAAATTGAATTTTCATTTATTGATGGTTTCATTTTTTGAACCAGGTCTCGGGTTGGGTTATTAAGAGTTTTAATGTCACTAACAGGTGTTTCAAACATGTATTGGGGCTAGAGGGATGTCATTGGGTTTTGGTAGGATATCAAGGATGATTTGGGTAGTCATTCTATTTAAATGTAGTAGTATTAGTCTTCTCATAGTGTGAAAGGGTAATTCAAAAAATGAATGAATTTAATAGGGTGATAATTGTCGTGAATGGGGAAAAGGGGTGAAGTAAGGTTTTGGACCCAAAATATAGTGATTTCACCACTTGGATCATTTCATGTAACATGATTTAAAACTTATTTTTAGGTGGGTGATGGGTTTATAAATTATAAACCTCCTTAGGTTTCTTTTTTTGGGCACCAAGTTCTTAGGGGGTGGCAAAACCCCATCCCCCTCCTTCATTCGCCTTAGACCTGAGTAGATTATCAGTTGTTCGTTATTTGAAATCAATGTGGTATCTTCTCCAACATCTTCCTTACTTCTCTAACTTCATGATCAATGATTTGAATTTAGTTTTTAGGGTCCTAGGTGTAATTATAATACCATAGTATGGATACATCATTGTTCTTAATGGGACTTTTATATATGACTCTTAGAGCATGTCTCAAAATTTTATAAACTTGTAATCAATCATTATTTGATGCAGATTATATTTTGTGGAAGATTTATTTATGGGTTTTCAAAAATTTATGCTTAATTTGTCATAAATTTAGTAATATAGATTGGGGATTTAGTGTTTTCTAGGCTTAGGGGTGCGTCAGGAGTGGATCACACCTAGTTTCTCATCATTCTGGCTTTGTTGGATTACACGATGAGTTTGGCGCCTATTATACGATGCTGGATTTTTGGTTAAAATTACCTAATTATGTAATTTAATGTTTTTGGACATTAATACATGTGATCATGGACTCATTTGTGGTTGGTATGAAGTGAAAATAGTTTATTGGACTTCTGGTTGAGGTAAGGGCATTGACCTAATTGTGTCTCTTCGTTAATTGGTTATTTTATGGTTTGTGCCTCACTAGTATAATTCCATTTATCAACCTCATTCATTATCACATATTATTAGATTATTTTTAACATAAAAATACATTAATTACATCCTAAATATCTTGAGGCCTAGTGTCTTTGTGTATTTTTCTACCTAGAAGAGATCAACAACAGCAACCTATTATCCTCGCTCTGGTCGCCTTCTCTTTTATAGTTCTTGAAGGTCTTTCTTATACATTGAAATTATAATTTTTTATATCCTCATTAGGTTAGGTTGTTTTTACGTCCTGTAAGAAGATTATAAAGGTTTCTCTCCTTCATACCCTCCTATGGTTGGTCTACAATCAGGTGCTGAAAGACCTCTTCCTTCTATAAGGGGTAGGCCTTACAAAAGGCATAGATGGAGTCATTTTCAAGATAGGTATCCCAATCAAGTATATTTACAAGAAGGAGTCTCTTATAGAGGGAAATATAAATATATTTACAAGCATTATATCTGTGTCCATAACTATTTGTTTACCAAAAGAGGTATTTCCCCCCTGATCCCAACAGAGCTACCCTAGTCCTCCCTCTCATGCAGCTAGTCAGGAATAGAGTGAGGTGAATCCTATATGTGTGTTGAGTGATTCCCTTTCTATTATATAGGTATCTGGATATGGAGGTCTTTTCCTACCCACCGATCTGAGTACTGAAATGATTGTTTAAGAGTCCTGGTGCTTCAATCTCTATGATATCTTCTGTAGGCATTCATTTGTGCATTTCCTTTGAAGGACTTCTCCCCTAGTATAGACCACTCTTTTTATACAGTCTCTTTTGGAATAGAATATGTTTTTTAATATAATAGGTTGTACATATCCCAATATTAGCAAAAATAAGGATGAAACCATCTTCTAAGTATAACTAGAGTGAGTCCTCTTCTACTATCTAGGCATCCCGGTAGTTTGCTAGTAATCTAGGTAAATAAGGGTCACATTTCATGAGTGTTTTTCATTTCTTATATAGACTAACATGAGTGCATATATCTTGGGAAGGTTCTTGGGTCCCCTATGTGTCATCATAGCCTGAAATACTCATGAATGTCCCCACAATCCACAAACCATCCCACAAATATTTGCCTACCCAGGTCATCACATCATAATGGGGAAGGAACTCTCTCTCTATAGTCATCTCTCCAAGACCTATGAACTAATGAAAATAAATTTTGTAATAGGTAACAATTGAAATTTTATTAATTTATTATTTCAAATTAATGTTTAATTTATATCATTATTTTATTGCTAACATAATATTTGTTTTCTTATGTAGGTGAAATATTTTTCCTGAGTTCAAATTCTTTGTTCGGAAACTGCCACCATGGACGACAATTTTTTAGACCGGATGGATACAAAAAGGATGGAACATCAACATTATTTAACTTTTTGTTGGATAATTGTAATTATAACCAAATTAAACATTGTTTGAAATGTATATATCAGTGTGTTGTTTTGTATTCACGATTTCAAGTAAATGTATGTAGCATTTTTGTTCTTCTTAGCTTTGTGTGTGGGTGTTGTTTGTGATGTGTGCATGTGTTGTTTGTGTTGTGTGCAGGTGCTGTAATCTGTGCAGGTTCTATGCAGGTTCTCTGCAGGTTTTGGTTTTGTACAGGATCATTATCCTTTATCAGTGCTAGTTAAGCGCTGATAAATGGATAATATATCAGCGCTATTTTGAGCACTGATAAAGGAGTTTTTATCAGCGCTCAAAATAGCGCTTACAAAGGTAGTGTTTATCAGTGCTATTTTTAGAACTGATATATTATACATTTATCAGCACTTAAAATAGTGCTGATAAAGACTACCATTATTAGCGCTTGCTTAGCACTGATAAAGGAGCACTATTATCAGCGATTGTTTCAGCGCTGATAAAGGGGACCCCCCTTTATCTTTACTGAGATTAACAACGCTTTTTTAGCACTGTTAAAGGTGGTTTTTAGCGCTATTATACGACCTATTTATAGTAGTGAAATTTAATTTATAAATGTTCAACATGGCATAAGGAGGTTCCATAATCACTTGGCCAATTAATCAAAATTCAATATTCATTTTAATTCCAATAAGAATGATTAGAAGGCATTCCAGACATCTATAAAAATTAATTAAAAAGGTAAAACTAAGTTAGAACCCCCAAGGGGTATTCGTGATTGATATTGGAAACATATAATTACTAAAAAACATTCAACTATTGTAATACAAGGAACAAGGATCAATTTAAATTGAAGTACCCCATTCAAAAGAAACACGCGGAAAAGGCTTGCATGCGGCACAATGAAAACATTTATAAATTGAAAAAAAAAACATTGAGAGTAAGTTGTAGACCACCTACCTCATACATAGGATGTCCTACACATCCAATATTGAGGACTGGTTCGATCCAGTTTGGAAAAAATTTATGAAATGGACGTTTTACTTGAAAATAGGTAATATGATCTTCCACTACAATACCATTATCCCTAGAATAGAGGATGAGGAGCCAAAGGCACCGTGGGGGAGACCACATGCAGGTGCTAGAGTAGAGGAAAAGAGGATAATAAAATTAATTTTTTGTTAATGTAAAATTGTAAATTTACACAAAAAACCAAGTCACACGGTTTGGATGCACTATTTAGCCAAGTTTTACACCAACCATTCAACACCCATTTATTAAGAAACCACCTCACAAGGTTTGACCCGAATTGTTTTCCATAACTGTGCACCAACCATGTGGTGAATAGTGTGACAGTACTGCCTAAGCGGTACTACCCATGCATGAAGGGTGCGCTGTTTGGTTAAACCACACGCCGCTCATGTAGGGTGTTTCTACTGCTTTTCTCCAGCTGTACAGTTTACTAATGAGAGGCCTCACAACTTTTGACAAACTAGGTTATGTATACAAACCCTCTAAAATTTTATTTCTAGACCTTGTAGCTGTAGAAATTCGATGAGACACCCAAGAAACCACCTAATCCTTTACCCAAGCCTAAAAAACACATTGAAGTCTTCCAACTCTCAGAATTTCATTCCAAAGGTCAGTTTTAAAAATAAGACGTCCAGTAAATTCCCAAATATCAAATTCAATTGGATTTTTTTCCAATTCAAAAGCATGCGTTGTTACAACTTAAAACCCCTAGAGAACCTATAAAACACTAAGGAGCCTAAAAACCCTAAAAATAAAAAAATCCCTTAAAACCCCAAAAAACACAAATGGACCATAAAAATCCCAAAAAGGTTAAAAAATTCATAAAAATGTAAAATCTATAAACAAACCAAATAAAACCATTAAAACCTAAAAACACTTTAAAAACCTAAAACACCAAAAAATTCTAAAAACCATAAAAATTAATAAAAAGACCCTAAAACCCTAAAACCCCTAAAAACAATAATAACTCATGAAAACCATAAATACCAAAAAAACCCCTAAAAGACACTAAAACATCTAAAAACCCTTTAAACCCATAAAACATTAAAAACAATAAAAACCCATAAAATCCCAAAAATCATTACAAAAATCCAAAAAATCCAAAAAAAATCATAAAAACCCAAAAAAAACTTTAAAAAAATCCTATTATACCTAAAAACCATAAAATCCTAAAAATTCCATTAAACTATGAAAAATGTAAAAAACCATAAGAAACCATGATAACCGTAAGAAAAGTGTAAAAAACTAAAAAAACATAAAACCCCTATAAACCTAAAAATTATTAAAACCATAAAAAACCATAAAACCCTATCAAACCCTAAAATACCTAATAATCCTTAAAACCCTAAAAACCATAAAAATCCTAAAAATAACAAAAAAATCCCTAAAAATTAAGTCTTTTAAATTTTGAAAAAACCCAATGAAAACATTTAAAACCTAAGAAAACAAAAAACAACTAAAAAACCTAAAAATGAAAAAGAAAACATAATACACCTAAAAAGACCATAAAACCCCATAAAACCAAAAAACCCAAAAAAAACCCCCATAAAAACCATAAAAAACAACAAAAATCCATAAAAAACCTTTAAACCCCTAATTTTTTTAAAAAAATATATAAACCCGTGGAAAATATAAAAAACTCAAAAAAACCCCTAAAAACCCCAAAAAAACTATAAAATCCCTAAAATCCTTAAAAACCCTAAAACCCCTTAAAACAATAAAAATCTCTAACACCCTAAAAATCAATAAAAATCCAAAAAACCGTAAAAATACATAAAAATATAAAAACCCTAAAACCCCAAAAAAACACTAATAAATCCTTAAAAACCTAAAAACACTTTAAACCCCAAAAAACCCCTAAGGATCTAGAAAATCCTTAGAAATCTATAAAAACATAAAAAACTCTAAAAAATATAAAACCCCATAAAAAATTTAAAACCCTAAAACACTTTAAACCCCTAAAAATAAATAAAATCCCTAAATTCCTAAAACCCTAAAATGATAAAAACTATAAAACCCCATAAAAACCATAAAACCCCTAAAGCACAGAAAAACCCTAAAACCCCACTAAAAATTATAAAGTCCCTTTAAATCCCTAAAATTTATTAAAAATACTATGCAACCTTTAAAATCCTAAAAAAATAAAAAAAACCATCAAACCCAAAAAAACAATAAAACCTAAAAACCCTATAAAACCTTAAAATTCGTAAAAACCCTAAAAGTGCATATAAATCCTAAAAACCCATAAAATCAATAAAAATATAAAAGAACCGAAAAACCCAGAAAACCCTTAAGATAAACTTTAAACCCTAAAAACATTAAACCCCTAAAAACATGAAAATTCAAAAAACATTAAAGAACCCTAAAAATCCTAAAAGCCTCAAAATAGTAAAAAAATCCATAAAATCTTAAAAACCATCAAAATCATACAAACTACTTCAAAATATCTAAAAATTTAAAAACCTCTAAAACCCTTAATAATCCCTAAGAAACCCATAAAATTGAAAAACAATTAACCCCACAAAAATCCTGAATGTTTCTTAAAACACAAAAAAACCCCAAAAATACCCTAAAAACCTAAACCCCTAAAAATAATACACTCCATTATAATATTTAAAAACCATTAAACCCATAAAAACCCAAAAACAAATAAAAACTCTAGAAACACATTAAACCCTATTTCGTTCAGGTTTTCAACCACGAAATTCCCAATGGCTCCGTATCCAATGATTGATGGACTTTCTTTTCAAAGGTTGGCGTTCACCGGATGGTCTGACTAGAAACTCTTATGAACTCACATTGGTCGAGAGGACGGGATGTCGGGCTCATCGTACCCTTTTTTAGGAGGAATTGTTGCCTGTTCTGGGACTCTCTTATAGATTTAAGACGTATTCATATGTTTGTGAATCTTTGGTTTATACCCAAACATAGTATCCAAGGATTTAACCTTGGTTGTCAACAGTCAACTGGATGTAGGAGTTCGGAATAATTTATGTCTAAGGCTTACTATCCCTCGTTGTATTAATGACCCCTAAGGGTTGGAACTCGCTTGAGGCAGCACTAGGAGTGGCACGGTGAACCGATATAGAGATGATCAGATCGACCGATTGTTGGGCTTGAACCTCAGGGAGGCTTCCAACGTACCCTTCTTAGGAGGCAGGGATCAAAGTCCACATAGTTCACATACACAGTTTAATGTCATGCTGGACATGGGTGGAACTCGATGTGAAGAAACAACCGAGTGGTGGGATTGAACCTTATGGAGGCTTCCTACATACCCTGTCTAGGAGGCAGGGATAAAAGTCCACGTAGTTCCCTTATGGCTTGGGGCATACGATCTGGGGCAGCCCAGAATGATGGATTAGGGCTTACACTCTGAGGAGGCCCAGAATGATGGATTGGGGATTACACTCTGATGAGGCCCATGGTAGGATGTCATGGTCGATGCTTACTCTAATCCCACATGAGTCATGCTCGGTGTGAGAAACAAGAGGCAGTAGGGACTAGAGGATCACGTCGCGAAAGGTGCGTCCGTGAAAAGAGGAGTGGGGATTACGCATGGAGCGGCCTAGGATGATGAATTGGGGCTTACACTCTATGGAGGCCCATAAGGTTGGGGCTTACTCCGAGATGGATGCCCGCGGTGTCTTCCTCATGTCTAGCCATGAGGGTGTCCCAACCCATTTGTGGGTTGAGGAATATAATGGGGGCTGGCGCCTATGCGCAAGTGCACAAGCGGGATAATGCCAAGGGAGTTGGAATAAATCCAGATAAAGGGAGATGAAAAGTTTGAATTACATGCCCGTCATTCGGAACACAATGAGGGTGGCATGGTGATGGAGGATTACTATTGACCGTGTTCGAAACACAGCATCCATATCGTGTTAGCCTGAAATGGGGATGAACAAATGAGGGTCGACTGCTGACCATATTCGAAACACAGGACCTATCATGAAGTGTTTTCCAAAGTGTTTTGGGGAAATGGCCCGAATGGTAGGTGAGCCGATGCATCATGAGGCCAGGCCGTTAGGGGGGTCCCTTTAGACATGAAAGAGGATGGAGATCCGAATGAAGGACACACAAATCATGTGGTGGAGTGATGGAATGTTTGAATGGATTCTGGCGCTCCTGATATTATGCCACTGTATACATGGCATGAGGCATCTTATGCTTGGAGCATAAGTCATGTCTTTCATGGAGCAAGAGACATCAAATTATTGAATGAGTGTGAATGCTACATTTTATAGTCATGTAGAGAGGACTGTTTCCATACAGTTTAACGTCATGTTGTCAGGACGACTAGGTATGATATACCTAGTAATGTTTGGTGTGAGACTTACGCAAGGGCAGCCCTTTCTGGATGAACCTAGGAAAAGTAGATAGGAAATGGGGGTTAAATGAGAGTCATGAGGAGTATCTCGACTCATGGAATTTATAGATCGGATGTTGGGGAGAAAAAAGGGTTCAATGGGAGATACTGTTGAGCCAGCCAGAAAAGTTCGTGGTGCGAGTCTCTATTTTTTCATGGGGGTCAGTGATAGTAGGGAAGGGACCAGCCCGGAGGGCCGGGACCGCAGCGCAGCAGTGATCCCGAGCGGGGGTGCGGGGGCGCATCCCCCGCGGTATGGACCAATGAGTGCATGGGGTTTTCTGCATGGGGCTAGCCACGAAGGAGCTGGCCGTGAGGTGCCGGCTGCGAGGGACCGACAGCGGAGGAGCTGTTCGCGAAGGACCGGCCACGAGGGACTGGCCACATGTGGTTCATGGTTTAGTTCTCCGCGATTGGTGTCCATAGAGGAGCTGTCTGCGTAGGATATGGAAGTCCTCGAAGGATGATTTCTGCGGAGGAGGTTGTCCCCGAAGGAGGTTGTCAGCGGATGAGATGGTCGTCCGCAAAGGGTGTCTGCAAAGGGGCTGGCGCCCGTCCTACTTCGTGCCCGCGGAGGTGTTCTGCCTCCATTTCGTGAACGACACTGGTCCGTGGAAGAGATGGCCACCCGAAAAGAAGATGGTCGTCTGCGAAGGAGATGGCCACTAAGGGCAGGCCACAGAGGAGTTGTTCACATGTTGTTCACCGACTGGTTTCTCATCTACGCGGAAGAGTTCATCCATGGACGACATGCGGTCCGCAGATGGCTGCGGAGCGATTTCTCCAGCGTCTCCCACGGGTTTTCACCAGTTTTTTCACCCCCTTTTTTTGGTTCCCCTCGGTGACTATTTATAGAGTCAGGAGGGAGGTTGTATCAATGGGCCCATGGCACTTTATACGGAAGCCCATGAATCAATCCCCACTTGCGGATGACTTGGTCAACTGGGAGCTTTGGAACTGAGATCCGCGGAACTCTTCTGCGACTGTGCACTACTCCGCCTCTATTCCTCGAATGAAAACGGTCTGCGGCCGCATGGGTGCTCCGCCACTATTTTTCGAATCTACGGTGCACGCGGCTTAGTCCGGTTGGTGCGCTTTGCAGGTGGGGTGGTTTGTGATGGTGAACCGAATGAAACCCATCCTGCTTCGCGCCCGCGGAGGGTCCCTGCCTTTACTTTTCGGATGACGCTGGTCTGCGGAATTGTGATTCGCCGAACCGGCCGTGTACTGTTCCTGGGAGCCGGTATGCGGACCGGTTCAGTGCCCCACACCCTCTTCCACCATTTCCCCAACCTCTTCTACCATAGGTCCAACCTCTCCCATTAGTATAAGAGGAGGTGTGTGGTTGGTTGGATCTCTCACATCCTCTTGTTTCTCTCACTGAATAGGACTCATGTGGGCTTAGAGACTTGTGATGATACCAATTTCCACATAAATAACCCTTCTTGAACTATGAAAACTATGATTCCGGGTCAAACCAGGATATATAGGATTCCTTTTTAAATTCCCGAGATCAAAAGGTTTCCCTTACAAAATGGTTCACCAAATTATATCCCCTCAAATGGGAAACTCCCATGTGTAATCCCTATGTTTCCCAAACTACGTGGGATCTGATTCCTCTCTTGAGGATACATTGGAATCCCCTCTTATAGGTCATATCCATACATCATGTCACCTTCCATCACCCATGTATTATGAAAAACTCTCGAGTTTCTTATTGCAAGGCTTAAGTCAGTATTACCTCTGTATCATCAAATTCATGTATTCCTATGACGATCTTGAAAATTAGGAGTACCCCATGGACACACCCTTAGGGAATGAACCAAGGATTCACTGACATATGAACAAGAATTAAATCAATAAGAGAGTCCCAGAATAGGTAATAATACCCCCCCCCCCAAAGCGTGCGGTGAGCCCGACCTCCCATCCTCTCAGCCAATGGAGTCCTTAAGTGTCTTTGACCAAATCATCATCCAACGAGTGCCTTATTTAGAAAATATGTTCCATGAATCTTGGATACCTGGGTCATTGGGTGTTTCTGGCTCCACAAATAAACCCATTGGAGACCATCCAATGAATTTATATCCTATGAGGACCGATTTCCCAAATACTTGACCCAATGAAATTACCCATTGGGAAAATTTGAACGTCAAACCTCTTTATCAAAATAGATGGGATAAACTGAACAATCCCCATGAGATCAAGCCAATCATCCTTCAAGGGATAACGATACAGATTGGGTTGAAACAATGTAGGCAATGTGAAAGTTTCTATAATAATAGAAAAATTCTTGTCTCTCGTAATACCATTTTTCATATTCCCCAACCATGCACCAGTGTATTCTCAGGACGAAACAAAAACGGTGAACCCGATGTGAATCCTTAACAAATGTGACTGTTTTAACCCACTCAACCCCATTTTCCTCACAATAAATGGGGAGGGGGATGCCAAGCTGAATCATCAAATATTCATATGTTCAAGAGAATTCTACATTGATGGGGTTTGTTTTCCATATATATAATATATATATATATATATATATTTGGTTTCCATAGAGAAAAATTCAATCCAAATGACATCCCGATGACCAATGAAGACACGCGCCTCAGCGATCCTGCAGTCGGCTCGGGCCCCAATGAAGAGTAGGAACCCCTCGCCTACCCAATGTCTTCAGTGATGGGTATTCAACATAATGATCGAAAACAGACATGGAAATGGTAGTCTCCCCATGGTGGAGTCCATAAGACAAGCCCTCCAGTCTTCAATTGATCACCAATTACCTCCTCAGCTGTGGTAGGCACCCCCGCAAAAGGCGTCCCCAGTGGTCGTCTCACACCATTTTGGGAGCTTGTCCCCAGAATGTGACAATTAGTACCTCCATTATCTTAGGGTTACATATAATTTCAATGTTGAAGACTTCATCTCAACTGCACATGGGTCCCAATCACGGGCCACTTCCAGAGAGCATCATCACTAACACCAAGCAACAATGTCTTTACACAGTAAAGAGAACCTTATACCGAGGGCACCTACTGAAGTCCAGAAGACTCAGGCCCCACGAGCTACCTACTGAGGGAGGAAAATATATAAATATAAACATGATATCACCCTATATCCTAATGATAACCTCCATCATACAAATTTAACTTCATTAAATAGGAAAACATATAACTCTACCACCTCTATTCAAGCCCACCACATAAATAGGGCGACATAATATGAGCACATGCATATTCTTGTTAGTTCTCGTTAGTATTGTTGTAAATACGGGGCAAAAAATTATAAGTATATGTAGATATATTTTGATGCACATGATTCCCTCCATCCAAAATGGAGAAAAACTAGAAATGAGATTTCACAAATACCTGCTGATGCGTATCAAGCCCACCATCCAAATAGGGTGAAAATAAAATATGAGCGGAGTAAAATTCCCGCAGATGCATACAAATAATATGAGACAAATATAGTGGAATGAGAGTAGATGAAAATACCCACTTGAGAATATGAATTCCACCAGTCAAAAATATTGTCAATCGAAGAAGACAAGCAGTGGAAGACTCATTTTTCTGTCCCAAAACAGGAGAACTACCAGTATCTACTAGCAACCCATGGGGGACCAAAGGAGGAAAAAACTCCTACTCCAACATCATAATGGGCCTTCATACCCGTTCCAGACAAATATGTATCTTATCACATCTTGGGAATGATGGAAGATAAGATTTTTATTCCACACCGTATCCTCCAAACATGCCAAGATATAATTGCATCGAACACATAGGCATGAAACCAGGCCCACGACCCTATTTCCTTGAGTGGAATGACTTACTAAAAAATGGGTTAGTCACTCCGGAGCAGTTATGAATCCCTACTCTAGTACTGGAGGGTCGATGAAAATATACTATGATACACAGACGGCCGGAGAAGAAATACTCATTCCAACTAGGGGATGTCGGTCCAACATGGTGGCCCCTCCAGGGCAGACATATATACTTGCCAAAAATAAATATGTCTGTCAGTGTATCCCACTAACATCATGGGACCGAAAAACATAGGGACCCATAGATGAAGGTCAATACCAACAGAATATGACCCTGGTTACCCGTATGTGAGTTCTCAATAAGGAAATGCGCCAAAGGCAACTGGAAAATGAAGAGCACATACATGATCCTGCTCTGTTGGAAGATGGGGTTTTTGATTCCCTCGAACATATATCAATAAATTCTCAAGGACCTATTATTCCATTACCAAATTATGGAAGTTTCTATAGTAGTTTCAAAGTCCCTCCTCACAATGTTGTTACTAGAAGCTCTGAAGGTCCTCCACAAATCACACATGTGGGCTTACTCCATGGTCCAGGAATGATTGATCACAAGATCCTATATCCTGATACATGTCAGGGTATCCCTCCCCTTGACCTGAAGATCAGATAGAATGAATTTCCTCTAATTACATTCATCCTCCCCGATGGTCCTCACTATAGTATATGTTGCAGATATGCTTCTCCCTATAGTCAGTGGTTTATTCATAATGGTAGTTATCGCCATGATGAAAGTCATTGTGAAGGCCCTCCCCACAATGGTGGTTGTTGTGAAGGCCCTCCACATAGCAACATCAAGCAATGAGACGTTCCTCCCCTCATTTTAGTACATCCGGAAGGCCCTCTATAGAATTACCACTTTATAAATTCTCCTTACATCTAGGTATCAAGCTGTGATATTAGTCCTTTCCATCATAGTAGTCATCGAGAATGTCCTCCCCTCAGTGACATCAAGAAGCAAGAAGGTCCTCCCCTCTCTGTATCCTACCATGAAGGTCCTCCCCAGGGTATACACTCTAAGAACATTCCCAATAGTCTATCATCAAGTGGAAATGGTAGCCCTATACATTTTGGAACTAATTGAAAAGGTCCTCACCATAATCAAAGTTCATACTGGTAAGAAGTCCCCCCTGCCAACACAAATGTGAGATATACCTCTTACAATGAGGAATTTGGGAATATAGATTTATCCATATCAGGCACTCTGTCTATGAATATTGACATCCTTTCTCAACAATAGGATGTTCTGGGTCCATGCTCATCTTCTGAGCCACCCCCGAACCATTCACATATCAATAAGGCTCCCACTAATCTGGTTTCTAGGAACGAAGTTATTAAGAAGCAGTCAAGCTGGGCATATCATGTAGAGGAGTCCCTAAAAGATCAACTATAGGATATGTTGCTTGTGAGAAGACAACAATCTAAGGATAATATACCAGGGATGTATTGGCCTACAGATAATTCTCACTTCGACATACCAATGGATTTGTTTGAGGAATGTATGCATGAAATTCGCCTAAATATATGGATGAATCTTTTCTAATGAAAATAAAAGGTCTTTCCCAATAAAGGGAATGAGGATCATGTAAACATGGTATTGGAGATTTTCCATCAAATAGACCTGGAATCCCTCCAGTTTTCAAGATATTTATGATCATAAATGCGAAAGAAAAAACTTGAACTAATATTCCTCTATGAACTTCACTAGTTGGGTAGCCTCATTGGAGACACACTGACTAGAGTTCATATTTGGGGATGGGGAAAACATAGAGCTCTAAAAATCATCCCACATCAAATCCAGAAAACCTCATTGGAAATGAAATCTTGAAACATCATTACCCAAAGGTAGAAATAAAATGAAATCCATGCTTAGGAAAGATGGAATACTCAACATAAATTGGCTTGGAGTATGCCTCAAAAGCATCAGGACCGAAGAGATCATGAAATAAAAAATCTTCTGATCTATGAAATAAAGAAAATTCAAAATCCTTACCACCAAATTGAATTCAACAAGAAATTAGTGCTCATATCTTTAAGACCCCATAAATCACTTGTAGGTACAACGCCATACTCAGCTCACACCCACACAGGAGTGCGTGAAATCAAAAAGGTAGAAATAGCGGCATCTACCGCTACAATATGGTAACAACCCTAGTCTATTGGTATGGGGGGATTTTTAACTCAAAATCCCCCCATAAGACCTATAAATCAAGGCCATATCACAACAACAAAAGAATAGGGGAAACCATAGATCGCAGGGCTGGGGGAATTTTTTCCTCAAGTTCCCGCATAACAGATGTCTTTCTTCACCCGCCTAAGAAGAACGATGAGCAGAGAAATCACATGTTCCCCCTATCTTGTGGATAATACCCTACAAGATAAAGGCTCATTAAGAGGTAAAAACTAGGCTCCCTTCAGGTCAGTCTTCTTCATGAAACCCAAATAATACTGAATAATGGAAGGAGAAAGACCAACAAAGGATACACAATGCTTTCCTACCTTTCAGCATCAGGTATACTACCCCCAATGCAGCATGAATCAATGAAAGTGGTAAAAGTATACTACACAGATCCCATAGGAAATGATATAAAGGGAGAGGATTCAAGAGAATATCTTTCCCTTATGGAGGCATCCCACACCGAGCCTGGTGGTGTGAATACTCAGAAATAAAGAGCAGTATTATATTTAGGCCCCCCTTAGCTAATAAATCATTACCTCCCTTAGGAAACCTCTAAAAGGAGATGAATAAATCCCAGGTCACCTATGACCCACCTCCTCATCCCCCAGATATTGTGTCTGTCACACATGAAGAAATATTCACCAAGAAATAGGAAGAAATGAAAGAGCTCAGACAAATTAATGTCGACATGCATCAAAGGAGATATCATGCCAGATGTGTTCTCCATACATAACATAAACATGTCTTCCTAGAAGAGGTGACATTGACATAGAAACTTGATCGTACCACGATTCACTGTTTTATTCCACACTTACGCCGTAGTTTTAAACTAGTTTTGTAATGAATATTCCAAATATAATAATAGATTGCACTTTATGTTTGAATAAATATATTAATGTTAATAAATATTATAATGATAAATGTTACTTGTTTTTATTGTTTCAATGTAGGTGGAGGTGATTTGGAGGGCCCTTGATGAAGTGAAAGAAAAATTGGCCAAAATTGCACGGATCCATGGACATCTGTCCACTTTTTTGAATATTACACGAAATCCGTGCATCCAAATGGGCTGAAATTTTGTGGGCCTGTCAAAACATTAATAGGATACATTTAATATTAAGGAACCCAATCCTGATTCGGCTTTTATGGGGCCCATCCGAACTGATCTGTCCAAGCCACCGAATTTGGACCAAGTCGAATGCGGTGTTCTGTATTTTATCAATATCTCAAGCTGTAGTTGTCCAAACGGTGCCAAACATTTGGTGGAGACAGTCAAGAGGTAGGGATACAACGTTTTTATTTTCCCCAAAGCGAGATAAGAATGTATGAAGGATGAAACGTGTCATGCAATTGGATTGATGAAATCTCTGTGCCCAAAACCACCTCCCACATTTCCTATAAAAGGGCACCTTGGGCTCCTCATTTGTATGTTCAGCCAAGGAGTGAATTTATGACAATTTGGAGTCCTAGAGGAGTCTCCTAATCACCTTGGAGGTTCTGGAGGCCCCTATCCTCATAGGGGGATCAACAATGAAGAAGGAGTTCAACCTGAGCTTCCTCCTCCCGATGTCAAGCTAAAAGTTGGGTGTTCGTTGTGAGGGAGCTACACACATGTAAAGGGAGTTCCGATGAATACATTAGCTACTGGTTTGGAGTAATTTTGGTGTTTAAACATTTAATTCCATGTATCTAATTTTATTTAAGATTTTAATGCTTGAATTGATGCATGTGAGTGTTATGCTCTTAATTTCTAACCGATCGGTGTGAGGTTTTGAGTTCGTGACTTGTGTTGTTCCGATTGGACATCACAAGAATCCTTTTCATACCCACCTTATTGAGATTTCAATATGCTTTGGAAGCTCTTATTCCATGCATAAGTACTGGACCTTGACAATACGATTGTTACGTCAAGGTTGGGTCCTTAAAGCATTGAAATAAAAGCTCAGGAATTAATCGGGATTCCAATTAACTCCAACCGAAGAATTACTCTAAACCTGAGATGAATCTCTATGAACAATGAACTTGATATGTGTGTAGTGAAATCACATCGACCCTTTTATCTCATATTTTTCAAAATCCACTAGGTCACTCAATTTTTAAGCTATTTTAACTAAGTCATTGTTTTAAACTGTTAACAAAACCACCCCCTCCCTTAGTCATTTTTATTAAAAATACACACTCTAAACCTACCAACGCTCCTTGAGAGACGACCTAGGGTCTTCCCTATACTATAAATCAACCTTAAAAATATAATCAATTTGACGTGTCATGACAACGCGGTCAAATTTTGGCGTTGTTTCCGGGGATCGCTTTGGTTTTTTGTGTGTGTTTTTTATAAATATTTTGTAATTTTTGTGAATATTTGTTTGTTTTATCTTCTACCTTTGAATTTGTTTTTGTGTTATAATTTATTTATTGCATAGGTTCTTTGTATGACGTGTTCTACTCCTGGAGAAGTACAAACTTTCGAACCTGAACCGGAGAGGATCCTACATCAACGAAATCGAGACATACAAGACCACACTTTGAAGGAGGAGACATCAAATCTTAAAATTATTCTTGATCCTTCTTCTTCTTCTGAAACCAAAGTTAAAACTGAACATAACTTGTATATCATGGCTGAAAATAATAGAACACTAAAATAACTAACCTCACCTGATGTTGATATCGGACCCACATACATTCAATTACAAGGCGAGGCACCCAATTTTGAACTACAATCTGGTTTAATCCATTTATTACCATGATTTCATGGACTTCCTGGAGAAGATCCACATAAGCACATAAAAGTATTTCATACTTTGTGTTCAACCTTAAAACCTGCTAATGTGTATTAAGAACAAGTGAAGATTAGGGAATTCCCATTTTCATTAGAAGACACTGCAAAAGATTGGTTATACTATGTCAATTCACCAAATAGGGGCTGGGCAGACATGAAACGCCTTTTTCTTGAAAAATACTTCCCAGCCACTCGAACTGCAACTATAAGGAAAGAAATATGTGGTATAAGACAATATCAAGGGGAAACATTACATGAATATTGGGAATGATTTAAAAGTTTGTGTTCAAGTTCCCCACACCAGAAAATAAGTGATCAACTTTTAATTCAATATTTTTATGAAGGTTTGATTCCTATTGATCAAAATATGATTGATGCTGTTTCAGGTGGTGCATTGGTAGATAAGACCCCAATTGCTGCAAGAACCCTCATTGAGAACATGGCACAAAACACTCAACAATTCGGTACATGATCCAGTGTTCCCATTCTAGGTGTCAATGAGGTGCAATGTACTGAGTTTGAGAAGAAGGTGGACACGAAGTTTGAAGAGGTAAGTACACTTTTACGACAACTTGCTCTCTCCCAAGGGAAATATCAATCTCCTCCTCCCATCCATTGTGGAATCTACTCTTCTGACACCAACTATTCTGACCAATGTCCTCAATTGAGAGAAACTTCTGAGAGTTGTGGGTCAATATTTCCAGGACGCCCCTTTAACCAACCCTTTAGGCAAGAGCCATACTATCCATCCAACCAAGGGTGGAAGGACAACCAAGCCTATAGGAAAGGGAGTATTCAAACCAACCTCCACAGCAATGGAACCAATAGGGTCAGAGTAGTCATCCACCACCACCCAGAAATCCTCAACCACCCCAAAGGCCATTCCAACCACCCCATCCAAAAACCGAGCCTAGCCTAGAAGATATGATGAAGCAAATGGCTTCCAATAATATCCAATTCCAACAAACCACACAACCAGCCATACGAGACCTAAAGACCCAATTATGCCAGCTTTCCAACTCGGTGGGGGAAATCCAAAGTCATGGGTCGGGTAAACTACCATCTCAATCAGTAGTAAACCCTAGGGATAAAGGAAATGTTAGTGCCATCACCCTTAGGAGTGGGACAAAACTCAAAATACAAATGACCCCTCCATTAGAGTCCTCCCATCCAAAAGAAACCACCATCCCAACTGCTGAAAATGGTCCAAGAGAAGAAAACCCTTTTCCTGAGAGAAGCCCTTCCAAAGGAAAGACTGTGTTTGTTGATGAGCCACCTATCCCAACCATTCCTCTTCCATTTCCTCAAAGGGCTGCCTAACCTAGGAAACAAAAAGAAACTGAACATGATAAAGAAATCTTGGAGACTTTCAAAAAAGTGCAGGTTAACATTCCATTGATTGATGTCGTCAAGAAAATTCCGAGATATGCAATGTTTCTGAAGGAGATGTGTACCCACTGAAGGAAACTTAGAGGTGATGAGAAGGTGATATTGGGGAGGAATGTCTCAGCATTGATACAACCATCACTTCCCGCCAAGTGCAACGATCCTGGAACATTCTCGATTCCGTGCACCATAGGGGAGTATTCTTTCTCCAATTCTATGCTTTATTTGGGTGCTTCTATTAATGTGATGCCTCACTCCATAAACTCTTCGTTGTAGGTCAGTGAACTAAAGCCCATAGGAATATTTGTTCAGCTAGCAAATCGAAGTACGACACACCCTTCCGGTGTGTTAGAGGATGTTCTTGTGAGGGTGAAAAATTTAATTTTTCCTGCTGATTTTTACATGCTTAAAATGGAAGATGAGAGGATGAATGGACATTCCCCAATTATATTGGGGAGACCTTTCTTGAAAACCGCCAAAACCATAATTAATGTCCACAATGGTACATTATCTATGGAGTTTGGTGGTAATACTGTCCACTTCAATTTCCTTGATGCCATGAAGCACCCCTCAGAAGAACACTCCACTCTCTCTATCAATTCAATTGATGTTCTCCCTTCCCCTGAAACAACTTATTTTCATTCACCTGATCCCCTTTCTGAGTTTTCTTCATTGATTGAAATGTTAGGTAATGAATCATGCATTGATTGTTGTAGCGGTCTAGAGAAATGTCATGCATGTTTGTTAATTGATGATTTCTTGAACACAGAGGATCACATGACCATAGATGATACTTCTAAGCTTGTTAAACCTCTTTTCCTCATATGAGGATGTTACCATTGAGCAGTTAGATGAGATCAGTGAATTCTCACTTTCACACACACTTCTGTCAATCCAAAATCCCCAAAAATTGGAACTGAAACAACTGCCTCAAGATTTAAAATACTCATATCTTGAGAATGGAAACAAGTTGCCCATCATCATTTCTAGTTCACTCCCTCCTGAGCATAAATTGCGACTGCTTGATCTTTTTAGGAATTATAAAAAAGATTTGGGATAGACACTTGCTGACATTCATGGCATTAGCTCATCAATTTGTACACATCATATTTTATTAAATGATGAGGCTAAACCAGTGAGGAAGTCACAACGTCGACTGAACCCAAACCCACTTGATGTTGTTAAAAAATAAGTAACAAAATTGTTGGATGATGGAATCATTTACCATATCTCGGACCACCAATGGGTCAGTCCCGTTCAAGTAGTTCCTAAAAAAACTGGCCTTACTGTAGTTAAAAATGAAAACAATGAATTGGTTCCAACTCGTGTGCATAATAGTTGGTGTGTCTGTATAGACTATCGCCGACTAAACCAACACACTAGGAAGTACCATTTCCCATTTCCATTCATTGACCATATTCTAGAGAGTCTAGTAGGGAAGTCCCATTACTGTTTCCTTGATGGGTATTCTGGATACTTTCAGATCCATATTGCCGTTGAGGATCAGGAAAAGACAACATTTACTTGCTCATTTGGTACATTTTCTTACAGAAGGATTCCATTTGGTCTGTGCAATGCTCCAGGTACTTTCCAATGATGTATGGTTAGTATTTTTTCAGATTACCTGGAGAATTGCATGGAAGTTTTCAGGGATGATTTTACTGTTTATGGATCCTCTTTTGATGAATGTTTGAGTAGTCTTGCTTCTGTCCTACGTCGCTGTATTGAAAAGAATCTCGTATGAAATTATGATAAATGCCATTTCATGGTGCGACAAGGCATAGTTTTGGGACATGTCATTTCTGGGGAAGTTATCCAAGTGGACAAATAAAAAGTAGATATCATTTTCTCCCTACCATTCCCTAAAAATGTTCAGGTTGTGCGGTCTTTCCTGGGTCATGCTGGATTTTATAGTAGTTTCATTTGTGACTTTAGTAAAATTGCACTCCCCCTCTCCCGATTACTCCAAAAAGAAAAATAATTTGTTTTTGATAAAAAAATGTGAGGAAGCTTTCAATAAGTTAAAATGGAGTCTCACGTCACCCCCGATAATCCAACCACCTCGGTGGGATTTACCATTTGAGCTCATGTGTGATGCCTCTAACTATGCAGTTGCGGCAGTCTTGTCACAAAGGGTCGATCGAGCTCCACATGTCGTTGCATATGCCTCACGTACTTTGGACCCTGCCCAAGAAAACTACACCACCACTGAAAAAGAATTTCTTTCCATTGTGTTTGCCTTGGATAAATTCAGGTCATACCTTTTAGGGTCCAAAGTCATTGTGTTCTCAGACCATGCAGCCCTCTGGTATCTCCTAAAGAAACCGGAAGCCAAAGCATGACTCATTCGTTGGATGCTCCTCCTTCAAGAATTCAATCTAGAAATTAGAGATAAAAAATGAGTAGATAATGTGGTTGCTGACCATATCAGTAGGATTCTCCCATCCACGGAAATTGACTCATCCCCCTGTATTCCCATAAATGAATTGTTTCCTGATGAGCAATTCTACCGAGTGCAAGATGTTATTCCTTGGTATGATGAAATTGTAAATTATTTGGCAGCGTCTTGCATTACTGCTGATTTCCCCAAAAACCAGGCCGACCGTCTAAAACATGAGTCTCGTTGGTATATTTGGGATGTTCCCTACCTATGGAGCACATGTAGTGATCAAGTTATTAGGCGTTGTGTTCCCGATAGTGAGTTTCAGTCTGTCCTTAGGTTCTTCCACACACATGCTTGTGGGGGCCACTTTGGTCCCCAATAGACTTCTCGCAAGGTCTTAGATTCTGGTCTCTTTTGGCCCACATTGTTTAGGGATGCCCGTGAATTCTGTAAATCTTGTCCTCGCTGTCAAAGAATGGGGAATATCTCTAAATGAAATGAGATGCCCCAACAACCCTTTATCTTCCATGAAATTTTTGATGTTTGGGGAATTAACTTTATGGAACCATTCCCCAATTCATTTGGGAACCTTTACATTCTTCTGGAAGTGGATTATGTTTCAATGTTGGTAGAGGCACGAGCCAAGAGGACATATGATTCCAAGACAGTTGTGGAATTTTTGAGAACCCAAATATTCTGTAGGTTGGGATTACCTTGGTTTATCATCAGTGATCAGGGTTCTCATTTCTTCAACCACACAATGCAATCTCTTTTGCGCAGGTACGGGGGTGGGCATCGAGTATCTACTGCTTATCACCCACAAACAAATGGTCAAGCTGAAGTATCAAATAGAGAGGTAAAACAGATTCTTGAGAAAACGGTTCAGCCAAATAGAAAAGACTGGAGTCTTAGACTCAATAATTCATTATGGGCTCACCGTACTGCATTCAAAACTCCAATTGGCATGTCACCATATCGGCTAGTTATTGGGAAGAGTTGTCACCTCCCTATTGAGGTAGAGCACTAGGCCTACTTGGCCATTAAACAATGCAATTATAATCTTTCTGGTGTAGGTATTCAAAGGAAGTTGCAGATTCCGGAGTTGGAGGAAATGAGAAGAGATTCATATGAGAACTTCAGAATTTATAAGGAGCGAACCAAGGCTGCCCACGACTGTCTCATCCTTCATCGTTAATTCCAAATCGGGTAGAAGGTCCTCCTGTACAATACAAGGATGAAGTTGCACCCTGGTAAGCTTCATTCCCGTTGGTTTGGACCTTAAATTGTTACTAATGTCTCTCCATTTGGTGTTTTCCAGGTTCAAAATGAAGACACCAACTAATTCTTCACTGTCAATGGGTAGCGGCTGAAGCACTTCCATGAATGTAGAGACCCGAAGCTTGACGTACATGGACATTACATTACTTTTGCGGAATACTTGGTACATAACAAAAACACACACACAAGGATCGTAATATTTTAGTGTCATTGGAAACTCGGAACGTAATCTTCTAATCGTGGTGAAAGATCTTCAATATCTCCCATAAAGATCTTCCCCTTTTTTTTTACCTAAAACCTTTATTTATATCCTGGGGAAAAGAAAACATAAAAGGGTGAGCTCAAATTCTCAGTAAGGGTAAACAAAAGAAATATCAATCACATTATATACATAAGCACATAACTTTTGGAAATCTTAACCTTCAAAAGAGATCATAATTTCATAACATGGGATAAATCATGGCAGTGAAATGTAATCACAAAAATCATAACTTAAAACATGAAACTTTGTGGCATTCACACATAATCATAGAGAATCATTTCTTGTTAGTCAAGACTCATTTCCAAGACTATCCTAGTGGACAAAGTCCCTTTCTGAATCGAGTAACCCTCGTTTCAATCCTGTTTCACTGAACCGGTATAACCTACCATTCCAGCCATGTCTATCTCATGAGATATAAAATCATTAACCAATGCATTGGAGGGAGATATAGGTCCCACCCATCTTATAATGAATCCTTTCTTATGTGTGACACATAATCATAAACCATACATCATAGCGTAACCCATGTAATAAAAATGGGATTCATAAACAACATGACATCATAAAACAATTCATATAAGATAAAGGAATTCATAAAAATGTTTCCATCACAACATAATCAAATCCATGTAATAATAGGGATAAAAACAGAACCCTTTTATTATCTTATATGGAAAATAATTTTGATAAAATACTTGAACTCCATTCTGGTGGAAAATATCCTTTCTACTTCAAAAACATTTTTCCTTTCATAACATGTCATACGACTTTAAAATAAAAGAAGTTGATTAAAAATAAACTTGAAAACTTGTAAAGGAAGCTTCTTGGAAATAATGTTTTAAAAATCCATTCATGCCGTATAAGTTAAAAAAACAGTCTTCGTACTTTTGTCGGAAAAGTAAAAAAAGTACCTTGTACGAAAAACGACAAAAGATTCCTTTCATATCTTTGACTAAAAAAATCACCAAAGGGTAAAATTGGATTTAAAAAATTGTAGTTGAATGGAAATAATATTACATATTGATGAAACATGGATGTTGATGATAAAATACACCCCAGTAAATACTAAAGTATAAACAATCTCGGATAAAAATGAGATTGTGATATTTCCCTTACCTTAGGTCCGATTTGCTTCGTATGTGTCCGAACCTCCTGTATAATTATTTAAATAATGTCATTGACTTATTACAGAATCATATTCATTGTTATGATATCATATATGGTTCACTTATGACATTATATTACCCGTTCTTTTTTGAATTCCATGTTAAAGAAGCGTTTTGGGTAAAATCGTTTTATTTATCGTAGGTGTTTTGACTTGTTGTTCTTGACATTATTATTACTTATATCATGATTTACTTACTTAAAGAATATAAAATATGATTTATATATCATATATATTCAGTATATATATATATATATAATAGATAGATAAATGAAATGAAAAACACCGTTCATGGAGACGGTAGTCCGTACGTACGCATGAACATTGTTTTCCTTTCCTTATTATCTTGAATGGAATTAAGTAGATGACATACATATATATATATATATACATAAATCCAGTAGCTTTATAATGTCATATATTTCATTATTATTTCTTATATATACTTTGTAATCATTCTTAAATGGTTAACATGGAGAATGAATCTCATCGCGTCGTGGAGACGGTAGTCCGTACGTACGCACGAGCGATGATATCATTTCCATAAATATCGAATTGAATTGGAGTGGATTATACAATATATCAGAATCAATATGATGTTGTAATAACTATGTATAGTTATTCTTTACACCATTATACCGATCCATGTAAGGTGGTGGTGGAAAATAGATTACACCACGACGTGGAGACGGTATTCCGTACGTACGCACGCACGGTGATTTCTTTTTCCGTAGGATGGATAGATGGTGAAATAGGGTTGTTTCATACTTAAAATAACATATCAGTATATGAGTGATACTGATGTTATTACTTCATAATGAAACAACCTAAGAAGAAGAAGTGGAAGAAGAAATAAAGATGAAAGAATTGATAATGGTAATTACCTCTTCTATGAAGCGCCTCTTTGAGACCTCCTCTTAGGGGACTAAAATTGGTCTTTTAGGAAGACCAGAACCTCTAGGATGTTTCTAGGGAAGTGGAGAAGAGATTTTGGCAGGGTTTGGCCGAGCTTGAGAGCTCAAATTGGTGTTAGGAGGAGGGGGAGGAGGTGTCCTTTTATAAGGGAGGAGAGGGGCACCTTAGGAATACTTCAAAATATTATTTTATATTAAAGTCAAAATCGGTTTATAATGGTTCCAAAGGGTATTATTTAGGAGCTAAAGTGGGGATGGGTCGAAATCCTATCAACCAATAAGATTTAGACAAGTTTAGGGTATTATTTTAACCTTATCAATTAGATTTAACTCTAAGTTAAATAATTTAACTTTTACAGTGTCTTTTTGTTTTCTTTCACTATATGGTTAATACACTTACTATAACATGCAAAACGAACCCCAAATTGTTTATTACTAATACATATATCCTTATCTAAGTCATTTGGACGAACCTTAGATTTTTAGGAATAAAATAACAATTAATAATATAATATTTGATTTAAAAACTATTTTGTGTCAATTTTGACACTATTTGATATATGATTTTTGTGAAAGTCATAAAAGAATTATATGTTCGAACCAAGTTGATTAAATCAACACTAATATATCATAGTAACCTAGAAAATTAATGGAATTAATAAAAAGTTTCAAATTACATTTATTTGGGTGTTTATAACATCAATTATGTAAATATTTCATTAATAAGATAATTATTGCATCATCATTGTGTCATAAATAAATTAAATTATTTAATGTCTGAAAATTATAAATAAAATACCATTATGTAGGAAATCTTTTTATATTTCTAATTCACATTTATAGTCGAATTTATATTATGTATAACCCAATATTAAAAATGATTTACTTAATAACCTTTGATTTTAACTATTTTAACCCTTCTTTAAATAAATTAATAATAAATGTCCTAATCTAATCCAAGTGGGCCTAAATGGTAATATTTTATTCCTAAGTTTGTTTTTGGTCGAATTACACATGTCCAATAGAATTAGGACATGTGTTAGGGCAATGATAATATCATTTTTACCCTTAATTACCCTATTTACTTTTAACCGTGGTAAATAAAAGTAAAAAGTTACTATTCACCAAAAATTATTTTCATCTCATTGAACCACATTTTACTTACTGACATCAACCGTGTCACTCGGATTTTTGAAATTTCATTCACAAAAGTGGTAAAATTAAGTTTTATGAAAAATTCAGTTTTTTAACTACCACTTAGTAGTTTCACTATTCATCAAAAATTGATGTTTTTCAGAAAAATACCAAAATTTCATCCTAAGCTATATTTCATATTCCGAATTCAAAAATGAAGTCTATTTTACCAAATTCATAACATAGAGGTTGCATTAATTAATTTTATAATTAAATCCCGCTGTTAAAACAAATAGCGTGTTTTTAAGAAACAATATCTATCAAAAGATTGACACTTGATTATGTCTGGTTTAAATGTGAAATTACATTCAATGACCAAAATTGTATTAAATTGTAGAAATATATTCTAAATATACTTTAAAACCACTCAAATTAATAATTTATCACTATTAATTATTTCGATTAAAAAAGTTGTTTTTAATTATAATTTAGTAATTTTCACTATTCATCAGAATATGAAAGTTATCCGAAAAGTACCAAAATTTCACCTTAGGCTAAATTCGATACTCCAAATCCAAAAATGAAGTCCATTTTGAGAGCTAAAATTTCTAAAATTTAAAAAGTGGTTATTACTATTCATAACGGCTAGTTTTAATAATATTTTAATAGCATATCGTTGTTTCATGAAACTCAGTATTGCGTACTACACATGCTATCGAGAAAGGTTGTGATTGCGTGTAATGCAAGGCAAGTCAAAGATGCGTGTTGTGCAAGCTCCTTTTGGTGTAGCGTACAACACAAGACATTAGTGAAATAAAAATAATATTTTTCATAAAATCTCGGGCTGTTACATTCTACCCCCCTTAAAATGAATTTCGCCCTCGAAATTCGTCGGGGTTATAAATGGCTTACTATTCAAAAGTTTCTTTAATAGAAACCCACATCGTAAAAAGGAATACCAAAACTTGGCTTTAAAAACTAAAGTATGAAATGTAACGATTACCCAAATAAACTAATTGCTGGGTTTCCACATAGGTAAAAATATGGATATGGAAGAGAAATCTAACCATCATGTTCTGATGGAGAGTGGTAGATAACATGGCTATGGAAAAGCCAGTAATCACAAATCCATAGATTTGTGAAGATATAAGGTACCATCTGATTCATCAGGTATAAGATCACTAGGACACCATTTTTGGTTCTCAAGATCATTTCCCTAAAGTTGAAAATTTGAATTAGAATAAATACTTACTTTATTTTGGTACAATCGCACTATTGTTCGTGCCTTGAACAATTTCCACTTCATCTCTTAAATAAATGAATTTGAATTTGTTATTCGTGAAGTGTTAGTAGATCATGTGATAGAATGACGGGTCATTCCATCTGTCTCAAACAAAAGGTTAGCAAAAATTATATACATAAGTCGGTCTATAGTGACATTAATCATATATGGTTCCTAAAATGGACTTATACTTCATATATCATACTGCTTAATATAATAAAACTAGTTTCTACTAAACAGGGACATCCTATAGGCCAGTGGTAGGAGATAAAGGCCAGTCGCACTTCGGTTGTGGGTTCGATTCCCGCAGCCTTGTCCGACGCGATGGGCTGTCGCCCGTCCTGCAGGTTGTCCTTTTTCTAAAACTATATTACTATAACATCCCATCAATAATATCAAAAAAACTTCTATCCTTAAACAATACTAACTTATGTCCAACATAATCCATTCTAATCTTTAGGCATTTCCATAATACTGCAGTCCACTCTCATAATATAGTGAAAACGATTACCAGAGATTTAATACTATCGTTAATCCCCATATATATGTCTTGTTGGTCACATTCCAAACATTCAAAGGCCTTAATCATGTATTCTCTTGAATACCCATTGAACCATAGTGAAAACATGAATGTAGTTAAAAGTTAACACCTTCCACATACCAAAATCCTCAAAATTGTATATACTCAAACCATGATATCACTTAGTCCTTATATTAATCATGAGCTCATGAATACTATTAAACATTTCATTTTCTCGTTTTCCCTACATTATGCGCATATCATCTTATTTCCAAATAATATCTCAATCACTTTGAATACCACATCAATAAACATTTCAATACTCAATGATACAACATTATTTTGGAATCCCATTACATAAACACTTAATCATTCCACCACATCGTTTTCATATTCAACATTGCCAATAGTGATCGCATGTGACTTCCCTTTGTCCTTTGCCTTCAGTGGTTGCTCATGTTGACCATCACTGACCCTTGGATTAGGGCATTTATTAGCATAATGCCCCATTTCCTTGCACTTGAAGCATTGAAGTGTTGGTGGTGCGTTCTCTGCAGTGTTTGCTTTATTCACATCATTAGAAACCCTTTTTCCATTACTTCGACACTCAGCTGCTCGATGACCTTCTTTTCCACACTTAATAAATTTTCTAGTCCCTTTAAGACAATCTCCACCATGCTTCTTTCCACACTTTGTGCATAAGGAAACATTCATCTTCTTTTCACCATTATTCTGAGATTTCTCCTTGAACTCCATCTTTCGTTTATTGTCAAAACCATGAGATGGATATGTAACACCAACTTCCATTTCTACCTTGATAGCACAACACACAATTTCTTCATAGCTACTGAAGTCTCTTATAGCTAATGCCCTTTGAAGACTTGGTTTTAAGCCACTGAAAAATCGATCAACTTTACTTTCAGGTTGGATGATAATGCCAGATGCATACCATGCAAGTCTTGTAAAATTCGTTTCGTATATACCAACAGATTCATCATCCTTTTTCTTTAGTTCAAGAAACTCCTTCTCCATCTTTGTTCGAAGAATACGAGGGAAGTACTTACTGAAAAATAAGTTCTTGAACCCGTCCCATTCCATGGACTCAATTTCATCCCTTTGCCTCGTATTCTTAATAAGATTCCACCATTGATCAGCATCACCTTTCAAACGACACACTGCTATGATGACTTTATCATGTTTAGAACATTGAAGAACTGAAAATATCTTTTCAGTGGTACTGATCCATTGTTCAGCAACAAGTGGATCAGAAGACCCACTGAAAGAAGGTGGACATTGCCTCATGAAAGACTCAATAGAATATTGTTCCCTTCTCTACTCATTTGGAAGTCCAGAATGATTCATATCTTGTGTAAGTATAACAATAAGATTTTGCACTCCATCTCCCATAACATTTGTTTGTTCAGGAGGACAATCATTGCATTGACCATTGCATTGATCAACACTGTTCCTTCGGCTTCCAGCCATCGTCTAAAACCCAAAAAGAATAGTGTGAGAGGCAAAAATCATGCTAGGGAAAACAACATAATAAAGGGGGAGTACCTTCAATATCTAACATCTTAGGTTTAATTCTATGATCGTTAGCGTAATTCTAGTACTATAACCTATACGTATACTTAACCTTAGGGACATCCCTAGACATACCTTAGAAATATCTCTCGGGATCTCACTAAAGTTTTCGCATCCTTGTTTCCAAAGGTTGACTAAACCTTTCCTCTGATACCAACTGTAGAGACCCGAAGCTTGACGTACATGGACATTACATTACTTTTGTGGAATACTTGGTACATAACAAAAACACACACACAAGGATCGTAATAGTTTAGTATCTTTGGAAACTCGGAATGTAATCTTCTAATCGTGGTGAAAGATCTTAAATATCTCCCATAAAGATCTTCCCCTTTTTTTTACCTAAAACCTTTATTTATATCCTGGGGAAAAGAAAACATAAAAGGGTGAGCTCAAATGCTCAGTAAGGGTAAACAAAAGAAATATCAATCACATCATATACATAAGCACATAACTTTTGGAAATCTTAACCTGCAAAAGAGATCATAATTTCATAACATGGGATAAATCATGGCAGTGAAATGTAATCACAATAATCATAACTTAAAACATGAAACATTGTGGCATTCAAACATAATCATAGAGAATCATTTTTTGTTAGTCAAGACTCATTGCCAAGACTATCCTAGTGGACAAAGTCCCTTTCTGAATCGAGTAACCCTCGTTTCAGTCCTGTTTCACTGAACCGGTATAACCTACCATTCCAGCCATGTGTATCTCATGAGATATAAAATCTTTACCCAATGCATTGGAGGGAGATATAGGTCCCACCCATCTTATAATGAATCCTTTCTTATGTGTGCCACATAATCATAAACCATACATCATAGCGTAACCCATGTAATAAAAATGGGATTCATAAACAACTTGACATCATAAAACAATTCATATAAGATAAACGAATTCATAAAAATGTTTCCATCACAACATAATCAAATCCATGTAATAATAGGGATAAAAACAGAACCCTTTTGTTATCTTATATGGAAAATAATTTTGATAAAATACTTGAACTCCATTCTTGAGGAAAATATCCTTTCTACTTCAAAAACATTTTTCCTTTCATAACATGTCATACGACATTAAAATAAAAGAAGTTGATTAAAAATAAAATTTAAAACTTGTAAAGGAAGCTTCTTGGAAATAATGTTTTAAAAATCCATTCATGCCGTATAAGTTAAAAAAAACATTCTTCGTACTTTTTTCGGAAAAGTCAAAAAAGTACCTTGTACGAAAAACGACAAAAGATTCCTTTCATATCTTTGACTAAAAAAAATCACCAAAGGGTAAAATTGGATTTAAACAATTGTAGGTGAATGGAAATAATATTACATATTGAGGAAACATGGATGTTGATGATAAAATACACCACAGTAAATACTAAAGTATAAACAATCTCGGATAAAAATGAGATTGTGATATTTCCCTTACCTTAGGTCCGATTTGCTTCGTATGTGTCCGAACCTCCTGTATAATGATTTAAATAATGTCATTGACTTATTACAGAATCATATTCATTTTTATGATATCATATATGGTTCACTTATGACATTATATTACCCGTTCTTTTGTAAATTCCATGTTAAAGAAGCGTTTTGGGTAAAATCGTTTTATTTATCGTAGGTGTTTTGACTTGTTGTTCTTGACATTATTATTACTTATATCATGATTTAATTACTTAAAGAATACAAAATATGATTTATATATCATATATATTCAGTATATATATATATATAATATACAGATAAATGAAATGAAAAACACCGTTCATGGAGACGGTAGTCCGTACGTACGCATGAACGTTGTTTTCCTTTCCTTATTATCTTGAATGGAATTAAGTAGATGATATACATATATATATACATAAATCCAGTAGCTTTATAATGTCATATATTTCATTATTATTTTTGTATATACTTTGTAATCATTCTTAAATGGTTAACATGGAGAATGAATCTCATCGCGTCGTGGAGACGGTAGTCCGTACGTACGCACGAGCGATGATATCATTTCCATAAATATTGAATTGAATTGGAGTGGATTATACAATATATCAGAATCAATATGATGTTGTAATAACTATGTATAGTTATTCTTTACACCATTATACCCATCCATGTAAGGTGGTGGTGGAAAATAGATTACACCACGGCGTGGAGATGGTATTCCGTACGTACGCACGCGCAGTGATTTCTTTTTCCATAGGATGGATAGATGGTGAAATAGGGTTTTTTCATACTTAAAATAACATATCAGTATATGAGTGATACATATGTTATTACTTCATAATGAAACAACCTAATAAGAAGAAGTGGAAGAAGAAATAAAGATGAAAGAATTGGTAACGGTAATTACCTCTTCTTTGAAGCGCCTCTTTGAGACCTCCTCTTAGGGCACTATAATTGGTTTTTGAGGAATACCAGAACCTCTAGGATGTTTATAGGGAAGTGGAGAAGAGATTTTGGCAGGGGTTGGCCGAGCTTGAGTCCTCAAATTGGTGTGAGGAGGATGGGGAGGAGGTGTCCTTTTATAAGGGAGGAGAGGGGCACCTTAGGAATACTTCAAAATATTATTTTATATTAAAGTCAAAATCGGTTTATAATGGTTCCCAAGGGTCTTATTTAGGAGATAAAGTGGGTATGGGTCGAAATCCTATCAACCAATAAGATTTAGACAAGTTTAGGGTATTATTTTAACCTTATCAATTAGATTTAACTCTAAGTTAAATAATTTAACTTTTACCGTGTCTTTTTGTTTTCTTTCACTATATGGTTAATACACTTACTATAACATGCCAAACGAACCCCAAATTGTTTATTAATAATACATATATCCTTATCTAAGTCATTTGGCCGAACCTTAGATTTTTAGGAATAAAATAACAATTAATAATATAATATTTGATTTAAAAACTATTTAGTGTCAATTTTGACACTATTTGATATATGATTTTTGTGAAAGTCATAACAGAATTATATGTTCGAAACAAGTTAATTAAATCAACACTAATATATCATAGTAACCTAGAAAATTATTGAAATTCATAAAAAGTCTCAAATTACATTTATTTGGGTGTTTATAACATCAATTATGTCAATATTTCATTAATAAGATAATTACTGCATCATCATTGTGTCATAAATAAATTAAATTATTTAATGTCTAAAAATTATAAATAAAATACCATTATGTAGGAAATCTTTTTATATTTCTAATTAATATTTATAGTCGAATTTATATTATGTATAACCCCATATTAAAAATGATTTACTTATTAACCTTTGATTTTAACTATTTTAACCCTTCTTTAAATAAATTAATAATAAATGTCCTAATCTAATCCATGTGGGCCTAAATGGTCATATTTTATTCCTAAGTTTGTTTTTGGTCGAATTACACTTGTCCAATAGAATTAGGACATGTGTTAGGGCAATAATAATATCATTTTTACCCTCAATTACCCTATTTACTTTTAACCGTGGTAAATAAAAGTAAAAAGTTACTATTCACCAAAAATTATTTTCATCTCATTGAACCACATTTTACTTACTGACATCAACCGTGGCTCTCGGATTTTTGAAATTTCATTCACAGAAGTGGTAAAATTAAGTTTTATGAAAAATTCAGTTTTTTTAACTACCACTTAGTAGTTTCACTATTCATCAAAAATTGATGTTTTTCAGAAAAATGCCAAAATTTCATCCTAAGCTATATTTCATATTCCGAATTCAAAAATGAAGTCTATTTTACTAAATTCATAACATAGAAGTTGCATTAATTAATTTTATAATTAAATCCCGTTGTTAAAACAAATAGCGTGTTTTTAAGAAACAATATCTATCAAAAGATTGACACTTTATTATGTCTGGTTTAAATGTGAAATTACATTCAATGACCAACATTGTATTAAATTGTAGAAATATATTCTAAATACACTTTAAAACCACTCAAATTAATAATTTATCACTATTAATTATTTCGATTAAAAAAGTTGTTTTTAATTATAATTTAGTAATTTTCACTATTCATCAGAATATGAAAGTTATCCGAAAAGTACAAAAATTTCACCTTAGGCTAAATTCGATACTCCTTATCCAAACATGAAGTCCATTTTGAGAGCTAAAATTTCTAAAATTTAAAAAGTGGTTATTACTATTCATAACGGCTAGTTTTAATAATATTGTAAGAGCATATCATTTTTTCGTGAAACTCAGTATTGCGTACTACACACGCTATCGAGGAAGGTTGCGATTGCGTGTAATGCAAGGCAAGTCAAAGATGCATGTTGTGCAAGCTCATTTTGGTGTAGCGTACAACACAAGACATTTGTGAAATAAAAAGAATATTTTTCATAAAATCTCGGGCTGTTACAATGAAGCCATTCCGAAGTCCCCAATGGAGGAACTCAATGTTCAAGAAGCGGTCTATGAATAACACTCACTAGGTTTTATCCTTCCTTCCCACAGTCTCTTTTATTACAGTGAGGACACTACCTTATTTAGGTGTGGGGGTGGATACATTCCTGGGATAGTTAGGAATTTTCATTGTTTTCTACTTTTGTTTTCTCTTTTTGGCCTTCTTTATGGTATTTTCATTTTCCCCATCAACAATTTAGAAGTTCCATGATTTGGCGACCATAATTTGGGGAAAGTAAATATACCATAACGAAGGCTAAAAAGAGTATTTGTATGAATTTAACATCAGGGAGTGATTTTTAGTGAATTGGTTTTCTGTCAATGATATAAATGGTCGTATCTATGTGAAACCTTTGAGATGATTGATGCCCATTGTGTGAGTAGTTTTTGGTAAAACCGTGTCACTAATATCTCCACAAATGTTTGCACCAAACCACAACGTGTGATTATTTCTTACTTAATATAAGGTAAATATATGTTGGGTTAATATTTTTCATCTTTAAATGATATTTCCATACGTTCGTTCCTTATCCGATCTGTTTCATTACTATTCCATATTGACCTATGCATGTGTACCTAATGTCCAACTGTTAAACACCATAAAAAAAATTGTTGTGTCTTGGGCAGGTCAAAAACCACTCCTCCTCAACCTTTGATCTTGTTATAACTATTGCAATTAGTGTCGTGGGGAGATCAAACAAGGGTTGATAGATGAGAGTGAGATTTGTTCCAAATGCAACTTCAAAAAAAATAACAAATGAGGGGAGTGATGAAATGTGCAACATATGGGGATATCTAGGTCGGGAGCTTATGGTTTGACTTCTGGGAATGCTTAAGTGAGTGGGACTTGAAATATGATTGCAAAGGATGTAGGACAGGTTCGGTGAAATGTCATTTAAAGCTGAATAATGTTAAAATAACCTACATTTATTTGATAGAAAGTGGAAAGAATAGCATGGAATGGTTTTCACAGACACACATGTAGAGTTATTGTAATGGTTGACCATTGAATTCCTTGCTCATATTGGTGTCAAAAATCTCTTTGAATTTTATTGTGATATGATTTATGAGACATCTTTTTCCATTTTCACTGGGAAGAACTCCTTGGTGTGGTTCGTGCATTGATCACTTTCCTTTAAATAAAATTTCCTCAAATGATAAATCTTTAGGATGTTGGAAATATATAAATATATATATATATATGCATCATTGTATTTGTATATGTGACTTTTCCCAAGAGTGCAAATGTTTAGCTGTGGGGGTGTGATCGTACCACGATTCACTGTTTTATTCCACACTTACACCGTAGTTTTAAAATAGTTTTGTAATGAATATTCCAAATATAATAATAAATTGCACTTTTTGTTTGAATAAATCTATTAATGTTAATAAATATTATAATTAGATATGTTACTTGTTTTTATTGTTTCAATGTAGGTGGAGGTGATTTGGAGGGCCCTTGATAAAGTGAAAGAAAAATTGGCCAAAATTGCACGGATCCATGGACATATGTCCACTGTTTTGAATATTACACGAAATCCGTGCATCCAAATGGGCTGCAATTTTGTGGTCCTGTCAATAATTTAATAGGCTACATTTAATATTCAGGAACCCAATCCTGATTCGGCTTTTATGGGGTCCATCCGAACTGATCTGTCCAAGCCACCGAATTTGGACCAAGTCAAATGCGGTGTTCTATATTTTATCAATATCTCGAGTTGTAGTTTTCCAAACGGTTCCAAACTTTTGGTGGAGACATTCAAGAGGTAGAGCTACAACGTTTCTATTTTCTCTAAAGTGAGATAAGACTGTATGAAGGCCGAAACGTGTCGTTCAATTGGATTGATGAAATCTGTGTGCCCAAATCCACCTCCCACATTTCCTATAAAAGGGCACCTTGGGCTCCTCATATGTAAGTTCAGAAAAGGAGTGAATTTATGACAATTTGGAGTCCTATAGGAGTCTCCTAATCACCATGGAGGTTCTTGAGGCCCCTATCCTCATAGGGGGATCAACAATGAAGAAGGAGTTCAACCCGAGCTTCCTCCTCCTCCTGATGTCGAGCTAAAAGTTGGGTGTTCGTTGTGAGGGAGCTACACACATGTCAAAGGAGTTCTTATGCATACATTAGCTACTGGTTTGGAGTAATTTGGGTGTTTAAACATTTCATTCCATGTATCTAATTTTATTTCAGATTTGAATGCTTGATTTGATGCATGTGAGTGTTATGCTCTTAATTTCTAACCGATCGGTGTGAGGTTTTGAGTGCGTGACATGTGTTGTTCTGATTGGACATCACAAGAATCCTTTTCACACCCACCTTATTGAGATTTCAATATTATTTGGAAGCTCTTATTCCATTAATAAGTACTGGACCTTGACAATACGATTGTTACGTCAAGGTTGGGTCCTTGATGCATTGAAATAAAAGCTTAGGAATTAATCGGGATTCCAATTAACTCCAACCAAAGAATTACCCTAAACCTAAGATGAATCTCTATGAACAATGAACTTGATATGTGTGTAGTGAAATCACATTGACCCTTTTATCTCATATTTTTCAATATCCACTAGGTCACTCAATTTTTATGCTATTTCAACTAAGTCATTGTTTTAAACTGTTTTCAAAACCACCCCCTCCCTTAGTCATTTTCATTAAAAATACACTCTCTAAACCTACCAACGCTCCTTGAGAGATGACCTAGGGTCTGCCCTAGACTATAAATCATCCTTAAAAATATAATCAATTTTATGTGTCATGACAACGCGGTCAACACTCATCCCAGTTAATGAACTCAGGCTCAAAGACCCATCTAACCCGGCACTGGGACCATTAACCTATTTAAATCTAACTCAGGAAGGATATTAAGACTTCCCCTACTGAGAAAGCAGCCAAGGTATAATCATGTGAAACCAAAAAAGATACCCTAGGCTATTTATCCACCCCAAATTCCATCAACACCATCACATACAATGTTGTCCATTGCTGCACCCTCCTAAGCTCAAGTCTTACAGGATATGCATCAAAGGATCTTGAATACCATTAGGAAACTAACACCTTAACTAGAAGCCATGGAGGGGAAACACACTCTGATACAACTAGAGAACAAACCCAACCTTTATTGGGTGAGCAATTTTTTTCCACATCCTAACACAGGAAACCCCATATTCCTAGTTTTCAATGGATCAGGAGAACCAAAAACAGCATCTAATGCACTAGGCCTCTTACTGTGGCCCCATGATGATCACTCCCTGGTAGAAGAAATCTATTTATCTCAGATTCTTCATGGAAACCCTGCATGTTTCAGCCTTTTGATGGTATAATTTGATTCCAGCTAACTCAATCACAGGCTAGGAGGACCTCGGATAATAGTTTCTCTTCCAGTTCGGTTCGACATTTCCAAAGACAATAGTCAGTGACCTCATGAACTTCAGTTGAAATATCGTGAATGCATTTTAGAATTTATTGATAGATGGAAAGTATTATCTTTTTCCCTGAACTGGCTACTCCCCCAGGATTAAATACTGGCTATGTGAATCTATAACCTTCTTGATGAATTGCGATCAATGCTCATCCCGATGAAGTACACTAGTGGGTTCTGAATTTTTCAATAACATTGTCCAATGGATAGAAGAACCCTTACAATAGACTAATCTCAAGTCCTATGTGCCCCCATCATCCCATGAAAAAAGAGTGAGTAAAGCTGAAGTTTCTTATATCATGCTTAAGCCACCCCCAAAACTAGCTTTAGTCATGAGGCCTCCACCAAACCATATGGGACCCCATGTACTCCAACATTAACTGCCACCTCATCACGATGAGTGAAGGCGTATAAAAATAAATCAGTTTGAGGAGTTAAGAAATAAAGTCTAATCCTTACGAGATGACCAAGTCTATAGCTAATTCATAGACACCAGGAATTACAACTTGATCTGGCTACCAGAGCCAAAGCGAGCAGATGAAGTGGGTTTCAATGACCATCCATATTATTTTCCAAGTCACCAGATACTGGGACACACTATCCAAGAATTATTTGTCTTTAAGGATCTTCTACAAAATATGGTGGATTCTGGGAATGTCAATTTGGGTCCACTTCCAGTATAGGTGGAATATGTCTCCACCTAAAACCCATGAGAGGAAGAGTAATGGAAAACAGTTCCCAGTAAAAAAGAGAAAAAATTGGATAGTAGGAAGACCCAAAAAAATGTCAACCGAGTTCGTGGAACCCTCCAGGTGTAGTTGAAACAACCGACCATGCCCCTGATAGCTCTTGATACAACCCAACCATCATCCTCATCTCCTCAGTCCTCCTAGTTTTAGAAGGGAAGTAAGTAGGATCAAGAATATGGGATTCCACCAAAGCCAAAGCCAGTCCTTACGCTTTCAGACTTCATGCCGATAGACTTGGTACTTCAGGAACCTCCCCTCCAAATGGGACAATGGGCACCATCCTGAATAATAGGACAATGGGTACCACCCCTCCAAATGGGACAATAGGCACCGCCCCACTAAATGGGACAAAGGTCACCATACTACCAAATGGAACAATGAGCATGCCCCACAAAATGGCACCATCAGAAGGAGAAAATCATACATTAACATTTTCACATAAAGGACTAATATTTGGCTCCATTAATGTCATTCACTTGAGGGTACCCTTTTTTGATAGAGACTATGACCATGAACCCAAATTCCCCGTGTCCAACCAGATAGCCGAAGGAAAAGTCCGCAAAGGCCGAGGGTGTCCTGGAAGGTATAATAGCGGAAGAAGTCAAATTCCCATCCATGCCTTAACTCAAACCATTAAAATTGTATAAACTCAGGGAAAGAACCTCCGATAGACACAATGAAAACTGTAATGTTCCTACTCCCCCACTAGATGACTTATGATCGCAATTATCTTAGAGTATCCATTGCAGGAAGAACAAATAACAAATCACCTAAGGAATACATCAGGACAAGTTTGGATAATCACAGAAACTACCGCAGCGCCACCAACCCTTGTAACAGAGGCTGAACCATCTACGTCCAATGCTCAATCTGATAAAGTGCACGAGAAATAGAATCCTTGATCTAGTAAGTTCAGACATTTTGAGCTAAAAAAGTATTTTCTAAGGAAGATATCTTTCATACTGACAAATCTATCAATTTGGGATGCCTTGAGTCTATCTGCATACCATAGGTAGGTGATCATCGAAGCCTTACTAAGCCCCCAGGAAATTGAGGCTAAAGTAGCAGTGGCTAAAGTATATCAGACGAAGACCAATCCCGACAAATTCCATGTCATCATATCCTTTATTGACAAGGATGAAGACACCATCATGCAACGGCACATAAAACCCTTATATTTGGCTATAAAGATAAATGGCATTGATGTATATTGAATTTTCATCAACAACGACTCTGGATTCAACCTCCTATGACTAAAAACACTTCTTCGGTTGGTCTATGATGAAGATAGTTTTACACCCTTCACCACAACTCATTTGGGATATGGAAAAAGCGAGTAGAAGCTATTAGGATGAATCAAGATTAAAACATGGCTTGGAGACATCATGTCTAATTCCGAGTTTATGGTTGTGCGGAAAATTACAACCTTTAAGATCCTGTTAGGGATGCCCAGGATTCATCAGTACGCAACAATTCCATCATCATACCATAAGTGCATCAAATATTGTGCTAATGGAAAAAATGGGACATTGCACGCTGATAAATCCCCATTTGAATCCTGTGGGTCGAATTATATTAATGTCGGGTTCTATGAACTGAAAGAGAAGAAATATTTAGCCAATGACGTTGACGGGATCACTGCCCTGAATGGATTGGAAATGGCTTCCTCTAACCCTCTCCAATAGCTCGGGGAAGAGTAGGAATTACCCATCAACCAAGTTGAATGCATAAGTTCATGCTCAGATACAGACTCAATTGTATGCATGTTTTCTATAATGAGGTAGAATATGATGAAGAAGATGGAAAAGAATAATAATAAAAAAGAAGACATCAATGATTCCCCTCTCACATTTGAAGAAGGTGTCTCTACCATAATCAATGAACTTAGGGAGAAAAAGCTGGGCACCAAATATAGCCCATGACCCACTGTGATTACTGTGGATATGCTTTTCAAGGATATAGAGGCATAATCATCCTTCTAAAAAAATAATCATGATGTGTTTGACTAGAACTACACATAAATGGCAGGACAAGATCATGGGGTCACCACTCATCATCTTTGTCTAACAAAACATCACTAGGGCTAAAAGCAGGAATCCAAAAGGAACCACATGATGAATGCTGCCAAACTAGAGGCTAAAGTTGGAAAGATAATCATATACATCTTCCTGAGGGAAGTCCAATATCTGACCTGTCTTGAAAACATAGTTTCTATCAAAAATAATAACGGTTAGATTAAAATCTTCATCAACTTCAGGGACCTTAATCGGAACTCCCAGGAAGATTATTTTGTGGTCATGATCACAGAATTTTAAATTGATGCAACCGCTGAATATGATGCTCTCTCTTTCATGGGACACTATTCTGGATACAACCAAATCCGAATATCCCAAGGAGATGAAGAATACACTACTTTTAGGGACCCTTAGAGAGTGTTCTGTTACAATGTCATTCTCTTTGGTATAAAAAATGGTGGTGCTACATATCAGCATTTCATGCATCACATTTTCAAGCCCTTCTTGGGAAAATTCATGAAGTGCTATGTTGAAAATCTAGTGGTTAAATCATGACAGCACTCAAACCACCTGACTAATCTTGAAACATTATATAAAATAATTTGACTGCAAAGTTTGAAGATGAATCCTGTAAAGTGTGCCTTGGGCATTACCTCATAGAAATTACAAGGCTTCATCATATTCCATCGTGACATTGATGTCAACCCCAAGGAGACAAAATACATACTTGGTATGTCTCCACCTCATCATATAACTGAGTTGAGAGGTCTCTTGGGGAACCTGGCCTACATCCGGCACTTCATAGCAAACATTGCAGGTAAATGTCTACCTTTCACTAGGTTAATGATGAAATGGGTTACGTATGAGTGGGATAATGATTTCCAAGAAGAATTCAACAATATTAAAATATATCTTCTAATCCCATCAGTGATATGCTTCCAGATGATGGGAGACCACTCATTTTGTACGTAACCACCTTGGTATAGTCATTAGGTGCCTTCCTCACACACAAGAATGATGATGACAATGAAAACAAACTCTATTACCTCAGCTGAACAATGATTGATACTGAGGCCCGATATTCATGAATTGAAAATAACTGCCTAGACATAATCTTCACTATTCAGAAATTCAGGCATTACCAGAAGCACCATAAGGTCCACCTGGTCTCCCACTACAACACGCTCAAATATATCCTCAATCATCCCATTCTAACTAGTTGCCTCTCATGATGGGTAATAATTCTAGAAAATTTTGAAATATAGTATGTTCCCTAGAAGGACATCAAGGTTTTGGTGTTAGAAAACATTCTGGAAGATCACCCCTTAGAAGAAACAACCCCGTTGGATGTCTAACATCCAAATGAAGAAGTGTAATCTGTCCAAGAGTACCCTGAGATATGGGAAATATACATTTTTTTTTCTTCTAGAAGCCTGATAGGGAAAAGGATGGAGGATCCCAAGCTCAAAAAAGTGGGGTTTGGAGTTATACTTGTATGCCCCAAAAGGCCATCATGCCTTACTCCTTCTTGGTTTCCGAGGGATGTACAAATAATGAAGTAGAATTTCATGCCCTTTTAAAGGTCTAGAGCTGGCACAACAAGCATGATCCAAAAACCTAAAGATAAAAGGTTATTCAGATATAGTCATCATGTAGGTCAAGGGTGACTGTGCAATTAAGAAAGAAGTATTTACCCCCATGATAAACCATGTTCGAGAACTGATGGAATAATTTCCATTATAACCAACCCTGACCTATGCCCCCTAGTCACAAAATTCTCATGATGATGCATTGGAAAATTCAGCCACAACCCCAACTGATCCAGATCAGAATGAAATGGTTATTATCAGTACCCACCGTCATATGGTATTTCCATTTATTCATAATAATACAGAGGAGATCGATGAGATTAGCCTTATTTCTAAGCCATATGGTCACAACACCAAATGGAGGAATCCAATTTCAAATTACCTCTGGAGGGGGGAACTCCCACCAGATAGGGCTAGAAGAGAACATATCCAGATATGGGTAGTCAACATTGTCTTGTACAATGGTGTAAACCAAGAAAAGGTTCTCTAAAAATGAGGCCTTCATGGAGTCCTTATCAGGTGATTTTATAGAGAAGAGACTACTTCCATCCTGAAATAAGTTCATGCTGAAGATAGTGCAACACACCAATCGATAACCAATACCTCTTATAAAATTTAAGTCTTAGATATTATTACCCCACTATGATACAAGATTGTTCCATATTCACCATGAATTGTCATTCCTACCACCTTTCTACCAATTTTATTCACCTACCCTCAGAGCTAATTCACATAGCTAAGTACTCCTGAACATTTACCGCCTGGGGGATGGATGTTGTGGGACCATATCCCCCCACCACATCCAAAAAATTCTTGTTCATTCTCATAGAAACCGACTTCTTTTAAAAATGGGTTGAAGTCATGACCCTTAAAGAAGTCATGGAGAAAATCATAATTAACTTTGTGAAGTCCAACACCATTACTAGATTTAGTGTCCCTCATAAAATACTAACGGACAACAAAACTAACTTCTACTCTGCTGATATGGAAAAGTTATACTAGGAGTATGGAATCAAAGCCAACCATTCATCCCGCTACCATGAAGTAGCCAATGAGAATATATATGATTTCAGAAAGAATCTATATAATATACTACACAATATGGTAGATAAATATAAGATATCAGGGCTAGACAATATCTTTCATGATTTATGGGCTTACCGGACCATGACCCTAACTGCCACCCAAGCAACCCCATACAACTATACATGGAAGAGTCGTTTTTTCCTATCAAAATTAAAGTTCCATCACTTCATGTTTCCATTTTCAATCAACTATAAATGGATGAGAAATCCCATAGATGGTATGATGTGTTGGAGTAGCTAGATGAGAAAAGGTTGCACACTTTTCACAATTTGAAAGTCTACCAATATCAGATCACATGAGCCTTCACCAAAAAGGTTCACCTATGATCTTTCCTTGAATGAGAGATAGTGTTGGTCCTTATAACATTGATGATACTCAAGATGAATTCCCCAATGATTGTACCGAAGTGTTAGGGACCATATGTTATACATTGAGACTATTCTAATGGAGAATACTCCTTGATATCAATGGATGAACAACTCATCACAGCTTACACAAATGAAAGGTTTTAGGATAATTACTTTGTGCCACAACAACACCCATTTATGGACCAAACTCTATGACCCTAAACAATGAGTTATTGTCCTAACCACATGATGTTAAACTATAAAGTATTAGTCCCTGCAACATGACACTAAAATGGGATGCATAATGTCTTTGTTGCATGACTCTAAACTACACAACATAGCGTCCAAGCTACAAGATATTAAACCTCATAGCATAAATTATCCTAATAAAATAAAGATAAACTAACCGATCCCTTTAGTAACTACATACATCTCAATACCCATTCATTTTTGGGATACATATCGATGCCTCATTTTTTGATTTTGGTTCATCCCCCAAAATGCCTCTATCATATCCGTAATCTCCCCATATTTACGAGGGAAAAACTTATCACTCCATGTTTCTCACATCGAGTATAACTCACATGAGATTAGGATCACAGTTAAGTATTCCCTTATAGAAACAAATATTGAAAAATATGGTAGACTCAGCATATGTAGCGGGTGAAACTAAAATTTCCCTACTCCTATGTATGATCCAGATCATTACAGGGAATATTATGAACTACATATGGCTTGAGATCTGGCATGGGGTGATATTTTAAGAATCTATCAGGAGGAAAAATTTAGGATTGAATATGGTCCTCACTGTCCCCCACTATGGTTTCCCTCATCTTCATCAATTTTTCAAAGCCTGTGAAAGAGGCATTGTAGCCTACATAGAATGTTCCAAAATCCCACAAAAAGTTAGTCTAATAAAAATTGTTGGATAAATGCCCCAAAAATGGATAATTGACTTAAATGAGTGTTTGAATGGGACTCCACCTACTACTGATAGAAAAAGTATGTGGTATCCATTTCCCATGTGCTATATAAAATGGGGAAGAAATCCCCATGTGCTACATGATACATGGGGATAATCCTTGCATACTTTTATGGTACGCAAAAGCATTATACCATGTGCATCCATAGTATGGGAAAGTCCCATGAGGGGATATCCCAATGAGTATTTTCTAGAGAGCATAACAGTTTTTAGAAAGAAGCAACTACAAACCAAGGCCGTTCCAAGTCCATTTTCAATGTTTCTTTTTAAAAGTGTATGTTCGGATTATTAATGCTTAATGTTCAGTTCACCAGTTCAAGATTAGTGTGCATGACATGCTAAATGTGTAGAATTATCCTACACAAGGGACCAGATATTAGTTTTAAATTCCACAACGAAGTTTACGAAACCCAAAATACAGTTCTCAGGCAGAATAAATTTTAGATATTTTGGTTCATGGCACATACAAAGAGGTCCGCAAATACGAATTTCGCAAAAGAGATGGTGTGAGAAAGTAGAGAAAGATGAGGTAGAATTGATAGAACTTTTCTACATGATAAATGGTAAAAGGAAAATGACTTGGCACCCTATATATAGGTGTGGTCTCCTCCTACCAGACATATCTAATCTACTATGAACCACTTCAGTTCAGGACTACTTCTACATTGGAATTGTCTCTTATTAGTTCCAAATGGACCCATTTACAATGGAGGGAATTTTAAGGGTCTTGAAAACTTTACCAAGAGAAGAAAATACTACCACCATCACTTTACAGAAGGATGAAATCATTCCTAAATGTCTAGTAATGTGAATAAACTCCAATTGAGTTGCAAAATTTGGATAAAACTTGAAGGATTTGAATTTCTCAAAGAGTTTTAAGTGACTTGTGTGCCATCACTGGGAAGGGTTCGTGGGCTGTATGAATGATGAACCATCGGTACACAGAATGACTTGCAAGGAGATGGCCTACCAAGCAATGGCTGGAAAACCTAGGAATCCCTGAACTACATCACTGGTGGAATCCAGCATGCAAAGGACATCCATGTATCTTCTAATGAACTTATATGTTCATGGACGATGAAAATTGGAAGGGTTCCAAGAACTATGACTCGCAAACCACAGCCTCCAAAAACCCCAGTTAACTGAGTCCTCTAAAGATCAAGATATCTCTTCATGGTCTTCTATAAATGGTGTTGCATGCCCATATATATGATTTCCCCAATGCACTATAAAAAAGATCACAAAAAGGAATTGAAAGATATGGACTTAGAAAAAACAAAGGAGACTCTAAAGGCTGTAAGAAATAATTTAGGGAGATTTTCGCTTCAATATCAATCCATTGAAAAAGCCCAAATTGAAAACCACCTTTCCACTGGTATAGCTAGTCACAATCCTTAAAACAAATGAAATTAATAAAAATGGGAGAATTGAAAACCTAATTGGTAAAATTGTGAACCACATATTCATTACGGATGAACTACTCGCGAATGATAGTCTCTATGAACCTCGTTCGAGGGGTGTTCCATGTAGTTTATCGCTATGCATATTTAACCCGGTGTAGGGTACTACATCAGTACGTGGATAGAACATGAAGTGGTGTGGCGGACCCCATCCAGGACTGCGTACCATTGTGGTATGTGGGGGTCTATTCCCAAGCCCCCATACTACATCAGTACGTAGCTGACCCCTCTACCTACATACCACTATGGTATTCAGATCTCCCCTCATCCCACATAAGAAAACAGTACGCAACATGGTGAGTCTTTGTGTGTTCATCCCTCTAGCTCCAATATCACCCCTCTATTACCATTCTGTCCTCCATAGCCCCTCCAAGAACCAGTCCACCAACATCAAGACAAAGCTTCCTCCAAATCCAGTAGACCGATATGACCAGATCATTGGGCACATCAACACACTCCTTTTAGTATACATACCAATGGTTAGAGGATTAACTAAGGCTCTCCCCATAATGTTTTGGACTCCAGGGATGTCTGTAAGTATACATTCCCATTGTAACCCAAAGACCAACAATGATATGCTGAAGTAAACCTTTATTTTCTAGTGATTAAAGATGATCACTTGCTCTTCCATTCAATGAGGAATGATGATCAGTCGAAATAATCATGTTTTCTTCACCATTTTATGAGAGGTGACATTATTCACCTATCCTAGAATGTGTTTCGCGGCACTCCCATTGGGGTAAGTTCCCAATATTCTGAGTATCAAGCCGCATGACCTCTAATGTCATCCCAAATTGAAGGGTTCATTACCCCGAACTCTCTTCCATAGTTTCCCAAAACTATTCCAGTGTAGGCCCACCCTCTCCCATTAGTGGGAGAGGAGGTGTGTGGTTGGTTGGATCTCTCACATCATCTTGTTTCTCACAGTGAGTATGAATCACATGGGATTGCAGATTTGTGATGATATCAATATTCAAAAAACTGACCCGTCTTGAACAACAAGAACTCTGATTTCTAGTCACACCAGAATACATAGGATGCCTCCTTGAAGTCCTGAGGTCAAAAGGGTTCCATTCTAAAAGGGTTTACCCAATCATGTCCTCAAAAATGGGCCTCTCCCATGCGTAATCCCCATGCTTCCCAAACTACGTGGGATATGATTCCTCTCCCAAGGATATGTAGGAATCCCATCATATGGGTCTGATCCCAATATCAAATTACCTTCCATCACCACTAGAGGAAAATAAATCTAGAGTGTCTTATTGCATGGCTTAAGTCATCATTACCTTCATAGCATCAGATTAATGTTTGCATATAATGATCCTGTAAACCAGGGGTAGCCCATGGACACACTATTATGGAATGAACCAAGGATTCACAAACATATGAACATGACTTAAATATTTAAGAGAGTCCCAGAATAGAAAATAATCCCCCCCCCAAAGGGTGTGGTGAGCCTGAACTCCCATACTCTCGACCAATGGAGTACTAAATGATCATTGGCCAAATCATCATCCAAAAAGCACATGCCTTTGGAAATAAGGTCCATGAATCATGGATACCAGGGTCGTTGGGTGTTTCTAGCTCCATGAATAAACCTACTGGAGACCATCCAAGGAAGTTATATACTATGAGGACCGATTTCAAAAATACTTTACCTCATGCAATCGCCAATTGGGACCATTTGAATGTGTCACCTTCCTCGAAATATAGAAGGGATAGACTGCCCAGTCCCCATGAGATCAATAAAAACTTCCTTTAATGGATGATGATGTAGATCATGTTGAAACATAAATGGTGATGTGGAAGTTTCTATAATTATGGACAAATTCTTGTCAACCATTGGACCATTCTAAATTTTCCTTAACCATTCTACCACGTCACCTCAGGCAGAAATAGTGATACACACCCATATTCATGGGTAATAAATATATAAATATATATATACCCTCCTTTTATTTATTCCCTCATGGAGGGGAGAATATCTAAATTGAAACTAGCGGTATTTAAATTTATATGTATATGTGCATATTCATGTAAGAATAAAACGAGTGTCGCTCTTCTTCTATGAAACATTGGGGGTGGATTTAGATTTACATCATAAAAAATGTGCTTTGCGGTAGTTTATTTATTCTCATACCTTTAATTTTAATTCCATGCTTTCTTGATTGTTTAAAAAAATGTGTTTTTACCATTATATATTTTCTATGAAAAGTGGATTTTAATTCTTGGAAGTGAATTTTCACTTGCATCCCATGTTTTACCTAAGCTTCTAATATAGGATACCTTTTTATGCATATTTTCTATCTTTTTTGGAGATTCTTTTACTTAAAGTGTTTAATTAGTTTTCCAAATGAAAGTCATTTCTCAATTTTAATGTGATAAGGCCCTATTAGAACATTTAATTATTTTATGGAAATGGAAACCCCCTTTTAAGTCATTAAAATCGTATTTTAAATGTGTTTTTTGATAAATGTGTGATATTTAAGTTGTGCAAGTAATGAATCTTGTGATTTTTTGGGCCTTTTGGAAAGTTACAAGGGGTTGTTCTTAAGAAGAGAGTTCGTAGGTGGGATAGTGGATGTTGGTGTTTAGTAAATATTTGTGAAATTTTAAAATATTCTATCTTGATGAAAAGATCAGCTTAATTTAGGACTGGAACATTGGAATTTTGGGTATCTAGGTGGGAATTCTAGGTCTAGAAATCTTGGTGATTCGAAAATACTGAGTCCTGATCACCCTAGAAAGATTATGTTACAACACTAACTAAACTATAGTGGTGTGGATTGGTTGGCTCAAGAAAGAGAATATAAATTCCTATCCATACTCCATCACCGATAGAATGAGTATTATAGGAGCCCAACTAACCAAGTTTATTATGTATTTCCCATGGTTCTTGCTATCATTTACCAAAAATTTTCTATTGTACTATTTTACTAAATTATTTATGAACAATTTTCTTTTTAATTCAAAAATAATGAAAAATGTGATTTGCTTTTCACTATTTTGTATAACCTAATGAAATGATTCCATTACTGCATTCTCATTTATATAAATATGTTTTTGAAAAATTTAATTACCCATTAAAAATGTTTTCAAGGTAAAACAGAAAAAATGGTTTTCAGATGCTCTATCATGATACTTTTTTTGAAGTGGATAAAAAAACTCCTTTTGTTTATTTATATCTTCAAACTAGAATGATATATCTTTATTTTTATTGGTAAGCCATATGTAATATTTTATTAGGGAATGAATATTTAGTTTTAATTATCTTTCCTATAGATCTATCTTTGTTTTTAGATTTTTTTTCTCCTTCCTACTCAGAATCGGTCAATGTGGGGCGACATTGTTTCAATGGTTTATGGTGACCTATGGGGTCCCTTGAAGGTATGCTTGGTTTTATTTCTTTTCCACTATTGATAAAATATTACTAGTTTGGTTTTTTTATTTATTTATCTATATTTCATGGTATAAATCATTACTAACTAAGTATTCATGATGCATAGAATTATTTCCAACCCGAGAGGATCTGGAATGCCTCTTGAACCATGTTGATCGTCGTCTCGGGTGACCTGTTCGGGTTGACCGGGGCTTGTTCGTGAATTGGTGTTGAAGATAACCAAAATTCCAAGTACATGGCGTGTACTTTGAATAAATGATGTGTATTCATTATACGATGTTTAAATTTCCGGGGTACGTTAATTAATAGAATTTAATGATCTTTCTCTAGAAGGGATATCCTGGGCATTACATGATATTTAAAGCATTTACACACCGTGTAAATTTTTGGGGTTAATTTTTAAAAGAAGTGGTAAGGACTCATTTTAGAAAGAATCCCTCTTCTCTCTTATAAAGGATTTTAAGGAGAAGCCCTTTTGATTCCAAATCCTAGTCTTTGATGATGTTTCTTCATCCAACCACTTATTCAACTTCTGATTATCTCGTTGGATGTTTATCTTTAATTTCATCACTAAATAGGTTAGTTTATTAATTTACCTTTATATTGAAGATTCTATTTTTGTTCAAGCACTTATGAATTATTTTTAGGGGTTTTATCCATTATTCTGTTTTCTTTTGATCAGGGCTAAGTTATGAGTTGTTACTATATGATTATTCTACAATGGGTTTACGATAGGTAATTTATAACATTTCCATATTGGTTGTTTAATATCAAGATGAAATTTTGTCGCATGCCATACATTCTAAAAATTGATCTTAAATTTATTAAATTAAATGATTAAATTTTTAAAACCTAATTAGGATTCTTACATAGTACCATTATATGGTTGTATTTCATTCACCTCAACCTGAACCACCTATGAGGTGTTTTTGAGTATATGACCTCTGATTTACCACCCTGTTGGGTGTGTGTGTTCTCTCCTTTGGTAGAGGGGGCCTTATTGAATTAAATGAGATATTTTTAGTGGGTTTTATTCAACCTTTTCCATTTGGTTACATTTTTTTAAAATTAATGAATGTATTGAATGGTAATCAAAAAATGGGTATAAAATGATTAATGAATTGTTTAATAATTTGAATTACTTATAAATTTATACTCCTTGGATTAAGAATACTTTAATCCCATGGACATTTCTACTCCATGGATTAGGATTACTTTGGATGCATTGGACATTTCTACTCTTAGGATCTAGCTTTCTTGGACCACCTTGGACATTTATACTCCTTGGGCTCTACTGAATTCTTGATCGACTCTACTATGGATGAGTTCCATGGAATCGAGGTGATGCCTTAGTAATGAACCTTTGATCCATACCATGTAGTCCAGAAAATGGATTAAAAAGAATAGGCTAAAGAGGATGCCCTGGACATTTATACTCCTTGGATCTGGCCTGTGGGTTCTGATAGTTGATTACATTGCATAGGCCATTGTGGATTGTTTTTCCATGTTATATAGATAACATGTGTTTATGGTTTGTTGATTAAAGTTGAACCTTGTTATGGGTGATGTCTAATTTTTGAAAGGAAAGACATTTTCACTTCAACATTTATCACTTTATATCTATTATATATTACGCATTTTTTTGGCTATATACACAAATTCGATTTTTTATAGAAACTGTTGTTGGTGGGATACTATTTTTTATCTCACTCCCTATTCGAGACATCATTGGGTACCCAGAAAAACATCATGGAGGTAGTTAGGGACCTTGGAATACAACCACATTATAATGTTTGATTTTATAATTTCATCGGAGAAGGGAAGCACAAGACTGATCTATGCTCGTGATGCGATGTGGTGATAGTTATTTTTTTGTTTTGTACTTTTGATACTTCTATTATATTGGATTTCTATTTCCTTGTAGTTACTGCCTTTTTATATAGAGACATGACATGTTCATCATATTCTATATGACACAACTTTTCATCTTGTATATTTATCTGATATGGATGTTATATTATCCTGTTACTTCTTGGTATTTTGGCTTCTGTTATTGACTATTTTTGTTATACTGATGTGCTACACTTAGATCAATAGGGTATAGTCTCCCCACTATTCCACCATAGACCTTCATTTCTTGTCAGAAAGCCTTTGGTGTACGGGAAGGTACACGTGAGGTCATGTGACCCACCAGCCCGGGATACCATTCAGTGGGTCATGGGTCGGTATGTTACAACCTAAAAACTATAAACCCCTAAAAACCTCAGAATACCCTAAATCCCCGTAAAACCTCTAAAAATTCACTAAAAACTATAAAACCTCTTTGAAACCCAAAAATATAAAAAAACTCTAAAAAAATTAAAAATATTAGACAACTAAAAAACCATAAATCCCTAAAAATCCCTAAAATCCCTAAAAACCATAAAAATCAATAAAAATCCATAAAGACCCTAAAAATGTAAAAGACAATAAAAACCATGGAAAACCCCTAAAACCCATAAAAACCTAAAAACAATTAAAAACCCTAAAAACCACTATTTCTCCTCAAAATATCTAAAATATCTAAAAATATTAAAAATATTAAAAAATCCCTAAAATTTCTTAAAAATGTAAAGACCCAAAAAACCCTAAAAAACCCCTAACAAATCCATAAAAACATAAAAAATAATAAAAACCCATAAAAATAAAAAAATGATAAAAACCATATTAAGACCCTAAAAACCACAAAACCCCTAAAAATATAAAAAACCAATAAAACACTAAAAACCTCTAAAAACTATGAAGACCACTTAAACCCCTAAAAACATTAAAAACTGTTAAAAAATTTAAATAACCTCAAAAAACTCAAAAATATTCCAAATTCCACCATAAAATCAAGGAAAAACCTAAAAAACCTAAAAAACCCAAATACCCTAAAATACCCAAAAACCCTAAAAATAAAAAAAACCTGAATATACCAAGAATCCCAAAAATCATAAAAAATCCCTAAATAACCTAAAAACCCACTAGATAACCTTAAAAACCAAAAAACACTTAAAACCCCTAAGAACCAAAAAATGCTAAAACCATAAAAGACCCTAAAACCCCTAAATAAGCCTAAAACCCCTAAAAACCTAAAAACCTTAAAAACACATAAAACCAATAACAAACTGAAGAACCAATAAAAACTCTAAAAACATTTTAAACCTCTAAAAATCTTAAAAACAATAAAAAACATGAAAAAGACAAAAAAATAAATAAAAAGACCTTATACCCCAAAAAACAATAAACCCCAAAAAACTGAAAAAACCATAAAAATCCCTAAAATCCCTAACAGATATAAAAATCAAAAGAGGCATAAAATCCCTAAAAACTAAAAAACCTAAAACCTTGAAAAACCTAAAAAAACTTAAAAACATAAACAAACATTAAACCCCAAAAACCAAAAAAAATATAGAAACCATAACCAATATGAAAATCTTAAAAACCCTAAAAATCCCTAACAACACTAAAAAACCTAAAAATACATAAAAATACCTAAAAACATAAAAAACCCTAAAAACCGTGAAAACCATATGAGAACCATATAAATAAAAAAACTCATAAAATCCATAAGAAACCTAAAAACTACTAAAAACTGTAAGAAATCCCTAAACAACCCATATACTAAAAAAGACCTTAAAACCTCCAAAAAACCATAAAAACACTAAAGCCTTAATGATACATAAAAGCCCATAAAAACCCACAAGAATTAAAAAAAAATATCTAAACCACTTAAAACATTAAAAATTCTAAAACCCCACTAAAACACCAAAAAACTCAAAAAAATCCCAAAAAACATAAAAACCCCATAAAAACCCTAAAACCCTAAAAACATTGAAAACCCTCAAAATTCCAAAAAACTATAAAACCCATAAAAATCGTAAAATCCCCCCAGAAAACACTAAAAACTAAAAAACACCCTAAAAAACATCAGAAAAACATAAAAACATAAAAAATATTAAACCCAAAAAAACAAAAAAAAATGCTAAAAACGTTAAAAAATCCTAAACACCTCAAAATATCTAAAAAAAATAAAATTCATAAATATCATAAATTATCCCAGAAAATAAATAAAAACATAAAAAACATAAAAACCCAAAAGTACTCTAAAAACCCATAAAACCTAATAACACTTCAAACCACTAAAAAAACTAAAAACCCCCTAAAAACTATAAAAAACCCCTAAAACCATAAAAACCTTAAATAATTCACAAAACAATGAAAACCCAATAAACCCATTATAATGTTTAAAAACACTAAAATTCCATTAATCCTCTAAAATCTAATAAACCCTAAAAACCCAAAAAAAACCATAAGAACTCTAAAAACCCTAAACATCATAAAAACACTCAAAATCCCTAAAAACCCATAAAAATACTAAAAAGAACTAAAAAACCCTAAAAAATTTTAAAAACATAAAAAAAACCATAAAAACCTTAATAAAACCATAAAAACCTAACAACACATAAAACCTCTAAAACCTAAAAATGCAGAAAATTCTAAAAACCCCTAAAAACTGTAAAAACTCTACTAATTATAAAACCCTATAAAATCGGAAAAAACATAAAAACCCATAAAAACCCACTAAAAAATCTAAAAATTATTTAAACACATAAAAATGATAAAAATTTAAAAAACATTTAGAACACTAAAAAACTAAAAAACCCCAAAAAACCCAAAAAACCATAAAATCCCAAAAAATCATTAAAATTCAAAATATCCTTAAATAATAATAAAATTCCAAAAAATACCTAAAAATCCTTAAAAAAAGAAAACCCCTATAATCCCTAAAAACCCTTAAGAAATCCTTAAATACCTAAATACAAATAAAACACCAGAAAAACCTAAAAAGTTAAAAAACCTTAAAAGACCCTAAAACCCCTAAAACCCTAAAGGCCATAAAAACCCATAAAAACCTTAAAAAGCCTAAACCCCTGAAAACCTCTAAAAACTCTAAAAACCCATTAAACACCTAAGAAAATTAATAACACTACAAAACCTAAAGACTCAAAAAAACCCTAATGCCAAAAAACCATAAAAACCTTAAATACCCACAAAACCCTTATATCCCTAAAAAGCTTAAAAACCATAAAAATCCTTAAAAAACCCTAAAATCCCTAAAAATGTAAAAATCCCTGAAATCCCTAAAAAATAATAAAAACCATAAAAAAAATAATACCAAAAAAACCTAAAAAATGATAAAACCCAAAAAACCAAAAAACCCTCAAAATCCCTAAAAACCCATAAAAAGTTGAAAATCCCTAAAAAACACTTAAAACGTAAAACCCCTAAAGAAAAAAAAACCATAAGAAAACCATAAAAACCTAAAAACACTTAAAACACATAAAAACCTAAAAGAACTGTCAAAACCCTAAAAGAACCTAGAAAATTTAAATTACCCTAAAAACCTTTAAAACCCTAAAAACTCAAAAAACATTAAAATACCACTAAAAATATTACAACCCATTTAAACCCCTAAAAATGTAACATATTATAAAAACACATAAAAACACTTAAAAATAATAAAAACCATAAATTAACCCTAGATTCAAAAAACCATAAATACTATAGAAACCCTAAAACCCCTCAATGTCCCTAAAACCCCTAAAAACCAATAAAAATATTTAGAAAAATTTAAAATACCAAATAACCTAAAAAACAATAAAACACTTGAAAATGCCAATGAAAACCATAAAAACCTAAAACAATAAAACCCCTAAAAACACTAAAACACTAAAACCCTACAACCCTAAAAACCCTAAAAATCATAAAACCCCTAAAACCATAAAAACAATAAAAAATGATAAAAACCCTAAAACCCGCTAAAAATAAAAAAAACACTTTAAACCCATAAAAATATAAAAACCTATAAAAAATCATAAAACACAAATAACTTAAAAAACTGTAAAGACCTTAAAAAATCCTTAAAAACCATAAAATCCATAAAAACCCATAAAAAACCAAAAAAAATAACCATTGATCCCTAAAAATCCCAAATAATATAAAATCCCTAAATACCATGAAAACCAATAAGAAAAACATAAAAAACTAAAAAAACATAAAACCCTTAAAAACACAAAAAACGCTAAAAACCCAATAACCCTAAAAACATTAAAACCCCATTAAACACTTAAAGAACCCATAAAACCCCATAAAAACCCTTCAACCCACTAAAACTCTAAAAAAATATAAACCCCTAAAAGGGATAAAAAAATCTAAAAAACCTTAAAAAACCTAAAAACAAAAAAACCCTGAAACCCCAAAAAAACCATAAAAACCCAAAAAACAAAAAAAACTCTCAAAATCCTTAAGACCCCTAAAAACCGAAAAAATAAATAAAAAATCCCTAATAATATATAAAAATTTTAAACCCCTAAAAACCTTGAAAACACTAAGAAAACCATAAAAATATAAACACACTTTACCCTTAAAAACCTAAAAATGATAAAATCTTTAAAAGACACTAAAACCCTAAAAACACATAAAACCCGTTAAATCCACTATAAACATTATAAAAGTATAAAAACCCATAAAACCCTAAAAACACACTAAAACACAACCCCCTATATGTCCAAAACTCTAAAATCCTTAAAAAGCCTAAAAAATCAGAAAATTATTAAAAGTAAAACGAACATAAGAACCCAAAGAATCCTAAAAACCCTAAATTCCCTAAAATACAATAAAATCCTAAAAACTATATAAATACTATAAAATCCCTAAAAAATCTTTAAAATGTAACAAAAACTAAAAACCCTGATATTCCAAAATAATACCTTAAAAACCTAAAAACATTTAAAATCCCTAAAAACATAAAAAACACTAAAAACCCTAAGCCCACCTAAATAATAATAAAAACCATAAAAACCCTATAACCTTGTAAAATACATAAAAATCAATAAATATACAAAAAACCCTAAAACCCCCTTAAACTCAAAAACTACTTTAAACCTATAAAAACATTAAAAAACACTAAAAACGGTAATCCACTTAAAAACTCAAAGAAAATCCCTAAAAAACAATAAAGACCCTAAACCCCTAAAAAACCTAAACACACTCAAAATCCCTAAATTTTTTTAATATAATAAAAATACTTAAAAATGAATTAATTTCCTAAAAATTAGAAAAACCCTATAACCCTGAAAAAACCCTATGAAATCCCGAAAAAACCAAAAATGATATAAAACCCCTAAAAACCAAAAAATGATAAAAACCATAAAAAAACTAACACCCAATAAAAACTCAAATACCACAAAAAAATATAAATATAATTTAAACCCCTAAAACATAATGAATCTATAAAAAATCTTAAAATCTATAAAAAACTAATAAAAACACTAAAAACCCAAAAAAACAGTAAATACACTAAAAACCATCAAAATCCCTAAAAACCTTAAAAAACATAAAAATCTTAAAAATTTCCTAAGTATCCATAAAAATGTTAAAAAACCAAAAAATAATGAAAAAATATAAGAAATTTTAACAACATAAAAATAGTTAAAACCCATACAAACCATAAAAACACAAAAAATCCTTAAAAACCCTAAAAAACATAAAACCATAAACCCCCTAAGACCTTAGAAACACTAAAAAACCAAAAGCCTAAAAACCCACTAAAAAAATAAAAACACTTTAATCCCATTAAACCCATTAAAATGATAAAATATCTAAGAAACTGTAAAAACCCGAAAAAATAAAAAAACCCCTAAAAATCATAAAAACACCGAATACCTCAAGATCCATAGAAACTCGAAAAATCCATTAAATCCTGAAAAAAACTAGAACCCCAAGTAATTTAAAAAACCCTAAAAATTGAAAACCCCTAAGAAAATCTTTAAACCCTAAGAACACTTAAAATAACTAAAAACCCTATAAAACTGTTAACCTTGAAAAACTCCAAAAACCATAAAACCCTGAAAACCCTCAAAATACCTAAAAACCCTAAAAACCATAAAGATATTAAAATACCTAAAAATCCCTAAATATGAAAAAAATAAAAACCCTGAAGAATCCAAATAAAACCAAAAAAACCGAAAAACACTTCAATCACCTAAAAACCTAAAAAAATGCTAAAACCCATAAACCCCTAAAAACCATAAATCCCCCCAAAACATAAAAAAATAAAATATTAAAACAAACCTAAAAACCACTAATAACTCTAAAACCCCTTCAGACCCCTAAATAATAAAAATTCCATAAAACCTAAAATCCCTAAAATCTTTGAAAAAATGGTTAACCCCCAAACAATATAAAATAAAATAAAAAACATAAACCCCAAAAATTCTTAAAAACTCTAAAAACCCATAAAAATCCTAAAAAATCACTAAAAATCCAAAAACAAAAAAAAACATAAAAATTTGAAAACCCATAAGATAACCTTAAAAACGTAACAAAAGTTACACCACCTGAAAAACCTAAGAGAAACTAAAAACATAAAAAACTCTATAATCCATAAAAACCCTAAAACCTCATAAAACCTCTAAAAACCATAAACCCCATAAAAATCCATAAAAACCCATAAATCACGAAGAACTATAAAACCCTTTTAAACCCAAAAATATTAAAAAAACTAAAAATCCTTAAAGACCCTAACAACATGGAAAACCCCCAAAATTCCAAAAAACCATAATAAACCATGAAAATACCAAAAAAGATATAAAAATCCCTAAAAATTTAAAAAACACTACAAACCATGAAAACCCTAAGAAAACCATAAAAATATAAAAACACTTAAACCCCCTAAAAAACTAAAAAATAAAAAAAAACCGTAAAATAATCAAAATACCTAAAAAATCTTAAAAACCATAAAATAATATAAAATATATAAAAATGTAAAACCCATAAAACCCTTTAAATAAATTAAAAAATTAATAAAAACCTAAAATTTATTAAAACCCCAATGAAACCAAAAAAATCTCTAAAAACCCTTAAACCCCTAGACACTAAGTACCCTTGAAACCCAAAAAACCATAAACCCTTGAAAATTATTGAAAACCCTAAAAACCCATAAAAACCCTAAAAACCACTAAAAACTCTAAAACACATTATTCCCCAAAAAATATTAAAAAATTAAAAAAACAATAAAAACCCTAAAAACTCAAAACTCCCTACAAATAAAAAAAAATAAACACTAAAAACCATTAAACCCCAAAAAACCCCAAAACCCTACTAAAACCTTAAATACCATAAATATCCTAAAAAGGCTTAAAAATCCCTAAACATGTATAAACCCCCCAAAACCCATAAAAACCCCAAAACCCAAAAAACCTAAAAAACCAAAAAATACATGAAAATATTAAAAATCTAAAAAACTAAAAAACATAAAAAACATTAGATCCATAAACAAACCATAAAAACCCTAAAAAAAATAAATACCCAGAAACTCCTAAAAAGATTACAGAAATGAAAACCACACAAAACCCCATAAAACCACTATAAACTCTAAAAACCATTAAATTCCAAAAAATGATAGAATAAATTTAAAAAAATTAGAACCTAAAAATGAAAATACCCTGAAAATCCTAACCACCCATAAAACCCCAAAAAAATCCCAAAAATCATCAAAATCACTAAAAACCCTAAATGTCCTAAAAATCATAAAAAATCCATAAAAATTAATAACAAAATAAAAAACTATAAAAAACTGACAAACCCTTTGATGAATATAGAAACCAAAAAGCAATTAAACACACTTAAAAACCTAAATTTTTTTAAAAACCTAACCAAACCTTAAAAACCTAAAAAGGATAAAACCCATTAAAAATTTAAAACCATAAAATCCCATAAAACACTAAGAAACAACTAAAAACCCTAAATTCTATTTAAGAGTCCAAAAACAATAGAAAACTCCAAAAACATGAAAAATCCTAAAATCTCTGAAAACCCCTAAAAACCCTAAAAACCATTTAAACCTCAAAAACCCTCAAAATCTCCAAAACACAAGACGATAATAAAAATTATAAGAAATTGCTAAAATATCTTAAAACATAAAACCCTAAAAACCCTAAAATACTGGAAAAAAACATAGAAACCTAAAAACACTTAAAACACTTTAAAATCTAAAAAATGAAAAAAAAACATTATAAACCCTAAAAACGTAAAAAAACTAAGAAAACTAGAAAGCATAATTTTTTTAAAACCCCATATAAATTCTAAAACCACTTAAAACACTTAAAACTATTTAAACTACTATAAATGTTAAAAACTCTAAAAAACATAAAAATCCTAAAAACTCAAAAAAACCCCTACAAACCCTAAAAACCTGAAAATGACCCAAAAACCTCAAAATCCCTTCATACCCAAAAAACCGAAAAGAAATTATATAAAATTCGTAAAAATAAATAAAAACATAAAAACTAATAGAATACCAGAAAAACCCCCTATGAAAAACATAAAAAACATTCATAACATAAAAACTCAAAAAAGCATAAAAATTGCTAAAAACCCTAAATAACCCCAAAACCTCCAAATAACCATATACACCCTAAAAATACATAAAAATTCTAAAACCCGATGAAAATCCTAAAAACCCTAAAAATACATAGAAATTTAAAAACTCTATAAACCCTAAACACCCAGAAAACCCCTATGAAAACATTAAAAAACACATAAAATCCCTAACAATCCAATAAATGATAAACCCCTAAAAGTTCTTAAAAACCCAGAATAGCATAAATCAAATAAAACCATAAGACCACTAAAAACTCAAAAAAAACCCCAAACCACTAAAAACTCTGCAAATCCTTTAAACCCCTAAAACATTAAAAAACTCTGAAAAACATAAGAACCCTAAAAAACTAAAAAAATCCCCAAAAATCTAAAAGAACCACAAAACCTTAAAATCCCTAAAATCCCTAAAACCCTAAACCCCACTAAACCCCCTAAAATACCTAAAAAGAATAAAAATCCTTAAAAATCCTTAAAAATATCTAAAAATGTATAAATCTATAAAACTCGAAAAACCCCTAAGAAACACTAAATAACCATAAAACTCATAAACCACTAAAAATTGTAAAAAAATTATAAAATTAATAACAGAACCTAAAAACCAGAAAAACCCTAAAAACATTAAAAACCTTAAAAAACCAAAAAAAATTCCTAAAAGCACACAAAAAACTCTACAACCCCATTAAACCCATAAAAATGTTAAAAAAATCTAAAAACCATAGAAACACCTTAAAAATTAAAAAATACCATAAAAAACCAAAAAACCATTAAAAGAATAAAAACCATGAAAACACCCTCAAAATCCTTAAAACCCTAAAAACATAAAAACAATGAAAAAGACCAAAAATATTTAGAAACATAAAAAACCAAAAAATCTCTATGATAATCCAAATAAAACCTTAAAAATTAAAAAATACTTAAAACTAATAAAAACACTAAAAATCCTGAATACATTAAAAATTGTAAAAGCTAAATAACCTAAAAACATTAAAAACTTCTAGAATCCACTAAAAACCATTAAACCCTTCTAAATACTCTAAAACCATTTAAACACATAAAAAAAATTAAAAACTCTAAAAACCCTTAAAACCCTAAAAAACCGCATCAAAACCCAAAAAACCATAAAACCCCCAAAAAAACCCACCTAAATGCCCTCAAAATCCCCAAAACTGTCAAAGACTATAAAATCCTAAAAAATCCCTAAAAATCCCTAAAAATGTAATAAACCATAAATCCCTCAAAAATCCTAAAAAAACCCTAAAAATTTAAAAACACTAAAAACCGTCAAAAGGAATTAAAAATGCTACAAACCCTAAAAACCCTAAGAAACCTAAAACCCCTAAAAACCAAAAAACCAAAAACCATAAAAAAACCGAAAAAACCATAAAAAACCTATACACCAATTAAAATGCTAAATCCCTTTAAACCCAAAAAAAAATTAAGAACTCCAAAAACATTTAACCCTTAAAAACTAAAAAAAACTAAAACCCCAAAAAGACAATAAAAACAATAAAACCACTTAATACCATAAAAACCATTAAAATCCTAAAAAACCCAAAAAAAATCCTAAAATAAAAAAAATCACTAAAAATATAAAAAACCTAAAAAAATATAAAAAAATTTCAAATACCAAAAAACCCTTAAAACACATAAAAACCCAAAAACCACTAAAAACCCTAAACCTCCCAAAACTATATAATCAATAAAATCATAAAACTCTAAAACCATTAAAACCCATAAAACCCCTAAAACCCACTAAAACTATAAAAACCTTCTAAACTAAAAAAACCTTAAAAGCATAAAAATACATAAAAACCATAAATTTGGGTGGCTGGGAATAGCCCGGCCCTCACATCTTCCTTTCCCTAGAAACCCTAACAGTAATAAAAACCCAAAAATCTGCAAAAAAAACATAAAAAAACCCTAAAAACCCAAAAAACTCACTAAAAACACTAAAATCCATTTAAACCCCTAAAAATATTAAAAACACTACAAATCCATTAAAACACTAAAAAATTAAAAAAAATAATTAAAAACAAACAAAAAACTAACAACCACCTAAAAAACCCTAAAACCCCTCAAATTATTTAAAAATCATAAAACCATTAAAATCCTAATAATCCCTAAAACTCAATAAAAACTTAAAATACCCAAAAACCCTAAAAAACATGAAAGCACATAAAAACCTCAAAATAATAAAAACACATAAAACCCAAATAAACTTAAAAACACCAAAACCCTAAAAAGTCCTAACAAACCCAAAAACCCAAAAAAACCCAAAAAACCCCCCAAACCATAAAAAACATAAAACCCCATTAAACCCCAAAAATAAATACACACTATAAAAACCCATTAAACCCTTAAAAATGTGGAAAAACACTAAAACGTCTTAAAACCCTCCAAAATGAAAAAGAACACTAAAACCCCATAAAAAAATAAAAACCCTAAAACCCTAAAACACCATAAAACCATCAAATTCTGTAAAACCCTAACACACCATTAAAATTATAAAAATACCTTAAAAAACTAAAAAAGTAATAACCACTAAAATCCTTAAAAATAAATAAGAAAGCCATAAAAAAATAAAACACTTTACACCCTTAAAAACCTTAAAAACACTAAATACCCTAAAACCAAAAAAACCATAAAACCCCTAGAAACCATAAAAAACTAAAAAACTAAAAAACACTAAAAAATATTAAAAACATTTAAACCCATTTAAATGCATAAAAATCATTAAAAATCCTAAAAAACTTAAATATTAATGATATTAAAAAACCAACCGCCCCCCCCCCCCAAACCCAATAAAACACAAAAAATATTAAAACCTCAAATACCCCTAAAAATACCTAAAAACTTAAAAAAATCCAAAAAAACAAAAAAATATGTAAATTCATCAAAAGCCTAAAAACCATAGAAATCTCTCAGAGAACCATAAAAACAATAAAATACATAAAACCCTTAAAAATATAAAAAAGGATAAAAACCCAAAAAAACAAAATATCCCTAAAAACCCTAAAAACATTTAAAATCCCCCAAACCTATAAAACCCCTACAAAACTACTAAAAACTCTAGAAAATTTAAAACCCCTAAAAACATTAAAAACTATAAAAACGAAAAAAACCCTAACAACCCATAAAACATTAAAATTCGAAAAACCCTAAAATCCTTAAAATCCTCAAAACTGAAAATATCATAAGAATCCTAAAAATCCCTAAAAAAATCCCTAAAAATCCCTAAAAACATAAAAACCACTACAAACCCTGCTAACTGTAAATAAACATTTTGAAATATAAAAATACTTAAAATCTAAAAAATATAAATATCATTAAAAACCCTATAAACCATAAAAATCCAAAAAATACTGAAAATTGAAAATAACACTGAACCCATAAAAACCTTAAGAAAACATTAAAAACCTAAAAACACATAAAACCCTTAAAATCATAAAAAAGTATAAAAACCATAAACAACACTAAAGACCAAAACAACTTTAAAAAAACCTAAAAACCAGAAAAAACATAAAAACCATAAAAAACCCTAAAAACCATAAACACAACTAAAACTCAAAAAATACTTTAAACCCCTAAAAAGTTTAAAAAACTCAAAAAACCATTATAAATAACAAAAAACTCAAAAAACCATAAAAGAACTATAAAACTCTAAATCCCCAAAAAACCAAAAAACCATCAATTTTGAATAAACTATAAAACCCATAAAAATCCTACAAAAGAGAAAAAAATCCCTAAAAACATAAAAATACCAAAAAACCATGAAGGACCCTATGAAATGCTTAAAAACAAAAAAAAAACACCTAAAAACCCCTAAAACACCTAAAAATCAAAAAATTCTAAAAACCCTAAGAAACCTTAAAGGCCCTAAAAACTATAAAATACATCAAAAACCTAATAAAATTTAAAAACCTTTAAAACCACTAAAAACCAAAAAACCCCTAAAACCCTAAATCTCCTCAGAATCCCTAAAATACATAAGAAAGCAGAAAAACTATACTATTCCTTAAAAATATCTAAATAAAATAAAAAAACACAAACAGCCCTGAAAACCCCTAAGAAAACCAAAAAAACTAAAAAATCATAAAACTCATAAAAATATAAAAATTATCAAAATCCTAAAATAAATAAACCCCACAAACCCCACAAACCTTAGAAACCTTATAAGTCCCTAAAACAACTAAATACTATAAAAAACATTAAACCCCTAAAGAAGTTAAAAAAAACTCTAAAAAATCATTAAAAACATAAAAAAATCGATAAACCCAAAAACCTAAAACCACCATAAATCCCTAAGAAACCCAGAAAACCCTATATCCCTCAAAATCCATAAAAATAGAAAAAATAATAAAAATAATAAAATTCCCTATAAATTCCAAAAAAATTAATAAAAGGCTAAAAATTCTAAAAAACTGTAAAAAAATTTAAAAACATAAAAACTATTAAAACCCCTTAAAAATAAAAATTAGATTAATTACATAAAACTCATAAAAATCAAGAAAAAACATAAAACCACAACTACCCCTAAAACCCATTAAAACACATGGAAACCATAAAACCACAAAAGTACCTAAAACCCCATTAAACACCTAAACACATTAAAACCTGTAAAAAACCATATAAACACTATAAAACTAAAAAAACTTAATACCAAAAAAACCAAAAAATGAATAAAAACCCCAATAACCCAAAAATCCCTCAAAATCCCTAAAATCCGTAAGAAACAAGAAATGTCCATAAAAATCCCTAAAATCCACAACAGCAGAAAAAACCCTAAAAACCATGAAAAAACCTTAGAAAACCTTATAAATCTAAAAAAAATTAAAACCCCTAAAAAACTTAAAAAATGCTAAAATCCCCTAAAAATTCCTATAAACCATAAATACTATAAAAACTCATAAAATCCTTTAAAACCCTAAAACCACATAAAATCCAGAAAATACCCACAAAGTCCTCTAAGAACCCTTTAAAATCTTAAAAATGTTATACAAATCTAAATATCATTTAATCCCCATAAAAACTCAATTAAACATTAAAATCCCAAAAAATAACATAAAACCCTAAAAACCCTAAAACCCCTCAAAATCCCTAAAAACCATAAAAATCGTAAACAAGACTTAAAAATCCCTAAAAACATAAAAAACCCAAAAAAACCCCTATGAAAACAGTAAAAACCTAAAAACAAATAAAACCCCTAAAACATAAATAACAATAAAAACCTTAAAACCCACTAAAAAAAATAAAAACTATCAATCATTAAGAACCCGACATCGCCATAAAAATAAAAAAACCCTTAAAAATCACAAAAAACCTAAAAACCCATAAAACCCAAGAAAAAAACTAAGAAAACACTAAAAACCAAAAAACACATAAAATTCCTAAAAACCTAAAAAACACTTAAATCCCTAAAAGACCCTAAAATCCTAAAACACCGAAAAACTCTAATACCCCAAAAAACATTAAAAACTACAAAAAACTAGTAGAATAAAAAAACACTAAAAACATTAAAAACCATTTAAACGCCTATAAACACTAAAAAACACAAAAAAACATTAATACCCTAAAAACATAAAAAATTATAAACCCCAAAAAAAACCTCAAAAACCATAAAAACCAAAAAACCCTAAAAATCAATAAAAACACTAAAAACATAAAAATCCAACATAATATCTAGAAATCCCTAAAAACCTAAAAACCCTAATTTTTTTTTTAAGAAAAAAAATACTCTTAAAACAAATTATACCCCTAAAAACAAAAAAAACCATACAAAACACAAAAAATGCCATGGAAAAACCTATACCCTTAAAAAACATAATACCCCATAAAAACCTCAAAACCTCTCAAAACCAATAAAGACCCTAAAAACAATTAAAAACTCTAAAAACCCTTTAAACCCGTAGAAACATTAAAAAATATAAAAAACCATAAAAACCATAAGAAAATAAAAAAAACCCTAAAACCCCAAAAAACACTAAAAACCCTAAACCCCAAGAAACCCTCAAAATCCCTAAAACCCTAAAATACATAAAAATACAAAGAAGCCCTAAAATATTATAAAAAATTAAAATAACCATAAAAGCCTAAAAAACCCTAAAAACAATAATACCTAAAATCATTTGAAACTGCAAAAAACTTACAAAAATGATAAAAACCCAAACCCCCTAAAATTCCAAACAACCAAAAAACCCAAAAAACCAAAAAACCAAAAAACCATTAAAAACCCTCAAACCCATAAAACTCGTAAAACCAATTGAAAACTATAAAAAAATCATAAAACATAAAAAAGCTTTAAAGAATTTTAAAAACCTTCAAACTATAACACATAAAAATCCTAAAACCCCCTAAAACCCCTAAAACCCATAAAAATCCAAAAAAAAATCGTAAAAATCACTAAAAATATAAAAAACTCTAAAGACAATAAGAAACCATTAAAAATATAAAAACACTTAAAATTATAAAAAAACCTAAAAAGCGCTAAATACCATAAAAATACTAAAAAACACAAAAAACATTATAACCCCTAAAAATAATAAAAAATCTTAAAAACCAAAAAAACCCCTAAATACCACTAAATACCATAAAACCCCTTTGAAGAAAAAAGAACATTAAAAAACAATAGAAAACTTTTAAACCATAAAAAACTCAAAAAAATATCAAAAACCCCCCAAAACCCCTAAAACCCATAAAAATCCAAAATAAATCGTAAAAATCACTAAAAATATAAAAACCTCTAAAGACAATAAGAAACCATTAAAAATATAAAAACACTTAAAATTAAAAAAAAACCCTAAAAAGTGGTAAATACCATAAAAAACCTAAAAAACACAAAAAACATTATAACCCCTAAAAATAATAAAAAATCTTAAAAACCCAAAAAAACCCCTAAAGACCACTAAATACCATAAAAACACTTTGAACAAAAAAAATATTAAAAAAAATAGAAAACTTTTAAACAATAAAAAACTCAAAAAAAATATCAAAAACCAAAAAAAAAACCATTAAAACTAAACCCCCCCCCCCAAAACTCTAAAAACATCGAATATCCCTAAAACCCTAAAAAGATTAAAAATCATAAAATTCCCTATAAAACATTAATATCTAAATGAACCTATAAAACTTGAAAACCCCTATGAAATTCATAAAAAATCAAAACACTTAAACCCCTAAAAAACCGAAGAATGTAGAAGCCTAAAAAACCCTTAAAACCAAATAAAGCCCTCAAAACCCTACAAAAATCCAAAAACTACATAAAATCCCTTAAAAACACTAAAACTATAATAAATGTTTAAATTCCCAAAAATGTTAGAAAACAGTAAAAAACCATTAAAACCATAAAAAGTGGAAAAAACCCTAAAATCCTAAAAGAACCAAAAAACCCCTAAGTCGTCAAAATCCAAAAAACCATTAAAACCCCTAGAAACCTTTAGAAAACATTAAAAACCTAAAATAATTAAAACTCAAAAACAACCTAAAAAACTGTAAAACCCCTAAAAACCTACAAACCCTAAACCCATAAAAATTACTAAATACATTAAAAACCAAAAAATTCATATAAATTTTAAACCACGCTAAAAACAATAAAAATAATTTAAACCCATAAAACATTAAAAAACTCTAAAAATAAAAAAAATTAAAACTATTAAACCACTGTAAAACTCCTAAAAGCCCTCAAATCTCAAAAAACCCCAAAAAACACATAAAATCATAAAAAATATAAAAATCCCTAAAACTGTAAAAAAACCTAAAAACCCTAAGAAATCCCTAAAAACCTTAAAACAATTAAAACCAATAAAAAACCTAAAAATTGACAAATACCATAAAAACTCTAAAATCCTTAAAAAACTATAAAACCCATCAAAATCTCTAAAAACCAATACATAACCCTGAAAATCCAAAAAATCCTAAAAAACCCAAAAAACACAAAAACCCATAAAATACTGAAAACCCCTAAAAGAACCTAAAAAATGTAAAAAACACTAAAATCTATAAAAGCCTAAAAAATGATAAAAATAATAAAATACTATAAAACCCTAAAAAAACTAAAAACTATAGTTACACCTATAAACCATGAAAACCCATAAAAACACATAAAACACATTAAATCCATAAAAATTATAAAAACTCTTGCAACCCCTAAAAACATAAAAAACAAGAAAACACCCTAAAAACCCTTAAAAGTCAGAAACAATAATTAAAAAAACAAGAAAACCTTAAAATCACCAAAAACCATAAAAATCCTACCCTTAATATTCCATGAAACCCTAAAAAATCACAGAAATCTTGAAAATCATCAAAAATATCGAATATTTTAAAAAAAATTAAAAGTCTTGAAAACTCCTAAGAAAACATTAAAAACTAAAAAATTCATAAAACTCTTAAAATACCTAACAATAATAAAACCCATTAAAACCCTAAAACCCATTAAAACCCATTAAAACCTATAATAGACCTCAAAACCAATAAAAACTCTAAAACCCCACTAAAATCTCTAAAAAACATTAAACCCCCAAAAAGTTAAAAAAATATTAAAAACATAAAAAACCCTAGAAACTCAAAAAAAAAAGCCCTTAAAAGAGAAAAAACAATAAAAACTCAGAATACCAAAAAAATATAAAACCCCTCAATATCCATAATAGCCTTAAAAATCATAAAAATCCTACAAAAATCCATAAAATTCCTTAGTGACATTAATAACCCTAAAAACAATGAAAACCCCCAAAGAAAACCCTAAAATACTTTAAACACGTAAAATAACTAAAAAACCTTAAAACCCTAAAAACCAAAAAACCCAAAAAACCCTAAAAAACCAAAGAACACTAAAAACCCTAAAAAAATTAAAAGTTTAAAAACGATAAAAATCTATAAATATGTAAAAAACCCAAAAATGTGAATAACTGAAAGGAAACCATTAAAACATTAATATAATTTAAACCCCTAAAATCATAAAACTCTAAAAAACAGAAAAACCCTAAAACCCTAAAAACCATTAATATGTCTAACAACCTTAAAAACTCTAAAAACAATAAAACCCAAAAAGACCACTAAAACCACTTTGAAACCCTAAAACGTTTAAAAACACAAAAAATCAATAAATTCCTAAAAAAAATCAAAAAAAAAACCTAAAACCAAAAGAACCATAAAACATCCCAAAATTCCTAAAATCAATAAAAACCCATAAAACCATAAAAAACCCTAAAAAACCCTAAAAATCCCTAAAAACATATAAATCCCAAAAAAATTAAAAAACTCATAGAAAAACATAAGAAATGATAAACTATTAAAACCAATATAAACAAATAAAACAAAAAACCCTTAATACCCATAAAACCCAAAAAACTATTAACCCCTAAAATCAATAAAAACCCATAAAAACCTAAAAACCCAAAAAGAACCTAAACACCCACTAAAACCCTGAAAACCCTCTAAATTGTTAAAAATTCTAAAAACATTTAGACACCATAAGAAACCTAAATACTCAAAAAAAAACACTTAAAACCAAAAATACCATAAACACCCTAAAATCCCAAAAACCCATGAAAAACAATAAAATTCCTAAAAATCCATAAAAATATATGAAATCATAAAAAATTGAAAAGATCTAAAAATAACATAAAAACCATAATAACCTAGAAATAATTTAAACCCCAAAAAAACAAAACAACACTGAAAAACATAAAAACTCTAAAAACCTAAAATACCTAAAAGCCTTAAAGAACATTAAAAATAAATTAATCCACTAAAACATTATAAATAACTAAAAAAACATGAAACCCCTAAAAAGTCAAAAAAAATCATAAAAACACAAAAAACTATAAAAACCGTAAAAACCCTCAAAATCACTATACTCACAAAAATAAAATAAAATTCCTAAAAAATCCCTATAAATCAGAAAAATATAAAAACCCTAAAAACCCTATAAAACAAATAAAACCATAAAAACCTAAAAATAATTAAAATACATAAAAACAAAAAATTCTAAAGATCTCAAAAACCCTTAAAATCCTAAAAACCATAAAAGCCTTAAAAATACAAGAACCCTATAAAAACTGTAAAACCAATGAAAAATATAAAAAACATTTAAAACACTAAAAATATTTACAAACTGTAAAATTCCATTAAAATCCTTAAAACTAGAAAAAATATAAAATCTAAAAAAACCATATACCCCAAAAAATTGAAAAAACCCCTAAAATCACCTCAGAATACATAAAACCCCTAAAAACCATAAAAATTGAAAAAAAATCCCTAAAAATTCCTCAAATACTATAAAACCATAATTATGTTGAAAACCCCTAAGAAAACATTAAAAACCTAAAACACATAAAACATCCAAAAAATATATAGGACACTAAAGACATTAAAAACAATGAAACCCATAAACCCTTAATAATCCTTAAAACCCTAAAACCCATAAAAATCAAAAAAACCAAAAAATACTAAAAATATAAAAACCCTTAAAAATGTTGAAAACCCCTATGTAAACCAAAAAACAAAAAAAGACCTCAAAAACAATAAATCCGTAAAGGCCAAAAAACCCCATAAAACCATATATCCAAAAAACCCATTAAATCACAAAAAACCATAAAAAAATAATAACAACTCCAAAAACCATTCAAACCCACAAAACATTAAGTAACTTGAAAAACCATAAAACCTCTAACAACTTAAAAAAATCCCCAAAAATACAGAAAAACAAAAAAAAACACTAAAAACCTAAAAAAACCTCGAAATTCATTGAAACCAAAAAACAATAAAAATCATTATAAATCAATAAAAAAGTAAAAACACTTAAAAATCCTATGAAAACCATAGAAAAATAAAAACACTTAAAACCTCTAAAAATATAAAGAAGGATAAAAACACTAAAAACCCTAAAAAACATAACACCCTTAAAAACCGTAAAAATCATAAAACACCATAAAAACCATAAACCTCTAAAATCAATAAAAACCCTTTTAACCCCTAAAACGTTAAAAATATCTAAAACTAATTAAAAAATCAAAAAAATGTAAAAACCCAAAAAAAAAGATAAAATCCTCAAAATCCAAGGAATTCCTAAAAAACCATAAAAATAATAAAAATAACCTAAAAGTCCATAAAAATATTTAAAACCCCACAAATCCTTAAAACCCCTAAGAAACATTAAAAATACAAAAAAAACTTATACCCCTAAAAAATCACTAAAACCCATAAAAACCTAAAATACCCTCAGAATCTGTAAAAATAAAAAAAACTATAAACTCCTAAAAAACCATAATAATACCTTAAAACATAAAAAATATTAAAAAAAATTAAACCCCATAGTAAAAACATATAACCTAAAAACACTTAAAATCCCTAGAAACCCAAAAACAATGAGAAAAACCCTAAAAGACCCTAAAAATATTAAAACCTAAAAACATTAAAACCCCAAAAAACCCATAAAACCAAACCCCCCCACTAAATATCTAAAACCCCTTTAAACCCCTAAAAATATTAAAAAACACTAATTAACATCAAAAACAATAAAAAAGTATAAACCCTAAAGTCCCAAAAAACATTAAAAAAACCAAAAGACACTCCAAATCCTTAAAAACCCTAAATGCCCTAATAATTCTAAGAAGGCCTAAATATCCCTAAAAACATAAAAAAATCATAGAAACCCTAAAACACCCAATGAAAACTTTTAAAATCTTAAAAAAACGTAAATACACTTAAAACCATAAAATTACTTAAAAGCCTAAAACCCATAAAAGACCGTAAAAACTCAAAATACTTGTTAAAACCACAATACCTCCTAAAACCCTTAAAACCCCTAAAAACACAAAAAAAACCCTAAAAATAAAAAAATCTAAAAACTCTTGAAACCCAAAAAACATCAAAAAGATATTAAAAACCTTAAAAACCATAAAAACTTAAAAAACATAAAAACCAAAAAAAACCAAAAAAACCCTTAAAACCTTAAAACCTTTATAAACCCAAAAACCCTCAAAATCAATAAAATCCCTATGAAACCAAAAAAATCCTAAAATTGAATTAAAAATCACTAAAAATTAAATAACACTAAAAACCCTAAAACCCTTTAGAAAACCACAAAAACTAAAAAACCTTAAAAACCCGAAAACGTTTAAAACCCTAAAAAACTAAAATATAGGAAAGTCCTCTAAACCATAAACCCCTAAAACCTTGAAAATCCCTAAAACCCCGTAATAAAATAAAAAACAATTAAATACCCTCAAATCCCTCTAAACCCTAAAAATGTTAAAAACACTAGAAAACATTAAAAACCCAAAAATACCAAAAACCCAAAAACCCTAAAAACCTAAAACATTAGTGACCCTAAAAACCCTAAAAACCATCGATATAACTAAAAGCCCAAAAAATCAATAAAATAAAAAAATCCCTAAAAAAATCTGAAAATGAAAAAACACTAAAGACCCTAATAAAACCATAAAAACCTAAAACACTTAAACCCCCTAAAACGTAAAAAACACTAAAAACCCACCCCCCCCCCCCCCAAAGCATGAAAATCATTAAATCAAAAAAATATAAAACCCCAAAAAACATAAAGATGACTAAAAACTCCAATAACCATTTAAACCCATAAGAATGATAGAAAACAAAACAAAAAACCAAAAAACACCAAAAAAATAAAATAATTGTAAAACCACAAAAAACCATAAAAACCTAAAAACACTAAAAACCATAAAAATACCCAAAAAACCCCTAAAGGCAAAATAAATCCTTAAAATCCTTAAAATTACCATAAAATTTTAAAAACCTTAAAACCCTAAAAAACATAGAAATAATGAAAAACCAAAACAACTTTAAACCGCTAAAAACACTAAAAACCTTACAAACACTAAAAAACCTGAACAACCCACTAAAAACTATAAAAGAATTCAAGCCCTAAAAATGATAAAAAACTAAAAAATACTTACAAAATATAAAAACCTAAAAATTCATAAACACCCCCAAAATACAAACCCTAAAATCCTTAAAAAACCATTAAACCAATAAAAATCCCTAAAACCCCTAAAAACAAAGAAAAATCCTAAAATATCTATAAAAATCACTAAAAATGAAACAAAATATACAAACCATTTAAAACTCTAAAACCCTTATAATTTAAAAACACATAATACCCCTAATTAAATGAAAAGTGCTAAAACCTGTAAAAACCCATAAAAACCCTAAAAACCATTAAAATATATAAAAACATTTAAAAACTCTAAAAACCCTAAAAATAGTGAAAATATCAAAAACCACTTAAAACCTCTAGAAACACTAAAAAACTATAAAACCCCTAAAAATTACAAATGAGAAATCTGAAAACCAAACAATCTATAAAAATACCATGAACCATAAAAACTCTCAAAATCCATTAAAACCCCTAAAAATTTTAAGATAACAATAAAAACATAAAACCACTAAACATATATAAAAGGAAAAAACCCATAAACACCATACACAACCCAAAAACATAAAAAACATTAAGACCCCTGAAAAATTACAATCCCATTAAATCCATAAAACCTCTAAAAACTATAAAAAATCATTAAACACATATAAATGTAAAAAACATTAAAAACATAAAACACTCTAAATATTTAAAAAAACCTTAAAACCATAACACCCTAAAAACCCAAAATACTGTAAAAGCCACAAAAATACCTATTAACACTATAAAAAATAAAAAACATTAAATTATCCCTAAAAACCAGAAAACATAAAAAAACATAAAAACCAAAAAAACCCTAAAAAAACCTTAAAAATATAAAAACACTTCAAACTGTAAATAAACTAAAAATGATAAAAACCGTAAACATTATAAAATACATAAAATCACTAAAACCCGTAAAAATAATAAAAACCATACAAACATAAGAAAACCTTGAAACCCATCCTTTTGTTTTTAGGGTCATTTTTTTAGTTTTCTATGATTTTAGGTATCATGAGGTTTTTTCAAATACCTAAACATAAGAAACCCTAAAACACTTAATAACCTTACGAAAACCATAAAAACCTAAAAATAGTTAAAACTATTTAAAAAAATGATAAAAATTGTAAAAAAACATAAAACCCACCAAAACCATAAAACCAATGAAAATAGTAAAGCCCCATGAAAAACATAAAAACCACCAAAAACACTAAAAAACCCTTTAAACCTTTAAAAAATATAAAACCCATAAAAACCTCAAAAAACTGTAAAAACCATAAAAACCCATGAAAACCATAAAAACCTTAAAAACTACTAAAAATTCAAAAATACTATAAACCACTAAAAAAACATAAAAACCCGTTGAACTAAAAAATCCAAAACAAAAAAAACCATAAATACACTAAAAACCCATGAAAATAATAAAGAATCTTAAAATCCATAAAATAACGTTAAAATTTAAAAAACACTATAAACCATGAAAATTCATATAAAACCTTAAAAATAAGAAACACCTAACATTATTTAAAAATTAAAAAACATTAAAACCCTAAAAAGTCACTAATAAATCTAAAAAACCGTTATGCTTCTAATTTTTTTTTAAAATAAGAAAATCCTTGTGACCCCTAAAAACTCAAAAAAATAACTCAATCCCCCAAAAAAACAAACAAACCCTAAAAATCATAAAAACCTAAAAACCCATAAAAATTCTCTTAATCCACTCAAAAAGCATAAAAATTTATAAAAATCCATAAAAATCACCCAAAACATAAAAATTACATTAAAAAACTAAAATCCCCTCAGAAAAACATGAAAAACTAAAAGCACATAAAACTCCTAAAAAACCAAAAAACCGCTAGAAACCCCAAGAACTATATAAAACATTAAAACCATAAAAATATCAAGAATCCCTAAAAACAATAAAAAACCTAAAAATCCCTAAAAGACCATAAAAACCCCCTAAAATTGTAAGAAAACAAAAAATCTCTAAAAACCCCCAAGAAAACCTTGAAAATCACAAAACACATAAATCACTTAAAATCTAAAAAAAATCTAAAACACTAAAAGAGACAAAAAAACAAAAAAAAAATTAAAAACATTATAAAACCATATGAATAATAAAAAACCTAAAACATTATAAAAACAATTTAAACCCCTAAGTATTTAAAGAACTATAAAAACAATTAAAATAAAAAATCCCAAGGAAACATAAAAAAATTAAAAAAACTAATAACCCTAGAAAACTCTAAAAACAACCAAAATCCCTAAAATCCCTAAAACCCCTAAAAACCAAAAAAATCCTAAAAAATCACTAAAAATATCAATAAATTTAAAATCCATAAAAAATAATAAGAAAACCATAAAAACCAAATGAAACTTCAAAAACCTAAAAAACCATAAAATGAAAATAACCCTAAATAACCCTTAAGGCCCTAAAACCCCTAAAATCCCTAAAACCCCTAAGAACTATAAAAACCCCTAAAATCTCCTAAAATCGCTAAAACTGAAAAAATATTAAATACCTTTAAAACACTAAAAATATTACAAAACTATAAAACCTTATAAAACCATAAAACCCCACAAAAAAACCCTAACACTCCAAAACCCCAAAAAACAAAAAAAATCTAAAAAACGATAAAAATCCTAAAACCCCATAAAATCCCAAAAAACCCTGAATAACAAATAAAAATTCTAATGAAGTACTAAAAAATAATTAAAACATAAAAACCATAAAAACACTGAAAACCTCTATGAAAACCATAATACACTAAAAACAGATAAAAACCCAAAAAAACCCTAAAAATTATAAAAACCATAAAAACCATAAAACACCGAATAACCTTAAAAAGTCCTAAAAGAGGATAAAAATATAAAATATAACTTAAAAAATCTAAATACCCTGTAAATCCAAAAAATAATTAAAAAACTCTAAAATCCCTAAAAAATCAAAATGAAAAAAACAACCCAAATAATTATAAAAAAACTAAAACCGTAAAATACAAAAAAATTCCTCAAAATCCCTAAAAACCAGAAAATCCATAAATTCCAAAAAAAAGCCATAAAATTGATAAAAACATAAAAACCATAAAAACCCAAAGAAAACCTTTAAAATATAAAAACACTTAAAGAAAACCACTCATGGGCCCCTCTACCCCATTGGGAACTGGATTAATCCAAAGGGTTGGCCACCTTGGGCCTCGTTGGGGATGTGTGGCGCCTAAGTGGGCAGGCCAGCCCAATAACTCGTTACCCAACAAGACTTTTAATCTATCTCTGAAAGAAGATGGCTGAAGAAGGGAGGGTTTGTTGTGGTTCTCATATTGGAGAAAAGTAATCCCAGAAAGATACCATTGGTAGGGATTCGTTTCCAGTGCTTCCTCAAGATCATATAGGTCATACAGATCTCTTTTCTCTCTGTGATCCTCTTCTCCGTGAGCCCCGAAATCGGGTTTAGAATTAGGTCCCATCTAGCTCGCATAAGAATTTTGAGGAAGTTGTTAAATCCTCTGCCCATCCCTCTTTCACAAATTTTGTATCCCCATCTCCTAGTAGGGTGATTAAAAAAGGACGGGTTGCGCATGTTGTGGCAAACCATAACGCTATTGAGGAACGAGTTATCCTTTGAAATGTTTTGATAATTGCTCGAGTTATTACTCGGAAAGGTGAAAGGATGTGGAGATTTGAGGAGTTTATTAATAAAATTACTACTATATGGGGATTTGATGATTGTAAGATACAATGGGTAGGGTCTTCTTTCATATTGTCTTCCCTACTGATGAATTCAAGAAAAGGGTGTGGGGTGTTGGATATATTTCCCTTAAACCAGGAATTATTTGAATACATGAATGGGATCGTAATTTCGATCCTTTCAATGTCTCCAATACACATGTTCAGGTATGGGTCTGTATTTACAAGGTTAATTGGATCTATTGGAACCCACAGATTCTTTGGGAGATCGCATCCTCTGTGGGTAATCCACTACTTATGGACATGAAAACTAATAATAAAGGATTTGGCCACTTTTCCTGGGTTCTGATTGAGATTTACATGGCTAGAACGCTAGTGGAGGAAGTGATTCTTACTACCAGGGATGATAGTATCACTATGGGTATTTTCTATGAAATAAAGCCAAAGTTCTGCAAGGAATGTAATGTATTCGGACATCTCTCTGAGGAATACAGGAGGACAAGCATCTGTCCTTTCTGTAAATTGAATGGCCATGATGAGGCTGGATGTTGGAAGGCTGCTGATCTAAGATAGAAACCTTCCTCTTCTGATATTCACAATTCACAATCTGAGCAAGAGGTCTTACAGGCTGATTTATTATCCCTTGATGGAATTATTGAGCTTGAACAGGTTGCTAAAGAGGTTTTTGCCACCAATTTGAACCTTGTTCGTATGCCTGATGTTCCTTTCCCCTCCATGGAGAATTTGGAGAATACCACTCATGTTGATGCTCATAGGATCTCTATGAGAAAAAGCATGGCCCCTTGTGTTAGTGGTCATATTGCTAAGGAAGGAAAACCTATTGTGTCACATGTTTATGGAGACTCCCCTGTGTATTCTGCAACTATTGTTGTTGGGGGTTTTGAAGTGAATCAGGGACCCAACAATATTGTTTCTGACTCTGGAGTTTCTACTATTCAGGGGTCTTTTCCTCTGGTTTCGGATAAGTCTTCTACTCTGATCTCTGTTTCTACTTCTGAAGGACATTCTTTGCAAGATCTTGTCTCTCAGGATCCTACTGGGGAGGTTTTTACTCCAGTCCCCACCAGTAAAATTGCAAAGAGGAAGAATGAAACTATGTTTGTAATGGGTATTGACACCTCCATTAATAATTTCAGTCCAATCACTGGGGTGTTTTGGTTAGACTGTGCTGGGGATGGAGATGAGGATGTCCATGATGATGAATATGATGATGTTATAGTATTGGACTCAGAGACTATTCATGAACATACCAATATTATAGGCATGGGAAAGGCCAAAAGAGAGATTACTAGGGGTGGGGTCCAAACAAGGGCCATGACTTCCCTTCATAGATGAAGTTTTTATTCTGGAATTGTCATGGGATTGGGAATTCTCCCATTGTCAAGGCCCTTATACATGTTGTTATGACAAATAAGTCCCTCATAATTGGTATTTCTGAGCCAAGAATGAGGTTTAGTAATTAGAAAGCATTCAAATGGGAATCCCTTGGATACTCCTTTTTTAATCATAATTGGAATGAAGGAAATATTGAGAGTTTCGGTGTGTTCAATCATGACTCTATCAGTTTAGTTTCTTGTACTACAGGAATGCAGATTGTTTCTATCTATTTTTGTTTGAATGGGAAATCATAAATTATTTCATGTGTGTATGCTGCCAATTTTTATTTGAGAAGGAGAGAGTTATGGAGTGACATGTCTTATTTATCCTCTACTCTTCCTTCCAACTGGATCATTATTGGTGACTTCAATACAGTTTTAAAACCTGATGAACAAAATGGATCCTGCATTAACAGAGTTTCTGCCAATGATTTTTCACATTGCATTGACATTTCTAACCTCATTGAAGTCTCTATGGTTAGTGATGATTTTACCTGGGGTCGATACACTCTCAATGGGAGGCATTCCAGTAAGTTGGATCTGTTTTTTTATTCAAATCGATGATAATAATGGTATTATTAGTGCCTCTGGGATTCTTCTTCCTAAAATTCACTCTGACCATAACCCTCTAGTGGTGGATATTTCCTATGGTGACCCACGTATGGACCCTATCCCCTTCAAATTCAATAATGCAAGGCTTGTGATACAGGGGTGTCCGGAGATTGTCATTGCTGCCTGGAACTCTGGTTGTATGGGATCTGCCTCTCAAATTTTATCTTCTAAGCTTAAGATAACTAAACTTCGGCTTAGTGAATAAATTAAGAGTACTTTTTATAAGCTTGATGAGGACATCCATGATGCTAAGATTAATCTTCTAAATTTTCAGAATATCAATCAATTGAATTCTATGCCTTCCAGTGATCAAACTCGGACACTTTCAAAGCTAGATGATTTCCTCAATACCAAGGAGAATCTGGCCAGATCTCTTTATAATATCAAATGGATGATGGAAGGGGATAGGAACTCCAATTTCTTCCAACATATTCATAAGGAAAGTAAATTTAGAAGGGGGTGTCTGCTCTTATCATTAATGGAATATTATTCACTGCAGAATCTAAGATTTCAAATGTGGTTGTGAGTTATTTCTCTAATCTCTATTCTGAAAATGGGACTAATAATTCCCATATGATTGCCCAGAATATCATGCCAAAAATTTATGATTAGTCTAATAAAGATCTAGTTATGACTCCTGGGGTGGGGGGGCGGAAGGAGGTTAGGGAATCATTGTTTTATATTAACATTGATAGTGTTGTAGGGCCAGATGGGTTCTCTAATAAGTTCTTCATGTTTAAATGGTAAAATTTTCATGAGGATGTTGTGAATGCTGTCAGACAGTTCATCATTTTTGCCTCTATGAATTATGGTGCCAACTCCAACTTCATTGCGTTGATTCCAAAGAAGGATAATGAAATTGACATCAAGGTCTTCAGACTGGTTCCTATTGGGAACACTATCCCTAAGATCATCAGCAAAATCATTTCCACCTGGATGTCTCAAGTGTCCAAAGGTATCATCACCCCGAATCAATTTAGGTTTGTCCCTAGAAGAAGTACTCAAACCTGTATTTTTACTGCCTCTGAATGTATCAATGCTTTGAGAAGAAATGTGAAGCAAGGGACTTTTTCCATGAAAGTGGATATTTCTAAAGCATTTGACACTATGAAATGGAATTTTCTTATATCTATTCTTAGGATGCATGGATTATCCATAAAATTTATCAACCTGATTCACTCTATCCATAGGAGTGCCCAGTTATCTGTCTGGTTTAATGGATCTCTTAGGGGTTTCTTTAAATGCTTTAGGGGTTTTCATCAAGGGGATCCTCTGTCAGGTCTTTTATTTGCTCTTGTTGTGGACTATATAAGTCATTGTCTCGATAGTTTGGTTCAAGGTGGTTTGTATATTCTGATTCCAGTTGAAAGGGATCTTCATGCCCCTTCTCATCTTTTTTATGCCGATGACATCCTGCTTTTCGGAAGGGCTGATCTTAGGACTGTTAATTCCATTAAAGCCATATTTAGTCATTATGAAGATATGGCAGGGCAGACCATTAGCCTTCAAAAGTCCTTTGTGGTTTTTGGGAAGGGAGTGACCATTAGAAAGCAGTTCAGACGTTCAAGATCTCTTGGGGTTAATAAGGGTTCTCTACCATTTAATTGTCTTGTGGTTCCCCTTTTTTGGGGAAGGGTTAAAAGATGTTATCTTGAATCTATCTTCCCTCGTATCACTATTCAAATGGCTCATTGGAAAGGTAATGCTATGACTCAAGCTGGAATAATCTGTCTTGTCAACTCCATGATTACATCTATGTTTGTTTATGAATTTTCTATTTACAGATGGCCACAGAATCTTGTCAAGGAGCTTCAAAGGCATATTAGGAACTTCATATGGATTGGTTCTATGTTTGAAAAGAATTTAGTGGTTGTGTCCTAGAAATATTGCATAAAGCCCATTGAAATGGGGGGCCTTGGCATTAAGGACCTGGTCTTATTCAATGAGGCTCTCGTTGGAAAATTTACCTGGAATCTTCTCACTTATACTGATATTTAAATGGATTTCATTGCAGCCCGCTTCATTTCAAGATTATGGATAGAATATCCTCACTACCTTTTACCTTATGTTTAGCCATCTTTGAGGTCTTATTTTATTGGGATTTTGGCTTCATCAAAATGGTTGGTTAGTAGGGACTCTACTATGAATATATAGAGCACTATGTGGTTATCCAAACCTCTTCAATAGGACATTCATATTCCTCCTCACTTGTCAACTGCTCAGATTTCATCTTTTCTGGCTGACTGTTCGAATTTATTGGAGCTCATCCCCCCTCATTTACAAACTAATGTTTTCACTTACATGTACATGGATCGTGATACATTTATCTGGGAACTGAGCAGCATAGGAATTCTTACCACTCGGAATATGTATAGATATCTCTGTATAAGGAAGAATCCTACACCTCAGTGGATGTTAGCCTACATGAATTTATTTATTCCACCTTCTGTTTACTTTATTTTATGGAGAATCTGGAAATGAAGACTCTTCGTTCACTGCATTCTTCAAAGAGCTGGATTTCATCTTTCTTCGACATGCCCTATTTTCCGAGTGGCTGTGGAATCTGTGGATCATCTTTTTCTATCTTGTTCTCTTGTTTTCAGTCTTTGGAAGTATATTCAAGATTTTAATGGGTGCTGTTTGGATGTCATCTCGCTGGATAGTCTCCTTCAATCTACTGCTTTTGGCCGATGCAGTGATCAGGTTAGGAATCTTATTATGGTTTATGTTTCTTCTTCTCTTGGGTTTATTTGGAGGGCTCGTAATTCTAAACATTTTGAGGGTATCACACCCACCTTTCATTCTGGTTTTAGAGCTATTCATAGTGCTGTTTGCACTGCTTCTAAGATACAAGTTGGGTGTATGTAAAATGGTTTGAATGGCTTTAATGTTTTGAGGAATTTCAGTGTGAGTGGTAGACCAGGAAACCTTTTGTTATAAAATCTATCAGATGGATTACTCTTATCCCTTCTTGAATAAAAATCAATGTTGATGGTGTGGCTGTTGGGTCACCTAGGCCTTCGGGTTTTGCTGGCATTTTTTCATACCTATCAGGGATTTGTCAAAGGCTGTTTTCATCATTATATTGGGCAGGGCCCAGTCATTGAATCTGAATTATGGTCCATGATCAAAGCTATTAAATATGTTGTTCATTTTGGCTAGCGCTTCCTTTTGTTAGAATTAGACTCTATGGTGGCTGTGGATCTTCTCAAAAACCGATCCAGGAATGTTCCTTGGGTTTTCATGCCCCATTTGATTGAATGTCTATGTATTGTTGACACCATTTTCCTTGACGTGACTCATGCCTATAGGGAGTCCAATCAGGTTGTTGATGCTTTATCAAAGAAGGCTATTGAGGAGTCATGCTCAGAATGGTCTTTTGTGGCTCCGGATTGTTGTGTGCAATTTGTTGAGGCTGATGCATGTGGCAAGTTGTTTTCTAGTCTTTGTAAACCTACCTGTTGATGCTTTGTTTTTGTAATTTATTTTTAATAATATTTGGTAGGGGTGGATATTTGATTCACTCCTGGGCCTTTTGAATATAAAAACACTTAAAACCCCTAAAAACATAAAAAATGCGACAAAACCTAAAAATCCTAAAAACCATAAAACCCCTAAAAACCTAAAAAAACTAAAAAAATCCTAAATACCCACTAAAACACTAAAAACCATTTTAAACCACTGAAAACGTTAAAAAAATATAAATAATTTTAAAATCACTAAAAAACTAAAAAAACCCTAAAAACCCAAATATCATAAAATCCCTAAAAACAATCAAAATTTGTAAAAACCCAAAAAAATACCAAAAAAATATAATAATGTAAAATACCCTAAAAACTAAAAAACCCTAAGATGACCTTAAAAAACTAAAAAACCCTAAGATGACTTTAAAAAACTAAAAACACTTAAAACCCCTAAAAACCTAAAAAATATTAAAAACCCTACAAACCTAAAATACTTAAATTATAATAAAAACCCTCAAAACCCCTAAAAATATTAAAAAACTATAAAAATACAAAAAATGACGAAAACCCTAATAGAACCTAAAAACCATAAAAACCATAAGACCCTGAATACCTTAAAACCCCAATAAAAACTCTAAAATCACTATAAACCCCTAAAAATGGTAAAAAAATTAGAAACCTTTAAAACCCTAAAAAACCATAAACCCAAAAACCCTAGAAACCATATAAACCATAAAACCTTAAAACCCATAAAGCTCTGGAAATATCAAAAAACCATACAAACCATAAAAATCCTTAAAATATCAATGACTCCCAAGAATGTAAAAAACTCAAAAACCCTAAAAAACTCGGAAAACCTTAAAAACATAAAAACACATAAAACCCCTAAAAACCTAAAAACCCCAAAAACCCAAAAAACCCCTTCAAATGCTAAAAACGTAAAACCCATAAAACCACATGAAAAACATTAGAGACCATAAAAACACATAAAAATTCCAAAACCCACTGAAGACACTAAAAACACAATAAATTCATAAAACGTTAAAAAACAATAAAAACCTTAAAATCCCTAAAAAATAAAATATCTCTAAATACCGAAGAGACCATAAAAACCCCCAAACCCCTAAAAAACCCAAAACCCATCAAAAACCAAAAAAACATTAATAAACATAAAAATCCTAAAATAACCCTACAAATAAATAAAACAAAAAAATCCATAAAAACCTTGATAATCGATAAGAAAACATCAAATCCTTAAAACCCAAAAAAATAAAAAAAAACTAAAAAAACGTTAGAAAAACTAAAAATCCTATGATACCCTAAAACCTCTAAAAATCATGAGTACACCTAAAACCCATTAAACCCCATAAAACCCAAATAACTCATAAAAACCTCAAAAAACCTTTTAGACCACTAAAAATGTTAAAAACACTAAAAAACCTTAAAACCCATAAAAACTCAAAAACCCCTAAAAACCCAAAAAAACATAAAAATCATAAAACCCCATAAAAACCATCAAAATACCAAAAACACATAAAAAAATAAAAATACTGAAAAATCCATAAAAATACATAAAAACTGAAAACAACCCTAAAAGCCTTGAAAAACCAAAATAAAAACCTAAAAACATAAAAACACATGAAACCCCTTAAAAAACTACAAAACACAAAAATCACTAAAAATCCCTAAAACATTTAAAATCATAAATACCCATAAAAATCATAAATAATCATTAAAACCCTAAAACCGCAAAATAATAAAACCCCTTTTAAACCCCTGTAGACATTAAAAATTATAAAAACCATAATGTCTCTAAAAATATTATAAAAGTCAGTAAAACCCAAAAAACCATAAGACCCAAAAAACCATAAAACTCACAAAATGCTTAAAAACCCTAGAAACACAAAAAAACATAAAAAATACCTTTAAATTCCAAAAAAAAAAATAAAAAACCAAAAAAATCCTAAACAAATAAAACCTCAATGTAAACCTTAAAACCGCACAATCCCTAAACCCCTAATAAATTACAAAACTGAAACATGGAAAAAATACTAAAAACCCTAAAATACCCTAAAAAACATAAAAACCATTAAAAATCAAAAAATCAGAAAAACCCCATAAAAAATTAAAACCACTAAAAACTATAAAAACCCTTAAAACACCTAAAACATTAAAAAATCTAAAAAACACAAAACCCCTAAAACTACAAAACACCAAAACATAGAAAGAAATCATAAAAACAAAATAACAAATTAACCCAAAAAATCCCAAAAAAACCTAAAAACAATTAGAATCCTAAAAAACCCACAAAAATGTAAAAAAAAAATGCATTAAAAATACCCAAAAAAATCCTTAAAAACCAAAAAACACTTAAAACTGCTAAAAACCTAAAAATCACTAATAACCCAAAAAACCCTAAATACCTTAAACACCATAAAAACACTAATATCTTTTAAAAACCCTAAAACCAACTAATAAATTATGAAACCCCTTAAATCCCCCCCCCCCACAAAAAAATCTAAAAACATTAAGACCCTAAAAAACTGGGAAACCCCCAAAAAACACTATTACCCAAAAAATCGTAAAAACCATAAAACCTTAAAGAAACCCTAAAAACCTAAAAATCCCTCAGAACCCTAAAAACCATAAAAATCTAAAAAAATACTTAAAATTCACTAAAGACATTAATATATTAAACCCCCTAAAAATCCAATCAAAACATTAAAATCCTAAAACACATAACTCCACTGAGAAACTTAAAAATGCAACAAAATCGTAAAAACCCAAAAAAACCAAAACACCTTAAAAACACTCATTATCTCTAATATACCAAAAAAAATATATAAAAACCGTAAAAATCCATGTAAATGTTAAATACAATAAAAAACCAAAAAACACCTAAGAAACTTTAAAAACCATTAAGAAAATAAACCCCAGAAAAACATAAAAACACTAAAACCTATTAAAACCCCTACAAAACCAAAAAAGCCCCTAAAAACAAAAAAACCCCAAAACCCCATAAAAATCCTATAAAACCAATAAAAATAATTTAATCATAAAAAAATTTTAAAAACACTAAAACCATTAAAAATCCAAAAAACTGAAAAAATCATAAAAACATAAAAATATATAAAAACCTGAAAAGACCCCAAAACCCCTCAAAATATCTAAAAACCATAAAAATCCTTAAAATACAAAAAATCCTTAAAATACAAAAAATCCCTAAAAATCCCTTAAAATATAAAAAACCCTAAAAACCCTGAAAATCCCTTTGAACAACTTAAATACCTAAAAACACTTAAAACCCCCAAAAACCTAAATAATTCTAAGAACGCTAAAACTGCCTAAAAACACTAAAACCCATAAAATCGATATAAACCCTGAAATCCATAAAAACAATAATAACCCATAAAAAACCAATAAGACACACTAAAAATAAAAAAACCCTTTAAGTTCAAAAAAACATTTAAAAACTCAAAAAACATTAGAAACCATAAAAAGCATAAAGAAACCCTAAAAAAACTAACCACCCTAAAACCCTCAAAACCCTCAAAATCCATAAATACCCTAAACAATAATAATTCTTGAAAATTCCAAAAAATACATAAATATGAAAAAACCATAAATAACTAAAAAACCCCTAAGGTAAATTTAAAAACCGAAAAAAACATAAAACCCCTAAAATCAAAAAAAAGGCGTAAAACCAAAAAAATCCCTAAATACCCTAAAAACCAAAAATACCACAAAACCTATGAAGATCGTAAAATTCCAAAAACCCCAAACCCCCCCCCCCCCCCATATGTCTAAAATCCCTAGACACACGTTAAAACCTATTTTTTGAAAAGAACTCTTAAAACCCATAAACCTCTAAAAATATCAAATAAAACCATAAAACCCAAAAACATACAAAAAACCCTAAAACCATCAAAACACCTAAAACCCCTCGAATTTCTGAAATCCATAAAAATCCAAAAATACCTAAAAATACCTAAAAATATAAAAAACCCTAAAAACCCTGAAAATCACTCTGAAAAGCTTAAAAAGCATGAAACACATAAAACACCTAAAAACTATAAAAAACGCTAAAAACATGATAAACCCTATAAACCTAAAAACCCATAAAACTTTTAAAAATCTTAAAAAACATTAATAAAACATAAAAAAACTAAAAACCACTAAATACACTAAAATCATTAAAAACGTTAAAAATTCTAAAAAACCATAAAAACCTTAAAAAAACAAAAATCCTCTAAAAACCCAATAAACCCCATAACACCTCAAAGTCGCTAAAAAAATTAAAAACCCATAAATATCATAAATATCCCCAAAAATCATTAAAAACATAAAAAACCATTAATCCATGAAAGACACTAAGAAAAATTTAAAACCTAAAAATGAAAAAAATCCCCTAAGAAGACAAAAAAACATAATACCCTATGAACCCTAAAAACCATAAAAACCCTAAAAACCTTAAAAACCATAAATACCCATAAAAACAATAAAAATGACAAAAAACTATAAATCCCCTTTTAAACCCTAAAAATGTTAAAATAATCTAAAAATTCATCTAAACCTTAAAAATTTATAAAATTACCCAAAAACTCCAAAAAAACAAAAAAAAGCCCATAAATCCCAAAAAATCTCTTAAAATCCATAAAAATATTATAAACCATTAAAACCCAAAAAAATTATAAAAACCTTAAAAAACCATGACGCCCAAAAAACAGATAAAAACCACCAAAACTCAAAAAATCCCATTAATCCCTTAAAAATGTTAAAAAACTCTTACACCCTCCAAACCTATTAAGAAAAAAAATATAACCCCCCCCCAAGAAAAATAAAACCACTAGAAACACTAATACCCCAAAAATCCTCAAAATCCCCCAAAATACAAAAAACCCCAAAACTTCTAAAATTCCTTAGAAATCCCTAAAAACATAAAAAAGAATAAAAAACCCTAAAAATACAAAGAAAACAATAATAAATAATAAAACATAAAACACCAAAAAATGATAAAAACCACAAAACCCTAAAAATCCTTAAAAACAAAAAAGCACCTAAAAACATTAGAATGCAAAATATTCTGAAAACAAATAAGAAACACTAAAAAATATAAAACTCATTAAAACCCTAAAGTCATTAAAAAACATAGAAAACATAAAAACATAAAAACCAAAACAAAATCAATAAAACCAAATTAAAACAAAACCCAAAAACCCTACAAATCCAAAAAAACACAAAGAACCCAAAAAATCCCTAAAAACATTAAAACCTGTAAAAAACCTAAGAATAATAAAACCTCTAAAACCATACAAACCCTAAGAACCCAAAAGCTCTTAATACCCAGCCAATAACCTAAAAACTCATCTGACCCCTAAAATGTTAAAAACTATCAAAAACCATTAATTTACTAAAAATAAGAAAACCCCTAAAACTATAAAAACCCATAAAAACATAACAATGCTAAAAACACAGAAAACCCTCAAAATCACTTAAAACACTAAAAAAACCTAAAAATATAAAAATTATATTTAAAAGTATATAAAAATATAAAAAAACCCTAAAACCCTTGATAACCCCTAAAAATACTAAAAACAAACAAACTTAAATTCATTGAAAAAAACTAAAAACCGTTAAAACCTATAAAAATCCTAAAACCCCTAAAACCATAAATTCCATAAAAACCCGTAAAATCCCAAAAATTCCATAAAACCCCAAAAATATACTAAAACCACTAAAAACCCTTTCAAACCGAAATTACATGAAAAAACTTCAAAAAAACCTTAAAACACCTGAAAAATATAAAATCCCTAAAACCACAAAAAACCATAAATACCCTAAAACCCCTCAGAATCCGTAAAAATACTAAAAATAATATAAATCCTTAAAACCCCTAAAATTATATAAAAATATATAAAACCCCTAAATACCTGAATGAATCCTATGATAACCTTAAAAACATAAAATGATCCAAGCCCCTAAAAACCAATAAAAACCCTAAAAACCTATTAAGAACTCTAAAAACACATAAAACCATAATTTTCTTTTAAAAAATAACAGAAAAAAATTAAAAACTATAAAAAACTCAGAAAACATAAAAAACCATAACATCCCGAAACACCCTAAAATGCATCAAAATCCCTCAAAACCCCAAAACCAAAAAAATCATAAAAGAACCAAAAAATCAATAAAAATATAGATTTCCCTAACATTCCAGAAAACTATAAGAAAACCGAAAAAACCTAAAAACACATAAAACCCATAAAAGCCCTAAAAAATGCTAAAACCCATAAAAAACTATAAAAATCATAAAAACCATAAACCCCTAAAAACGATAAAAAACTCCAAAAAATTAGTGAAACCCACTAAAAAATATAAAATAAAATTAAACACTAAAAATGATAAAAATTATTAAAAATATTAAAATAGAAAAATTCTAAAAACCCCCCCTAAAACCCAAAAAAAAAATAAAAAAACCCCCAAATAACCCAAAAAAACCAAAAAACCCAAAAAAACCCAAAAAACCCAAAAAACCCTAAAAATACCAAAAAACCATAAAATTTAATAAAAATCAAATAAAACCCCTAAGAAATTAGAAAAACATAAAAACATAAAAACATAAAAACATAAAAACATAAAAACAAATAATACCCCAAAAACCCCAAAAAAAACTTAAAGCCCCTAAAACCCCCTAGAATCACTAAAAACCTTAAAACCATAAGACACTCTAATAATATAAAAAACCCTAAAAACCCATAGACACCCAACAACTCACTAAAAAATATAAAAATCCTTTAAAACTAAAAAGATTAAAACTCTATAAACATTAAAATCCATAAAAACTAAAAATCTACTAAAACCCAAATAAAACAATTGAAAAACCTAAAAACCCTAAAACCCAATAAACAACTAGAAACCGTAAAAACCAAAAAATCGTAAAAAACCAAAAAAATAGTAAATAACCCCAAAAATCCCTAGAAATTTAAAAACCATAAAAACATGAAAACTACTATAAAAACCTAAAAACCTGTAGAAACCCTTTAATCCCATAAAATATTAATAAACTCTAAAAAACATTAAAACCTCTAAAGAAACTCATAAATCCCTAAAAACCAATAGGTAAACATAAAACCCAAAAATCCCTAAAAACCATGAAAATACCTAAAACCCAATGAAAGTAGCAAAAACCTCAAAATATGAAAAATTCAAAAAACCATAAATAACATTAAAAACCGTGAATACCAATATAAAAACCATAAAAACCTATAAATAATTAATACACCTACAAAATACCTAATACTCGAAAAATCTAAAAACACCCTAAAAACCATAAAAACCATTAAGAATAGTAAAATCCCATAAAATACCAAAGAAGCCTAAAAAAACTCAAAAAACAGTGTAACCCCATAAGAATGTTAAAATCCAATAAAAAATTTAATTCCCTTAATACCCTCAAAAAATAAAAAAAAACTTAAAAATACTAAACACCCTATAAATCCCTAAAACCTTAAAAATTATAAAAAACCTAAAAATTACCTAAAAATCTCTAAAAATGAGAAAAGTATAAAAAACTAGAAATACCCTATCAATAAAGGTAAAAAAACTAAAACCCTAACACCTTAAAAACCCCAAAAACCCAAATAACCCCAAAAAACTATTAAAAAACTAAAATCCACTATAAAAATAAAAAAATATATTGCTAATTATTATAAAAAATACTCAAAAAAACCTGCAAACCCCTGGAAATGTAAAAAACAAAAAAAATGCTAAAAACCTTATACCCCACAAAAATACTCAAAATACCTAAAACCCTAAAATCCCATAAATATCCTACAAAGTCTATAAAAGTATCTAGAAATGTAAAACATATTAAACACCATGGAAAACACTTATAAAGACATAAAAAACATTTAAAACCACTAAAAACATAAAAAATACTAAAAAAACAAAAAAACCCAAAAAACTACCTAAAAACATTACAAAACCTTAAAACCATATAAAAATTTAAAATCCCAAAGAACCCATAAAAACACAAAAAACCAACTAAAAACTCTAAAACCTATTTAAATCGCTAAAAATGTTTAAAAACTTTAAAAATCCATAAAACATCATAAAACCCAAAAAACCCCTTTTTCCCTAAAAACAATAAAAACCCAAAAAACTAAAAAAACCCCAAACCCATAAAAATATATATAAAACATAAAAACCATTAAAACTATAAAATTCCAAAAAGGGTATAAAAATTACTAAAAATGAAAAAAACACTAAAAATAATTAAAACACCTAAAAACCCTAACAACCTAAAGATATATAAGACTCCTAAAATGAAAAAAAAATGTTAAAAATCCTAAAGACCATAAGATAACTTAAAAACCCTAAAAAAATTAAAACCTCAAAAAACATTTTAAAAAAAATTAAAAACCACACAAGTATAAATAACCTTTGAACCCCTAAAAAAGTTACAAAACACTAAAAACATTAAAACCCCGAAAAACTATAAATACACTAAAAACCAAAAAATCACCTAAAACACTAAAAACCCATACAAAGCATAAAATACACTCAAAATTCCATAAAAATTCATAAAACCCCTAAAAACGATAAAAACCCGAAGCCAATAAGCCCCTAAAATAATTAAAGCCCCATGAAACCCGTTAAACCAAAAAAAAAATAACTAAAAAACTTTAAACCTCTAAAAATGCTAAAAAACAATAAAAACCCTTAAAACCACTAAGAAACTCAAAAAAAAACAAAAAAAACTAAAATCGTAAAACTATATAAAAAAACTAAAAAGAGCATAAAAACCCAAAAAGACCCTAAAACCTTCAAAATTTCTAAAACGCTAAAAAACATAAAAATACTAAAAATACATATAAATCCATAAAAACATAAAAATTCATAAAAATCTTAAAAAACCATATAAAACCCCTGAAATATAAAAATGAACTAAACAACTAAAAAACTAAAAAAAACTAAAAACTAAAAACCCCTAAAATTACCTAAAAACCCTAAATACCATAAAACCCCTAAAAATATTTAAAAACCATAAAAAACCATAAAACCATAAATACCCTGAAAATTTGATTTTGAGTTTTTAAATTTTTATCAGATTTTAATGTTTTTAGGGTTATTATGGATAATTTTTTTTTATGTATTATAGTATTTTTTGGGTTTTTAAATCCCTAAAATCATAAAAACCCTAAAACCCTTAAAACCCCTATGAAAAACCATAAAAACAACCTAAAACTCTAACAACACTTTTAAACCCTATAAAATTAAAATCTCTAACAACCCCGACAAAACATTAAAACACCAGAAAATATAAAAACAACTAAAAACCTTAAAAAAACTAGAAACCCCTAAATATAGATAAAACCCACAAAGAACTCAAAACTCTATAAAAACAAAAAAAACCATAAATACTCTTAAAACCTTGAAACCCCTAAAATCCAATAAATCCCTATTCAAAATACAAAAAGAATAAAAAATATGAAAACCATAAAATTCCATAAGAAAACAAAAAAAACATAAAACCACTTAAAACAACTAAAAATTATAAAAAAAGATAAAAACCCCAAAATCATAAAAAATCTAGAAAACCCAAAAAACCAAAAAATAACATAAAAACCTTATAACCGAATGAATACTATAAAAACCCACTAAAATCACTAAAATAAATTTAAAACCCAAAATATGTTAAAAAACTAATAAACCATTAAAATCCAAAAAAACCCTAAAACCGTAAAAAACAAAAAACACTAAAAACCTTAAAAATACAAAAAACCCTCAAAATATCTAAATCCCTAAAAGACATAAGAATCCTAAAAAACATAAAATCTATATAAACATATAAACCACTAAAAACCTTGAAAACCCCTAATAAATCTTTAAAAATATATTAAAACCGAAAAAATCTAAAATAAATAAAAAAGGTAAAACCCATAAAACCCCCGAAAGATGAAAAATATACCAAAAACAATAAAATCCAAAAACCCCTAAAAAGAATAGAAACCCTAAAACTAATTAAAACCCTTATAAAACACTAATAACTCCAAAAACCCATTAGTCCCCTAAAATGGTAAAAAAATCTAAAAATCCCTTAAACCCATTAAAACAACTAAAATATCAAAAAAGCCCTAAAATCCCTCAAAATCCATAAATAACCTAAAAACCAATGAAAATACTAAAAAACCCAAACAATACCTTAAAATGTAAAAATTCAAAAATAAAACTTTAAGAAACAAATGAAAACCATAAAAACATAAAAAAACATTACTCCAGTAAAAAACCTAAAAATGATAAACACCCTAATAAACTAAGAAAACCTTACAACCCTTAAAATCCCAAAAAACCCCGAAACCCTAAATATCATAAAAAAACTGAAAACATCCCAGAAAACATAAAAACCATTAACACTTAAAAACTATAAAAAACCAAAAAAAACTCAATACATATAAAAACCCTATGAAAATTAAAAACAATAAAATACCTAACACACCCTAAAATTTATAAAATCCATAAAAACCAAAAAAAACCCCAAAACCCCATAAAAACCTTGAAAATAAATAAAAATAGTTAAACTCTTTAAACCCTTAAAAAAATTACTCTAAAATCTGTAAGAAACCCTAAAAACAAAAGAAACACAAAAATAAAAAAATAACCATAAAAACCCAAATATACCTAAAAACCATAGAAACCATCAAAATCTCTAAAACCATAAAAATCCTAATTTTTTTTAAATTATATAAAAAAATAAAAAATCCTGAAAAACTCCTTTTTATATCCATAAAAACATAAAAACAATTCTCACCCCTAAAAGCCCCAAAAAACGTTGAAAACCCTAAAACCCCCTAAAAAGGCAGTAAACCCTAAAAAACCATAAAACCCCTAAAAACCATAGAAACCAGTAAAACCCTTAAAACCCCTAAAAAAAACTAAAACAATAAAAACACTTTAAACTCCTATAAATGCTAAAAACCACAAAAAACATTAAAAACCCTATAAAAATTAAAGAGCCCTAAAAAAGCCCAGAAAAACATTAAAACACTAAATACCCTAAAAACACCACTAAAAATCCCTTAAATCCATAAAAAACCATAAAAATATCAAAGAAGACTTAAAAAACCAAAAATATGAAACCCCCTAAAAACCCTAAAAATAGTTAGATAACAGTAAAAACACTTAAAACCACCAAAAACTAAAAAATGAAAAAGTCCTAAAAAACATTAAAAAAATAAAAAACATAAAGAAACCTAAAAACATAAAAAATTCTAATATTCTATAAAAATCATAAAATAAATCAAAACTATGAGATTATTTAAACCCCTTAAAAATTTAAAAAAACTCTAAATAAACATAAAAACCATAAAAATCCTAAATACCCAAAAAACAAAAAAAATACCCTAAAATTCCTTAAAATCCCTAAAATCCCAAAAACCATAAAAATCCTAAAAACATCTAAAAAACCAGAACACATAAAAATACTAAACCCCTGAAAATCTATAGAAAAATAAAAAAAACCTAAATACACTTAAAACCCCTAAAAACCAATAAAATGCAATGAAACCTAAAAAACCCTAAAAACACTGAAACTATAAATAATTTGAAAACAAAAAATTCAATTAAAACCATTAAAACCATTAAACCCATTAAATCTTATAAAACAACCCATAATTTTAAAAACACTTTAAAAACCAATAATCATTAATAAAATATAAAAAACCAAAAACCTTTAAAACTATCAAAATCCATAAATCCCTAAAAACACAAAATTTCCTAAGAATCCCAAAAATACATAAAAATATAAAATCCCTAAAACATTGAAAACACCTATGAAAATGCTAAAAACCTGCAAACACTTAAAACAAAAAAAAATATAATTCTAAAAACTATAAAACCCGAAAAAACCCTCATAAACCCTAAAACCCTAAAAACCATAATTATCACAAAAATGACCTAAGTAATTTAAAAAATTAAAAAACAAATAAAATTCCTAAAACCCATTTTAAAACCTTTAAAATTTAAATCCAATTAAAACCCCCAAAGAGCTAAAAATTATTTATAACCTAAAAGGACTTAAAACCCTAAATACCCTAAAAACCTTAAAATCCCTAAACACCTTAAAACTAAAAAAATATCTAAAAACTCTTTAAAGCCGTATAAATTTTAAAAAATTCTTAAAGACTTTAAAATCCGTAAAAAACTAAAAAAAACTTTAAACAAAACAAACATAAAACATAAAGCCCTCAAAATCCCTAAAAACCCTGAAAACCATAAAAATCCTAAAAAACCTAAAATCCCAAAAAACTTAATGAAAACTAAAAACACTAACAATCCTTATAAACACTTAAAAATCTAAAAACCCATACAAAACCTAAAATCCTTCAAAAACCCTAAAAACCATATAAAACACTAATACCCTAAAAATAAAAAAACCTCCTAAAACAATAATAAACCCCCTAGACGCCATTAAACTACTAAAAACTCTAAAATCACCTTAAACACCGAAAAATGTTAAAAGACTATAAAAACCATTAAATACAAAAAAAAATTCAAAAAGCCCAAAAAAACATAAAAACACGATAAAAAACCCAAAAAACCCTCAAAATCCCAAAAAACCAATAAAAAAACATAAAAACCAAAAATAGCCTTAAAACATGAAAAATATAAAAACCCTATAATTCCCTAATAAAACATTTAAAAGCTTAAAATACTTAAAACCACTTAAAAACATAAAACATGCTAAAACCTCTAAAATATCCTAAAAACACCCTAAAACCCTAAACTCAACAAAAAACCATAAAAATGCCTAAAAAATTTCGATACACAAAGTCTCATAAAAAAACAAACCCACAAAAAACTCTAAAAACCCTTTAAACCCCTAAAATATTAAAAAACTAAAAAAGAAACAAAAAACCATAAAAAATAAAAAACCCCTAAAAACCCAAAAAAAAAACATAAAATCCCATAATCCCCCACAAAATCAATAAACAATTAAAAGAAAATAGAATGCCTAAAAAATCCCTAAAAATAACTAAAAACATAAATACCCTTAAAAACATGGAAAAACCATAATAAAACCTTAAAACCTAAAAAAACCTAAAACCCCAAAATAAACTAAAAAATAATCAAATCATAAAATCACCTTAAAAACCCAAAAAACCATAAAAACCCCTAAAAACATAACAAATGATAAAAATTGGTAAACCCCCTAAAACCCACAAAAAAATCTAAAAATGATTTAATCCTCTAAAAAAATAAAATATATAAAATACCATAAAAGTCTAAAAAAATAAAAATAAATCCTAAAAACCAAAAAACCCAAAAAAAACCCTAATGGAACCCATAAAACCTATAAAAATCCATAAAACCATATCAACCATATAAATAGTAAAAAATTCTTATAAATAGATAAAAGTGTAAAAACCCTATGAAGACTGAAAAATAAAAATGAAAACATAAAAATATAAGAAAACCTCATAGAAAACCAAAAAACCCTAAAATTCTAAATACCCTAAGAACCCAAAATACCCCTAAAACACTTAATATGATAAAATCCCATAAAACCATTAAATTACACTAAAACCCATAAAAACCATAAAACCACTAAAAAATAAAAAAACTTTAAACCTATAAAAATGAAATAAAATATAAAGAACTTTAAAACCCCTAAAAACATAGAATACCCAAAAATCCCAAAATAAAATAAAAACCCAAAAAACCCAAAAGAAACATTAAAATATCTAAAAACCATAAAACCATTAAAATCATAAAAATCCAAAATAATCCATAAAAAGTTAAAAAAACCCCTAAAATCCTTTGAAAAACTTTATGAAATAATTTAAAATAGGAAAACACTAAAAAACACTAAAAACATAAAAATTGATAAAAACCCTAAAAAAATCAAAAACACTAAAAACAATAAAACCCTATAAAAACCTTAAATCCCTAAAACCCATAAAAATCTTTAAAACCCATTAAACCACTAAAAACTCAAAAAACACGTAAAACCCCAAAAATGATGAAAAACATTAAAACCATTAAAACCCCTAAAAACTAAAAAACCCATAAAAACACCAAAAAACACAGAAAACTTTAAAACCCGGAAATCTGTAAAAATAATAAAAAACCCTAAAATTTCTAAAAATAATAAAAAAACCTAAAAACACTAAAAACCATAAAAATTAGAAAAAACTAAAAAAAAATATTTACAAAATTAAAAAACCCAAAAAACTGTGAAAAACCTAAAAAACATTAAAAAAATTACAACCCCTAAAAACCTAAAAACTCTAAATAAACTAATAACCCTTAAAACATAAAAACCCTAAAAACACTCAACATCACTAAAAATATTAAAATCGTAAAAATAAGAAAAAATCCCTAAAAATCCCTTACAAAAACCCCAAAAACCCTAAAAACTGCGTTGAAAACCTTAAAAACTTAGAAGCACTTAAAACCCAAAAAATACATAACTGATAAAAAATATAGAACCCCTAAAAAACCTAAAACGCCTAAAATCCATAAAGTCCCTAAAAACTCCTAAAAATATAATAACCCCCCTAAAAACTATAAAAACTATTTTATCACCTAAAAATGATTAATAAAACTCTAAAACTATTAATGAATTTAAACACTCAAATAAACCATAAAAACTATAAAAACCATAAAAACCCCTAAACCCCCTCAAAATCCCTAAAAACAATAAATGACTAAAAAATCCTATTAAATATATAAAAATCCCATAAAAATAAATAATCATAAAACCCATGAATATCCTAAAGAAAATAGTAGAAACCTAAAAACAATTAGAACCCCCAAAATGCTAAAAATATTAAAAACTCTATTACCCATAAAAACCAAAAACCTAAAAAACCCTTAACCCCATTAAAACATAAAAATCCATTAAAAACCTAAAAACCATTTAAACCAATAAATACATTAATAACTGTACAAACCTTAAAACCCCTAAAAAACTCAAAACACATAAAAACACAAAACAACTTGAAAACCCTAAAAACATTAAACCCCTAAAACCTTAAAAAATCCCTAAAAACCCTAAAAACATTTATAATCCTAAAATCTAATAAAAATCCATAAAAAAGTTATAACACTAAATATAATGAAAATACCATAAGAAAATGAGAAAAACCTAAAAAAACTTAAATCCTCAAAAGACCAAAAAATACTTAAATCCCTAAAAAACCCTTAAACCCTAAAAACCATAAAACCCATAAAAAATTTGGAAGCCCTAAATAACTATAAAAACCAAAAAATCACTAAAATCAATAAAAACCCTTTAATCCCCAAATATGTTAAAAAAGTCTACAAAACTATGAAACCCCCAAAAAACTCACAAAACCAACTAAAATTAAAAAAAAATACAGTAAAAACCCACAAATCCCTAAAAACCCTAAAACCTATAAAAATTTTCAAAAAGCCCTAAAAATCCTTAAAACATAAAAAACCATAAAACCCAAAAAACTATAAGTAAAAATTGCAAACCTAAAAACACTTAAAATACCTTAAATATCTAAAAAATTATGAAAATCCTATAAACCCTAAAAACATAATTGACATAAAACCCCTAAAACCTTAAAAAACAATAAACTATAAATACCCTTTAAAACCCTAAAAATGTCAAAAAAAATTAATAGACCTTAATAATTATAAAAATTAAAACCCCCCTAAAACCCCTAAAAACCATAAAGAAACCCCAAAACCCTCCAAAACCCTCAAATTTTAAAAAAAATTATAACAATCCTAAAAAATACCTAAATATATCAAAAACATAAAAAAATTCAGTGAAAAAACATATGAAAACCTAAAAACCCTAAAAATGCTTGAAATCATTAAAATTATAGAAAATGATTAAAACCCAGAAAACTATAAAAACCAAAAAAACCACAAAAACCTTAAAACCCATAAAAACCCTTAATACCACTAAAAACACTAAAAAACATTAAACCCCTAAGAACATTCAAAAACACTAAAACTCAAAAAAACTTTAAAAACTCAAAACAACCCTAAACATCCAAAAAACATAAAATCTGTAACACCCCCAAAACTTCTCAAAATCCCAAAAAACATAAAATCCATAAAAATAAAAAAAAATCCCAAAAAAACATAAAAATAAATCAAGAGTCTAAAAAACCTAAGAAAACCTTAAAAACGTAAAAACACTTCAAACCGTTAAAAATTTATAAAAACTAAAAAAATCATATAAAACATAAAAATTAAAAAAAATATATAAAACCCTATAGACCCTGAAAATGCTAAAACAATTAAAAAAATCTAAAAACCCATTAAACGTGTAAAAATATTTAAAACCATTTAAAATAATAAACCCTAAAAACATAAAAATTAAAAATGCTCTTATTCCATTAATATGTACTGGACCTTGACAATATGATTGCTACGTCAAGGTTGGGTCCTTAAAGCATTGAAATAAAAGCTTAGGAATTAATCGGGATTCCAATTAACTTCAACCAAAGAATTACTCTAAACCTAAGATGAATCTCTATGAACAATGAAATTGATATGTGTGTAGTGAAATCACATCGACCCTTTTATCTCATATTTTTCAAAATCCACTAGGTCACTCAATTTTTATGCTATTTCAACTAAGTCATTATTTTAAACTGCTTTCAAAACCACCCCCTCCCTTAGTCATTTTTATTAAAAATACACACTCTAAACCTACCAACGCTCCTTGAGAGATGACCTAGGGTCTTCCCTAGACTATAAATAAACCTTAAAAATATAATCAATTTTATGTGTCACGACAACGCGGTCAACACTCATCCCAGTTAATGAACTCAGGCTCAAAGTCCCATCTAACCCGGCACTGGGACCATTAACCTGTTTGAATCTAACTCGGAAAGGATATTAAGACTTCCCCTACTGAGAAAGCAGCCAAGGTATAATCATGTGAAACCAAAAAAGATACCCTAGGCTATTTATCCACCACAAATTCCAACGACACCATCACATACAATGTTGTCCATTGCTGCACCCTCCTAAGCTCAAGTCTGACAGGATATGCATCAAAGGATCTTGAATACCATTAGGAAACTAACACCATAACTAGAAGCCATGGAGGGGAAACACGCTCTAATAAAACTACAGAACAAACCCAACCTTGATTGGGTGAGCATTGTTTTTCCACATCCTAACATAGGAAACCCCATATTCCTAGTTTTCAATGGACCAGGAGACCCAAAAATAGCATCTAATGCACTAGGCCTCTTACTGTGGCCCCATGATGAGCACTCCCTGGTAGAAGAAATATATAAAACTCAGATTCTTTAGGGAAAACCTGCAGTTTTCAGCCTTTTGATGGTATAATTTGATTCCAGCTAACTCAATCACAGGCTGGGAGGACCTCTGATAATAGTTTCCCTTCCAGTTCGGTTCGACATTTCCAAAGACAATAGTCAGTGACCTCATGAACTTTCAGTAGAAATATCGTGAATGCTTTTTAGAATTTATTGATAGATGGAAAGTATTATATTTTTCCCTGAACTGGCTACTCCCCCAGGATTAAATACTCGCTATGTGAATCTATAACCTTCCTGATGAATTGCGATCAATGCTCATCCCGATGAAGTACACTAGTGGGTTCTGAATTTTTCAATAACATTGTCCAATGGATAGAAGAACCCTTACAATAGACTAATCTCAAGTCCTATGTGCCCCCATCAGCCCCTGAAAAAAGAGTGAGTAAAGCTGAAGTTTCTTATATCATGCTTAAGCCACCCCCAAAACTAGATTTAGTCTTGAGGCCTCCACCAAACCATATGGGACCCCATGTACTCCAACATTAACTACCACCTCATCACGATGAGTGAAGGCGTATAAAAATAAATCAGTTTGAGGAGTTAAGAAGTAAAGTCTAATCCTTACGAGATGACCAAGTCTATAGATAATTCATAGACACCATGAATTACAACTTGATCTGGCTACCAGAGCCAAAGCGAGCAGATGAAGTGGGTTTCAATGACCATCCATATTATTTTCCATGTCACCAGATACTGGGACACACCATCCAAGAATTATTTGTCTTCAAGGATCTTCTACAAAAGATGGTGGATTCTGGGAATGTCAATTTGGGTCCACTGTCAGTATAGGTGGAATATGTCTCCACCTAAAACCCAAGAGAGGAAGAGTAATGGAAAACAGTTCCCAGTAAAAAAGAGAAAAAATTGGATAGTAGGAAGACCCAAAAAAATTTCAACCGAGTTCGTGGAACCCTCCAGGTGTAGTTGAAACAACCGACCATGCCCCTGATAGCTCTTGATACAACCCAACCATCATCCTCATCTCCTCAGTCCTCCATGTTTTAGAAGGGAAGTAAGTAGGATAAAAAATATGGGATTCCACCAAATCCAAAGCCAGTCCTTACGCTTTCAGACTTCATGCCGATAGACTAGGTACTTCAGGAACCTCCCCTCCAAATAGGACAATGGGCACCATCCTAAATAATAGGACAATGGGTACCACCCCTCCAAATGGGACAATAGGCACCGCCCCGCTAAATGGGTCAAAATTCACCATACTACCAAATGGAACAATGATCATTCCGCACAAAATGGCACCATCAGAAGGATAAAATCATACATAAACATTTTCACATCAAGGACTAATATTTGGCTCCATTAATGTCATTCACTTGAGGGTACCCTTTTTTGATAGATACTATGACCATGAACCCAAATTCCCCGTGTCCAACCAGAGAGCCGGAGGAAAAGTCCGCAAAGTCCGAGGGTGTCCTGGAAGGTATAATAGCGGAAGAAGTCAAATTACCAGCCATGCCTTAACTCAAACCATTAAAATTGTAGAAACCCAGGGAAAGAACCTCTGATAGACACAATGAAAACCATAATGTTCCTACTCCCCCACTAGATGAATTATGATCGCAATTATCTTAGAGTATCCATTGGATTAAGAACAAATAACAAATCACCTAAGGAATACATCAGGACCGGTTTGGATAATCACAGAAACTACCACAGCGCCACCAACCCCTGTCACAGAGGCTAAACCATCTACGTCCAATGCTCAATCTGATAAAGTGCACGAGAAATAGAATCCCTGATCTAGTAAGTTCAGACATTTTGAGCTAAAAAATTATTTTCTAAGGAAGATATCTTTCATACCGACAAATCTATCAATTTGGGATGCCTGAAGTCTATCTGCATACCATAGGTAGGTGCTCATCGAAGCCTTACTAAGCCCCCCGGAAATTGAGGCTAAAGTAGCAGTGGAAAAAGTATATCAGACGGAGACCAATCCCGACAAATTCCATGTCATCATATCCTTTATTGAAAAGGATGAAGACACCATCATGCAACGGCACATCAAACCCTTATATTTGGCTATTAAGATAAATGGGATTGATGTATATTGAATTTTTGTCAAAAACGACTCTGGATTCAACCTCCTATCACTAAAAACACTTCTTCGGTTGGTCTATGATGAATATTGTTTTACACCCTTCACCACAACTCATTTGGGATATGGAAAAGAAAGTAGAATCTATTAGGATGAATCAAGATTAAAACTTGGCTTGGAGACATCATGTCTAATTCCGAGTTTCTGGTTGTGCGAAAAAATACAACCTTTAAGATCCTGTTAGGGATGCCCGGGATTCATCAGTACGCAATAATTCCATCATCATACCATAAGTGCATCAAATATTGCGCTAATGGAAAAAAATGGGACATTGCATGCTGATAAATCCCCATTTGAATCCTGTGGGTCTAATTATATTAATGTCGGGTTCTATGAACTGAAAGAGAAGAAATATTTAGCCAATGACATTAACTAGATCACTACCCTGAATGGATTGGAAATGGCTGCCTCTAACCCTCTCCAATAGCTCGGGGAAGAGTAGGAATTACCCATCAACAAAGTTGAATGCATAAGTTCATGCACGGAGACAGACTCAATTGTATGCATGTTTTCTATAACAGTCACCAAGACCAAAGACAGTGAAGAGTGGAATGACTCCTATGATTTTAGGAAAATCCCTAACAAAGATGCTTCTGAACTATCATTGGGACCCCAAACTATCCCCTCCTTACCCACCAAGGAAAAAATACGATTTCTCTCCCAAAATTGGAGAGTTCATCTCAAGAATACTCTATCCATAATATGAGGTAAAATATGATTAAGAAGATGGAAAAGAATAATAATAAAAAGAAGACATAAATGATTCTCCTCTCACATTTGAAGAAGGTGTCTCCACCACAATCAATGAACTTAGGGAGATAAACCTGGGCACCAAATATAGCCGATGACCTACTCTGATTACTGTGGATATGCTTTTCAAGGATATAGAGCCATAATCATCCTTCTAAAAAAAGAATCATGATGTGTTTGACTAGAACTACACATAATCTCAGGACATGATCCTAGGGTCACCACTCATCATCTTTGTCTAACAAAACATCACTAGGGCTAAAAGAAGGAATCCAAAAGGAACCACATGACGAATGCTGCCAAACTAGAGGCTGAAGTTGGAAAGATAATCATATACATATTCATCAGGGAAGTCCAATATCTGATCTATCTTGAAAACATAGTTTCTATCAAAATTAATAACGGATAGATTAAAATATTCATCAACTTCAGGGACCTTAATCGGAACTCCCGGGAAGATTATTTTCTGGTCATGATCACAGAATTGTAAATTGATGCAACCGCCGAATATGAGGCTCTCCCTTTCATGGGACACTATTCTGGAAACAACCAAATCCGAATATCCCAAGGAGATGAAGAATACACTACTTTTAGGTCCCCTTAGAGAGTGTTCTGTTACAATGTCATTCTCTTTGGTATAAAAAATGGTGGTGCTACATATCAGCATTTCATGCATCACATTTTCAAGCCCTTCTTGGGAAAATTCATGAAGTTCTATGTTGAAAATCTAGTGGTTAAATCATGACAGCACTCAAACCACCTGACTAATCTTTAAACTTTATTTAAAAAATTTTGACTGCAAAGTTTGAAGATGAATCCTGTAAAATGTGCCTTGGGCATTACCTCATGGAAATTCCAAGGCTTCATCATATTCCATTGTAACATTGATGTCAACCCCAAGGAGACAAAATACATACTTGGTATGTCTCCACCTCATCATCTAACTGAGTTGAGAGGTCTCTTGGGGAACCTGGCCTACATCCGGCACTTGATAGCAAACATTGCAGGTAAATGTCTACCTTTCACCAGGTTAATGATGAAATGGTTTATGTATGAGTGGGATAATGATTTCCAAGAAGCATTCAACAATATTAAAATATATCTTCTAATCCCATCAGTGATATGCTTCCAGATGATGGGAGACCACTCATTTTGTACGTAACCACCTTGGTATAGTCATTAGGTGCCTTCCTCACACACAATAATGATGATGACAATGAAAACAAACTCTATTAACTCAGCTGAACAATGATTGATACTGAGGCCCGATATTCATGAATTGAAAATAACTGCCTAGACTTAATCTTCACTATTCAGAAATTCATGCATTACTAGCAGCACCATGAGGTCCACCTGGTCTCCCACTACAACACGCTCAAATATATCCTCAATCATCCCATTCTAACTAGTTTCCTCTCATGATGGGTAATAATTCTAGAATATTTTGAAATATAGTATGTTACCTAGAAGGCCATAAAGGTTTTGGTGTTAGAAAACATTCTAGAAGATCACCCCTTAGAAGAAACAACCCCGTTGGCTATCTAACATCCAAATAAAGAAGTGTAATCTGTCCAAGGGTACCCTGAGATATGGGAAATGTACATTTTTGTTGCTTCTAGAAGCCTGATAGGGAAAAGGATGGAGGATCCCAATCTCAAAAAAGTGGAGTTTGGAGTTATACTTGTATGCCCCAAAAAGGCCATCATGCCTTACTCCTTCTTGGTTTCAGAGGGATGTAAAAATAATGAAGTAGAATTTCATGCCCTTTTAAAGGTCTAGATCTGGCACAACAAGCATGATCCAAACACCTAAAGATAAAAGGTTATTCAGATATAGTCATCATGTAGGTCAAGGGTGACTTTGTCATTAAGAAAGAAGTATTTCCCCCCTTGATAAACCATGTTCTAGAACTGATGGAATAATTTCCATTATAACCAACCCTGACCTATGCCCCCTAGTCACAAAATTCTCATTATGATGCATTGGAAAATTCAGCCACAACCCCAGCTGATCCAGATCAGAATGAAATGGTTATTATCATTACCCACCGTCATATGGTATTTCCATTTATTCATAATAATACAGAGGAGATCGATGAGATTAGCCTTATTTCTAAGCCATATGGTCACAACACCAAATGGAGTAATCCAATTTCAAATTACCACTAGAGGGGGGAACTCACACCAGATAGGGCTAGAAGAGAACATATCCAGATATGGGTAGTCAACATTGTCTTGTACAATGGTGTAAACCATGAAAAGGTTCTCTAAAAATGAGGCTTTGATGGAGTCCTTATCAGGTGATTTTATAGAGAAGAGACTACTTCCATCCTAAAATAAGTGCATGCTGAAGCTAGTGAAGCACACCAATCGATAACCAATACCTCTTATAAAATTTATGTCTTCGATATTATTACCCCACTATGATACAAGATTGTTACATATTCACCATGAATTGTCATTCATACCACCTTTATACCAATTTTATTCACCTACCCTCATAGCTAATTCACATAGCTAAGTACTCTTGAACATTTACCGCCTGGGGGATGGATGTTGTGGGACCATATCCCCCCACCACATCCAGAAAATTCTTGTTCATTCTCATAGAAACCGACTTCTTTTAAAAATGGGTTGAAGTAATTCCCCTTAAAGAAGTCATGAAGAAAATCATAATTAACTTTGTGAAGGCCAACACCATTACTAGATTTAGTGTCCCTCATAAAATACTAACGGACAACAGAACTAACTTCTACTCTGCTGCTATGGAAAAGTTATACTAGGAGTATGGAATCAAAGCCAACCATTCATCCCGCTACCATGAAGTAGCCAATGAGAATATATACGATTTCAGAAAGAATCTATATAATATACTACACAATATGGTAGATAAATATAAGATATCAGGGCTAGACAAGATCTTTCATGATTTATGGGCTTACCGGACCATGACCCTAACTGCCACCCAAGCAACCCCATACAACTATACATGGCAGAGTCGTTTTTTCCTATCAAAATTCAAGTGCCATCACTTCATGTTTCCATTTTCAATCAACTATAAATGGATGAGAAATCCCATAGATGGTATGATGTGTTAGAGTAGCTAGATGAGAAAAGGTTGCACACTTTTCAAAATTTGAAAGTCTACCAATATCAGATCACATGAGCCTTCACCAAAAAGGTTCACCTTTGATCTTTCCTCGAATGAGAGATAGTGTTGGTCCTTATAACCTTGATGATACTCAAGATGAATCCCCCAAATATTGTACCGAAGTGTTAGGGACCATATGTTATACATTGAGACTATTCTAATGGAGAATACTCCTTGATATCAATGGATGAACAACTCATCACAGCTTACACAAATGAAATGTTTTAGGATAATTACTTTGCGCAATAGCAACACCCATTTATGGACCAAACTCTATGACCCTAAACAATGAGTTATTGTCCTAACCACATGATGTTAAACTATAACGTATTAGTCCCTACAACATGACACTAAAATGGGATGCATAATGTCTTTGTTGCATGATTCTAAACTACACAAAATAGCGTCCAAGCTACAAGATGTTAAACCTCATAGCATAAATTATCCTAATAAAATAAAGATAAACTAATTGATCCCTTTAGTAACTACATACATCTCAATCCCCATTCATTTTTGGGATACATATCGATGCCTCATTTTTTGATTTTGGTTCATCCCCCCAAAATGCCTCTATCATATCCTTAATCTCCCCATATTTACGAGGGAAAAACATATCACTCCATGTTTCTCACATTGAGTATAACTCACATGAGATTAGGATCACTGCTATGTATTCCCTTATAGAAACAAATATTGAGAAATATGGTAGACTCAGCATCTGTAGCGGGTGAAAATAAAATTTCCCTACTCCTATGTATGATCCAGATCATTACAGGGAATATTATGAACTACATATGGCTTGAGATCTGGCATGGGGTGATCTTTTAAGAATCTATCAGGAGGAAAAATTTAGGATTGAATATGGTCCTAACTATCCACCACTATGGTTTCCCTCATCTTCATCAATTTTTCAAAGCCTGTGAAATAGCCATTGTAGCCTACATAGAATGATCCAAAATCCCACAAAAAGTTAGTCTAATAAAAATTGTTGGATAAATGCCCCAAAAATGGATAAGTGACTTAAATGAGTGTTTGAATGGGTCTCCACCTACTAATCCTATAAACAGTATGTGGTATCCATTTCCCATGTGCTATATGATATGGGGAAGAAATCCCCATGTGCTACATGATACATGGGGATAATCCTTGCATACTTTTGTGGTACGCAAAAGCATTATACCATGTGCATCCATAGTATGGGAAAGTCCCATGAGGGGATATCCCATAGAGTATTTTCTAGAGAGCATAACAATTTTTAGAAAGAAGCAACTACAAACCAAGGCCTTTCCAAGTCCATTTTCAATGTTTCTTTTTAAAAGTGTATGTTCGGATTATTAATGCTTAATGTTCAGTTCACCAGTTCAAGATCAGTGTGCATGACATGCTAACTGTGTAGAATTCTCCTACACAGAGGACCAGATATTAGTTTTAAATTCCACAACGAAGTTTATGAAACCCAAAATCCAGTTCTCAGGCAGAATAAATTTTAGATATTTTCTTTCATGGAACATACGAAGAGGTTCGCAAATACGAATTTCGCAAAAGAGATGGTGTGAGAAATTAGAGAAAGATGAGGGAGAATTGAGAGAACTTTTCTCCATGATATATGGTAAAAGGAAAATGACTTGGGACCCTATATATAGGTGTGGTCTCCTCCTACCAGACATATCTAATATACTATGAACCACTTCAGTTCAGGAATACTTCTACATTGGAATTGTCTCCTCTTAGTTCCAAATGGACCCATTTACAATGGAGGGAATTTTAAGGGTCTTGAAAACTTTACCAAGAGAAGAAAATACTACCACCATCACTTTACAGAAGGATGAAATCATTCCTAAATGTCTAGTAATGCGAATAAACTCCAATTGAGTTTCAAACTTTGGATGAAACTTGAAGGATTTGAATTTCCCAAAGAGTTTTAAGTGACTTGTGTGCCATCACTGGGAAGGGTTTGTGGGCTGCATGAACGATGAACCATCGGTACACAGAATGACTTGCAAGGAGATGGCCTGCCAAGCAATTGCTGGAAAACCTAGGAATCCCCAAACTACATCACTGGTGGAATCCATCATGCAAAGGCCATCCATGTATCTTCTAATGAACTTATAAGTTCTTGGATGATGAAAATTGGAAGGGTTCCAAGAACTATGACTTGAAAACCACAGCCTCCAAAAACCCCAGTTAACTGAGTCTTCTAAAGATCAAGATATCTCTTCATGATCTTCTATAAATTGTGTTTCATTCCCATATATATGATTTCCCCAATTCACTATAAAAAGATCAGAAAAAGGAATTGAAAAATATGGACTTAGAAAAAAAAGGAGACCCTAAAGGCTGTACGAAATAATTTAGGGATATTTTCGCTTCAATATCAAACCATTGAAAAAGCACAAATTGAAAACCACCTATCCACAGGTATAGCTAGTCACAATCCTTAAAACGAAAGAAATTAACAAAAATGGGAGAATTGAAAACCTAATTGGTAAAATTATGAACCACATATTCATTACGGATGAACTACTCGCGAATGATAGTCTCTATGAACCTCGTTCGAGTGGTGTTCCATGTAGTTTATCACTATGAATATTCAACCCGGTGTAGGGTACTACATCAGTACGTGGATAGAACATGAAGTGGTGTGGCGGACCCCATCCAGGACTGCGTACCATTGTGGTATGTGGGGGTCTATTCCCAAGCCCCCATACTACTTCAGTACGTAGCTGACCCCTCTACCTGCATACCACTATGGTGTGCAGATCTCCCCTCATCCCACATAAGAAAACAGTACGCAACATGGGGAGTCTTGTGTGTTCATCCCTCTAGCTCCAATATCACCCCTCTATTACCATTCTGTCCTCCATAGCCCCTCCAAGAACAAGTCCACCAACATCAAGACAAAGCTTCCTCCAAATCCAGTAGACCCGTATGACCAGATCATTGGGCACGTCATCACACTCCTTTTAGTCTACATACCAATGGTAAGAGGATTAACTAAGGCTCTCCCCATAATGTTTTGGACTCCAGGGATTTCTGTAAGTATACATTCCCATTGTAACCCAGAGACCAACAATGATATGCTGAAGTAAACCTTTATTTTCTAGTGATTAAAGATGATCACTTGATCTTCCATTCAATGAGGAATGATGATCAGTCGAAATAATCATGTTTTCTTCACCTTTTGATGAGAGGTGACATTATTCACCTATCCTAGAATGTGTTTCGGGGAACTCCCATTGGGGTAAGTTCCCAATATTCTGAATATCAAGCCGCATGACCTCTAATGTCATCCCACATTGAAGGGTTCATTACCCCAAACTCTCTTCCATAGTTTCCCAAAACTATTCCAGTGTAGGCCCACCCTCTCCCATTAGTGGGAGAGGAGGTGTGTGGTTGGTTGGATCTCTCACATCATCTTGTTTCTCACAGTGAGTATGAATCACATGGGATTGGAGATTTGTGATGATATCAATATTCAAACAACTGACCCATCTTGAACAACAAGAACTCTGATTTCTAGTCACACCAGAATACATAGGATGCCTCCTTGAAGTCCTGAGGTCAAAAGGCTTCCATTCTAAAAGGGTTTACCCAACCATGTCCTCTAAAATGGGCCTCTCCCATGCGTAAGCCCCATGCTTCCCAAACTACGTGGGATCTGATTCCTCTCCCAAGGATATGTAGGAATCCCATCTTATGGGTCTGATCCCAATATCAAATTAACTTCCATCACCACTAGAGGAAAATAAATCTAGAGTGTCTTATTGCATGGCTTAAGTCATCATTACCTTCATAGCATCAGATTAATGTTTTCCTATAATGATCCTGTAAACCAGGGGTAGCCCATGGACACACTATTATGTAATGAACCAAGGATTCAAAAACATATGAACATGACTTAAATATTTAAGAGAGTCCCAGAATAGAAAATAATCCCCCCCCCAAAGGGTGTGGTGAGCCTGAACTCCCATACTCTCAACCAATGGAGTACTAAATGATCATTGGCCAAATCATCATCCAAAAAGCACCTACCTTTGGAAATAAGGTTCATGAATCATGGATACCAGGGTCGTTGGGTGTTTCTAGCTCCATGAATAAACCTGTTGGAGACCATCCAAGGAAGTTATATACTATGAGGACCGATTTCGCAAATACTTGACCTCATGCAATCGCCCATTGGGACCATTTGAATGTGTCACCTTCCTCGAAATACAGAAGGGATAAACTGCCCAGTCCCCATGAGATCAATAAAAACTTCCTTTAATGGATGATGATGTAGATCATGTTGAAACATAAATGGTGATGTGGAAGTTTCTATAATTATGGAAAAATTCTTGTGAACCATTGGACCATTCTAAATTTTCCTTAACCATTCTACCACGTCACCTCGGGCCGAAATAGTGATATACACCCATATTCAAGGGTAATAAATATATAAATATATATATATACCCTCCTTTTATTTATTCCCTCATGGAGGGGAGAATATCTACATTGAAACTAGTGGTATTTATATTTATATGTATATGTGCATATTCATGTAAGAATAAAACGAGTGTCGCTATGCTTCTGTGAAACATTGGGGGTGGATTTAGATTTACATCATAAAAAATGTGCTTTGCGGTAGTTCATCTATTCTCATACCTTTAATTTTAATTCCATGCTTTCTTGATTGTTTAAAAAAATGTTTTTTTACCGTTATATATATTCTATGAAAAGTGGATTTTAATTCTTGGAAGTGAATTTTCACTTGCATCCCATGTTTTACCTAAGCTTCTAATAGAAGTTACCTTTTTAGGCATATTTTCTATCTTGTTTGGAGATTCGTTTACTTAAAGTGTTTAATTAGTTTTCCAAATGAAAATAATTTCTCAATTTTAAAGTGATAAGGCCCTATTAGAACATTTAATTATTTTATGGAAATGGAAACCCCCTTTTAAGTCATTAACATCGTATTTTAAATGTGTTTTTTGATAAATGTGTGACATGTAAGTTGTGCAAGTAATGAATCTTGTGATTTTTTGGGCCTTTTGGAAAGTTACAAGGGGTTGTGCTTAAGAAGAGAGTTCGTAGGTGGGATAGTGGATGTTGGTGTTTAGTAAATATTTGTGAAATTTTTAAATATTCTATCTTGATGAAAAGATCAGCTTAATTTAGGACTGGAACATTGGAATTTTTGGTATCTAGGTGGGAATTCTAGGTCTAGAAATCTTGGTGATTCGAAAATACCGAGTCCTGATCACCCTATAAAGATTATGTTACAATACTAACTAAACTTTAGTGGCGTGGATTGGTTGGCTCAAGAAAGAGAATATAACATCCTATCCATACTCTATCCCTGATAGAATGAGGATTATAGGAGCCCAGCTAACCTAGTTTATTAGGTATTTCCCATGGTTCTTGCTATCATTTACCAAAAAATTTCTATTGTACTATTTTACTAAATTATTTATGAACAATTTTCATTTTAATTCAAAAATAATGAAAAATGTGATTTGATTTTCACTATTGTGTATAACCTAATGAAATGATTCCTTTACTGCAATCTCCTTTATATAAATAGGTTTTTGAAAAATTTAATTACCCATTAAAAATGTTTTCAATGTAAAATAGAAAAAATGGTTTTCAGATGCTCTATCATGCTACTTTTTTTGATGTGGATAAAAAAAATCCTTTTGTTTATTTATATCTTCAAACTAGAATGATATATCTTTATTTTTATTGGTAATCCATATGTAATATTTTATTAGGGAATGAATATTTAGTTTTAATTATCTTGCCTATAGATCTATCTTTGTTTTTAGATTTTTTTTCTCCTTCCTACTCAGAATCGGTCAATGTGGGGCGACATTGTTTCAATGGTTTATGGTGACCTATGGGGTCCCTTGAAGGTATGTTTGGGTTTATTTCTTTTCCACTATTGATTAAATATTACTAGTTTGGTTTTTTTATTTATTTATCTATATTTCATGGTATAAATCATTACTAACTAATTATTCATGATGCATGGAACTATTTTCCAACCTGAGAGGATCTGGAATGCCTCTTGAACCATGTTGATCGTCGTCTCAGGTGACCTGTTCGGGTTGACCGGGGCTCGTTCGTGACTGGGTGTTGAAGATAACCAACATTCCAAGTACATGGCGTGTACTTTGAATAAATGATGTGTATTCATTATACGATGTTTAAATTTCTGGGGTACGTTAATTAATAGAATTTAATGATCTTTCTCTAGAAGGGATATCCTGGGCATTACATGAAATTTAAAGAATTTACACACCGTGTAAATTTTTGGGGTTAATTTTTAAAAGAAGTGGTAGGGACTCATTTTAGAAAGAATCCCTCTTCTCTCTCATAAAGGATTTTAGGGATAAGCTCTTTTGATGCCAAATCCTAGTCTTTGAAGATGTTTCTTCATCCAACCACTTATTCAACTTCTGATTATCTCGTTGGATGTCTATCTTTAATTTCATGACTAAATAGGTTAGTTTATTAATTTACCTTTCTATTGAAGATTCTATTTTTTTCAAGAACTTATGAATTATTTTTAGGGGTCTTATCCATTATTATGTTTTCTTTTGATCAGGGCTAAGTTATGAGTTGTTACTATATGATTATTCTACAATGGGTTTACGATAGGTGGTCTATAACATTTCCATATTGGTTGTTTAATATCAAGCTGATATTTTGTCGCATGCCATACTTTCTAAAAATTGATCTTAAATTTATTAAATTAAATGATTAAATTTTTAGAACCTGATTAGGTTTCTTACTTAGTACCATTATATGGTTGTATTTCATTCACCTCAACCTGAACCACCTATGAGGTGTTTTTGAGTATATGACTTATGATTTACCACCCCGTTGGGTGTGTGTGTTCTCTCCTTTGGTAGAGGGGGCATTATTGAATTAAATGAGATATTTTTAGTGGGTTTTATTCAACCTTTTCCATTTGGTTACATTTTTTAAAAATTAATGAATGGATTGAATGGTAATGAAAAAATGGGTATAAAATGATTAATGAATTGTTTAATAATTTGAATTACTTATAAATTTATACTCCTTGGATTAAGAATACTTTAATCTCATGGACATTTCTACTCCATGGATTAGGATTACTTTGGATGCATTGGAAATTTCTACTCCTAGGATCTAGCTTTCTTGGACCACCTTGGACATTTATACTCCTTGGGCTCTACTGAATTCTTGATCGACTCTACTATGGATGAGTTCCATGGAATCGAGGTGATGCCTTGGTAATGAACCTTTGATCCATACCATGTAGTCCAGACAATGGATTAAAAAGAATAGGCTAAAGAGGATGCCTTGGACATTTATACTCCTTGGATCTGGCCAGTGGGTTCTGACAGTTGATTACATTGCATAGGCCATTGTGGATTGTTTTTCCATGTTATATAGATAACATGTGTTTTTGGTTTGTTGATTAAAGTTGAACATTGTTATGGGTGATGTCTAATTTTTTAAAGGAAAGAAATTTTCACTTCAACATTTATCACTTTATATCTATTATATATTACGCATTTTTTTGGCTATATACACAAATTCGAATTTTTATAGAAACTATTGTTGGTGGGCTACTAAGTTTTATCTCACTCTCTATTCGAGTCATCATTGGGTACCCAGAAAAACATCATGGAGGTAGTTAGGGACCTAGGAATACAACCACTTTATAATGTTTGATTTTATAATTTCATCGGAGAAGGGAAGCACCGGACCGATCTATGCTCGTGATGCGATGTGGAGATAGTTTTTTTTGTTTTGTACTTTTGATACTTCTATTATATTGGATTTCTATTTCCTTGTAGTTACTGCCTTTTTATAGAGACATGACATGTTCATCATATTCCATATGACACAACTTTTCGTCTTGTATATTTTTCCTATATGGATGTTATATTATCATGTTACATCTTGGTATTTTGGCTTCTGTTATTGACTATTTTTGTTATATCGATGTGCTACACTTAGATCAATAGGGAATAGTCTCCCCACTATTCCACCATAGACCTTCATTGCTTGTCAGAAAGCCTCTGGTGTACAGGAACGTACACGTGAGGTCATGTGACCCACCAGCCTGGGATACCATTCAGTGGGTCATGGGTCGGTATGTTACAACCTAAAAACTATAAACCCCTAAAAACCTCAGAATACCCTAAATCCCTGTAAAACCTCTAAAAATTCACTAAAAACTATAAAACCTCTTTGAAACCCAAAAATGTAAACAAACTCTAAAAAATTTAAAAATATTAGAAAACTAAAAAACCATAAATCCCTAAAAATCCCTAAAATCCCTAAAACCCATAAAAATCAATAAAAATCCATAAAGACCCTAAAAATGTAAAAGACAATAAAAACCTTGGAAAACCCCTAAAACCCATAAAAACCTAAAAAAATTAAAAACCCTAAAAACCACTATTGCTCCTCAAAATATCTAAAATCCCTAAAAATGTTAATAATATTAAAAAATCCCTAAAATTTCTTAAAAATGAAAAAACCCAAAAAACCCTAAAAAACCCCTAACAAATCCATAAAAACATAAAAAATAATAAAAACCCATAAAAATAAAAAAATGATAAAAACCATATTAAGACCCTAAAAACCACAAAACCCCTAAAAATATAAAAAACCAATAAAACACTAAAAACCTCTAAAAACTCTAAAGACCACTTAAACCCCTAAAAACATTAAAAACTGTTAAAAAATTTAAATAACCTTAAAAAACTCAAAAATATTCCAAATTCCACCATAAAATCAAGGAAAAACCTAAAAAACCTAAAAAACCCAAATACCCAAAAATACCCAAAAACCCTAAAAACAAAAAAACCCTGAAAATACCAAGAATCCCAAAAATCATAAAAAAATCCCTAAATAACCTAAAAACCCACTAGATAACCTTAAAAACCAAAAAACACATAAAACCCCTAAGAACAAAAAAATGCTAAAACCATAAAAGACCCTAAACCCCCTAAATAAGCCTAAAACCCCCAAAAACCTAAAAACCTTAAAAACACATAAAACCAATAACAAACTGAAGAACCAATAAAAACTCTAAAAACCTTTTAAACCTCTAAAAATCTTAAAAACAATAAAAACCACGAAAAAGACAAAAAAATATATAAAAAGACCTTATAACCCAAAAAACAATATACCCCACAAAACTGAAAAAACCATAAAAATCCCTAAAATCCCTAACAGATATAAAAATCAAAAGAGGCATAAAATCCCTAAAACCTAACAAACCTAAAACCTTGAAAAACCTAAAAAAACTTAAAAACATATACAAACATTAAACACCAAAAACCAAAAAAATTATAAAAACCATAACCAATATGAAAATCCTAAAAACCCTAAAAATCCCTAAGAACACAAAAAACCTAAAAATACATAAAAATACCTAAAAACATAAAAAACCCTAAAAACCGTGAAAACCATATGAGAACCATATAAATAAAAAACTCATAAAATCCATAAGAAACCTAAAAACCACTAAAAACTGTAAGAAACCCCTAAACAACCAATATATTAAAAAAGACCATAAAACCTCCAAAAAACCATAAAAACACTAAAGACTTAATGATACATAAAAGCCCATAAAAAACCACAAAAATTACAAAAAAATTATTTAAACCACTTAAAATATTAAAAATTCTAAAACCCCACTAAAACACCAAAAAACTCAAAAAAATCCCAAAAAACATAAAAACCCCATCAAAACCCTAAAACCCTAAAAACACTAAAAACCCTCAAAATTCCAAAAAATCAAAAAACCCATAAAATTCGTAAAATCCCCCCAAAAAACACTAAAAACCAAAAAACACCCTAAATAACATCAGAAAAACATAAAAACATAAAAATATTAAACCCTTAAAAAACAAAAAAACGCTAAAAATGTTAAAAAATCCTAAACACCTCAAAATATATAAAAAATTAAAATTCATAGATATCATAAAATATCCCAAAAAATAAATAAAAACATAAAAAACATAAAAACCCAAAAGTACTCTAAAAACCCATAAATCATAATAACACTTCAAACCACTAAAAAAACTAAAAAACCCCTAAAAACTATAAAAAACCCCTAAAACCATAAAAACCTTAAATAATTCACAAAAAAATGAAAACCCATTAAACCCATAATAATGTTTACAAACACTAAAATTCCATTAATCCTATAAAATCTAATAAACCCTAAAAACCCAAAAAAACCATAAGAACTCTAAAAACCCTAAACATCCTAAAAACACTCAAAATCCCTAAAACCCTATAAAAATACTAAAAAGAACTAAAAACCCCTAATTTTTTTTTAAGAAAATTAAAAAAAACCAAAAAAACCTTAAAAAAACCATAAAAACCTAACAACACATAAAACCTCTAAAACATAAAAACGCAAAAAATGCTAAAAACCCCTAAAAACTGTAAAAACTCTACTAATTATAAAACCCCATAAAATCGGAAAAAAACATAAAAACCCACTAAAAACTGTAAAAATTATTTAAACACATAAAAATGTTAAAAATTTAAAAAACCTTTAGAACACTAAAAAACTATAAAACCCCCTAAAACCCCAAAAAAACCAAAAACCCCAAAAAACCCAAAAAACCATAAATCCCTAAAAATCATTAAAATTCAAAAAATCCTTAAATAATAATAAAATTCCAAAAAATTCCTAAAAATCCTTAAAAAGAGAAAACCCCTATAATCCCTAAAAACCCTTAAGAAATCCTTAAATACCTAAATACAAATAAAACACCAAAAAACCTAAAAAGTTAAAAAACCTTAAGAGACCCTAAAACCCCTAAAACCCTAAAGGCCATAAAAACCCATAAAAACAGTAAAAAGCCTAAAGCCTTAAAAACCACTAAAAACTCTAAAAACCCATTAAACACCTAAGAACATTAATAACACTACAAAACCTAAATACTCAAAAAAACCCTAATGCCAAAAAACCATAAAAACCTTAAATACCCACAAAACCCTTATATCCCTAAAAAGCTTAAAAACCATAAAAATCCTTAAAAAATCCCTAAAATCTCTAAAAATGTAAAAAACCCTAAAATCCATAAAAAATCATAAAAACAATAAAAAAAATAATACCTAAAACACCTAAAAAATGATAAAACCCAAAAAAACCAAAAAACCCTCAAAATCCCTAAAAACCCATAAAAAGTTGAAAATCCCTAAAAAACACTTAAAACGTAAAACCCCTAAAGACAAAAAAACCATAAGAAAACCTTAAAAACCTAAAAACACTTAAAACACATAAAAACCTAAAAGAACTGTCAAAACCCTAAAAGAACCTAGAAACCTTAAATTACCCTAAAAACCTTTAAAACCCTAAACACTCAAAAAATACTAAATAACCACTAAAAATATTACAACCAATTTAAACCCCTAAAAATGTAACATATTATAAAAACACATAAAAACATTTAAAAATAATAAAACCCATAAATTAACCCTAGATTCAAAAAACCATAAATACTATAGAAACCCTAAAACCCCTCAATGTCCCTAAAACCCCTAAAAACCAATAAAAATATTTAGAAAAATTTAAAATACCTAATAACCTAAAAAACAATAAAACACTTGAAAATGCCAATGAAAACCATAAAACCTAAAACACTAAAACCACTAAAAACACTAAAACACTAAAACCCTACAACCCTAAAAACCCTAAAAATTATAAAACCCCTAAAACCATAAAAACAATAAAAACCGATAAAAACCCTAAAACCCGCTAAAAATCAAAACACACTTTAAACCCATAAAATTATAAAAACCTATAAAAAATCATAAAACCCAAATAACTCAAAAAACTGTAAAGACTTTAAAAAATCCTTAAAAACCATAAAATCCATAAAAACCCATAAAAAACCATGAAAATAACCATTGATCCCTAAAAATCCCAAATAATATAAAATCCCTAAATACCATGAAAACCAATAAGAAAAACATAAAAAACTAAAAAAACATAAAACCCTTAAAAACACAAAAAACGCTAAAAACCCAATAACCCTAAAAACATTAAAACCCCATTAAACACTTAAAGAAACCATAAAACCCCCTAAAAACCCTTAAACCCACTAAAACTCTAAAAAAATATAAACCCCTAAAAGGGATAAAAAAATCTAAAAAACCTTAAAAAACCTAAAAACAAAAAAACCCCTAAAACCCCAAAAAAACCATAAAAACCCAAAAAACAAAAAAAACTCTCAAAATCCTTAAGACCCCTAAAAACAAAAAAAAAATCCCTAAAAATATATAAAAATTTTAAACCCCTAAAAACCTTGAAAACACTAAGAAAACCATAAAAATATAAACACACTTTACACCCTTAAAAACCTAAAAATGATAAAATCTTTAAAAGACACTAAAACCCTAAAAACCCATAAAACCCATTAAATCCACTATAAACATTATAAAAGTATAAAAACCCATAAAACCCTAAAAACACACTAAAACACAACCCCCTATATGTCCAAAACTCTAAAAACCTTAAAAAACCTAAAAAATCAGAAAAATCTTAAAAGTAAAACGAACATAAGAACCCAAAGAATCCTAAAAACCCTAAATTCCCTAAAATACAATAAAATCCTAAAAACTATATAAATACTATAAAATCCCTAAAAAATCTTTAAAATGTCAAAAAAACTAAAAACCTTGAAATTCAAAAATAATACCTTAAAAAACTAAAAACATTTAAAATCCCTAAAAACATAAAAAACTCTAAAAACCCTAAGCCCGCCTAAATAATAATAAAAACCATAAAAACCCTATAACCTCGTAAAATCCATAAAAATCAATAAATATACAAAAAACCCTAAAACCCCCTTAAACTCAAAAACTATTTTAAACCTATAAAAACATTAAAAAACACTAAAAACAGTAATCCACTTAAAAACTCAACGAAAACCCCTAAAAAACAATAAAGACCTTAAACCCCTAAAAAACCTAAACACCCTCAAAATCCCTAAAATTTTATAATATAATAAAAATACTTAAAAATGAATTAATTTCCTAAAAATTAGAAAAACCCTATAGTCCCTGAAAAAACCCTATGAAATCCCGAAAAAACCAAAAATGATATAAAACCCCTAAAAACCAAAAAATGATAAAAACCATAAAAAACCTAACACCCCATAAAAACTCAAATACCACAAAAAATATAAAAATAATTTAAACCCCTAAAACATAATGAAACTATAGAAAATATTAAAATCTATAAAAAAACTAATAAAAACACTGAAAACAAAAAAAACAGTAAATACCCTAAAAACCCTCAAAATCCCTAAAAACCTTAAAAACCATAAAAATCTTAAAAATTTCCTAAGTATAGATAAAAATGTTAAAAAACCAAAAAATAATGAAAAAATATAAGAAATTTTAACAACCAAAAAATAGTTAAAACCCATACAAACCATAAAAACACAAAAAATCCTTAAAAACCCTAAAAAACATAAAACCATAAACCCCATAAGACCTTAGAAACACTAAAAAACCAAAAACCTAAAAACCCACTAAAAATATAAAAACACTTTAAACCCATTAAACCCATTAAAATGATAAAATATCTAAAAAACTGTAAAAACCCGAAAAAATTAAAAAACCCCTAAAAACCATAAAAACACAAAATACCTCAAGATCCATAGGAACTCAAAAAATCCATTAAATCCCGAAAAAAACTAGAACCCCAAGTAATGTAAAAAACCCTAAAAAATTGAAAACCCCCCAAAAAAATCTTTAAACCCTAAGAACACTTAAAATAACTAAAAACCCTATAAAACTGTTAACCCTAAAAAACTCCAAAAACCATAAAACCCTGAAAACCCTCAAAATACCGAAAAACCCTAAAAACCATAAAGATATTAAAATACCTAAAAATCACTAAATATGAAAAAAATAAAAACCCTGATTAATCCAATTAAAACCAAAAAAAACCGAAAAACACTTCAATCACCTAAAAACCTAAAAAAATGCTAAAACCCATAAACCCCTAAAAACCATAAATCCCCCCAAAACATAAAAAAATAAAAATTTATAACAAACCTAAAAACCACTAATAACTCTAAAACCCCTTCAGACCCCTAAATAATAAAAATTCCATAAAACCTAAAATCCCTAAAATCTTTGAAAAAATGGTTAACCCCCAAACAATATAAAATAAAATAAAAAACATAAACCCCAAAAATTCCTAAAAACTCTAAAATCCCATAAAAATCCTAAAAAATCACTAAAAATCCAAAAACAAAAAAACATAAAAATTTGAAAACCCATAAGATAACCTTAAAAACGTAACAAAAGTTACACCACCTGAAAAACCTAAGAGAAACTAAAAACATAAAAAACTCTATAATCCATAAAAACCCTAAAACCTCATAAAACCGCTAAAAACCATAAACCCCATAAAAATCCATAAAAACCCATAAATCACAAAGAACTATAAAACCCTTTTAAACCCAAAAATATTTAAAAAAACTAAAAATCCTTAAAGACCCTAACAACATGGAAAACCCCCAAAATTCCAAAAACCATAATAAACAATGAAAATGCAAAAAAAGATATAAAAATCCCTAAAAATTTTAAAAACACTACAAACCATGAAAACCCTAAGAAAACCATAAAAATATAAAAACACATAAACCCCCTAAAAAACTAAAAAACAAAAAAAACCGTAAAATAATAAAAATACCTAAAAAATCCTAAAAACCTTAAAAAACATAAAAAAACAATAAAAATGTAAAACCCATAAAACCCTTAAAATACATTAAAAAAATAATTAAAACCTAAAATTTATTAAAACCCCAATGAAACCAAAAAATCTCTAAAAACCCTTAAACCCCGAGACACTAAGTACCCTAGACACCCAAAAAACCATAAACCCTTGAAAATTATTGAAAACCCTAAAAACCCGTAAAAACCCTAAAAACCACTAAAAACTCTAAAACACTTTATTCCCAAAAAAATATTAAAAAATTAAAAAAACAATAAAAACCCTCAAAACTCAAAACTCCCTACAATTCCAAAAAAAATAAACCCTAAAAACCATTAAACCCCAAAAAACCCCCAAAACCCACTAAAACCCTAAATACCATAAAAATCCTAAAAAGGCTTAAAAATCCCTAAACATGTATAAACCCTCCAAAACCCATAAAACCCCAAAACCCAAAAAACCTAAAAACCCAAAAAATACATGAAAATATTAAAAATCTAAAAAACTAAAAAACATAAAAAACATTACAACCATAAACAAACCATAAAAACCCTAAAAAAATAAATACCCAGAAACTCCTAAAAAGCTTACAGAAATGAAAACCACACAAAACCCCATAAAACCACTATAAACTCTAAAAACCATTAAATTCCAAAAAATTAAAAAATAAATTTAAAAAAATTAGAACCTAAAAATGAAAATACCCTCAAAATCTTAACCACCAATAAAAACCCAAAAAAATCCCAAAAATCATCAAAATCACTAAAAACCCTAAATGTCCTAAAAATCATAAAAAATCCATAAAAATTAATAACAAAATAAAAAACTATAAAAAACTGACAAACCCTTTGATGACTATAGAAACAAAAAAGCAATTAAAAACCCTTAAAAACCTAAATTTTTTTAAAAACCTAGACAAACCCTAAAAACCTAAAAAGGATAAAACCCATAAAAAGTTTAAAACCATAAAAGACCATAAAACACTAAGAAACAACTAAAAAATCTAAAATCCATTTAAGACTCCAAAAACAATAGAAAAATCCAAAAAACATGAAAAATCCGAAAATCTCTGAAAACCCCTAAAAACCCTAAAAACCATAAAAACCTCAAAACCCTCAAAATCTCCAAAACACAAGACAATAATAAAAATTATAAGAAATTGTTAAAATATATTAAAACATAAAACCCTAAAAACCCTAAAATACTGGAAAAAAAACATAGAAACCAAAAAACACTTAAGAAACTTTAAAATCTAAAAAATGAAAAAAACATTATAAACCCTAAAAACGTAAAAAAACTAAAAAAACTACAATGCATGAATTTTTTTAAAACCCCATATAAATTCTAAAACCACTTAAAAAACTTAAAACTATTTAAACTACTATAAATGTTTAAAACTCTAAAAAACATAAAAATCCTAAAAACTCAAAAAAACCCCTACAAACCCTAAAAACCTGAAAATGACCCAAAAACCTCAAAATCCCTTCATACCCAAAAAACCGAAAAAAAAAATTATATAAAATTCGTAAAAATCAATAAAAACATAAAAACTAATAGAATACCAGAAAACCCCCAATAAAAAACATAAAAAACATTCATAACATAAAAACCCAAAAAAGCATAAAAATTGCTAAAAACCCTAAATAACCCCAAAACCTCCAAATAACCATATACACCCTAAAACTACATAAAAATATAAAACACGATGAAAATCCTAAAAACACTAAAAATGCCTAAAAATTTAAAAACTCTATAAACCCTAAACGCCTAGAAAACCCCTATGAAAACATTAAAAAAACACATAAAATCCCTAACAATCCAATAAATGATAAACCCCCTAAAAGTCCTTAAAACCTCATAATAGCATAAATCAAATAAAACCATAAGACACTAAAAACTCAAAAAAACCCCAAACCACTAAAATCTCTACAAATCCTTTAAACCCCTAAAACATCAAAAAACTCTGAAAACCATAAGAACCCTAAAAAACTAAAAAAATCCCCAACAATCTAAAAGAACCACAAAACCTTAAAATCCCTAAAATCCCTAAAACCCTAAACCCCCCTAAACCCGCCAAAATACATAAAAAGAATAAAATTCTTTAAAAATCCTTAAAAATATCTAAAAATGTATAATGTTATAAAACTCGAAAAACCCCTAAGAAACACTAAATAACCATAAAACTCATAAACCAGTAAAAATTGTAAAAAAATTCTAAAATTAATAACAGAACCTAAAAACCAGAAAAACCCTAAAAACATTAAAAACCATAAAAAACCCATGAAAATTCCTAAAAGCACACAAAAAACTCTACAACCCCTTTAAACCCATAAAAATGTTAAAAAAAATCTAAAAACCATAGAAACACCTTAAAAATTAAAAAATACCATAAAAAACCATTAAAAGAATAAAAACCGTGAACACCCCCTAAAAATCCTTAAAACCCTAAAAACATAAAAACAATGAAAAAGACCAAAAATATTTAGAAACATAAAAAACCATAAAATCTCTATGATAATCCAAATAAAACGTTAAAAATTAAAAAATACTTAAAACTAATAAAAACACTAAAAATCCTGAATACATTAAAAACTGTAAAAGCTAAATAACCTAAAAACATTAAAAATTTCTAGAATCCATTAAAAACCATAAAACCCTTCTAAATACTCTAAAACCATTTAAACACATAAAAAATTAAAAACTCTAAAAACCCTAAAAACCCTAAAAACCACATCAAAACCCAAAAAACCATAAAACCCCCCAAAAAACCCACCTAAATGCCCTCGAAATCCCCAAAACTGTCAAAGACTATAAAATCCTAAAAAATCACTAAATATCCCTAAAAATGTAATAAACCATAAATCCCTCAAAAATCCTAAAAAACCCTAAAAAACTAAAAAAATTAAAAACCTTCAAAAGGCATTAAAAATGCTACAAACCCTAAAAACCCTAAGAAACCTAAAACCCCTAAAAACCTAAAAACCAAAAACCATAAAAAAACCAAAAAATCCATAAAAAACCTATACACCAATTAAAATGCTAAATCCCTTTAAACCCAAAAAAACATTAAGAACTCCAAAAAAATTTAACCCTTAAAAACTAAAAAAACCCCCAAAAAGACAATAAAAACAATAAAACCACTTAATACCATAAAACCCATTAAAATCCTAAATAACCCAAAAAAATCCTAAAATAAAAAAAATCACTAAAAATATAAAAAACCTAAAAAAATAAAAAAAATCCTCAAATACCAAAAAACACTTAAAACACATAAAAACCCAAAAACCACTAAAAGCCCTAAACCTCCCAAAACTCTAAAATCAATAAAATCATAAAACTCTAAAACCATTAAAACCCATAAATCCCCTAAAACCCACTAAAACTATAAAAACCGTCTAAACTAAAAAAACCATAAAAGCATAAAAATACATAAAAACCATAAATTTGGGTGGCTGGGAATAGCCCGACCCTCACATATTCCTTTCCCTAGAAACCCTAATAGCAATAAAAACCCTAAAATCTGCAAAAAAGCATAAAAAACCCTAAAAACCCAAAAAACTCACTAAAAACACTAAAATCCATTTAAACCCCTAAAAATATTAAAAACACTAAAAATCCATTAAAACACTAAAAAATTAAAAAAATTAATTAAAAACAAACAAAAAACCAATAAACACCTAAAAAATCCGAAAACTCCTCAAATTATTTAAAAATCATAAAACCATTAAAATCCTAATAATCCCTAAAACTCAATAAAAACATAAAATACCCAAAAACACTAAAAAACATGAAATCACATAAAAACCTCAAAATAATAAAAACACATAAAACCCAAATAAACATAAAAACACAAAAACCTTAAAAATTCCTAACAAACCCAAAAACACAAAAAAAAAACCAAAATACAAACCCCCCCCAAACCATAAAAAACATAAAACCCCATTAAGCCCCAAAAATAAATACAAACTATAAAAACCCTTTAAACCCCTAAAAATGTGGAAAAACACTAAAATGTCTTAAAACCCTCCAAAATGAAAAAGAACACTAATACCCCATAAAAAAATAAAAACCCTAAAACCCTAAAACACCATAAAACCATCAAATTCTGTAAAACCCTAACACACCATTAAAATTATAAAAATACCTTAAAATACTAAAAAAGTAATAACCACTAAAATCCTTAAAAATAATTAAGAAATCCATAAAAAAATAAAACACTTTACACCCTTAAAAACCTTAAAAACACTAAATACCCTAAAACCAAAAAAACCATAAAACCCCTAGAAACCATAAAAAACTAAAAAACTAAAAAACACTAAAAAACAATAAAAACATTAAAACCCATTTAAATGCATAAAAATCATTAAAAATCTAAAAAACCTTAAATATTAATGATATTAAAAAACCAAACCCTCCCCCCCAAAAAAACCCAATAAAACACAAAAAAATATTAAAACCTCAAATACCCCTAAAAATACTTAAAAACAAAAAAAAATCCAAAAAAAACAAAAAAATATGTAAATTCATCAAAAGCCTAAAAACCATAGAAATCTCTCAGAGAACCATAAAAACTATAAAATACCTAAAACCCTTAAAAATATAAGAAAGGATAAAAAACAAAAAAAACAAAATATCCCTAAAAACCCTAAAAACCTTAAAAATCCCCCAAACCTATAAAACCCCTATAAAACTACTAAAAACTCTAGAAAATTTAAAACCCCTAAAAACATTAAAAACTATAAAAACGCAAAAAATCCTAACAACCCATAAAACATTAAAATTCTAAAAACCCTAAAATCCTTAAAAACCACAAAACTCAAAATATCATAAGAATCCTAAAATTCCCTAGAAATCCCTAAAAATCCCTAAAAATCCCTAAAAACATAAAAACCACTACAAATCCTGATAACTGTTAATAAACTTTTTGAAATATAAAAATACTTAAAATCTAAAAAATATAAATAACATTAAAAACCCTATAACCCATAAAAATCCAAAAAATACTTAAAATTGAAAATAACACTTAACCCATAAAAACCTTAAGAAAACATTAATAACCTAAAAACACATAAAACCCTTAAAAACATAAAAAAGTATAAAAACCATAAACAACCCTAAAGACCATAACAACTTTAAAAAAACCTAAAAACCAGAAAAAACATAAAAATCATAAAAAACCCTAAAAACCCTAAACACAACTAAAACTCAAAAAATACTTTAAACCCCTAAAAAGTTTAAAAAACTCAAAAAACCATTATAAATCACAAAAAACTCAAAAAAAAAGTAAAAGAACTATAAACTCTAAATCCCCAAAAAACCAACAAACCATCAATTTTGAATAAACTATAAAACCCATAAAAATCCTACAAAAGAGAAAAAAATCCCTAAAAAAATAAAAATACCAAAAAACCATGAAGGACCCTATGAAATGCTTAAAAACAAAAAAAACACCTAAAACCCCTAAAAACACCTAAAAATCAAAAAATTCTAAAAACCCTAAGAAACCCTAAAGGCCCTAAAAACTATAAAAAACATCAAAAACCTAATAAAATTTAAAAACCTTAAAAACCACTAAAAACCAAAAAACCCCTAAAACCCTATATCTCCTCAGAATCCCTAAAATAAATAAGAATGTAGAAAAACTATAAGATTCCTTAAAAATATCTAAATAAAATAAAAAAACACAAACAGCCCTGAAAACCCCTAAGAAAACCAAAAAAACTAAAAAATCATAAAACTCATAAAAACATAAAAATTATCAAAATCCAAAAATAAATAAACCCCGCAAACCCCTAAAACCTTAGAATCCTTATAAGTCCCTAAAACCACTAAATACTATAAAAAACATTAAACCCCAAAAGAAGTAAAAAAAACTCTAAAAAATCATTAAAAACATAAAAAAATCAATAAACCCAAAATCCTAAAACCACCATAAATCCCTAAGAACCACAGAAAACCCAATATCCCTCAAAATCCATAAAAATAGAAAAAATAATAAAAATAATAAAATTCCCTATAAATTCAAAAAAAAAATTAATAAAAGGCTAAAAATTCTAAAAGACCGTAAAAAAATTTAAAACATAAAAACTTTTAAAACCCTTTAAAAATAAAAAATAGATTAAATACATAAAACTCATAAAAATCTAGAAAAAATATAAAACCACAACTACCCCTAAAACCCATTAAAACACATGGAAACCATAAAACCACAAAAGTACCTAAACCCCATTAAAAACCTAAACACATTAAAACCTCTAAAAAACCATATAAACACTATAAAACTAAAAAAACGTAATACCAAAAAAACCATAAAATCAATAAAAACCCCAATAACCCAAAAATCCCTCAAAATCCCTAAAATCCGTAAGAAACAAGAAATGTCCATAAAAATCCCTAAAATCCACAATAATAGAAAAAACCCTAAAAACCATGAAAACACCTTAGAAAAACTTAGAAATCTAAACAAATTAAAACCCCTAAAAAACATAAAAAATGCTAAAAACCCCTAAAAATCCTATAAACCACAAATACTATAAAAACCCATAAAATCCTTTAAAATCCTAAAACCCCATAAAATCCAGAAAAAAACGCACAAAGTCCTATAAGAACCCTTTTAAAATCTTAAAAATGTTATACAAATCTAACTATCATTTAAACCCCATAAAAACTCAATTAAACATTAAAATCCCAAAAAATAACATAAAACCCTAAATACCCTAAAACCCCTCAAAATCCCTAAAAACCATAAAAATCCTAAACAAGACTTAAAAATCCCTAAAAACATAAAAATCCTAAAATCCCCTATGAAAATAGTAAAAACCTAAAAACAAATAAAACCCCTAAAACTAAATAACAATAAAAACCTTAAAACCCACTAAAAAATAAAAACTAACAATCATTAAGAACCCGACATCGCCATAAAAATAAAAAAACCCTTAAAAATCACAAAAAACCTAAAAAACCATAAAACCAAAGAAAAAACTAAGAAAACACTAAAAACCAGAAAACACATAAAATTCCTAAAAACCTAAAAAACACTTAAATCCCTAAAAGACCCTAAAAGCCTAAAACACCGAAAAACTCTAATACCCCAAAAAACATTAAAAACTACAAAAAACTAGTAGAATAAAAAAACATTAAAAACTTTAAAAACCATTTAAATGCCTATAAACACTAAAAAACTCAAAAAAAAAACATTAATACCCTAAAAACATAAAAAATTATAAACCCCCAAAGAAACCTCAAAAACCATAAAAACCCAAAAACCCTAAAAATCAATAAAAACACTAAAAACATAAAAAACCAACATAATATCTAGAAATCCCTAAAAACCTAAAAACCCTAAAAACCCTAAATTATTTTAAGAATAAAAACTCATAAAACAAATTATACCCCTATAAACAAAAAAAACCATACAAAACACAAAAAATGACATGGAAAAACCCATACCCCTAAAAAACATAATACCCCATAAAAACCTCAAAACCCCTCAAAACCCATAAAGACCCTAAAAACAATTAAAAACTCTAAAAACCCTTTAAAACCATAGAAACATTAAAAAATATAAAAAAACATAAAAACCATAAGAAAATAAAGAAAACCCTAAAACCCCAAAAAACACTAAAACCCCTAAACCCCAAGAAACCCTCAAAATCCCTAAAACCCTAAAATACATAAAAATACAAAGAAGCCCTAAAATATTATAAAAAATTAAAATAACCATAAAAACCCTAAAAAACCCTAAAAACCATAATACCTAAAATCATTTGAAACCGCAAAAAACTTACAAAAATGATAAAAACCCAAACCCCCTAAAATTCCAAACAACTAAAAAACCCAAAAAACCAAAAAACCAAAAAACCATTAAAAACCCTCAAACCCATAAAACTCGTAAAACCAATTGAAAACTATAAAAAATCATAAAACATAAAAAAGCTTTAAAAATTTTAAAAAACCATCAAACTATAACCCATAAAAATCCTAAAAACCCCCTAAAACCCCTAAAACCCATAAAAATCCAAAAAATCGTAAAAATCACTAAAAAAATAAACAAACTCTAAAGACAATAAGAAACCATTAAAATATAAAAACACTTAAAATTATAAAAAAACCTAAAAGGTGCTAAATACCAAAAAAACCTAAAAAACACAAAATACATTATAACCCCTAAAAATAATAAAAAATCTTAAAAACCAAAAAAATACCCCCAAAGACCACTAAATACCATAAAACCCCTTTGAAGAAAAAACAACATTAAAAAACAATAGAAAACATTTAAACCATAAAAAACTCAAAAAAATATATCAAAAACCCCCTAAAACCCCTAAAACCCATAAAAATCCAAAAAAATCGTAAAAATCACTAAAAATATAAAAAACTCTAAAGACAATAAGAAACCATTAAAAATATAAAACACTTAAAATTAAAAAACACCTAAAAAGTGCTAAATACCATAAAAAACCTAAAAAACACAAAAAACATTATAACCCCTAAAAATAAAAAAAATCTTAAAAACCAAAAAAACCCCTAAAGACCACTAAATACCATAAAAACCCTTTGAACAAAAAACAAAATTAAAAAAATAGAAAACTTTTAAACAATAAAAACTAAAAAAAAATATCAAAAACCCAAAAAAACCATTAAAACTAAAAAAAACCCCAAAACTCTAAAAACATTGAATATCCCTAAAACCCTAAAAAGAATAAAAATCATAAAATTCCCTATAAAACATTAATATCTAAATGAAACTATAAAACTTGAAAACCCCTAAGAAATTCATAAAAAATCAAAACACTTAAACCCCTAAAAACCCAAGAATGTAGAAGCCTAAAGAACCCTTAAAACCAAATAAAGCCTCAAAACCCTACAAAAATCCAAAAACTACATAAAATCCCTTAAAACCACTAAAACTATAATAAATGTTTAAATTCCCAAAAATGTTACAAAACACTAAAAACCCATTAAAAACATAAAAAATGGAAAAACCCCTAAAATCCTAAAAGAACCAAAAAACCCCAAAATCGTCAAAATCCAAAAAACCATTAAATCCCCTAGAAACCTTTACAAAACATTAAAAACCTTAAATAATTAAAACACATAAACAACATAATGAACTGTAAAACCCCTAAAAACCTACAAACCCTAAAACCATAAATATTACTAAATACATTAAAAACCATAATATCCATAAAAATTTTAAACCACACTAAAAACAATAAAACTAATTTAAACCCATAAAACATTAAAAAACTCTAAATATAATAATAAAATTTAAAACTATTAAACCACTTTAAAACTCCTAAAAGCCCTCAAATATCAAAAAACCCCAAAAAACACATAAAATCATTAAAAATCTAAAAATCCCTAAAACTATAAAAAAAACCTAAAAACCCTAAGAAATCCCTAAAAACCTTAAAACAATTAAAACTAATAAAAACCTAATAATTGACTAATACCATAAAAACTCTAAAAACCTTAAAAAAACTATAAAACCAATCAAAATCTCTAAAAACCAATACATAACCCTGAAAATCCAAAAAATCTAAAAAACCCAAAAAACACAAAAACCCATAAAATACTGAAAACCCCTAAAAAACCTAAAAAATGTAAAAAACACTAAAAACTATAAAAACCTAAAAAATGATAAAAATAATAAAATAATATAAAACCCTAAAAAAACTAAAAAATATAGTTACACCTATAAACCATGAAAACCCATAAAAACCGATCAAACACATTAAATCCATAAAAATTATAAAAACTCTTGCAACCCCTAAAAACATAAAAAACAAGAAAACACCCTAAAAACCCTTAAAAGTCAGAAAAAATAATTCAAAAAACAATAAAACATTAAAATCCCAAAAAAACATAAAAATCCTACCCTCAATATTCCATGAAACCCTTAAAAATCACAGAAATCTTGAAAATCATCAAAAATACTGAATATTTTAAAAAAAATTAAAAGTCTTGAAAACCCCTAAGAAAACATTAAAAACTAAAAAATTCTTAAAACTCCTAAAATACCTAACAATCATAAAACCCATTAAAACCCTAAAACCCATTAAATCCAATTAAAACCCATTAAAACCCAAAAGAAACCTCAAAACCAATAAAAACTCTAAAACCCCACTAAAATCTCTAAAAAACATTAAACCCCCCAAAAAGTTAAAAAAATATTAAATACATAAAAAACCATAGAAACTCAAAAAAACCCTTAAAAGAGAAAAAACAATAAAAACTCAGAATACTAAAGAAATATAAAACCCCTCAATATCCATAATAGCCTTAAAAATCATAAAAATCCTACAAAAATCCATAAAATTCCTTAGTAACATTAATAACCCTAAAAACAATGAAAACCCCCAAAGAAAACCCTAAAATACTTTAAACAAGTAAAATAACTAAAAAACCTTAAAACCCAAAAAACCAAAAAACCCAAAAAACCCTAAAAACCCAAAGAACACTAAAAACCCTAAAAAAATGAAAAGTTTAAAAACGTTAAAAATCTATAAATATGTAAAAAACCCAAAAATGTGAATAACTGAAAGTAAACCATTAAAACATTAAAATAATTTAAACCCCTAAAATCATAAAACTCTAAAAAACAGTAAAACCCTAAAACCCTAAAACCCCAAAAAAACATAAATATGTCTAACAACCTTAAAAACTCTAAAAACAATAAAACCCAAAAAGACCACTAAAACCACTTTGAAACCCTAAAAACGTTTAAAAACACAAAAAACCAATAAATTCCTAAAGAACTCAAAAAAAAACCTAAAACGAAAAGAACCATAAAACCTCCCAAAATCCCAAAAATCAATAAAAACCCATAAAACCTTAAAAAACCCTAAAAAATCCTAAAAATCTCTAAAAACATATAAATCCCAAAAAAAACTGATAGAAAAACATAAGAAATGATAAACTATTAAAACCAATATAAACAAAAAAACTAAAAACCCTTAATACCCATAAAACCCAAAAAACTATTAACCCCTAAAATCCATAAAAACCCATAAAAACCTAAAAACACAAAAAGACCCTAAACACCCACTAAAACCCTGAAAACCCTCTAAAATGGTAAAAATTCTAAAAATATTTAAACACCATAAGAAACCTAAATACTCAAAAAAACACTTAAAACCAAAAATACCATAAACACCCTAAAATCCAAAAAACCCCTGAAAAACAATAAAATTCCTAAAAATCCATAAAAATATATGAAATCATAAAAAATTGAAAACATCTAAAAATAACCTAAAAACCATAATAACCTAGAAACAATTTAAACCCAAAAAAAACAAAAAAAAAACACAGAAAACCAAAAAAACTCTAAAAACCTAAAATACCTAACAGCCTTAAAGAAAATTAAAAATAAATTAATCCACTAAAACGTTATAAATATCTAAAAAAACATGAAACGCCTAAAAATTAAAAAAAAATCATAAAAACACAAAAAACTATAAAAACCCTAAAAACCCTCAAAATCTCTATACTCACAAAAACAAAATAAAATTCCTAAAAAATCCCTATAAATCAGAAAAAATATAAAAACCCTAAAAACCCTATAAAACAAATAAAACCATAAAAACCTAAAAATAATTAAAATACATAAAAACAAAAAATGCTAAAGATCTCAAAAACCCTTAAAATCCTAAAAACCATAAAAGCCTTAAAAATACAAGAACCCTATAAAAACCGTAAAACCAATGAAAAATATAAAAAACATTTAAAACACTAAAAATATTTACAAACTCTAAAATTCTATTAAAATCCTTAAAACTAGAAAAAATTTAAAATCTAAAAAAACCATACACCCCAAAAATTTGAAAATACCCCTAAAACCCCCTCAGAATACATAACACCCCTAAAAACCATAAAAATTGAAAAACAAATCCCTAAAAATTCCTCAAATACTAAAAAACCATAATTATGTTGAAAACCCCTAAGAAAACTTTAAAAACCTAAAACACATAAAACATCCAAAAAATATATAGGACACTAAAGACATTAAAAACAATGAAACCCATAAACCCGTAATAATCATTAAATCCCTAAAACCCATAAAAATCCAAAAAACCAAAAAAATACTAAAAATGTAAAAACCCCTAAAAATGTTGAAAAACCCTATGTAAACCAAAAAACAAAAAAAGACCTCAAAAACAATAAATCCCTAAAGTCCAAAAAACACCATAAAACCATAAATGCAAAAAAACCCATTAAATCACAAAAAACCATAAAAAAAATAAAAAATAATAACAACTCCAAAAACCATTCAAACCCACAAAACATTAAATAACATGAAAACCCATAAAACCTCTAACAACTTAAAAAAATCCCCAAAAATACAGAAAAACAAAAAAACACTAAAAACCTAAAAAAACCTCGAAATTCATTGAAACCAAAAAACAATAAAAATCATTATAAATCAATAAAAAAGTAAAAACACTTAAAAACCCTATGAAAACCATAGAAACCTAAAAACACTTAAAACCTCTAAAAATATAAAGAAGGATAAAAACACTAAAAACCCTAAAAAACATAACACCCTTAAAAACCGTAAAAATCATAAAACCCCATAAAAACCATAAACCTCTAAAATCAATAAAAACCCTTTTAACCCCTAAAACGTTAAAAATATATAAAACTAATTAAAAACTCAAAAAAAATTTAAAAACCCAAAAAAAATGATAAAATCCTCAAAATCCAAGGAATTCCTAAAAAACCATAAAAATAATAAAAATAACCTAAATGTCCATAAAAATATTAAAAACCCCACAAATCCTTAAAACCCCTGAGAAACTTTAAAAATACAAAAAAAAAACTTATACCCCTAAAAAATCGCTAAAACCCATAAAAACCTAAAATACCCTCAGAATCTATAAAAATAAAAAAAACTATAAAATCCTAAAAAACCCATAATAATACCTTAACACATAAAAAATCTTAATAACCATTAAAACCCATAGTAAAAACATATAACCTAAAAACACTTAAAATCCCTAGAAACCCAAAAACAATGAGAAAACCCCTAAAGGACCCTAAAAATATTAATACCTAAAAACATTAAAACCCCAAAAAACCCAAAAAACCAAACCCCCCCCACTAAATCTCTAAAACCCCTTTAAACCCCTAAAAATATTAAAAAACACTAATTAACTTAAAAAACAATAAAAAATTATAAACCCTAAAGTCCCAAAAAACATTACAAAACCCAAAAGACACTCAAAATCCTTAAAAACCCTAAATGCCCTAATAATTCTAAGAAGGCCTAAATATCCCTAAAAACATAAAAAAATCATAGAAACCCTAAAACCCCCAATGAAAACTTTTAAAATCATAAAAAAACATAAATACACTTAAAACCATAAAATTAATTAAAACCCTAAAACCCATAAAAGACCGTAAAAACTCAAAATACTGGTTAAAACCACAAAACCACCTAAAACCCTTAAAAACCCTAAAAACACAAAAAAACCCCTAAAACTAAAAAAATCTAAAAACTCTTGAAACCCTAAAAACATCAAAAAGATATTAAAAACCTTAAAAACCATAAAAACTCAAAAAACATAAAAACAAAAAAACCAAAAAAACCCTTAAAACCCTAAATCCTTTATAAACCCAAAAACCCTCAAAATCAATAAAATCCCTATGAAACCAAAAATATCTAAAATTGAATTAAAAATCACTAAAAATGAAATAACACTAAAAACCCTAAAAACCCTTTAGAAAACCACAAAAACTAAAAAACCTTAATAACCCGAAAATGTTTCAAACCCTAAAAAACCAAAATATAGGAAAATCCTCTAAACCATAAACCCCTAAAACCTTTAAAATCCCTAAAACCCCGTAATAAAATAAAAAACAATTAAATACCCTCAAATCCCTCTAAACCCTAAAAATGTTAAAAACACTAGAAAACATTAAAAACCCAAAAATACCAAAAACCCAAAAACCCTAAAAAACCTAAAACATTAGTGACCCTAAAAACCCTAAAAACCATCGATATAACTAAAAGCCCAAAAAATCAATAAAATAAAAAAATCCCTAAAAAAATCTGAAAATGAAAAAACACTAAAGACCCTAATAAAACCATAAAAACCTAAAACACTTAAACCCCCTAAAACCTAAAAACACTAAAAACCCACCCCCCCCCCAAAAGCATAAAAATCATTAAAAACAAAAAAATATAAAACCCCATAAAAACATAAAGATGACTAAAAACTCCAATAACAATTTAAACCCCTAAGAATGACAGAAAACAAAACAAAAAAACCATAAAAACCTAAAAACACTAAAAATCAGCAAAATACCCAAAAAAACCCCTAAAGACAGAATAAATCCTTAAAATTTTTAAATTTACCATAAAATTTTAAACACCTTAAAACCCTAAAAAACATAGAAATAATGAAAAACCAAAACAACATTAAACCCCTAAAAACACTAAAAACCTTACAAACACTAAAAAACCTGAACAACCCACTTAAAACTATAAAAAAATTCAAGCCCTAAAAATTTTAAAAAACTAAAAAATACTTACAAAATATAAAAACCTAAAAATTCATAAACATTCCCAAAATACAAACCCTAAAAACCTTAAAAAATCATTAAACCAATCAAAATACCTAAAACCCCTAAAAACAAAGAAAAATCCTAAAATATCTATAGAAATCACTAAAAATGAAACAAAATATACAAACCATGGAAAACTCTAAAACCCTTATAATTTAAAAACACATAATACCCCTAATTAAAAGAAAAGTGCTAAAACCTGTAAAAACCCATAAAAACCCTAAAACCCATTAAAATATATAAAAACATTTAAAAACTCTAAAAACCCTAAAAATAGTGAAAATATCAAAAACCACTTAAAACCTCTACAAACACTAAAAAACTACAAAACCCCTAAAAAATTAAAAAAGAAATCTGAAAACCAATCAATCTATAAAAATACCATGAACCATAAAAACCCTCAAAATCCATTAAAACCCCTAAAAATTTTAAGATAACAATAAAAAGATAAAACCACTAAACACATATAAAATGAAAAAACCCATAAACACTATACACAACCCAAAAACATCAAAAACATTAAGACCCCTGAAAAATTACAATCCCATTAAATCCATAAAACCTCTAAAAACTATAGAAAATCATTAAACACATATAAATTTAAAAAACATTAAAAACATAAAACACCCTAAATATTTAAAAAAACCTTAAAACCATAACACCCTAAAAACCCAAAAGACTGTAAAACCCACAAAAATACCTATTAACACTATAAAAAATAAAAAACATTAAATTATCTCTAAAAACCAAAAAACAGAAAAAAAAACATAAAAACCAAAAAAACCCTAATAAAACCTTAAAAATATAAAAACACTTCAAACTGTAAAAAAACTAAAAATGATAAAAACCGTAAACTTAATAAAATACATAAAATCACTAAAACCCGTAAAAATAATAAAAACCATACAAACATAAGAAAACCCTGAAACCCATCTTTTTTTTAGGGTCATTTTTTTCAGGTTTCTATGATTTTAGGTATCACGAGGTTTTTTCAAATACATAAACATAAAAACCCCTAAAACAATTAATAACCTTACGAAAACCATAAAAACCTAAAAACAGTTAAAACCATTAAAAAATAAAAAAATGATAAAAATTGTAAAAAAACATAAAACCCACCAAAACCATAAAAACAATGAAAATATTAAAGCCCCTTGATAAACATAAAAACCACCAAAAACACTAAAAAACCTTTAAACCTTTAAAAAATATAAAACCCATAAAAACCTCAAAAAACCGTAAAAACCATAAAAAACCATGTAAACCATAAAAACCATAAAAACCACTAAAAATTCAAAAATACTATAAACCACTAAAAAACATAAAAACCCTTTGAACTAAAAAACCCAAAACACAAAAAACCATAAATACACTAAAAACCTTTGAAAATAATAAAGAATATTAAAATCCAAAAAATATCGTGAAAATTTAAAAAACACTATAAACCATGAAAATTCATATAAAACCTTAAAAATAATTCAAACCTAACATTATTTAAAAATAAAAAAACATTAAAACCCTAAAAAGTCACTAATAAATCTAAAAAACCGTTATGCTTCTAATTTTTTTTCAAATAAGAAAATCTTTGTGACCCCTAAAAACTCAAAAAAAACCTCAATCCCCCAAAAAAACAAACAACCCATTAAAACCATAAAAACCTAAAAACCCATAAAAATTCTCTTAATCCACTCAAAAAGCATAAAAATCTATAAAAATCCAAAAAAATCACCCAAAACATAAAAATTACTTTAAAACACTAAAATCCCCTCTGAAAAACATGAAAAACTAAAAGCACATAAAACTCCTAAAAAACCAAAAAAAACCGCTAGAAACCCCAAGAACTATATAAAACATTAAAACCATAAAAATATCAAGAATCCCTAAAAACAATAAAAATCCTAAAAATCCCTAAAAAACCATAAAACCCCCCTAATAATGTAAGAAAACAAAAAATCTCTAAAAACCCCCAAGAAAACCTTGAAAAGAAAAAAACAAATAAATAACTTAAAATCTAAAAAAAATCTAAAACACTAAAAGAGACAAAAAAACAAAAAAAAAACTTAAAAACATTATAAAACCATATAACTAATAAAAACCCTAAAACATTATAAAAACAATTTAAACCCCTAAATATTTAAAAAACTATAAAAACAATTAAAAAAAATCCCAAGGAAACATAAAAAAATAAAAAAAACTAATAACCTTAGAAAACCCTAAAAACAACCAAAATCCCTAAAATCCCTAAAACTGCTAAAAACCATAAATATCCTCTAAATTCACTAAAAATATCAATAAATTTAAAATCCATAAAAAAATATTAAGAAAACCATAAAAACCAAATGAAACTTCAAAAACCTAAAAACCATAAAATGAAAATAACCCTAAATAACCCTTAAGGCCCTAAAACCCATAAAAGCCCTAAAACCCCTAAGAACTATAAAAACCCCTAAAATCACCTAAAATCCCTAAAACCGCAAAAAAAATATTAAATACCTTTAAATCACTAAAAATATTACAAAACTATAAAACCTTATAAAACCATAAAACCCCACAAAAAACCCTAAAACTCCAAAACCCCAAAAAACCAAAAAATCTCAAAAACGATAAAATTCCTAAAACCCCATAAAATCCCAAAAACCCTAAATAACAAATAAAAATTTTAATGAAGTCCTGAAAAATAATTAAAACATAAAAACCATAAAAACACTGAAAACCTCTATGAAAACCATAATACACTAAAAACAGATAAAAACCCAAAAAAACCCTAAAAATTATAAAAACCATAAAAACCATAAAACACCGAATAACCTTAAAAGTCCTAAAACCGGATAAAAATATAAAATATAACTTAAAAAATCTAAATACCCTGTAAATCCAAAAAATAATTAAAAAAATATAAAATCCCTATAAAATTAAAATGAAACAAACAACCCAAATAATTATAAAAACACTAAAACCATAAAATACAACAAAATTCCTCAAAATCCCTAAAAACCAAAAAATCCTTAAATTCCAAAAAAGCCATAAAATTTCTAAAAACATAAAAACCATAAAAACCCAAACAAAACCTTTAGAATATAAAAACACTTAAAGAAAACCACTCATGGGCCCCTCTACCCCATTGGGAACTTGATTAAGCCAAAGGGTTGGCCACCTTGGGCCTCGCTAAGGATGTGCGGAGCCTAAGTGGGCAGGCCATCCCAATAAATCGTTACCCAACAAGACTTTTAATCTGTCTCTGAAAGAAGATGGCTGAAGAAGGGAGGGTTCTTTGTGGTTCTCATATTGGAGAAAAGTAATCCTGGAAAGATACCATTGGTAGGGCTTCGTTTCCGGTGCTTCCTCAAGATCGTGTAGGTCATAAGGATCTCTTTTCTCTCTGTGATCCTCTGCTCCGTCAGCCTCGGAATCGGGTTTAGAATTAGGTCCCATCTAGCTCGCATAAGAATTTTGAGGAAGTTCTTAAATCCTTTGCCCATCCCACATTCACTAATTTTGTATCCCCCTCTCCTAGTAGGGTGATTAAAAAAGGACGGGTTGTGCATGTTGTGGCAAACCATAACGCTATTGAGGAACGATTTATCCTTTGAATTTTTTTGATAATTGCTCGAGTTATTACTCCAAAAGGTGAAAGGATGTGGAGATTTGAGGAGTTTATTAATAAAATTACTACGGCATGGGGATTTGATGATTGTAATATGACCACAATGGGTAGGGTCTTCTTTCATATTGTCTTCCCTACTGATGAATTCAAGAGGAGGGCGTGGGGTGTTGGATATATTTCCCTTAAACCAGAAATTATTTGAATACATGAATGGGATCGTAATTTCGATCCTTTCAATGTCTCCAATACACATGATCAGGTATGGGTCCGTATTTACAAGGTTAATTGGATTTATTGGAACCCACAGATTCTTTGGGAGATCGCATCCTCTGTGGGTAATCCAATACTTATGGACATGAAAACTAATAATACAGGATTTGGCCACTTTTCCTGGGTTCTGATTGAGATTTACATGGCTAGAACGCTAGTGGAGGATGTGATTCTTACTACCAGGGATGATAGTATCACTATGGGTATTTTCTATGAAATAAAGACAAAGTTCTGTAAGGAATGTAATGTATTCGAACATCTCTCTGAGGAATGCAGGAGGACAAGCATCTGTCCTTTCTGCAAAGTGAATGTCCATGATGAGGCTGGATGTTGGAAGGCTGCTGATCTAAGATAGAAACCTTCCTCTTCTGATATTCACAATTCACAATCTGAGCAAGAGGTCTTACAGGCTGATTTATTATCCCTTGATGGAATTATTGAGCTTGAATAGGTTTCTAAAGAGGTTGTTGCCACCGATTTGAACCTTATTCGTATGCTTGATGTTCCTTTCCCCTCCATGGAGAATTTGGAGAATACCACTCATGTTGATGTTGATAGGATCTATATGATAAAAAGCATGGCCCCTTGTGTTAGTGGTCATATTGCTAAGGAAGGAAAACCTATTGTGTCACATGTTTATGGAGACTCCCAGGTGTATTCTGCTACTATTGTTGTAGGGGGTTCTGAAGTGAATCAGGGACCCAACAATATTGTTTCTGACTCTGGAGTTTCTACTATTCAGGGGGCTTTTCCTCTGGTTTCGGATAAGTCTTATACTCTGATCTCTGTTTCTACTTCTGAAGGACATTCTTTGCAAGTTCTTGTCTCTCAGGATCCTACTGGGGAGGTTTTTACTCTAGTCCCCACCAGTAAAATTGCAAAGAGGAAGAATGAAACTATGTTTGTAATGGGTATTGAAACCTCTATTAATAATTTCAGTCCAATCACTGGGGTGTTTTGGTTAGACTGTGTTGGGGATGGAGATGAGGATGTCCATGATGATGAATCTAATGATGTTATAGTATCGAACTCAGAGACTATTCATGAACATACCAATAGTATAGGCATGGGAAAGGCCAAAAGAGAGATTACTAGGGGTGGGGTCCAAACAAGGGCCATGACTTCCCTTCATAGATGAAGTTTTTATTCTGGAATTGTCAAGGGATTGGGAATGCTCCCATGGTCAAGGCCCTTATACATGTTGTTATGACCAATAAGTCCCTCATAATTGGTATTTATGAGCCACGAATGAGGTTTAGTAATTAGAAAGCCTTCAAATGGGAATACCATGGATACTCCTTTTTAATCATAATTGGAATGACGGAAATATAGAGAGTTTATGTGTGTTCAAGCATGACTCTATCAGTTTAGTTTCTTGTACTATAGGAATGCATATTGTTTCTGTCTATTTTTGTTTGAATGGGAAATATTACATTGTTTCATGTGTGTATGCTGCCAATTTTTATTTGAGAAGGAGAGAGTTATGGAGTGACATGTCTTTTTTATCCTCTACTCTTCCTTCCAACTGGATCATTATTGGTGACTTCAATACAGTTTTAAAACCTGATGAAAAAAATGGATCCTACTTTAACAGAGTTAATGCCAATGATTTTTCACATTGCATTGACATTTATAACCTCATTGAAGTCTCTATGGTTAGTGATGATTTTACCTGGGGTCGATACACTCTCAATGGGAGGCATTCCAGTAAGTTGGATATGTTTTTTTATTCAAATTGATGATAATAATTGTATTATTAGTGCCTCTGGGATTCTTCTTCCTAAAATTCACTCTGACCAAAACCCTCTGGTGGTGGATATATCCTATGGTGACCCACGTATGGCCCATATCCCCTTCAAATTCAATAATGCATGGCTTGTGATACAGGGGTGTCGGGAGATTGTCATTGCTTCCTGGATCTCTGGTTGTATGGGATCTGCCTCTAAGATTTTATCTTCTAAGCATAAGATAACTAAACTTCGGCTTAGTGAATGGATTAAGAGTACTTTTTATAAGCTTGATGAGGACATCCATGATGCTAAGATTAATCTTCTAAATTTTCAGAATATCAATCAATTGAATTATATGACTTCTAGTGATGAAACTCGGACACTTTCAAAGCTGGATGATTTCCTCAATACCAAGGAGAATCTGGCCAGATCTCTTTATAATTTCAAATGGATGATGGAAGGGGATTGGAACTCCAATTTCTTCCATCATATTCATAAGGAAATGAAATTTAGAAGGGGGTGTCTGCTCTTATCATTAATGGAATATTATTCACTGCAAAATCTAAGATTTCAAATGTGGTTGTGAGTTATTTCTCTGATCTCTATTCTGAAAATGGGACTAATAATTCCAATATGATTGCCTAGAATATCATGCCAACAATTTATGATTAGTCTAATAAAGATCTAGTTATGACTACGGGGGGGATGGAGGTTAGGGAATCATTGTTTTCTCTTAACATTGATAGTTTTATAGGGTGAGATGGGTTCTTTAATAAGTTCTTCATGTTTAAATGGGAAAATTTTCATGAGGATGTTGTGAATGCTGTCAGACAGTTCATCATTTTTGCCTCTATGAATTATGGTGCCAACTCCAACTTCATTGTGTTGATTCCAAAGAAGGAGAATGAAATTGACATCAAGGTCTTCATACCAGTTGCTATTGCGAACACTATCCCTAAGATCATCAGAAAAATCATTTCCACCTGGATGTGTCAAGTGGCCAAAGGTATCATCACCCTGAATCAATTTGGTTTGTCCCTAGAAGAAGTATTCAAACCTGTATTTTTACTGCCTCTGAATGTATCAATGCTTTGAGAAGGAATGTGAAGCTAGGGACTTTTTCCATGAAAGTGGATATTTCTAAAGCATTTGACACTATGAAATGGAGTTTTCTTTTATCTATTTTTAGGATGCATGGATTATCCAAAAAAATTATCAACCTGATTCACTCTATCCATAGGTGTGCCCGGTTATCTATCTGGGTTAATGGATCTCTTAGGGGTTTCTTTAAATTCTTTAGGGGGTTTCATCAAGGGTATCCCCTGTTAGGTATTTTATTTGCTCTTGTTGTGGACTATTTAAGTCATTGCCTCAATAGTTTGGTTCAAGGTGGTTTGTATATTCTGATTCCAGTTGAAAGGGATATGCATGCCCCTTCTCATCTTCTTTATGCCGATGACATCTTTCTTTTCGGAAGGGCTGATCTTAGGACTGTTAATTCCATTAAATCCATATTTAGTCATTATGAAGATGTGGCAGGGTAGGCCATTAGCCTTCAAAAGTCCTTTGTGGTTTTTGGGAAGGGAGTGACCATTAGAAAGCAGTTCAGATGTTCAGGATCTCTTGGGGTTAATAAGGGTTCTCTACCATTTAATTATCTTGGGGTTCCCCTTTTTGGGGAAGGGTGAAAAGATGTTATCTTGAATCTATCTTCTCTCGTATCACTATTCAAATGGCTCATTGGAAAGGGAATGCTATGACTCAAGCTGGAATAATCTGTCTTGTCAACTCCATGATTACATCTATGTTTGTTTATGAATTTTCTATTTACAGATGGCCATGGAATCTTCTCAAGGAGCTTCAAAGGCATATTAGGAACTTCATATGGATTGGTTCTATGTTTGAAAAGAAGTTAGTGGTTGTGGCCAAGAAATGTTGAATAAAGTCCATTGAAATGGGGGGCCTTGGCATTATGGACCTGGTCTTATTCAACGAGGCTCTCGTTGGAAAATTTACCTGGAATCATCTCACTTATACTGATATTTAAATGGATTTCATTGAAGCCCGCTTCATTTCAAGATTATGGACAGAATATCCTCACTACCTTTTACCTTATGTTTAGCCTGCTTTGAGGTCTTATTTTATTGGGATTTTGGCTTCATCAAAATGGTTGGTTAGAAGGGACTCTACTATGAATATATAGAGCACTATGTGGTTATCCAAACCTCTTCAACAGGACATTCATATTCCTCCTCACTTGTCAACTGCTCAGAATTCATCTTTGCTGGCTGACTGTCCGGATTTATTGGAGCTCATCCCCCCTCATTTAAAACTAAAGTTCTCACTTACATGTACATGGATCGTGATACTTTTATCTGGGAACTGAGAAGCATAGGAATTCTTACCACTCGGGATATGTACAGATATCTCTGTATAAGGAAGAATCCTACACCTCAGTGGATGTTAGCCTACATGAATTTCTTTATTCCACCTTCTGTTTACTTTATTTTATGGAGAATCTGGAAACGAAGACTCCTCGTTCACTCCATTCTTCAAAGAGATGGATTCCATCTTGCTTCAACATGCCCTATTTTCCGAGTGGCTGTGGAATCTCTGGATCATCTTTTTCTATCTTGTTCTCTTGTTTTCAGTCTTTGGAAGTATATTCAAGATATGAATGGGTGCTGTTTGGATGTCATCTCACCGGATAGTCTCCTTCAATCTACTTCTTTTGGCCGATGCAGTGATCAGGTTAGGAATCTTATTATGGTTTATGTTTCTTCTTATCTTGGGTTTATTTGGAGGGCTCGTAATTCTCAAAATTTTGAGGGTATCACACCCACCTTTCATTCTGGTTTTAGAGCTATTCATAGGGCTGTTTGCACTGCTTCTAAGATACAAGTTGGGTGTATGCAAAATGGGTTGAATGACTTTAATGTTTTGAGGAATTTCAGTGTGAGCGGTAGACCCAGGAAACCTTTGGTTATAAAATCTATTAGATGGATTACTCCTATCCCTTCTTGGCTAAAAATCCATGTTGATGGTGTGGCTGTTGGGTCACCTAGGCCTTTGGGTTTTGCTGGCATTTTTTCGTACCTATCAGGGATTTGTCAAAGGCTGTTTTCATCATTATATTGGGTAGGGCCCAGTCATTGAATCCGAATTATGGGCCATGATCAAAGATATTAAATATGCTGTTCATTTTGGCTAGCGCTTCCTTTGGTTAGAATTAGACTCTATGGTGGCTTTGGATCTTCTCAAAAACTGATCCAGGAATGTTCCTTGGGTTTTAATGCCCCATTGGATTGAATTTCTATGTATTGTTGACACCATTTTCCTTGACGTGACTCATGCCTATAGGGAGTCCAATCAGGTTTCTGATGCTTTATCAAAGAAGGCTATTGAGGAGTCATGCTCAGAATGGTCTTTTGTGGCTCCGGATTGTTGTGTGCAATTTGTTGAGGCTGATGCATGTGGCAAGTTGTTTTCTCGTCTTTGTAAACCTACCTGTTGATGCTTTGTTTTTGTAATTTATTTTTAATAATATTTGGTAGGGGTGGATATTTGATTCACTCCTGGGCCTTTTGATTATAAAAACACTTAAAAACCCTAAAACATAAAAAATGCGACAAAACCTAAAAATCCTAAAAACCATAAAACCCTTAAAAACCTAAAAAATCTAAAAAAATCTTAAAAACCCACTAAAACACTAAAAACCATTTTAAACCACTAAAAACGTTAAAAAAATCTAAATAATTTTAAAATCACTAAAAAACTAAAAAAACCCAAAAAACCCAAATATCATAAAATCCCTAAAAACAATCAAAATTTGTAAAAACCCTAAAAAATCCCAAAAAAATATAATAATGTAAAATACCCTAAAAACTAAAAAACCCTAAGATGACCTTAAAAAACTAAAAAACCATAAGATGACTTTAAAAAACTAAAAACACTTAAAACCCCTAAAAACCTAAAAATATTACAAACCCTACAAACCTAAAATACTTAAATTATAATAAAAACCCTCAAAACCCCTAAAAATATTAAAAAACTATAAAAATACAAAAAATGACGAAAAACCTAATAGAACCTAAAACCCATAAAAACCATAAGACCCTAAATACCTTAAAACCCCAATAAAAACTCTAAAATCACTATAAACCCCTAAAAATGGTAAAAAAAATTAGAAACCTTTAAATCCCTAAAAAACCATAAACCCAAAAACCCTAGAAACCATATAAACCATAAAAACCTAAAACCCATAAAGCCCTGAAAATATCAACAAACCATACAAACCATAAAAATCCTTAAAATATCAATGACTCCCAAGAATGTAAAAAACTCAAAAACCCTAAAAACCTCGGAAAACCTTAAAAACATAAAAACACATAAAACCCCTAAAAACCTAAAAACCCCAAAAACCCAAAAAACCCCTTCAAACGCTAAAAACCCTAAAACCCATAAAACCCCATGATAAACATTAGAGACCATAAAAACACATAAACATTCCAAAACCCACTGAAAACTCTAAAAACACAATAAATTCATAAAATGTTAAAAAATAATAAAAACCTTAAAATCCATAAAAAATAAAAAATCTCTAAAAACCGAAGAGACCATAAAAACCCCCAAACCCCTAAAAAAACCAAAACCCCTCAAAAACCATAAAAACATAAATAAACATAAAAATCCTAAAATAACCCTACAAATACATAAAAAAATCCTTAAAAACCTTGAAAATCCATAAGAAAACATCAAAACCTTAAAACCCAAAAAAAATAAAAAAAACTAAAAAAACGTTAGAAATTCTAAAAATCCTATGGTACCCTAAAACCTATAAAAATCATGAGTACAACTAAAACCCATTTAACCCCATAAAACCCAAATAACTCATAAAAACCTCAAAAAAACCTTTTAGACCACTAAAAATGTTAAAAACACTAAAAAACCATAAAACCCATAACAACTCAAAAAAACCCTAAAAACCCAAAAAAACATAAAAATCATAAAACCCCATAAAAACCATCAAAATACCTAAAACCCATAAAAAATTAAAAATACTGAAAAATCCATAAAAATACCTAAAAACTGAAAACAACCATAAAAGCCTTGAAAAACCAAAATAAAAACCTAAATACTTAAAAACACATGAAACCCCTCCAAAAACTACAAAACACAAAAATCACTAAAAATCCCTAAAAATTTAAAAATCATAAATACCCATAAAATCATAAATAATCATTAAAACCCTAAAACCGCAAAATAATAAAACCCCTTTTAAACCCCTGTAGACATTAAAAAATTCTAAAAACCATAATGTCCCTAAAAATATTATAAAACTCATTAAAACCCAAAAAACCATTAGACCCAAAAAACCATAAAACTCACAAAATGCTTAAAAACCCTAAAAACACAAAAAAACATAAAAAATACCTTTAAATTCCTAAAAAAATAAAAAACCAAAAAAATCCTAAAATAATAAAACCTCAATGTAAACTTTAAAACCGCACAATCCCTAAAACCCCTAATAAATTAAAAAACTGAAACATGGAAAAAATACTAAAAACCCTAAAAAACCCTAAAAAACATAAAAACCATTAAAAATCATAAAATCAGAAAAACCCCATAAAATATTAAAACCACTAAAAACTATATAAACCCTTAAAACACCTAAAACATTAAAAACTCTAAAAAAACAAAACCCCTAAAACCCCTAAAACACCAAAACATAGAAAGAAATCATAAAAACAAAAAAACAAAATAACCCAAAAAATCCCTAAAAATCCTAAAAACCATTAAAATCCTAAAAAACCCTAAAAATGTAAAAAAAAACAAAATTCCTTAAAAATACCCAAAAAAATCCTTAAAAACCAAAAAACACTTAAAACTGCTAAAAACCCAAAAAACACTAATAACCCAAAAACCCTAAATACCTTAAACACCATAAAAACACTAATATCTTTTAAAAACCTTAAAACCAACTAAAAAAATATGAAACCCCTTAACGCCCCCCCAAATCTAAAAACATTAAGACCCTAAAAAACTGGGAAACCCCCAAAAAACACTAATACCCAAAAAATCGTAAAAACCATAAAACCCTAAAGAAAACCTAAAAACCTAAAAATCCCTGAGAACCCTAAAAACAATAAAAATCTAAAAAAAATCATTAAAATTCACTAAAGACATTAATATATTAAAACCCCTAAAAATACAATCAAAACATTAAAATCCTAAAACACATAACTCCACTGAGAAACTTAAAAATGCAACAAAATCGTAAAAACCGAAAAAAACCAAAACACCTTAAATACACTCATTATCTCTAATATACCAAAACAAACATAAAAATATAAAAACCCCTCAAAATCCATGTAAATGTTAAATACAATAAAAAACCAAAAAACACCTAAGACACTTTAAAAACCATTAAGAAAATAAACCCCAGAAAAACATAAAAACACTAAAACCTATTAAAAACCCCTACAAAACCAAAAAACCCCCTAAAAACAAAAAAAAACACCAAAAACCCCATAAAAATCCTATAAAACCAATAAAAATAATTTAATCATTAAAAAATGTTAAAAACACTAAAACCATTAAAAATCCAAAAAACTAAAAAAATCATAAAAACATAAAAATATATAAAAACCTAAAAAGACCCCAAAACCCCTCAAAATATCTAAAAACCATAAAACTCCTTAAAATACAAAAAATCCCTAAAAATCCCTTAAAATATAAAAAACCATAAAAACCCGGAAAATCCCTTTGAACAACTTAAATACCTAAAAACACTTAAAACCCCCAAAAACCTAAAAAATTCTAAGAATGCTAAAACTGCCTAAAAACACTAAAACCCATAAAATTGATATAAACCCTGAAATCTATAAAAAACAATAATAACCCATAAAAAACCAATAAGACACACTAAAAATAAAAAATCCCTTTAAGTTCAAAAAAACATTTAAAAACTCAAAAAACATTTGAAACCATAAAAAGCATAAAGAAACCCTAAAAAACCTCACCACCCTATAACCCTCAAAACCCTCAAAATCCATAAATACCCTAAACAATAATAATTCTAGAAAATTCCAAAAAATACATAAATATGAAAAAACCATAAAAAACTAAAAACCCCTAAGACAAAATTAAAAACCTAAAAAACATAAAACCCCTAAAAACCAAAAAAAAGCTTAAAAGCAAAAAAATCCCTAAAGACCCTAAAAACCAAAAATACCACAAAACCTATGAAGATCGTAAAATACCAAAATCCCCAACCCCCCCCCCCCCCCATTTGTCTAAAATCCCTAGACACACGTTAAAATCTATTTTTTAAAAAGAACTCTTAAAACCCATAAAACTCTAAAAATATCATATAAAACCATAAAACCCAAAAAAATACAAAAAACCCTAAAACCATCAAAACACCTAAAACCCCTCGAATTGCTAAAATCCATAAAAATCCAAAAATACCTAAAAATACCTAAAAATGTAAAAAACCCTAAAAATCCTGAAAATCACTCTGAAAAGCATAAAAAGCATGAAACACATAAAACACCTAAAAACTATAAAAAACGCTAAAAACATGATAAACCCTAAAAACCTAAAAACCCATAAAACTTTTAAAAATCTTAAAAACATTAATAAAACATAAAAAAAACTAAAAAACCACTAAATACACTAAAATCATTAAAAACGTTAAAAATTCTAAAAAACCATAAAAACCTTACAAAATAAAAAATCCTCTAAAAACCCAATAAACCCCATAACACCTCAAAGTCGCTAAAAAAAATTAAAAACCCATAAATATCATAAATATCCCCAAAAATTATTAAAAACATAAAAACCCATTAATCCATGAAAACACTAAGAAAAATTTAAAACCTAAAAATGAAAAAAAAATCCCCTAAGAAGACAAAAAAACATAATACCCTATGAACACTAAAAACCATAAAAACCCTAAAAACCTTAAAAACCATAAATACCCATAAAAACAATAAAAATAACAAAAAACTTTAAATCCCCTTTTAATCCCTAAAAATGTTAAAATAATCTAAAAATTCATCTAAACCCTAAAAATTTATAAAATTACCCAAAAACTCCAAAAAATACAAAAAAAATCCCATAAATCCCAAAAAATCTCTTAAAATCCATAAAAATATTAAAAACCATTAAAACCCAAAAAAATTACAAAAACCTTAAAAACCCATGACGCCCAAAAACGGATAAAAACCACCAATACTCAAAAAATCCCATTAATCCCTTAAAAATGTTAAAAAACTCTAACACCCTTCAAACCTATTAAAAAAAATATATAACCCCCCCCCCCCCCCCAAGAAAAATAAAACCACTAGAAACACTAAAAACTGAAAAATCCTCAAAATCCCCCAAAATACAAAAAACCCCAAAACTCCTAAAATTCCATAGAAATCCCTAAAAACATAAAAAAACATAAAAAAACCTAAAAATACAAAGAAAACAATAAGAAATAATAAAACATAAAACACCAAAAAATGATAAAAACCATAAAACCCTAAAAATCCTTAAAACCAAAAAAGCACCTAAAAACATTAGAATGAAAAATATTCTGAAAACAAATAAGAAACACTAAAAAATCTAAAACTCATTAAAACCCTAAATTCATTAAAAAACATAAAAAACTTAAAAACATAAAAACCTAAAAAAATCAATAAAACCAAAAAAACAAAACCCAAAAACCCTACAAATCCAAAAATACACAAAGAACCCAAAAAATCCCTAAATACATTAAAACCTGTAAAAAACCTAAGAATAATAAAACCCCTAAAACCATACAAACCCTAAGAACCCAAAAGCTCTTAATACCCAACCAATAACCTAAAAACTCATCTGACCCCTAAAATGTTAAAAACTATCAAAAACCATTAATTTACTAAAATTAAGAAAAACCCTAAAACTATAAAAACCCATAAAATCATAACAAAGCTAAAAACACAGAAAACCCTCAAAATCACTTAAATAACTAAAAAAACCTAAAAATATAAAAATTATATTTAAAAGTCTATAAAAATATAAAAAAACCCTAAAACCCTTGAAAACCCCTAAAAATACTAAAAAAAACTTAAATTCATTGAAAAAAACAAAAAACCGTTAAAACCTATAAAAATCCTAAAACCCCTAAAACCATAAATTCCATAAAAACCCGTAAAATCCAAAAAATTCCATAAAACCCCAAGAAAATACTAAAACCACTAAAAACCCTTTAAAACCGAAAAAACATGAAAAACATCAAAAAAAAAAATAAACCCCTGAATAATATAAAATCCCTAAAACCACAAAAAACCATAAATACCCTAAAACCCCTCAGAATCCGTAAAAATACTAAAAATAATATAAATCCTTAAAACCCCTAAAATTATATAAAAATATATAAATCCCCTAAAAACCTGAATGAATCCTATGATAACCTTAAAAACATAAAATGATCCAAGCCCCTAAAAAACAATAAAAACCATAAAAACCCATTAAGAACTCTAAAAACACATAAAACCATAATTTTTTTTTAAAAATAACAGAAAAAAATTAAAAACTATAAAAAACTCAAAAAACATAAAAAACCATAACATCCCGAAACACCCTAAAATGCATCAAAATCACTCAAAACCCCAAAACCAAAAAAAATTATAAAAGAACCAAAAAATCAATAAAAATATAGATTTCCCTAATATTCCAGAAAACTATAAGAAAACCGAAAAAACCTAAAAACACATAAAACCCATAAAATCCCTAAAAATGCTAAAACCCATAAAAAACTATAAAAATCATAAAAACCATAAACCCCTAAAAACGGTAAAAAACCCCAAAAAATAGTGAAACCCACTAAAAATTATAAAATAAAATCAAACACTAAAAATGATAAAAATTATTAAAAATATTAAAATAGAAAAATTCTAAAAACCCCCCCTAAATCCCAAATAAAAAATAAGAAAACCCCCAAAATACCCAAAAAACCAAAAAACCCAAAAAACACAAAAAACCCATAAAACCTTAAAAATACCAATAAACCATAAAAATTAATAAAAATCAAATAAAACCCCTAAACAATTAGAAAAACATAAAAAAATAAAAACATAAAAACAAATAATACCCCAAAACCCCCAAAAAAAACTTAAAGCCCCTAAAACCCCCTAGATTCACTAAAAACCTTAAAACCATAAGACACTCTAATAATATAAAAAACCCTAAAAACCCATAGACACACAACAACTCACTAAAAAATATAAAAATCCTTTAAACCTAAAAAGCTTAAAACTCTAAAAACATTAAAATCCATAAAAACTAAAAATCCACTAAAACCCCAATAAAACAATTGAAAAACCTAAAAACCCTAAAACCAAATAAACAACTAAAAACCTTAAAAACCAAAAAATCGTAAAAAACCAAAAAAATCGTAAATAACCCCAAAAATCCCTAGATATTTAAAAACCATAAAAACATGAAAACCACTATAAAAACCTAAAAACCCGTAGAAACCCTTTAATCCCATAAAATATTAATAAACTCTAAAAAACATTAAAACCTCTAAAGAAACTCATAAAACCCTAAAACCCAATAGGTAAACATAAAACCCTAAAATCCCTAAAAACCATGAAAATCCCTAAAACCCAATGAAAGTAGCAAAAAAATCAAAATACAAAAAATTCAAAAAACCATAAATAACATTAAAAATCGTGAATACCCATATAAAAACCATAAAAACCTATAAATAATTAATACACCTATAAAATACCTAACACTCGAAAAATCTAAAAAATCCCTAAAAACCATAAAAATCATTAAAAATAGAAAAATCCCATAAAATCCCAAAGAAGCCTACAAAAACTCAAAAAACCGTGTAACCCCATAAGAATGTTAAAAAACAATAAAAAATTTAATTCCCTTAATACCCTCAAAAAATCCAAAAAAACCTTAAAAATACTAAACACCCTATAAATCCCTAAAACCCTAAAAATTATAAAAAACCGAAAAATTACCTAAAAATCTCTAAAAATGAGATATTTATAAAAAACTAGAAATACCCTATCAATAAATGTAAAAAAACTAAAACCCTAACACCTTAAAAACCCCAAAAAAACATTAAAAAACTAAAATCCACTAAAAAAATAAAAAAATTATATTGCTAAAAATTATAAAAAATACTCAAAAAAACCTGCAAACCCCCCAAAATGTAAAAAATAAAAAAATGCTAAAAACCATATACCCCACAAAAATACTCAAAATACCAAAAAACTTAAAATCCCATAAATATCGTACAAAATCTATAAAAGTATCTAGAAATGTAAAACATATTAAACACCATGGAAAACACTTATAAATACATAAAAAACATTTAAAACCACTAAAAACCTAAAAAATACTAAAAAAACAAAAAAAAAACCCAAAAAACTAGCTACAAACATTACAAAACCTAAAAACCATATAAAAATATAAAATCCCAAAGAACCCATAAAAATACTAAAAACCAAATAAAAACTCTAAAACCCATTTAAATCGCTAAAAATGTTTAAAAACTTTAAAAATCCATAAAATATCATAAAACCCAAAAAAAAACCCCTTATTCCCTAAAAACAATAAAAACCCAAAAAACTAAAAAAAACCCCAAACCCATAAAAATATATATATAACATAGAAACCATTAAAACTATAATATTCCTAAAAGGGTATAAAAATTACTAAAAATGAAAAAAAACCCTAAAAATATTTAAAACACCTAAAAACCCTAACAACCTAAAAACATATAAGACTCCTAAAATGACAAAAAAATGTTAAAATTCATAAAGACCATAAGATAACTTAAAAACCCTAAAAACATTAAAACCTCAAAAAACAATTTAAAAAAAAATTAAAAACCACACAATTATAATTAACCTTTAAACCCCTAAAAAAGTTACAAAACACTAAAAACATTAAAACCCCGAAAAACTAAAAATACACTAAAAACCAAAAAATAACATAAAACACTAAAAACCCATAAAAAGCATAAAATACACTCAAAATTACAAAACAAATCATAAAACCCCTAAAAACATAAGAAAACATAAAAACCGTAAAAGACATTAAAAAATAAAAACACTTAAAACCCCTAAAAATATAAAAATGATAAAAACCCTTAAAAACGATAAAAAACCGAAGCCAATAAGCCCCAAAAATAATTAAATCCCCATGAAAACCGTTAAACAAAAAAAAAATAACTAAAAAACTTTAAACCTCTAAAAATGTTAAAAAATAATAAAAACCCTTAAAACCACTAAGAAACTCAAAAAAAACAAAAACAAAAAAAACTAAAATAGGAAAACTAAATAAAAAAACTAAAAAGAGCATAAAAACCCAAAAAGACCCTAAAACCTTCAAAATTTCTAAAACACTAAAAAACATAAAATTACTAAAAATACATATAAACCCATAAAAACATAAAAATCCATAAAAATCTTTAAAACCCATATAAAACCCATGAAATATAAAAATGCATTAAACAACTAAAAAACTAAAAAAAACTCAAAACTATAAACCCCTAAAATTACCTAAAAACCCTAAATACCATAAAACACCTAAAAATATTTAAAAACCAAAAAAAACCATAAAACCATAAATACCCTGAAAATTTGATTTTGGGTTTTTAAATTTTTATCAGATTTTAAAGTTTTTAGGGTTATTATGGTTAATTTTTGTTTTTATGTATTACAATATTTTTTGGGTTTTTAAATCCCTAAAAACATAAAAACCCTAAAACCCTTAAAACCCCTATGAAAAACATAAAAACCTAAAATAAAATAAAACCTCAAAAAAGCTAAAAAATGATAAAAATTCAAAAAACGCAAAATTTTTAAAAAACATGTGTCAACCATAAAACACTTAAAAACCATAAAACCCATGAAAACCATAAAAAAACCTAAAACTCTAACAACAGTTGTAAACCCTATAAAATTAAAATCTCTAACAACCCCGACAAAACTTTAAAACCCCAGAAAATATAAAAACAACTAAAAACCTTAAAAAAACTAGAAACCCCTAAATATAGATAAAACCCGCAAAGACCTCAAAACTCTATAAAAACAAAAAAAACCATAAATACTCTTAAAACCCTGAAAACCATAAAATCCAATAAATACCTATTCAAAATACAAAAAGCATAAAAAATATGAAAACCATAAAATTCCATAAGAAAACAAAAAAAATAAAACCACTTAAAACACCTAAAAATTATAAAAAAAGATAAAAACCCCAAAATCATAAAAAATCTAGAAACCCCAAAAAACAAAAAAAAACATAAAAACCTTATAACCAAATGAATACTATAAAAACCCACTAAAATCACTAAAATACATTTAAAACCCAAAATATGTTAAAAAACTAATAACCCATTAAAATCCAAAAAAACCCTAAAACCGTAAAAAACTAAAAACACTAAAAACCTTAAAAATACAAAAAACCCTCAAAATATATAAATTCCTAAAAGACATAAGAATCCAAAAAAACATAAAATCTATATAAACATATAAACCACTAAAAACCTTGAAAACCCCTAATAAATCTTTAAAAATATATAAAAACCGAAAAAAATCTAAAATAAATAAAAAAGGTAAAACCCATAAACCCCCGAAAGATGAAAAATATACCAAAAACCCCTAAAAATAATAGAAACCCTAAAACTAATTAAAACCCTTATAAAACACTAATAACTCCAAAAACCCATTAGTCCCCTGAAATGGTAAAAAAATCTAAAAAGCCTTTAAACCCATTAAAACAACTAAAATATCAAAAAAGCCCTAAAATCCCTCAAATTTCAGAAATACCCTAAAAACCCATGAAAATACTAAAAAACCCAAACAATCCCTTAAAATGTAAAGATTAAAAAATAAAACTTTAAGAAACAAATTAAAACCATAAAAACATAAAAACACATTACTCCAGTAAAAAACCTAAAAACGATAAACACCCTAATAAACTAAGAAAACCGTACAACCCTCAAAATCCCAAAAAAACCCCGAAAACCTAAATATCATAAAAAAACTAAAAACATCCCAGAAAACATAAAAACCATAAACACTTAAAAACTATAAAAAACCTTAAAAAACTCAATACATATAAAAACCCTAAAAAAATTAAAAACGATAAAATACCTAACACACCCTAAAATTTATAAAATCAATAAAAACCAAAAAAACCCCAAAACCCCATAAAAACCTTGAAAATCACTAAAAACAATTAAACTCTTTAAACCCTTAAAAAATTACTCTAAAATCTGTAAGAAACCCTAAAAACAAAAGAAACCCTAAAATCAAAAAATAACCATAAAAACCCAAATATACCTAAAAACCATAGAAACCATCAAAATCCCTAAAACTATAAAAATCGTAATTTTTTTTAAATTATATAAAAAAATAAAAAATCCTGAAAAAATCCTTTTTAAATCCATAAAAACATAAAAACAATTCTCACCCCTAAAAGCCCCAAAAAATGTTGAAAACCCTAAAACCCCCTAAAAAGGCAGTAAACCCTAAAAAACCATAAAACCCCTAAAAACCATAGAAACCATAGAAACCCTTAAAACCCCTAAAAACAACTAAAACAATAAAAACACTTTAAACTCCTATAAATGCCAAAAACCACAAAAAACATTAAAAACCCTATAAAAATTAAAGAGCCCTAAAAAAGCCTAGAAAACCATTATAACATTAAAAACCCTAAAAACACCACTAAAAATCCCTTAACTCCATAAAAAACCATAAAAATATCAAAGAAGACTTAAAAAACCAAAAATATAAAACCCCCTAAAAACCCTAAAAATAGTTAAAAAACAGTAAAAACGTAAAAACACTTAAAACCACCAAAAACTAAAAAAATGAAAAAGTCCTAAAAAACATTAAAAAAAATAAAAAACATAAAGAAACCTAAAAACATAAAAAATATTAATATTCTATAAAAATAATAAAATAAATCAAAACTATTAGATTATTTAAACCCCTTAAAAATTTAAAAAAACTCTAAATAAACATAAAATCCATAAAAATCCTAAATACCCAAAAACACCAAAAATACCCTAAAATTCCTTAAAATCCATAAAATCCCAAAAACCATAAAAATCCTAAAAACATCTAAAAAACATTAACACATAAAAATACTAAACCCCTGAAAATCCATAGGAAAATAATAAAAACCTAAATACACTTAAAACCCCTAAAACCCAATAAAATGCAATTAAACCTAAAAAACCCTAAAAACACTGAAACTATAAATAATGTAAAAACAAAAAATTCAATTAAAACCATTAAAACCATAAAACCCATTAAATCCTATAAAACAACCCAAAATTTTAAAAACACTTTAAAAAAAATAATCATTAATAAAATATAAAAAACCAAAAACCTCTAAAACTATCCAAATCCATAAATCCCTAAAAACACAAAATTTCCTAAAAATCCCAAAAAAACCTAAAAAATATAAAATCCCAAAAACATTTAAAACACCTAGGAAGATGCTGAAAACCTAAAAACACTTAAAACACAAAAAAAAACATATAATTCTAAAAACTATAAAAACCAATATAAACCATATAAAACCCGAAAAAACCCTCAAAAACCCTAAAACCCTAAAAACCATAATTATCACAAAAATGACCTAAGTAATTTTAAAAATTAAAAAACAAATAAATTCATAAAACACATTTTAAAACATTTAAAATTTAAATCCAATTAAAACCCCCAAAGAGCTAAAAATTATTTATAACCTAAAAGAACTTAAAACCCTAAATACCCTAAAAACCTTAAAATCCCTAAACCCCTTAAAACTAAAAAAATATCTAAAACCTCTTTAAAGCCGTATAAATTTTAAAAAATTCTTAAAGACTTTAAAATCCGTAAAAAACTAAAAAAAACTCTAAACAAAAAAAAACATAAAACATAAAGCCCTCAAAATCCCTAAAAACCCTGAAAACCATAAAAATCCTAAAAAACCTAAAATCCCAAAAAACTTAATGAAAACTAAAAACACTAACAACCCTTATAAACACTTAAAAATCTAAAAACCCATACAAAACCTAAAATCCTTCAAAAACCCTAAAAACCATATAAAACACTAATACCCTAAAAAGAAAAAAACCTCCTAAAACGATAATAAAACCCCTAGACGCCATTAAACTACTAAAAACTCTAAAATCCCCTTAAACACCGAAAAATGTTAAAAAAACTATAAAAACCATTAAATACAAAAAAAATTCAAAAAGCCCAAAAAAACATAAAAACACCATAAAAAACCCAAAAAACCATCAAAATCCCAAAAAACCAATAAAAACATAAAAACCAAAAATAGCCTTAAAACATGAAAAATATAAAACCCTATAATTCCTTTAGAAAACATTAATAAGCTAAAAATACTTAAAACCACTTAAAAACATAAAACATGCTAAAACCTCTAAAATATCCTAAAAACACCCTAAAACCCTAAACTCAACAAAAAACCATAAAAATGCCTAAAAAATTTCGATACACAAAGTCTCATAAAAAACAAACCCACAAAAAACTCTAAAAACCCTTTAAACCCCTAAAATACTGAAAAACTAAAAAAGAAACATAAAACCATAAAAAATAAAAAACCCCTAAAAACCCAAAAAAAAAACATAAAATCCCATAATCCCCCTCAATATCAATAAACAATTAAAAGAAAATAGAACGCCTAAAAAATCCCTAAAAATAACTAAAAACATAAATACCCTTTAAAAATGGAAAAACCATAATAAAACCTTAAAACCTAAAAAAACCTAAAACCCCTAAAAACATAACAAATGATAAAAACTGGTAAACCCCCTAAAACCCACTAAAAAATCTAAAAATGATTTAATCGTCTAAAAAATTAAAATATATAAAATACCATAAAAGTCCAAAAAAATAAAAATAAATCCTAAAAACCAAAAAACCCAAAAACAACCCTAATGGAACCCCTAAAACCTATAAAAATCCATAAAACCATATCAACCATATAAATAGTAAAAAATTCCTAAAAATAGATAAAAGTATAAAAACCCTATGGAGACTGAAAAATAAAAATGAAAACATAAAAAAATAAGAAAACCTCATAGAAAACCAAAAACCCCTAAAAATTATAAATACCCTAAGAACCCAAAATACCCCTAAAACACTTAATATGATAAAATCCCATAAAACCATTAAATTACACTAAAACCCATAAAAACCATAAAACCACTAAAAAATAAAAAAACATTAAACCTCTAAAAATGAAATAAAATATAAAGAACTTTAAAACCCCTAAAAACACAGAATACCCTAAAATCCCAAAATACAATAAAACCCCAAAAAACCCAAAAGAAACATTAAAATATCGAAAAACCATAAAACAATTAAAATTATAAAAATCCAAAAGAATCCCTAAAAAGTTAAAAAAAAACCCCTAAAATCCTTGAAAAACTTTATGAAATAATTTAAAATAGGAAAACACTAAAAAACCCTAAAAACATAAAAATTGATAAAAACCCTAAAAAAATCAAAAACAATAAAAACAATAAAACACTATAAAAACCTTAAATCCCTAAAACCCATAAAAATCCTTAAGCCCCATTAAACCACTTTAAAACTCAAAAAACACATAAAACCCCAAAAATGATGAAAAACATTAAAACCATTAAAACCCCTAAAAACTAAAAAAACACATAAAAACACCAAATAACACAGAAAACATTAAAACCTGGAAATCTGTAAAAATAATAAAAAACCCTAAAATTTATAAATATAATAAAAAAACCTAAAAACACTAAAAACCATAAAAATTATAAAAACCTAAAAAAATATTTACAAATTTAAAAAAACCCAAAAAACTGTGAAAAACCTAAAAAACATAAAAAAATTACAACCCCTAAAAACCTAAAAACTCTAAATACACTAATAACCCGAAAAACATAAAAACCCTAAAAACACTCAACATCACTAAAAATATTAAAATCATAAAAATCAGAAAAAATACCTAAAAATACCTTAAAAAAACCCCCAAAAAACCTTGAAAACTGCGTTGAAAACTTTAAAAACTTAGAAGCACTTAAAACCCAAAAAATACATAACTGATAAAAAATATAGAACCCCTAAAAAACCTAAAACTCCTAAAATACATAAAGTCCCTAAAAACTCCTAAAAATATAATAACCCCCCTAAAAACTATAAAAACTATTTTATCACCAAAAAATGATTAATAAAACTCTAAAACTATTAATGAATTTAAACACTCAAATAAACCATAAAAACTATAAAAACCATAAAAACCCCTAAACCCCCTCAAAATCCCTAAAAACAATAAATGACTAAAAAATCCTATTAAATATCTAAAAATCCCATAAAATAAAAATAATCATAAAACCCATGAATATCCTAAAGAAAACAGTAGAAACCTAAAAACAATTAGAACCCCCAAAATGCTAAAAATCCTAAAAACTCTATTACCCATAAAAACCAGAAACCTAAAAAACCCTTAACCCCATTAAAACATAAAAATCCATTAAAAACCTAAAAACCATTTAAACCAATAAATACATTAATAACTCTACAAACCATAAAACCCCTAAAAACTCAAAACACTTAAAAACAAAAAAAAACCTTAAAAACCCTAAAAACATTAAACCCATAAAACCTTGAAGAATCCCTAAAAACCCTAAAAACATTTATAATCCTAAAATCTAATAATAATCCATAAAAATGTAAAAACACTAAATATAATGAAAATACTATAAGAAAACGAGAAAAACCTAAAAAAACTTAAATCCTCAAAAGACCAAAAAATACTTAAATCCCTAAAAAACCCTTAAACCCTAAAAACCATAAAACCAATAAAATATTTGAAGCCCTAAATAACTATAAAAACCAAAAAATCACTAAAATCAATAAAAACTCGTTAAACCCCAAATATGTTAAAAAAAGTCTACAAAACTATGAAACCCCCAAAAAACTCACAAAACCAACTAAAAATAAAAAAAATACAGTAAAAACCCTCAAATCCCTAAAAACCCTAAAACCTATAAAAATTTTCAAAAAGCCCTAAAAATCCTTAAAACATAAAAAACCCTAAAACCCAAAAAACTATATGGAAAAATTACAAACCTAAAAACACTTAAAATACCTTCAATATCTAAAAAATGATGAAAATCCTAAAAACCCTAAAAACATAATTGACATAAAACCCCTAAAACCTTAAAACACAATAAACTATAAATACCCTTTAAAACCCTAAAAATGTCAAAAAAATCTAATAGACCTTAATAAATCTAAAAATAAAACCCCCCCTAAAACCCCTAAAAACCATAAAGAAACCCCAAAACCCTCCAAATCCCTCAAATTTTAAAAAAAATCATAACAATCCTAAAAAATCCCAAAATATATCAAAAACATAAAAAAATTCAGTGAAAAAACATATGAAAACCTAAAAATCCTTAAAATGCTTGAAATCCTTAAAATTATAGAAAATGCTTAAAACCCAGAAAGCTATAAAAACCACAAAAACCACAAAAACCATAAAACCCATAAAAACCCTTAATACCACTAAAAACACTAAAAAACTTTAAACTCCTAAGAACATTCAAAAACACTAAAAATCAAAAAAACTTTAAAAAACTCAAAACAACCCTAAACATCCAAAAAACATAAAATCTGTAACACCCCCAAAACTGCTCAAAATCCCAAAAAACATAAAATCCATAAAAATAATAAAAAATCCCAAAAAATCATAAAAATCAATTAAGAGTCTAAAAACCCTAAGAAAACCTTAAAAACGTAAAAACACTTCAAACCATTAAAATTTTATAAAAACTAAAAATATCATATAAAACATAAAAATTATAAAATAATAAAAAATATAAAACCCTATAGACCCTGAAAATGCTAAAACAATTAAAAAATCTAAATACCCATTAAAAGTGTAAAAATATTTAAAACCATTTAAAATAATAAAACCCGAAAAATATAAAAAAAAATCTCTAAAACACCAAAGAAAACATAAAACCCCTAAAACACTAAAAACATTTAAACCTCTCAAAGTCCCTAGAAACCCTAAAAATCCATTAAAATAATAATAACCCATAAAATAAATAAAATCCCTAAAAATCCCAAAAAAATATAAAAAACATAAAAACACATAAAACACACTAAGGAAACAATGAAGTCTAAAATCACATAAACCCCTCAAAACCGAAAAAATTCACAAAAAACTCTAAAGAACCACAAAAACATAAACCTAAAAACACTGAAAATGCTTGAAATCCTTAAATTTATAAAAAATGCTAAATCCCAGAAAACTATAAAAACCAAAAAATCCACAAAAACCATAAAACCCATAAAACCCATTAATACCACTAAAAATACAAAAAAACTTTAAACTCCTAAGAACATTAAAAAACACCAAAAATCATAAAAACTTTAAAAGACTCAAAACAACCCTAAACATCCAAAAAACATAAAATCTGTAACACCCCTAAAACTGCTCAAAATCCCAAAAAACATAAAATCCAAAAAAATCAAAAAAATCCCCAAAAAACATAAAAATCAATTAAGAGCCTAAAGAACCTATGAAAACCTTAAAAACGTAAAACCACTTCAAACCATTAAAAATTTATAAAAACTAAAAAAATCATATAAAACATAAAAATTTAAAAAATAATAAAAAATATAAAACCCTATAGACCCTAAAAATGCCAAAACAATTTAAAAATCTAAAATCCCATTAAACCTGTAAAAATATTAAAAACCATTTAAAATAATAAAACCATAAAAATATAAAAAATTCATCAAAACACCAAATAAATCATAAAACCCCTAAAACACTAAAAACATTTAAACCTCTCAAAGTCCCTAAAACCCTAAAAATCCATTGAAATACTAAAAACCCATAAAATAAATAAAATCACTAAAAATCCCAAAAAAATATCAAAAACATAAAAACACTTAAAACACACTAAAGAATCAATGAAGTCTAAAATCACATAAACCACTTAAAACCTAACAAATTCTAAAAAAACTCTAAAGAACCACAAAAACACAAAAACAATAAAACCCTAAAAACCCTTCAAACCCCTATATTTTTATAAAAAATACTAACAAACTTGCAAAACCCTAAAAACCAAAAATAATAAAAACCCTAAAAAACAAAAAACATAAAAATCCATAAAACCCTAAAAAGTACAAACAACCTATACATTCAAAAAATTGAATAAAACCAAAAAAACCCTTAAACCATGAAAAAGGATAAGAAAACTTATAACCCAAAAAAGTCTTAAAACCATAAAAAAACTAATAATTATAGAAACCTTAAAAAAAATTAAACCACTAAAACCATAAACCACTAAAAGGATTAAAAGACCCTAAAAACCCATGAAAATCCTTAAAATCACTAAAAACTTAAATCCCCTTAAAATCCCCAGAAACAAAAAAAAACATAATTTAAAAAAACAAAAAAAACCCTATAATTTAAAAACACCTGGAAATTTAAATAAACTAAAAATCATCTAAAAATTTTAAAAACCCTCAAAATCCATAACAACTCTAAAAACCCATAAATATCTGGAAAAATCCCAAAAAATACACAAGTCTATAAAAAACCCTAAAAACCCTAAAAAACCATTAAAACGATAAAATCCTAAAATCACTTAAATCCCATAAAAAACTACAAACTCTAAAACCATAAAAAACAAAAACACCCTACAAACAATAAAAATACCTAAAAACCTAAAAACATATAAAATCCCAGAAAAAAAATTAAATACTCTAAAACCCTTTAAACCCCTAAAAACATTAAAAAATCTAAAATCCTTTAAACCCTAAAAACTATACCCACCTAAGAACCCAAAAAATGGTCAAAAACCTAAAAAACCTCAAAATCCCAAAAAATTGTTGAAAACAATAAAATCTTAAAAAATCCGTAAAAACAAAAAAAAACCTAAAGACCTGAAAACCCAAAGAAATACATAAAAACCTAAAAGGACTAAAACCACTATAAACCAAAAAAACCAAAAAAACTAAAAAACACAAGAAACACTAAAAATCATAAAATACATAAAACCCTTAAAAACATTAAAAAACCATAAAAAATAATAAATCCAAAAATGTCCCTTATAACTATAAAAACCCTTATACCCATGAAGATGATAAAAAATCAATTAAATTTTTAAAAACCTAAAAAACACAAAAAAACACCTAAAACCCCATAAAAATAATAAATCCCTAAAAATTCTCAAAATCCAAAAAACAAAAAAGAACAATTAAAATCCTTAAAAGCCCTTAAATTTCCTATAAACGTAAAAACCCTAATAACCTAAAAATACCCTAAGAAAAACATAAAAACATAAAACATTAAAAACCCCTAAAAAATAAACAATGGAAAAAACCCTATAAACCCCTAAAAGACCCTCAAAAAACCTTAAATACCTAAAATCCCTAAGAACCGTAAAAACCCCTATACAACTATACAATCATAAAAACACACTAAAAACTATAAAAACTCTTTAAACCCCAAAAATCATTCAAAAACTATAAAAATAATTTAAAATTCTATAGACTCATGAAAACCCTATAAACCAAAAAAACCCATAAAAACCCTAAAAATGATAAAACACCCTAAAACCCCTCAAAATCAATAAAAACTCTAAAAACCATAAAAACCCTAATACGTCTAAAAAGCATTAAAATTTCTTTAAAACATTAAAAATTATAAAACCACTATGAAAACCATTAAAACCTAAAAATCATAAAACCCATAAAATAACCTTAAACCCTATAAAAACCCTAAAACTACTAAGCACTACCAAATCCATTTAATCCCCTGAAAATAATAAAAACTTCTAGAAACCATAAAACCCTAAACAATCCAAATAACCCAAAACACAAAAAAAACCCTAAAAGCCTAAAAACCACAAAATCCATAAACACCCTAAAAACCATAAAATCCTAAAAAATCTATAAAAATAACTAAAAAATAAAAAGTCCCCAAAAAATAGAAGAACCCTTAGAGAACCTTACAAACCTGAAACAGTTAAAACAATTAAAAAAATAAAAAGCTAATAACCCTTAGAACCCTAAAGAACCGAAAAACCAAAAAAAACCCTCTAAACCCATAAAACTTCTAAAAACACATTAACCTACAAAAAACCCATTAAAAAAATCAAAAAACCCTTTAAACCCATAAAAATGATAAAAATATCTGAAAAACATTAAAAAACATTAAAACTCATAAATCCCTAAAAACCCAAAAATGTATAAAAACACTAACCCCCCCCCCCCCACATAGAAAATCTCTAAATACCTTGAAAAACAAAACAATTATCCTAAAAACCCATAAATATCACTAGAAATGTAAAAAAACTTAAAAATATGGAAAATTAATAAAAAAGCATAAAAATTTAAAAACACATAAAACCATTAAAAACCTAAAAACGTCTAAAAACCCTAACCACCCCAAAAACATCTAAAACCATTCAAACCCCAAAAAAAATTAAAAACCCATAAAAACACTAAAAACCACTAAAAACTATACAACCCTTTTAAACCCCAAAAAATAAAAAAAACACTAAAAATGTTAAAACCATAAAAATGTAAAAATAATCGAAAACCCCAAAACCCATAGAAACACTAAAACCTACAAACAACCCTAAAAACCTGGAAATAACTAAAAAAACCCATTAAAACCTACAAAAATCCTGAAAAATACCTAAAAATGTAAAAAACCTTTAGGCCATAATAAGACATAATGAAAACCATAAAAATCAAAAAATACTTAAAACCCCTAAAAACCATAACAATTATTAAAACGTAAAACAACATAAAACCCCTAAACCTCTAAAACCCCTAAAACCATTAAAATAATAAAAACCATTAAAACCTTATAAAACAATAAAAACATATAAAAACACTAAAATGCCAATAAAATCTCTAAAAATCATTTAAAACCATAGATATGTTAAAAAACTATAAAAATATTTAAATTCCTTAAAAAATCAAAGAACAGCCAAAAACACCAAAACCCAAAAAACCAAAAAAACCCAAAAACAAAAAACCCCCCTAAAAACTCTCAAAATCTCTACGAAGTGTAAATACCCAATAAAACCCTATAGAAGAAAAAAATACCAAAAAACATAAAACCCCTTAAAAACCTAAAAACCCTTAAGAAAAAATTAAAAAAATAAAAATATTAAAAAACCCTAAAAATAATAGAAAACACAAAAAACTCTAAAACCATAAAACCCCTTAAAAAATAAAATCCATAAAATCACTAAAAAATCTAAAAACCCTTTAAAACCCTAAAAATGTTAAAAAACTATAAAAACCCTTTGAAACCTAAAAAATTTAAAAAAACCCTTAAAACATGAAAACTCTGAAAAAACTCTAAAATTCATTTGAAAAAACTAGAACATTCAAAATAGATAAAATGATAAATACCATAAAAATATGTAAAACCTTAAAAATCATAAAAAACCAAAAAATAAAACATATACCAAAAATATAAAAACCCTTAAAACCATCAAAAACCATAAGGAAACCATTAAAAACCAAAACAAAAAACACCCTAAGAACCAAATAAATTATAAAAAATTAAAAATACAAAAAAAACTCTAAAAAACATATATACCCCAAAACCATAAAAACCTTAGAAACCTATTTAATCCTAAAAACCTGTGAAAAACTCTAAAACACTTTAAACCCCTAAAAATATTTAAAATAAAAAAATAGTAAAACCCCTAAAATCTCAAATAAAACATAAAAAACCAAAAAAAAACCATAAAAAACCAAAAAAAAATCTCAAAACAAATAAAACCCTAAAAAATTGAAAATATGAAAAAACCCTTAAAAACCCAAAAATTACAAAACCCTAAAAACATAGAAAAACCATAAGAAAAACATATAAAACTAAAAACACATAAAACCCCTAAACATCCTAAAAACTATAAAAAAGAAAAAAAAATCTTAAAACCCATAAAACCCATCAAAATCCCTAAATACCCAAAAAAAAACCCTCAAAATACCTAAAACCCCTAAAAATCAGTAAAATCATAAAAAGGCAAAAAATTTCCTAAAATATTATAGAACCTAAAAAACTATAACGCCCCCTATGAAATCCTTCAAACCCAAAAAACACTGAAACCCTACAGAAAACCTAAAAAATGGAAAAAATCCATAAAAGACCTTATGAATCCAAAATTCCTTAAAATCCATAATACCCATAAGACGTTAAAACCCATAAAAACATATAAAAAATCTAAAAACTATAAAATACACAAAATCCCTTTTAACCCTTAAATACATTAGAAAATAATAAAAACCCATAACCCCCCCCCCCCACCATTAAACTAGAAAAAACCCAAAAAATGAACAAACCTGGAAAATCTATAAGAATTCCAAAAAACCTAAGCAAGTATTAAAAATCCCAAAAAAAGTAAAAAAAAATAAAAACTTAGAAAACCCTAAGAATACAATAAAAACTTAAAAGAACTTAAAACCCCTAAAAACATAAAAAACTAAAAACACAAAAAACCTAAAAAAGACCCAATACACATAAAACTCTAAAAACCATACGAGCCCTGAAAACCATAAAATACCATAAAACCCATAAAAACATTAAAAACCTACTAGATACTATAAAACTCCTTTAAAATCATTAAAACATTAACAAATACTAACAACCCATTAAAACCCTAATAAATAAAATCACCCTAAAACCCAAAAAAAACCAAAATACCCAAAAAATAACCTCAAACCCATAAGAACTCTCAAAATTCCAAAAAATCATAAAAATGTTAAAAATCCAAAAAAAGCCTACAAATCCTAAGAAAACATTAAAAACCCAAAAAAACATAAAACCCCTAAAAACATAAGAAATGCTAGAAATCCAAATAAACCCTCAAAATTCCTAAAACCCTAGAAAACATAAAAAGACACTAATAACACTTAAAAATTATAAAAAACAATTAGAACACTATAAACCATTCAAACCCCATAAAACGTCAAAAAACTGTTAAAACCCATTAAACCCTAAAATTATCAAAAATGAAATTAAAAACAAAAAAATAACCATAACAAACCATAAACACCATAAAAACCCCTAAAACCATAAAAAGACTAAAAAATCCCCAAAACCCTAAAATACCTGAAATCCCAAAATAATAAAATTGAAATATAAAAACACTATAAATGCTAAAAAACCAAAAAATGCTAAAAACACTGAAAAACACTAAGCACACTATAATCCCTAAAAACAATAAACCCCTAGAAACCATATAACCCCAAACCACCCAGAAACCTAAAAAACCACTACAATATTTATAACCCCATTAAACCACTAAAGTTTTTTTTTTAAAATCTATAAAAAAAACCATAAATACTTTAAATAACAAAAAAAACCCAAAACCCCCAAAAAAACAAAAAATCCTTCAAAATACTAAAAACACTCAAAATCCATAAAATTTATAAAAACCATAAAAATAATAATAAATATCGACGAATCCATAAAACATTAAAACACTAAATACTCTAAAACCCTTATGAAAATATAAAATCTAAAAAAACCCTAAAAACATAAATATACTAAAAACCCTGAAACCATAAAAACCCTAAAAACCTTAAAAACCATAAATCCCCTAAATTCCATAAAAACATTAAAACTATAAAAACAATAAAAAAAACTAAAAAATCTAAAAATCTTTCAAACCCCTAAAACATTAAAAACACAAAAGAATTCAAAAATCGATGAAAAACTAAAATACCCTTAAATTCTAAAAAATCATAAAACCCTTCAAAACCCTAAATAATCCTTAAAACACTTTAAATGAATAAAAATTACTAAAATCATAAAAATACTAAAAATCCCTAAAAATAAAAAAAATGTAAATAACCCTGAAAACCCTAAGAAAACCTTAAAGACATAAAAACATTTAAAACCACTAAAAACCTAAATATTTTAAAAGGCATAAAGAAATTTAAAACCCAAAAAACAATAAGAAACCGAAAATATAAGCTCTCATACAAACATTAAAAACCATAAAAACCAATGAAATACCTAAAATCTAATAAAAACTCCAAAATCAATAAAATCGTTAGAAAAACTCTAAAAACATTAAAACCATAAAAAACATAAAAACCCTCAAAATCCCTAAAAAGAATAAAACAAAAAAAATCCAAAAACGCTATAAAATTCCTTAAAAACATAAAAAACTAAATCCTAATAAATCCTGAAACCCTTTAAAAACAATTAAAACCGTTAAAAACCTATAAAATGCTAAAAAATTCAAAAAACCCAAAAAAAACCCTTCAAACCCCTAAAAACATTTAAAAACCATGAAAACCCATAAAAACATAAAAAACCACTGAAAACTCTAAAAACCAATACAACCATAAACTGATAAAAAAAACATTAAAAACCCATTAAATCCCTAAAAACCCCAACAAACCATAAAACCCCAAAAGAAACCCAAAAATTCCCAAAAATTCCAAAATGCCTCAAAATCCCTAAAAACACATAAAACACATAAAAACCTAAAAGGCCCTAAAAATATTTTAAACACCTAAAACCCAAAGAAAACAATAAAATCAATGAAAACACCTAAAGATATAAAAGTGTTAAAAACACTAAAAACCCTAAAAATCCTAAAAACATGAATACCAAAATAACCAAAATAACCCTATAACCTGAAAAAATACTCTAAAAACACGAAATACTCTAAAAATAGTGTAAACTAATAAAATCATTAAAAAACAATCATAAATCAAAAAAAAATAGTAAAAAACATAGAAAATCTAAAAAATTCGATAAAAACCATAAACACTGTAAAATCGATTAAAACCCCTAAAAACAAAAAAAATTGTGAAAACCTAAAAACACCAAAAATACCCAAAATGTTAAAAAACCTAAAAATTGTAAACAACCGTAGGAAAATATTTAAAACATGAAAACACATAAAACCACTAAAAATCAAAAAAAAAACTATATAGATATAAAAAATCAAAACCCCCGTAGACACCCCCAAAACCATAAAACCCATAAAACTCCTAAAAATGAAAAAAACGTTAAGAAACCACTAAAAACACTAAAAACCATTTAAACCCCTAGATATGTTAAAGAAACTCTAAAAAAATTAAAATTAATGAAAAACTTAAAAAATGCTTAAAACCCCCCAAAAAAATAAAAACACTAAAATTCCAAAAAAAACCATAAAATAATTAAAATACATAAAACCCTAAAAACTCATAAAATCTGAAAAAATAAAATGAATCCCTAAAAATGAAAAAACTCTAAAACCCCACCAAAACCCCTAAAATTACCTTAAAAACCATAAAACATGGAGAAACACTAAAAATCTAAAAATGATAAAAACCCTAAAATCCATAAAAGCCCTAAAACCCTAAAAACCCAAAAACCCAAAAACCCTTAAAACCCTCAAACCCCATAAAAATTTTCAAAACCAATAAAAACTGTAAAAACCCTTCAACCCACTTAAAAATTTAAAAACACCAAATAACCACAAAACCCTTAAAAACTCAAAAAAACCATAAAACCCCCAAAAAACAAAAAAAATCATAAAAACCCTCAAGTACCTCAAAAATTCATAAAACCCAAAAACCCATTAAATCATAACAGTGTTAAAAAAATCCATAAAAACATAAAAAAACATAAAACCTGAAAAAAATGAAAGAGAACCATAAAAACCATTAAATAATTAAAATACCTAAAAACCTAAAAAACACTGAAAACCCTAAAAGACCCTAAAAACCCTAAAAACCCATAAAAACCCATAAAAATCCTAAAATCCTTAAAAATTTTAAAAAATAATAAAAACCCATAATACTTTTAAAAAACACTAACAACTCTAAAAATATCTTAAAACCTTGATTTTTTTTACAAATTTGACAGAATATTCTATTTTTATTTGATTTTGAAAACCTCTTTTTGGGTGAGCAGGAACCATGCACAAGATTACCAAATGTAAAAACCATAAAACCTAAAATAATCATTAAAAAACCATAAAAACCTAAAATCATTTAAAAAACATAAAAAAACTTAAAAGAACTAAAAATCCTAAAAATGATAAAAAAGGTAAAACCCTAAAATCGACGAAAAGCCAAAAAAGTCATAAAAACCATAAAAACCATAAAAACAATTAAAATCCCTAAAAACCAAAAAACCCAAAAACTATAATGATATATTAAATCCCATTAAATATCTAAATACATTTAGAACCTTTAAAACCCAAAATAAATAAAAAACACTAAAAATCCAAAAGACTATAAAAAACCTAAAAACAATAAAAAACCCTAAAAGCCCTTGCAATCGCTAAAACCCCTAAAAACCATAAAAATCCACCCCCACCCCTTAAAATCAATAAAATCGTAAAACAACTAAAAATCAAGAAAAAATATAAGAAATCCTTAAAAACCTAAAAATACTTAAAACACATAAAACAAAAAAAGTGTTAAAACCCTCGATACCCATAAAAAACAATAAAAACAATAAAACCATAAAAACCCATTAAAATATTAAAATCCCAAAAACCAATAAAAACTATAAAAACATAAAACACAAAAAAAATGAAAAACCCTAAAAATCCAAAAAAATACGAGAAAAACCAAATAAACCGTAAATATCCTAAAAATCTATAAAGTCTCTAAAAACTGTAAAAATCATAAAAATCCCTAAAAATAACTAAAAACTCTAAAAAAAACTGAAAACCCCTAATAAAACCTTAATGCCATTAAAACACTTAAAACAACTAAAATCCCTAAAAATGTAAAAACCCCTAAAATCACTAAAGCCCTTAATAACCATAAATACCCCAAAACCATGAAACCCCTAAAAACTCATAAAAACTAAAAAAACCCAGAAAAAAAACTAAAAATAATTTAAACCCATTAAAATAATTTAAAACCCATAAAAACCCTAAAAACTAAAAAACCCTAAACCCAAAAATCCATAAAAAATCAAAAAAAGAATAAAAAATCAAAAACCCTACAAACCCTAAAAATCCCTAAAACCCCTAAAAACCCATAAAAATCAAAAAACCCTAGAAAATATCAGAAACAAAAAAATAAAAAAAACCATAAAAACCATAAAAAAATGTTAAATCCTCATAAAACACTTAAACACCTAAAAAACATAAAAACTCTAAAACCCCAAAAAACAAAAAGAACACCAAAATCTATAAAAACCAATAATAAATCCTCAAAAACCATAAAAATTCACCAAAACCCTCTAAAAATTTTACAAACCATTAAACCCCTAAAACTTCAAAAAAATAAAAAAATAAAAAACCATGAAAAAAAATAAAAAAATACCCTAAAATTCGAAAAAACTATGAAACCCCTTAAAACCCTAAAAAAACCACAGAACCTCTCAAAATCCCTAAAAACACGAAAACCCTAAATACCATAAAAATCCTAAAAACCCCTAAAACATAAAAAAAACCCTAAAACCCTAAAAATTCCCTATGAAAACATTAAAAAACGAAGGTCAATTAAACCAAATAAAAATACAAATTAATGAAAAAAACCCAAAAAACTAAAAAAAAATCCACAAAACCCATAAAAAACTAAAAAAATACAAAAAATTCGATAGAAATCACAAAACCCCTTAAAAAAACTGAAAACCTCTACTAAAACCATTAAAACCAAAAAACGCAAAAAACACCTAAAGAACCTAGAAATGATAAAACCACTAAAAATTCTAAAAATAGCCTAAAACCCTAAAACCCACAAAAACCCACAAGACCCATGAAAACTGTGAAAAAATATAGAAACCCCATTAAACCTATAAAAACCATAGAGAACATTAAATCCCATTTAAAACCATAAATTTTTTACAAAAACTCTAAAAAACCATAAAAACCATAAAAATCCCAAACCCTAAAAAACCATAAACCCCTAAAAAATTTAAAAAACACTAAAATCTATCAATATCCTTTAAAAACCTCAAACAACATAAAAACCTAAAAAATCCATAAAAATAAATACAATCATAAAAAACTCTAAAAAACTACAGAAAACCTTAAAATCCTAAAAACACTAAAACCTTCAAAAAAACCTAACAACAATAAAAACCCTAAATACCCCTAAAACATTAAAACATTAAACACTTTAAAATTTTAAAAACCTTAAAACCCATAAAAATCATTATAACCATAAAAAAACTATAAAAACCCTTTAAACCCATGTAGGGGAGGTGGTTATGGAAGCTATAATTGGAGTGACTGGATACTGGTTTTCCTGGCTTCATCCGAATAGGAGCTGTTGGGTGCGAGTTGCTGGTGCGTGGTGATGGTTGATGTTGCTGGTTAGTTTTTATTTGCTGAGTATTGTGTGCTGTTTTTTTTTGGCATAATGGTACGAAGATGTTGTTGCTTCATGGTTAATGTTGTGATGTTGTTTGGATTGGTGCTTCTGAAGATGGATGCTAGTTGATGATTGGTTGGGAGGTGATGTTGGGGACAATTCTTTTATCAAGCTTTGTTTGTCTTTGTGTGTTTTCTAGTCTATATTTTTGAGGTTTCTTGGGTTTGGGGTTGTAAAGGTTTTTTGGGTGTGAGTTATTTCACCCCTCCCCTCCCTTGTCTGCACTGTCTTTTTTTAATAAATTTTTTGGGGGACAGAAATAGCGTGGCCTCACACCACTTCTGCCTTTAAACCCATGAAAATGTTAAATGATTGTAAAAAACCATAAAAATGGTAAAAAATTCATAAATCTCTCCAAAAAATAAAAAAAATAAAACCCTAACAACCATAAAACAATAAATCCCCATAAAATCATTACAAACAAATAATACCTAAAAAAAATAAAAATATATAAAAATTCATAAAACATATAGAATATTAAAAACACTGAAATCCCCTAAGAATACTATAAAAATATAAAAACACTTAATCTAATAAAAAACATAAAAACATAAAAAACCTAAGACTCTTAAAAACAATCAAAATAACTAAAACACCTAAAAACGTAACAATCCTTAAAAATCCTTAAAAATCTCTAAAAATGTCAAAAACCCTAAAAATATAGAAAACCCTAAATAAAACCTCAAAAACACAAAAACACTTAAATACCCTAATAAACATAAAAACTATAAAACCCCTTAAAGACCATAAACACTATTAACCCCCTAAAAACCATAAAACTGCATAAAAACTATAAAAACCAAAAAAATTATCAAACCCTAAAAAACTAAAAAAATTCTAAATACCCAAAAAACCATAAATCCCAAAAAACCCTAAAATACCTCAAAATCTCTAAAAAACCTAAAAAAGAACAAAATACCAAAAATACCCAAATATAACTAAAATTTTAACAACCATAAAATCCTTAAGAACCATAAGATAACCTTAAAATCCAAAAATCATAAAAAAACCCTAAAACCCATAAAAACCCTTAAAACTCTAAAACACCCCAAAAACCGTAAAATCATAAAAAAATCACACTAAAAACTCTAAACCCCATTTAATACCACAAAAAAGTTAAAAACTCTAAAAAACCATAAAACCCTAAAAACCAAAAAACCCCTATAATATCATAATCCATAAATACAAAAAAAACATCCTAAAAACACACAAACCCTTAAAATCCCTAAAAACCCTAAATACCCATAAAAATCTCAAAAAATTTCTAAATTTCTCTAAAAATTTAAAAACCCCAAAAACCTAGATGACCCCTATGAAAACCTTAAAAACCTACTAACATTTTATCCCCTAAAATTCTAAAAATTGTAAGGACCATAACACCCCTAAAAATCCTAAAAACCATAAACACCCCTAATTTTTTTTTGAAAACTGATAAAAAACCAAAAACCCAAAAAAACACTAAAAACCCATTAGACAACTAAAAACATTATTTTTTTAAAAAAATAAATAAAAACCTAAAAAACCTAAAAATCCATAAAATCCAAAAAAACTATAAAAACACAAAACCCTAAAATCTCCGAAAACAAATAAAATTCACTATAAACCAGAAAAAAAACCCCTCAAAATCCATAAAAAACTAAAAATTGTTAAAATCCTATAATAAATCTACTAAAACCTTAAAAATCAAAAAACACTTAAACCCCCAAAAAAACATAAAAATACTAAAAACCCTATAAAATCATAAAAACGATAAAATCCCCGAAAAACCATAAAAACCCCAAAAACCCATAAAACACCTAAAAATAACTACAAAATTCAAAATAAAATCAAATGCATAAAAATGTTCAAAAACACTAAAAATCCTTAAAACCCTAAAAATGACAAAAAAACATAAAATTTAAAAAACCCCCAAAAAACATCGAGAACCTCTCAAAATTAATGAAGACCATAAAATTCGTATAAAGCCCAAAAAATCCTTAAAAACATGAAAACCCTTAAAACCTTAAAAATCATATGAGAACCAATAAACCATAAAATAATTTAAAATTCCTAAAAAACCTATAAAAAACAAAATCCACTAAAGCCCCTAAAAACCCTAAAAAAACATAAACCCCCGAAATAATCCAAAAAACCATAGAACCCTAAAAACCATAAAAAACCAAAAAAACGCAAAAAATCAATAAAATGTAAAAAACCCTAAAAACCCTGAAAGAACCTAATAAAACCTTAAATGTCTAAAAATATATAAACATCTGAAAAACCGAAAACCCCCTAAAAAACCCTAAAATCAATAAAAAAACCTTTAAGCCCATAAAATACTTAAATAACAATGAAAAACTCTAAGGACCCATTAAAACAATAAAATGTAAAGAAACTCAAAAACAATCATTAAAACTATAAAAAATCAAAGAAATCCCTAAATCCTAAAAAACAATAAAAACCCCAATATCCTTAAAAACACTAAACCACATTAAAATCCCTAAAAATGATTACGAACCATAAGTATCCTAAAAAGTACAAATATCAATAAAAACATAAAGACCAATAATAAACATGAAAAATAATAAGAAAACAATAAACAACTAAAAACACTTAAAACCCTAAAAAATCTAAAAAACTAAAAACATTAAAAACAAAAAAACCCCATGAATATTTAAAAACCCTAAAACCCAAGAAAACCATAAAACCCACTTGAAACTATTTAAACCCCTAAAAATTATAAAAAACACTGAAAAACCTTAACACTCATAAAAAATATATAAAACCCATAAAAACCATAAAACCCCTACAACCCTATAAAACCCTAAACACATTAAAAATATCTAAAATCCCTAAAACCCATAAAAATCCTAAAGTAGACATTAAAATACCTTAAAACATAAAAAACCCTTCAATCCAAAAAATACTCTAACAAAACCATAAAAAACCAACAACTCTTAGAACCCCTAAAAATCTGAAAAAAAAACTCTAAAACACTACTGTAAATCATTTTTTATTATGAAAATCCGGTTTAGGGAACCGGTTCCCAAACCCACTAAAAACACACAAAACCTAACAAACAAATAAAAACTATAAAATCCAATAAAAACTATAAAATCCAATAAAACCATGGAAGTAAAAAAATATAAACAACATGAAAACCATAAAAAACTCAAAAAACCCCTATAAACCGAAAAAAACCTTAAAACCCCCCAAACCCCATATAATCCCTAAATATCCTAAAAAATCCTAAAAATTCAATAATTATCCCTAAAAACAAAAAAAACCATAAAAACCCCAAAACCATTAATAAATCCTTAAAACCAAAAAAATGCTAAAAACTCTATAAACAATACTAAAAACCATAATGCCCCAAAAAACCCTGGACCACTAGAAATCATAAAACCCATTAAAAATATAAAAATAACTAATGCCCCACAAAAATATTAAAATCCACTAAAAACTCCAAAAAGCCTTTAAAATATAATAAATGTTTACAAAACTAAAAACCATAAAACCCAAAAAAACTCCAAAAATTCCCTAAAACCCAAAAACGCCATAAGACCCCAAACCCCCTCATAATCCCTAAAATCCCTTAAAAACAATAAAAATCCAAAAAAATACTGATAATCCCTAAAAACATAAAAAACCTGAACAACCCTAAAAAATCCTATAAAATTCATTAAAACCTAAAAATACATAGAACCTCCAAATAAAACTAAAAATGATAAAACCTTAAAAACCCTAAAACCATTAAATGTCAAAAAATAATAAAAACCCTAAAAACTATTTAAAATCCTAAAATCCAAAAAAAAATATAAATCCATTAGACCATATATACATTAAAAACTATAAAAAACATTCAGAATACTAAAAAACTAAAAAAATAGAAAATAAAAAAATATAAAAAACCAAAAATCCCAAAGAAACACTAAAACCCTCAAAATTGTTAAAAACCCTAAAAACATAAAATCGTAACAAATACGTAAAACCCCCAAAAAATATAAAAAACCACAAAAACCAAAAAAACCCTAAAAACCATTAAAAACATAAAAACACATAATACCCCTAAAAACATAAAAATTTTAACATTCCTAAAAAACCCCCAAAACCAATAAAAATAATATAACCATAAAAACCTATAAAAATTTTAAAAACATTAAAACCCTAAAAACCACCAAAAACTCTAAAATACCTTGAAACTATTAAAAATGTAAAAAAGATATTAAAGCACTAAAACCCCCTAAAAATTGGAAAATAATGAAAAAATTAAAAAAAATCATAAAACACTGAAAAAAATAAATTATCATAAAACCCCAAAGTCAATAAATTCGTAAATATTACCTCAAATTCCCCAAAAACATAAAAAACCTAAAACCCCTAAAAACTCTAAGAAAACAATAAAAATCAAAAAACACTTTAATCCCCTAAAAACATAAAAAATGATAGAAATTCTAAAACCCCTAAAAACCCTAAAACCACTAAAAACCATAAAAACATTAAACCCCATAAAACACAGACAAATAAAAACTCTAAAACCCTATAAACACCAATTTTTTTAAAAAATAATAAAATACCTTTAAAACCCACAAAAAATAAAAAAACCCCTAAAAAAACCAAAAACCTTAAAAAACCTATTAAACCCTAAAACCACTCAAAATCCCTAAAAACTATAAAAACCATGGAAATAATAAAAATCACTAAAATAGATAAAAACATAAAAAATACCTAAAAACCGAAAAAACCATAAAAAACTAAAAAATTCTAAAAACCCAAAAAACCATAAATCCCAAAAAATCCTAAAATCCCTCAAAATCCCTAAAAAAACTAAGAAAGAAAAAAAATACCAAAAATACCCAAATATAACTAAAATTTTAACATCCATAAAATCCTTAAGAACCATAATATAACCTTAAAAACCCAAAATAAAAAAAACACCTGTAAACCATAAAACACTAAAACCCCTAAAACACCCCAAAAACCGTAAAACCGTAAAAAATTAAAATCACACTAAAATCTCTAAAAACCATTTAATCCCATAAAAAGTAAAAAACTCTAAAAAACCATAAAGACCCTAAAAACCAAAAAAACATATAATATCATAATCCATAAAAACAAAATAACATAAAAAATCCTAAAAACCCCCAAACCCTTAAAATCCCTAAAAACCTTAAAAACCCATAAAAATATCAAAAAATATCTAAATTTCTCTTAGAAATTAAAAACAAAAAATACCAAGAAGACCCCTACGAAAACCTTAAAAACCTACAAACATTTAAACCCCTAAAATCCTAAAAATTTTAATGAGCATAAAACCACTCAAAATCCAAAAACCATGAACACCACTAATTTTTTAAAAAATAGATAAAAAACCTAAAACCCTAAAAAACCCTAAAAACCCATTCCCCTAACCCCCTTAAAATCCCTAAAGACACTAAAGAAGAGAAGAGATGGCGGCGCACTCTCCTGGCATTCTCTCCCTCTCGTCGCGGCTCCTAGGGTTTCCTTCGGATTCCCCTGGAAAAGATGGGGCTGGATCTTCTCTCCGGCCCTCTCGGTCTTGTGGGAGACTCTCGTGGCGGCGGTCGTTTGATGCTGAGTCCTTCGGTGCAGATGTTTCTCTTCAACTGCTTCACATTTCCTCAGGTACGATGACGATTTGTGCTCCAGGGGGAGATCTGGGCAACTCCGGCCTTCTGCAGCGCTCTCGGGAAAAAAGGCGGCAGGCTTCAGTGTTCCTTCCTCGTTTCGGCTCTCAGCGGCTCGATCTCGCAATGCTGAGGATGGATCAATAGGGTCAAGGACCTCATCAGAAAAGGTTACAGCGGCCCGAGTGAAGGTGGAGAGGGATTCATTGGCGGACATGGTCTCTTTGATGATGCTCGGTGTTCTGAGGCTTTTCATCAGTTTGTCCGCGGTGCGGGCTCTCCGATCTACAGGTCAATAACGTTCTCTGAAGTTTCAAATCAGAGGCTTTGGTGTGGCCTGTTTTTTTTTTCGATCTGGCTCAGATTTGAAGGTTCCTGCTCCCACAGTGCGGCATCTCAGATCCAAGAAGGTGTGGGCCAGATCCGAACTTTTCGCGGTGTGGCGGTGCACTACCATGGAGGAGCCCCTCAGATCTAGAGTGCGGAGGACTTGTCGGTTTTTTCGATCCTTGAAGCTGTGTGGGGATCCTTTGCTTTAGTCTGGCTCAATCTTCCAGGTATTGGTTCTGATTTCTCTTTATGTCTCTCAACACAGAAGCAAGTTTGTTCTTGGACTTCTTTTCTGCGGTATAATCTTGTTGCTGGTCTGGATAAGTGCTGTGTTCTGGGATCTCTGTTTGGCTATGGTGGTTGTTTCCCGGATTGTAGTGGGATTGGATTGGTGCGGGTTTTCAGTTCTGTTCTGTGGTATTGGATGATGTCTGCTATTGGTGTGAGAGTTCTGTGGTGCTTGTGGTGGATCTCCTCGGTTGGGAGGTTCCGACTACTGGTCTTTGTGAAGAAGGATGATGATTGTTGTATGGATGTACTGGATTCTGGTCTTTGTGAGTCTGGATACTAGTTGCTGCTTGGTTGTGAGATGCGGAATGCTGGTGATGGTGAGGCTTGTGTTTGTGATGCTGGTGGTTCGGTGATGTTGGTTGCTGGTGGTTCTGGATGCTGGTTGTTGCTTTGATTGGAGGTGCTGAAGCTGCGGTTTATGGTTGTACTGCTGCTGGATGTTGTTTGCTGTTTGAGTTTGGATGTTGGTTGTTGGTTGGTTGTGTGGCGCTGGATGCTGGGATTCTGGGATGCTGGATGGTGGTGGTGGCTGCTTTGCTCTGTGTGTTTTCTTTTTTCATTCTTGAATTTTCTTTTTTTGTGTCTTTTGTCTTGGGTAGTTAAGGGTTTTTGGGTGTGGGTTGATTAACCCCTCCACTCCCTTGTCTATTGAGTCTCTTTTTTACTTATAATAAATTTGGTGGGGGGGGGGGGGGTCGGGAATAGCCCGACCCTCGCATCTTCTTTGCCCTCAAAACCCATTAAACCCCGAAAAAATTATTTTTTTAAAAAAAATTAATAAAACCCTAAAAAAATAAAAATCCATAAAATCCAAAAAAACTATGAAAATAGAAAAACATAAAATCTCCTAAAACAAATAAAATTCACTAAAAACCAGAAAAATTAAAAAAAACCCCTCAAAATCCTCAAAAACCTAAAAAACCCTAAAACCCTATAATAACCTACTAAAACCCTAAAAATAAAAAAAACATAAAAACCCTAAAAAACATAAAAATTCTAAAAACCCTATAAAATCATAAAAGAGAAAAAATCCTCGAAAAACATTAAAACCCCCAAAAACCCATAAAACCCCAAAAAATAACTAAAAAATACAAAATAAAATTAAATATATAAAAATGTTAAATAACTCTAAAAATAATTAAAACCCTAAAAAACACAAAAACCCATAAAATTAAAAAAACAAAAAACCCAAAAAAACATTTACAACCCCTCGAAATTCATGAATTCCATAAAATTCCTAAAAATTCCCTAAAAACCCTTAAAAACATTGAAACCCTTAAAAACATTAAAACCACATGAGAACCATTAAACCATAAAAACATTTAAAATTCCTAAACAACCTATAAAAAAGAAAATCCACTAAATCCCCTAAAACCCTAAATAAACATAAACCCCCTAAATAACCCTAAAAACCATAGAACCCAAAAACCATTGAACCCTAAAAACCATAAAAAACCTAATAAACACAAAAATTCAATAAAATGTAAAAAACCCTAAAAACCCCAAAAAAACCTAATAAAACCATAAATATCTAAAAATATATAAACATATGAAAAACCCAAAAACCCAAAAACCCCTAAAAACAAAAAAACCATAAAATCAATAAAAAACCTTTAAGACCATAAAATACATAAATTAAAAGTAAAAAACTCTAAGGACCCAATAAAAGACAAAAATAGTTAAAAAACTCTAAAAAATCGTAAAAGCTATTAAAAATAAAAGAAAACCCTAAATCCGAAAAAACAATAAAAACCCCAACAGCCTTAAAAACACTAAACCCCCTTAAAATCCCTAAAAATGATAAAGAACCATACGTATCATAAAAATTCCAAATATCTATAAAAACATAAAAACCAATAATAAACAGGAAACATAATAATAAAACAATAAAAAAACTAAAAACACTAAAAACACTAAAAAATCTAAAAAACTAAAAACTGTAAAAACAATAAAACCCCATGGATATTTAAAAACCCAAAAACCCATGAAACCCTTTAAAACCTATAAAACCCATTTAAAACCCTAAAAATTATAAAAAACACTGAAAAACCTTAAAACTCATAAAAAAATATAGAAACCCATAAAAACCATAAAACCCCTACAACCCTATAAAACCCGAAAAACATTCAAAATATCTAAAATCCCTAAATCCCATAAAAATCCTAAAATAGACCTTAAAATACCTTAAAACAAAAAAACCCTTCAATCCATGAAATCCTCTAACAAAACCATAAAAAACCAACAACTCTTAGAACCCCTAAAAATAAAAAAAAAACTTTAAAAACATTAAATAACATAAAATCCCTAAAAACCATAAAACCCATAAAAACCATAAAAACCAATAAAACCACTAAAAACCCATAAAACCTAACAAACCAATAAAAACTATAAAATCCAATTAAACCATGGAAATGTAAAAAAATTAAAAAAAACATGAAAACCATTAAAAACTCAAAAAACCCCTATAAACCCAAAAAAACCCTAACCCCCCCCCCCCCCAACCCTTAAAATCCCTAAATATCCTAAAAATTCCTAAAAATTCAATAAACATCCCTAAAAACAAAATTAACAATGAATCCCCAAGAACCCATAAGAAAACCTTGTAGGGTCCTGATAAATCCGCAAAGAAGAATGATGATCCCCATTAACTCCAGGGAGATTCTACCCAATTCCACCTCAAAGGATTGGGAAAATGTGTAAAATACTCAAGTATGGCGAAGGGGGAACCGGTCTTTGGGTCGATCTATTGTTGACGATGCACATCTGGTTCCGTGAAGCGTCCATCCTCTATGGGCCATCGTCATTCATAGAATGGAGGCGGTGATCCACCACGAGTGCAAAGCAGGGCAGGAGCTGAACCGGTTCACCTTTACGAACCGCCCCAGCTGCGAGCTGCGTCGGCCGGCCCGAACCGCCTCTGCTGTCATTCGAGAAATGGAGGCGGATCCCTCCGCGGCCGCGAAGCACTCCTCAAGTTCCGTTCGTGGAGGAGACGCACTCAGTGCCCACCGAGAGTCACGGATTGACCATGTCAGCCCTAAACCGTGTTTTTCGGTCATGGGCCTCCGCAAAAGGTGTCGTGTGACCACAGATACATCTCTTCCCCCGCTCTGTAAAAGGAGACCAAGGGGGAAGTTGAAGGGGATTCAGATTCAGAGTATTCGTAGCATTCGGGAATTCAGGGGAGATTAATCAGATTTGGGAGGAAGGCTTTCGAAGGAAGGATTAAAATTTCGGAAGTTCCAGTTCGCGAACCAGAGTAGGTAAAAACATGGGAACAAACTAATAAGGAACCAAAAATGCATAATAACTTGGTGAACCACGAAACTAAAATAACAAAGAAGAGAAAACTGCAAACCATGTCCCCTCTATGGATGTACTCCCCGCGGACCAGAGAGTTTATGCCTCTTTTCCGATCTGTGCCATCGCGTAGTACCCTCCTACGCGAGCGAAGCCACGACCGATGAGCCTCCTGTCGGCACCACCCTTGGCCGCTGCTGCCCGCATGGAACTCCCCGCGGACCACCCTGGTTCACAGATTGAATCCGAAGCTGTGAACCACCTTGGTTTGTAGGACGCCCCTCACTCTGTGAACAACCTTGGTTTGCTAGATGCCCCTAAGTCCGTGTACCTCCCTGGTTCGCGGATAGCTTCTCCAACCGCGTGGCACTACCCTAGGCGAAGGGTTCCACCAACCATACCCCATGTGTGGCTCGCCACATACTTCGGAGTTCCCATTCCATGAGTCGGATAAAATCCTAGTGATCTGGCCTGATCCCCCGGGAATCCCTCATTGGCTTATTCATCATCCTCGAAATGAGGCCTCCACCAAAGCCACCAGATCCGTGTGGTGTAACCCTCAGGCACACCAACGCGCCATTTTGAGTTCACATACCCATGGTAAGTATAGGTGAAGGGGTTTCCTCGACCCTTTAGTAGATTATCAAAGCATTACTGGGTTCACATTCCCACGGTAATGTGGAGTCTGAGCTCGGGAGTCCCCTTTCTTCCCCTCCACTTGTTAAGGGCTGCTCGGGGGTAGTAAAATACCCATCAAAAGGAATCCCTCATGCACTAAAAGAGAGGACAGGCATAGGAGAACCCCCTTTTCCTCTCCCGCAGCGCTTTTTTGCGCCCAAGCATCCACCTAGGAGTAAGCCCCGACCATATGGGCCGCTCGATGCGTAATCCCCACACCACTTCTCATGGACGCACCTTTCATGATGTGATCGTCTGGTCCCTACTGCCTCTTGTTTCTCACACCGAGCATGACTCACGTGGGCTTAGATTAAGCATCGACTATTACATCCCCTTATGGGCCTCCTTAGAGTGTATGCCCCAATCCATTACTATGGGCCTCCTCAGAGTGTAATCCCCAATCCATTACTATGGGCCTCCTGAGAGTGTAATCCCCAATCCATTACTATGGGCCTCCTCAGAGTGTAAGCCCCAATCCATTACGTTGGGCCTCCCCATAGTGTAAGCCCCATTCCATTACTCTGGGCCTCCTCAGAGTGTCATTCCTGATCTATTACTCCAGGCCTCCTCAGAGTGTAATCCCCAATCCATTACTCGGGGCCTCCTCAGAGTGTAAGCGCCAATCCATTTCGAAATACAAGGACTTTGATCCCTGTCTCCTAGGCAGGGTACATAGGAAGCCTCCCTGAGGTTCAATCCCCACAACCGGTTGATCCGACTGTCTTTACGTCACTTCAGCGCACCAAACCTAGCGTCGTCTCAATGAGTCCATATTCCTTGGGCTCATTAATCCAATGAGGGATGGTAAACCTCAGGCCTAAATGATTTCGAACCCCTACATCCAGTTGACCATTTCCCACCAGGGTTAAATCCGTGGATACTATGTTTGGTTATAAACCAAATATTTGTGAACATATGAATACGTCTTAAATCTATAAGAGAGTCCCGGAACTAGAAATAATTCCCCCCAAAAGGGTGCGATGATCCCGAATTCCCATCCACTCGACCAATGTGAGTTCTTAAGCATCGTTGGCCAAACCACCTAGCGGATGCCTGCCTTTGGAAAGTAGGTCCACGTATCATTGGATATGGTACTGTTTGGCGTTTCGAAATGAAGACCGGTGTACCCGACTTTGGTAATCGAGCGGGTCACAGCCATCCATGAGACCGACAGTCGGGCACGTCAGTCCTCCATCCGTTCGAAGGGAAATAGATTGAAAAAAAGATGGTGAACCTGACGTGAATATTTAACCAAGCATGACGGATTTAACCTAATCCCACCCAATTCCCCCTTATACTCTCAAGAGGTCCAAGAAAGGTCATTAGTTACGTATGGGATCATGAGATCCTCCTTTGACGGGTCTGTTGTTTGTATTTGTTAAAATTTTTTACAGGTACCTTCATAACTCCCTTCGATCCAATGGCATCACAAAGGAACTCACAGGCACACACTTCCAACAACACAAGGACCAAACATCCTCACCCACGGAGGACCCTGTCACCCACCCAGCATCTTCAACACCGGGTCTCAGATGCGTTGATTCGAGAGTACCACCAGAATGATACTCTCCCAACGGTGGAGGCGGCCATGCACCCCCTCCAATCGGCCAGAACTCGCTGGTTTCCTGCCCAGCAGTGGCCACAGAAGCAGATCCAGACGGCCCCTATTTCATTCTCAAACCATTTCAAGAGTCTATCCCCAGAACGGGAAAATTCGTACCTCCCTTATCTTAGAGAGGTGGATGAGGTCGACGCTGAGGAATTCATCCCTACCGAATGAGTGTTCCGATCCAAGGCCCCCACCGGAAGGCATCATTGCGGTCACGCCGCGACACAACATCCTTGCACCGAGGATGATGTCTCCCCGAGGATTCAGGCCCACGCTCCCCGAGCTCCAGCCCCTCGGACCTCCCGATGAGGGTGGAAAACATACAACCAGGGACCAATCATCACCCTGGTCCCTGAGGAGGATCTCCACTTCCTAGACATGAAGACGTACCATGAACAGGCACCTACACCTGTTTTATCCTCCCGAGCCCGCCATCCAGACATGGTGGCATCATATGAGCCGGCGCGCGTCCCCACCGAGATCCATCAGGCCTGTTGCTCACGCATGACGACACTTACCCGGCAGGCACCACTCCCTGCCCAGGGTCGTGAAGCCCACCAGCTTGATGTGGTGGTGTCCCAGTTCCTATAGGACCAGCTCCTAGTAGATTCTCATGACGCCTGCCATCCTGACATGGTGGGGATCAACAAATCCCACCACTCAGATGTGGCGACAATTAATAGGAGAGCATGTCTCCCCGCCAACGAAGGCCACCGACTTGATATGGTGGGAATCAAATATATGCAGGGCCAGCTCCCTTCAGATGCAATTAAAGTCCACCACCCGGATGTGGCGGCAAACAGAGAGATTAATTGGCGTATCCCGGCACAGGGGAAGATTCGTTCACCTTCCCCAACAGAGGAGAATTGTTAGTACCCACTGACCACCAGAGGACCAGAGCAGTATATTTATACTCTGATACCGGAATGGGCCTTCATACCCATTCCATCCAAAGATGTCTCTCTACATATCCGGTCAATGATGGAGGAGTAGGTATCGATCTCAGATCATATCTTGCAGATTTTTCAGAATGTAATTGCATCAGTGGAAATAGCAAGGACTCGGGCCCGTGAGCCCGTCTCCCTAATTTATGCGACTCATCTAAGAGACGAGATAGCCTATTCGGAGCAGATCTGCATCCTTTCTTCTGCCCAGAAGGGTCGCCGACCATATTCCACAACGCAAGGGAAACTGGATCGAGCAACTTCACTCGTTCCAACTGGGGGACACCCATCCATCACGGTGGATGCTCCAGAGTAGGCATATTTCCCTGATAAAATTGAAGATGTTCGTCGGTGTATCCAGACAACATCACAGGACCCAATTAGATAGGTACCCAAAGGTGAAGGTCATTATCAACAACAGACGGCCTCGACTACCCATAAGAAAGTGCCCCGAACGCGCCGAAGGCAGTAAGAAAATAAACGGCGGGTTCATGACTCCACTCTGCTGGAAGATGGGGTTCCTAATGCCGCTAAAAACATGGCGAAGGCTCGGAACCCTGCCTTCCAATTACCATATTATGGGAGTGGCAGTAGCAGTTGTGAAGTTCCTCCCCGCAATGTCGCTACCAGTAGCTCTGAAGGTCCTCCCCCTAGCACCTGTTGGGGATTCCCCCGCTGGCATATATTGATCAATCATGAGAGATCCTCTTTTGATGCGAGTCACAGAAACCCTCCACATGACCAAAAGATTGAGCAGCAAGAAGACCCTCCACTTGCTTCGGTCCACCCTGAAGGTCCTCCCCGGGGTATACACTGCAATCACTCACCATGCAGTGGGACCACAGATTATGACAGTAGTCCTCGCTATCATAGTTGCAACTATGGAGGACCTCCCCGCAATGACGTCTCATCATGACAAGAAGGACATCCCCTTGTTGTGGCCAGCCCTGAAGGTCCTCCCCATGGGTTACGTTGCAACGACACTCTGTGCAGCCGGGTATCAGATCACGATGGTAGTCCTCGCCACCCTGATAACGGAGGTCCTCCCCATAGATATGTCAGGAAATGAGAAGGACCTCCCCTCATTGTTGTACATTCTGGAGGCCCTCCCCAGGGTGTATCCCATAGATATTCTCCCTGCGGAAGTTGTAATGGTAGTCCTATCCATTACCACAGCTGTGATGGTAGTCCTCGCCACCACGACCTCCATTGCGAAGGTCCTCCCCGCATTGGCACCAAGCTACAAGAAGGTCCTCCCCTTGTCGCAGTGTGTCTTGAAGGTCATCCCCAGGATGTACATCGAACGTCAAGCCATGATGGTCATCCTAACCACAATGGAAGTTTTTGTGGAGGCCCTCCCCGTAATGACGCTACGCAGCCAGAAGGTCCTCCCCTTGTTGTGACTCAGTTTGGAGGTCCTCCCTAGGGTGTGCACTGCAAAAGTCCACTATGAAGTGAAACATAAAGCAGTAATGGTACCCCTCGCCCTTACGGCTGCCATTGCAGAGGTCGTCCCCGCGATGACATATCATATCGACAGGAAGGTCCTCCCCCTGCCGAATCAAGCATAGAAAAGCCCTCGTATGTCGAGGCACACAAAAGGATGAGATCAAGCATGTCAGATTCCCAATTAGTCACCAAAGACGTCCTTCTTCAATAGAGACGATCCAGTACCGCCTTCATCTTCTAAACCACTCCAGAATCGCCCACAGGGCAATTCAATACCTACTGGTCCCACTGCCTCTGATTGCACTATCAGTGAGCGACTCAGTTGGGCTGACCCGGTAGAGAAATCACTGGTGGAGGAGTATGCCGATATGCTGCACCTGAGGAAACGACTAGCCAGGGATGATATACCAGTTTGGTTTTGGAACACGGCTAGCTTTTAGTTCGACATACCTAGAGAGTTGTCAGAAGAATGAGTGCACAACATCCACCAAAATATATGGACAAACCTCCGCCAACTGAAATCGAGATTCCTGTCCAATGATGGGTATCAAGACCTTGTCAAGATGATAGGAGACCTCTTGTGTCACATTGACCTGGAGTCCCTTCCTTCGACGCGATGACAACGCCCCAAGAGACGTAAACGGAAAATGGAGATAGCCTGCCTCCGTGCACTGCATGAGCTACGCTGCCTCGTCGGTGACGCTCCGATGGGAGTCCATATCAGGGGATGGGGGGACACAGAGCTCTTCATTTTACACTGATCCATGCACAAAATAACCTGTTTGGTATGGTGTCTTGCAACGCCGTCACGTAAATACGGCAATAGACTGGTCCCCCTATTCAGAAAGGCAACACACCCAACAGAGTCAGGCCTTGAGTAAGTCCCAGAAGCGTCAGGCCTGATGGAAACAAGCCATTCAAGAACTCCTAAATCAGGACACTGAGAGCATACAACAGGCCTCTCATCTAAGAGAGGCCAATCAGCAATCTTTTCCTGCCTCCCTAGAGGGGATTGATCCACAGAAGAACTTAGCATCAAACCCAGTTCACCCCCGAATGGGGGCGCGCAAGATCAGGCAGGTGAAGATAGTAGCAGCCACTGCTGCAATCTAGGGTCAACCCCAATCTATAGGGATAGGGTAATTTTTAACAACAAATTCCCCCGTAAGACCAATAAAAATGTGATGAGACTAAAAGTCCAAGGAACGGAGCCAACCACAGCCCTTAGGGTTGGGGTCATTGTCAACCCCTCAACAACAACCTCCCCCATGAGTGTCAGTATTCTCTCATCTAGGGAGGACAGTCAAAAGAGGAGGTTCTCATCCTATCCCTTCATTTCAATGTTGCCAAAAACAACGGTCAGCGACCTCATGATCTGCAAGCAGGTAGAGAATAAGAGGGTCTCAAATATCATCGCCAGATAGAAAGTTCGGACCTATTCCCTGAATAGGCCAATGATTTAGGATGAGATTATAGACATAAGCTTCGATAATCTTCAAGATGAGATGCGATCACCGCTCATTCCAGTGGAGTGCAGCACTAGCTTCCGCCATCTCTTGACCATTGCCCATAGAATTGAGGACTCCCTGTAGTAGACTAATTAGAAGTCCCAAATAGCCTCGCAGGATCCTGAAAAAAGAGACCCTAGAGCTGAAGCGTCCGTTGTCACACTCAAGCTGGCCCCTATGCCTACTCCACCACTTAGGCCTCCAGCAAATCGACAAGGGCTCCTTGCATATCAGCAGCCACCTCTGCCTAAACGGGATGACCAGAGAGGACCGAAACCGAACTAGTTTGAGTAATGAAGACAAAAAGTATACTTGTTCCGAGATGATAGAGTTTTTGGCTACTTCATTGCCGCCAGGAATTGCAACTTGCTCTGCCTCCCGGAGCCAAGAAAACATGATGAAGTCAGCCACGATGACATGCCAGATTACTGCCCCTACCATCGAATGTTGGGGAATAATATCTGAGAATGCTTCATCTTCAAATACCTCCTATAGAGGATAGTAGACTCCGGACTAGTCAAGCTGGGACCACCCCCAACACATGTGGCATGTATCTCTACCACCGACTCCAACAAAGAGGAGCAGTGGCAGAATGTCACCAGATAGCAGGGGTATAAATTTGATGATTGGATGACTCGGGAGACTGTCAACCGAGCCCAGGGAATACTTGGAGCTCAACTACGGTAGCCAGTGTTGCCGCTGATAGTCCCTGATGCCGCATAGTCGACAGCATCTACCCCACAATATTCTACGAGCCGGTCATCCGGGCATAATCAAAGAAAGAAGAAACAATCGCAAGAGGAGCAGTCTGCAACATAGCCAAAGTTAGTCCCATCCCTGGAAGATTATATGCCCTTGAATTTGGTGCACAGAGCACCGACCCACCAAACGACACCATCAGGGACAACTGACCAGGTTGACCTGTTAGAGGATGAAGAGCCAATATTTGGTTCTATTAATGTCATCCATCTTATGGAATCATTTCCTAACGAAGGGTATGGTTATAAACTCATTTTCCCTACACGAGGAGCTGGGAGGAGGAATCGCAGAGGTGGAGGATACTAGGGGAGGCACAGCCGTGGCCAAAACCAACCCTACGGTTGGACCCCAGCCCAAACCGTTAATATCACAGAAACCCGTGGGAGAGACCTTCAACGGACTCAGCAGGAGAAAGAATGCCCCTCCACCACCACAAGCAGCTGCTCTGGCCCTGTTGTTCTGCGATACCCACCAGAGGAGGAGCAGGCGCATAGCCGCCTAGTGCACACAGACAGACCGGCCGGGGAAAGTCTGCAAAACGTGGGAACACCATCGACATCTTCCCCTGCGGCTGGTCCCTCCTCGTCAATGGCTCCATCCCCCAATGCACCCACTAAGAATCTCCCACCAATGGAGCAGCGTCGGCCCCTGGAGAAGAAATACGATATCCTTAAGTAGTTGGCATCGGTACCATCCAAGCTGACAATCCTCGATGCCCTAATTCTATCATCAAACCTCAGGGAGGCGCTTATAGAAGCTTTGATCAGCCCCCAAGAGTTTCAAGCCGAGGTAGATGCCACCAAGATTTACCGGACGGAGAGTTACCTGACTGAATGCAATGCGGTGATTTCCTTCACCGATCAAGATGAAGATGCCATCATGCATGGGAAAATCAGACCACTATATGTGTCTATCAGAATGAATGGTATTGAGATTCAGAAATTCTTTATAGACAATGGCTCTGGAGTTAACCTCCTTCCCCTACGGACACCCCGTAAGTTGGGCTATAGTGAGGACGATCTAATTCCCTCATCCACGACTCTGTTGGGTTACGGTAAGAGCGAGTAGATGCCAATGGGAAAAATTAAGCTAAGGAACCATTTGGGTGACCTTGTAGCATACACAAATTTCCTGGTGGTCCGGCAGAGCACAACATTCAATTCCATGTTGGGAAGGTCGTGGCACCAAAAGCACATGGTCGTTCCTTCATCCTACCACCATTGTATCAAGTACTGCATCAATGGAAAATGTGGAGCATTGCATGCCGACGAGGCCCCTTTCTAGATCTCCAAGTCACATTACATTGACGTCAGGTTCTATGAGAAAAATAAAAAGAAGCCTTTGGTCGATGTTGTCGACTGGATCAGCGCTTCAAATGGCCTGGAAATGGTCCCTGATGACCCCCTCAGGAAGCTTGGTGGTGATTATGTCCTGCCCATCATCCATGTTGAGAGTAGGAGTTCAAGTCCGTACATGAACTTGGATGTACTCATGACTTCAGCCATAACGTCCGAGTGTGACAATGTGGGAACGTCTACTGACCATCAATCTGGGGAAGAAAACTCGAGTAAGGACACCCACAACACCTCGCCTCCGGACTCCCAAGAGCCCGTGTCAGGAGCTCTCTCCTCACCGGGTCAAGAAGGTGGGGATTTGGGAGATGAATAGGGGTAAGATCTCAGGGATGCACCTCCTGCATATGAGGAAGGTATCTCCACCACTGTGGATGAGCTTAGGGAAATAAACCCGGGTACCGAGGAAGACCTGAGGCTCACTCTCATTAGTGCAGCCATGTCTCCCAAGGAGCACGAGGTGTATTCCTATTTCCTTATGCAACATTGGGATGTTTTTTCCTGGAGTTACACGAAAATGATGGGACTTGATCTCGAAGTGGAAACACACCACCTAGGTCTTCCAGAAGACCACCAAGGCTATAAACAGGCCGCCAGAAGGACACACCCCTCACTTGCTGCCAAGATTGAGGACAATGTCGATAAGCTCATTAAAGCGGGCTTCATTCAGGAGGTCCAACACCCCATCTGGTTGGCCAATATCATCCCTGTCAAGAAAAAGAACGGACAAATCCATATCTGCATTGATTTTAGAGATCTCAATCGGCATTGTCTGAATGATGATTTCCCGGTCCCGGTCACCGAGTTATTAATCGATGCAATGGCCGGGTATGAGGCTCTATCCTTCATGGATGGATATTCTGGGTATAAAAAAATAAGGATGGCCCAAGAAGACAAAGAATCCACAGCCTTCAGGGCCCCTCAAGGGGTATTTTGTTATAGGGTCATGCCCTTTGGTCTAAAGAACACCGGTACCACATATCAGCGTGACATGCATCGGATCTTTAAACCATTCCTGGAGAAATTCTTTGAATGTTATGTGGATGAACTGGTGGTCAAGTCCAGATAGCGCTCGTATCACCTGTCAGACCTCGAGACCGTCTTCAACAAACTCCGAGAGCATATCTTGAAGATGAACCCCTTGAAATTCCCCTTTGGGGTTACCTCGGGGAAATTCCTTGGCTTCTTCGTACGCCATCGTGGAATCGAAGTCGACCCTGATAAGACAAAGGGTATACTTGGATTACCACCTCCCCAAAATCTCACTATGTTGAGGGGATTCCAAGGGTACCTTGCCTATATTAGGCGATTCATAGCCATCCTGGCAGGCAAGTGTTTTCCCTTCACCAGGTTAATGAAGAAGGGGGTCATGTACCAATGGACGGATGATTTCCATGAGGCGTTCGACAACTTGAAGAAGTACCTCTTAAGCCCACCGATGCTCATGCCCTCGGTCGAAGGGAGACCTCTCATCCTATACATGACAACACTAGAACGGTCACTGGGATCCTTCCTTGCACAAATGAATGATCTCGGTAGTGAAAACAGTCTCTATTATCACAGTCAAACCATGATTGATGCTGAGACTCGATACTAAAATATCGAGAAGAGTTGTTTGTCCTTGTTTTTCGCAGTTCAAAATTTGTGACATTATCTACAGCATTATGATGTCCATTTGATCTCGTAGAGTAACCCACTCATGTACATCCTCATCCACCCAATTCTAACCGGACGCCTATCCCGATGGGTGGTCATCCTGCAACAGTTTGACATCCGGTTTTTGCTTCAGAAAGCCATCAAGGGCCAGGCATTAGCAGACTTTCTGGCAGATCACCCTTTGACAGGGATCACTGCACCGGATGTCGATCTACCTGATGAAGACATCTTTTCAGTTCGAGAGGAGTTCCCAGCATGGGAAATGTACTTCAACAGCGCATCTCGAATCCAAACTGGGAAGAGGATGGAGGATACCAAATTCAACAAAGTGGGTTTGGGGATAATCCTCATGTCCCCAGAAAAGTTAGTCTTTCTATATTCCTTCCTCCTGTCATAGGGATGTACAAATAATGAAGTGGAATATCAAGCTCTCATTTCCGGCACGGAGCTCGCACTCCAGGCACAAGTACCGCACCTTAAGGTAAAAGGTGACTCGGAGCTAGTCATCAAGCAATTCAATGGTGACTATGCGATTAAAATGGAGAAGCTGATCCCTCTGTTTGACCATGTCTTAGGGTTAATGGCGGAATTCTCTACAAAACCAACATTGACCTATATTCCCCAGTCTCAGAATGCTCAGGCTAATGCATTAGCCAACGCGGCCACAACCCTAGCTGACCCATGCCGGGATGAAACGGTTATCAGTATTGCTCACCGTCGAATGGTATTGTCGTTTGATGAAGCTAAGATGGAAGAAATCCATGAAGTCAGTCATGTCCCCTAGCCATATGCTCATGCCACTGGTTGGAAGACCCACATTGAAAACTACCTTCAACGGGGATAACTTCCATTAGACAGGACAAAACGAGAGAAAATACGGAGAAGGGCAATCAACTTTGTCCTATATGGCGGTGCGGGTTAGAAAGAGGTCCTCTACAAATGAGGCCTCGACGGAGTGCTCCTCAGATGCATTTATGGAGAGGAAACCACTGTCGTAATGAATGTAGTACATGCCAGAGCTTGTGGATCACATCAATCGGGGACCAAGCGTTCCCATCAGGTTCGAAGGCTTGGGTACTACTGGCCCGTAGTGGCATGAGACTGCGAGTGTTTTACCACAAAATGCCACTCATGCCAAACTCATGCCAACTTCATACACCAACCCCCAGAGTTACTTCATCAAGCCATGTACTCCTGTCCATTTTCCGTCTGGGGGATGGACGTTGTGGGACCATATCCTCCCGCCACGGACAAACATCTGAAGTATATCCTCACAGCAACCGAATTCTTTTCCAAATGGGAAAAATCCATACCTCTCAAGGAAGTCTGGGATAGAAATATTATCAGCTTTGTGAAGACCAATATCATCACCAGATTTGGTGTCCCTCATACTATACTGATGGACAACGGCACCAGATTCTGCTCTGAGGAATTGGAGAAACTATACCACGAGTATGGTATCAAGGCTAACCACTCATCCCACTACCATGCAGTGGCCAACAGATAGATAGAGGCTTTCAACAAGACCATATCCAATGTCCTTCATAAAATGGTGGAAAAAGACAAGAAGTCGTGGTCGGACAAACTCCTCCATGCATTGTGGGCTTATCGAACCACAATCCACGTCGCTACTCGGGCTACTCCATATTCATTAGTATACGGAACAGAATCAGTCCTGCCCATTGAGCTCCAATTACCCTCCATCCGCATTGCCATTTGTGATCAATTATCCAATGATGAGCAATCATAAAAGATGCTAGGTGAGTTGGAACAGCTGGACGAGAAGTGGTTGCACACTCTGAACCATCTAGAAGTGTACCAGAACCAGATCGCATGAGCCTACAACAAAAAGGTTCATCTTCGTTCTTTCTTGGAAGGGGAATTAGTGTTGTTCCTCCGGACCCCAATGATACCTGGCAAGAAGCCTCCAAAGCTGGTGCCCAAGTGGGAGGGACCGTATGTTGTACACAAGGTCTACTCCAATGGAGCATATACCCTGATCTCCATGGATTGGAAATTGACCACGGATCCTACCGATGCGAGATTCCTGAAGAAGTATTTTTCATAGAGACCATGAAAATCTCATCCTTACCGCACGACGATAAACTTCACGGACAAGAAAAAGAAAAAGAGAAGGGTCGTCCGAGCTGCATGATGTTAAACTGCCAAGCACCCAATGGTCCAAACTCTATGACCTTAAACTAATAGTATTTAGTCCTCACCGCACGACGTTAAAATGCATGGACAAGATTTTTTTTTAAAAAAATTCCCTTCCCCTGTGTACAGACCATACCTGAATGGGGTCTATCAAATTTTAAATAAATACTTTCAGCCTGATTCCTGCCCTCGCAGGATACGTAGAGACATCGGGGTTCCTCGTCCTGGCCCGGCCACCCCCCCTGATAAGAGGATAAAAATGCCCTATTCCCCTGGTGTATAGACCAAACCTGCACGAGGTGTATTCTTCATCCTTACAACATGACGTTAAAATGCACGGATAATAAGTGTTAAGAATGCTACCTCCCCCTGTGTATAGACCAGACCTACATGGGATGTATTCTTCATCCTGGATTCATGATGTTAAACTACCAAGAACCCAATGGTCCTAACTTTATAACCCTAAAAAAAGAGTGTTTCTTCCTTACTGCACGATGTTAAACTGCACGGATAAGGAAAGTTAGAAATTCCCTATTCCCCCGTGTATGGACTAGACCTACATGGGGTGTACTTCTTTCAGAGAACTACTTGCGGCTTAATTCCTACCCTTGCAGGATACGTAGTGATGCTAGGGTTCCCCATCCTGGACCAGCCACCCCAAATAAAAGTTAAAGATACCCTTTCCCCCGTGTACGGTCCATCCCTGCACGGGGTGTATCACTCTTTCATAGAACTACGTGCGGATTGATTCCTACACTCGTAGGATACGTAGCGATGTCAGGATCTCCAATTATGGACCATCCACTTCTAGAAAAATATATGCCGCTTTCCCCCGTGTACGGACCAGCCCTGGACATGGTGTATCACTCTTTCAGAGAACTATGTGAGGCTTGATTCCTGCCCTCACAGGATACGTAGTGATGCCCAAATTCTACACCCTGGCCCAGCCACCTCAAACAAAAAAATTCCCCTTCCCCCATGTACGGACCAAGCTTGCACGGGGAGTATTCTTCGTCCTTACTTCCTGACATTAAACTGCACGGATAAGAAAATCAAAAATGACCTGTCCCCCCCCCCCTCGTGTATGGACCAGACCTACACGGGGTGTATACTTTTTCCTCACCGCATGACGTTAAACTGCACGGACTTCATCGCGACCCACCCAAAATACATGGAGAAACTATATGGAGGTACTCCTTGCACATTTGGATGCATCCTCTCCATACATCAGACTCCACAACCCGGACAATTATGGATCTTCATAACCATTCATGGCCATCAGAAGTGGAAAGTCGTCGACCCGGGGACACCATTGCATGACTATGCATACCATGCCCTCAACGGCTCTTCATATTTATATCCCCTTTCCCATCTACCAAAGGCACGATTTCCTCGGTTGATACATCTCCTAGCTTCGTATTCTTACCGGCCTCAGAGCCCCTGTATCATGTCTCCCGATCCAAAATTTATGGAGCAGTGTTTTAAAAGTTCGTCCCATCTTCACATCCATGTGTTTTCAGGGTATCCCCACCCGGTTAGCCTATGTATCCGCCAGTGGTTCACATAGAGACCTACATCAACGAACATCAAGCCAGGACTAGGCTACATTGGCTCAATGGAAAATTGCAGTGAAGATGTTTCTTATATGCTCGGACACCATTATACCCACGTGCTGAACTCTGCACTATGAGCAATTGCGGATCCTTATAACCATTCATGACCATCGGAAGTGGAAAGTCATCGACCTGTGGACACCATTGTATGACTATTCATACCATGCCCTTAATGGATCTGCATATTGATAGCCCCTGGCCCGTATACCAAAGGCAATATTTCCTCGGGTGACACTCTTCCTAGCTCCTTATGCTTACCGGCTCAGAGCCTCCACACCACACCTCCTGATCTGGGAAAGCTCAAAGTTTCAGTTTACGTCCTTCATCCCCCACCTTGTTCCAAGTATATCAGATCATGTTGACCCAGTTATCCTTTGAGTGACTACAGCAATAGTCACCCAATGGTCCGATCTCTATGACCGCTAAACTAGGAGTAAATTGTCCTTACCGCATGATGTTAAACTGCATGGAATGAATGTTCCCCCCTCGCACGTAAAATAAATCAGCATAGAGGGATCTTTATGCTTTAACAAGCAACCAGGGACGAATATCCCCTACATGCCCAGATATTTCCTTACCCAAATGACAGACTTCATGGCCCGGAAAATTGCAGATCCTCATAACCACTCACGGGCATTGGAAGTGGAAAGTTATCGACCCATGGACACCTTTTCATGAATATTCATACCAAGCCCTCAGCGGCTCTACATATTGATATCCCCTGGCCCGTCTACCAAAGGTATGATTTCCATGGGCGGTACTCTTCCTAGCTCCATACGCTTACCAGCCTCAAAGCCCCCTATTATCTCTCTTGATCCAAGAAGCCCTGGAACCATGATTTACACCTTCAAACCCTCTCCACATCTTGGACATTCCGAGATGTTCAAGCCCAGTTGCATTCTGACCAAGAGTGGCCTTCACAACTATGTCTCTACCGTGTGATGTCAAACAGCACAGAGCACATCTTTGCCTCTTGGCGTAAAGATACAAAGACCAAGCATTAAAAATCCAGGGGGATGCCTCCAACAATAAAAATTTTAACTGGTTTAATAATGCTTCTCGTCCTTACCACACGACGTTAAACTACATGGTCAATCGTCCTTACCACATTATGTTAAACTGCATAGTCAATCGTCCTTACCGTACGACGTTAAACTATACGGTCAATCGTCCTTGTTGCACAATGTTAAACTACACCACATTTGCAAAGGAAAGAAAAATGACCCCCCCCCCCCCCGCGTCCTCCCTGCATGACATAAAACTGCACATAATCCTTTAATAATGTTCCTCATCCATACCGCATGAAATTAAACTACACGGTCAAACCCGTCATGGTTTCAGTATGGAACAGAGGCTTTTTTCTGTCCTTCATTGCACGGGTCATACCTACACGAGCCACCATCTCACACCCGCGTGAGAAGGGATTACGTCACCCATTATCGGGAAGTTTAGTCTAGATGTTTCCCCCGTATACATGCATCCTCTCATCATAAAACATACTCTATACTAAGAAAAATATGAACTCTAATAAGCCACCTCTGGTGGTCCCAAATCTCAACTTCCCTGAAATTGCTTGGCTATTGGGGGAATATAGTCATTGACCTCAGGACACCTTTTTATGACTATGCATACCATTCCCTCAGCGGCTCTGCATGTTGATCACCCCTGGCCTGTCTACCAAAGGCAAGATTTTCTTAGGCAATGCTTCTCTTCGTACGCCTCTTGGCCACTGAGCCCCCATGTCTATCCCGTGATTCAGAAACCCTCTGAGCTACAGTTTACCAACCTCTTTAACAATCCTGACTGAATTTGGTGGAACGTCTCTAACTAGATTATTGAGAACCAGGAGTAGTCGTTCGATTATAAATGATGTCCCAGCTTCATGACTTTAAACTGAGCCAAGCCCCAACCGTCCTTTACGCTAGATAAAGGCGTAGGACGATAACCTTACTTCTGCACTCCTAATTGATAAAAATGTTCTCAACACCTTTCAGATGACACATACCCTTTCCGAGCCACCCATGGCGGTTTTCATAATTCTCCAAGCCACCCATGGTGGTTTCCATAAGAGGTACTTTCCTGAAGTCCTATGTCCCTCATAAACGGAGAGTCATTGACTTAAGGACACCTTTGCATGACTATGCATACCATTCCCTCAGTGGCTCTACATATTGATCACCCCTGTCACATCTACCAAAGGCAATATTTCCATGGGCAATGCTCTTCCTACGTCTATACACTCATACGGCTCCCATTCCTTGAGACATGCCCTGCGTGTCGTTCAAATATAAACATGCCCCCTCCACATGCATCTAAAGGGTATTGAGACATCTTTTAATCAACCAAACCTCATTGGGGCCTTCACCCCACTATATCTGGTCAAATCTGTTCGACCTAAAACATCATTCATGGTTGTCTTGTTAGAGGGACTTTGAACTAATCACAAAAAGAGGCGCAAAGCTGTTAGGCCAAAAACCCGAAAAGGGCAACCTAAGAAAAAGTTGGTCCATACCCGTTGTGTCCTCACTAAATGGGCTCGTGAAAAATTAGGGCATTAACGATAAAAGACAAAAAATTTGAGGGGCTTCTCTAAAAAACCCCAGCAATAGTCAAATTATGCTCGCTGGATCCCATGGTCCAAGAAAAAGCTAGAGTATGTTTTCCTGAGTTATGATTAATTTTGATTCATTGAGTTGTTATTTACAGAACAATTGTTCTAGTAACAATAAAGTTTTACGGTGACAAGAGATTGATAGAGATTGTATTCTGTTCGAACAAAAAGGGAGGACGTCCACAAGCTGTGGTCTCTCCCTTACAAAAAAGGGGGTAAGTAAAACAAAAAGTAAAAGAATTGCTCTGATAGTCATAAAGGATCCTGACTCGCTCTCTCCACCAGATCAACAACCGAGCGATGAAGGTAGTTGCAAGACTTCTCCAGCACGGCCTTCTCCTCAGCTTCAACCTCAGCCACCAAATGAGTATTCTCCACTATTTTTTGGAGATCGTTGATCCCTTTTATCGTGGCTTCAAGACGACCAGTCATAGCTAATAACTGATCCCTCAGCATCGCTGCCCGTTCTTCACATTCATGCAACTCGGAGGATAGGACGACCGACTGATCTCGAGAGATCGCCTCCTGTGCTATTAGCTGATGAATCTTACTCATGTTCTCCTCTAAGGCGTGGGTCCCTTATTGAGAATCATCAAGATGAGAAAGTTTTCATTCACTAGCGGCTACTTCCTCATAGGCCATGACCACTTGGCGAGCAAGAGAATGGAACTGCCGATAGTCAAATCCACATGACCCCAAACCCAGGAAGAGCTATCGAAGAGCTTCGATTTTAGTTTCCATCTCATCTAGAGGATTTTTGGCAATGATCTCGCAAATCCGGAGCCAGTACCACCTACGAACCGCTTGTTGGTCCGCCATAACACGAGGATATTTTGTATCCTCACCGTACAACACAAGAACAAAGTCTGGCATTGCAACCAGCGCAGACGTGTGTTCGCTAGAAGTTGGTTCCGAAGCTGGATGGTCTGGAGACTCTAACCCTAGTTCAGGCTTAGGGATCAAGTTTCTAAGCCCAGTATCGATTGGAAAAACTTCTTGGATTGTCTCGTTGGGACCCAAAACCATAGGGTCATCCTCATCCACATCCGAAAAGGATAAACCCGCTTGATCATCGGCCACTGAAGGGCTGGGAGAGGAAAATCCCCAGAGTCATTTTGATCGATGAGCCATTAGTCGATCCTCCCTTAGAGCTAATGAGGAAGGTGCAGTAGACGTAACAGCCACAGTACCTCCTAATTTAGGAACCTTCCGGACAACTTTCCCTAGGATCCCATCGAGATAGTGTTTTACCCACGTTTTCACATACTCCAAGGAAAGGCTGACAGTCGCCCCCGTATCAGGCAGGGGAATGCTTGTGTCAGATCCCTCCCATATCAGCATCATCCACCATTGAGGAAGTATGGCCGGGTGCAGTCCTTGAGCCTGAGGAGGAGGAAGGGAAACATGGACTTGAATGCACCCAAACTGGCAAGAAAAATGGTACGGGACATACAACTCTGACAGAGAAACACCGTCGATCAACGCAGAAAGAAATCCACCCCGCAGAGAGATCATGTAAGAACTCTCCCCCAGTCTCCCCTGGCAGTTGTGAACTACGAAGCCAGAAGGGGTGAGGTAGGAAGTGAAGGAAAACTAGGAGAAGTCAGTAAGAAGCTCGAGGACTTCACCAGAGCTGAGGGACTTCAAATGAACTCCAGCTATATACAGCAGGGTAGGCCGAAAGGTAGGAAGCAGGATGGCCGTGTTGTGACGATACTCATAACAGCGACAATGATCTGTAACCAATCCATACAAAAATTTAAATGGACTACTCAAACAGAAGGGTGACCTGCCCATCTGCATGTGACCCAACAGTTCATAAATACGAGCCAATGTGGGCATGACCAAATTCACCAGGCGACCCTCTGCCATCTCAACTACCATCATCAGGGTGCAAGCCCTAATGCCAGGATTGATGTACCGAGAAGGGAATATCCACCCACTAAAAAACATAGCAAACAAACCTGCCAACCTGAGTCTGGGAATCACATCGGGGCGTACCTGATAACCCCATGAAGGGTAGTCACCCGCCTCCAGAACCGCCCACTAGGAACCTGGGATGGGTCGTGACTATTGAGAAGGATGAGTCCTGAGGTGCTTAATCTTCGGCGCAGGACCAGTGGGGTCTAGAAATAACCCTATCCATGTGCTATATGGAATAAGAGAGAGGGCACGCAAGGCCTGACCCAGTGATTTATCCGCCATAACCAGCAGATCCCTTACCAACGAAGGCACTTTTTCGACGTCGTCCCACGCACCAGGAGTGGGCAGGAACTCTTCATACATCTCACCGGTAATCGGGAGCCCTCCCAATTGATAGACATCCCACTGAATAATGTCAAATTCACCATGGGTAATGTGGAAAGTATTAGTTCTTGAACACCAGCGACTGAGCAGGTCAAGAAGGATCAAGGATGGCGGGTAAATAACAAATTGGGAAGCCCACACTACGGAGTATATATTGAATGCTTCCAGCGACTCAGGAGATTCCCAGCAATGAGGATGAACACAGAAGTCATAGGCCCAGTCATTTGAGAAAATCCCACCAAACTGAAGGTCCCACTTCGGAATCCACCCTGCATCAGGATCTACTCGAGCATGTTTGATAATAGAAGGGTAACTCTTGAAGACAACCTCCTTTGAAATGTTTTGGGCGTGCTGATCACATTAGGTCCAAATAGTGCCTCTCAAAATGAAGCTTTCTTTCTGGTCAAAGTCAGAAACCATCTCCCCCGATTTGGTAAGATTCACCTGAATGCACTTTGATGACGCTTCCAGGAAAGGAGAAGGAAGGCCTGAGAAATTAGGAGGGATATGGACGTCGTCTTGAAGACCGAAGTCGTAGAGAGGGAGTCGATTTGATAGTGGATAACTCAGGAGCTCAAGAGAGAGCAATTGCTTCAAGAAACCATCGTCTGGAATGATGGACTGAATAGGGTCTTCCTTGATGCTCTCTACTCCGCGAATCATAGCTAAACATCTCCCTGAGCCGATTGGTAGGGGCTCAGTAGCAGGCCTAGGTACAGGATGAGGGGGAACCATATTTTCTCCCTGCACAACAAAATCCAACATGTGGTTAGTCCAGAATAAGAAAAAAAAATCTTTCGGAAATAAATACCAAATATGGCTAAGGATCAGTTGAGGAGACTTCATAGTAAAGTCTGTGAGGAGGCCTTGAAGGATGGTTCGTGATGACTACACCCCGCGAACCAAACTTACGCAGAATGCGTTCATGAAACCCTTGCCCGCAGAGCATTGTCCAGAAAACCACGAACCAGGTTGCTCCGCTGAATTTCATGCATGTAATTAAGTGGTTAAGTTCAGAAGTCTTTGAAATTTTTGAAATTCAGACGATTTTAGTCTGCAGAGCATCGAAACCATGGAGCACCAAAACCGTGAAGCGAGTTCCTACACGGCCCGTCGTGACTTACTTTTTTTATTTATTAATTAAAAATGGTAGTTCAAGGCTGGGACGTTGGTCCGCGGATAAAGAACGGAACGAAAAAGAAATGGTTCGCGGAAGCAGTAGCAGGTTCGCGGATGAAGCATTTCACGAAGGAATGAGCACGCAGAGGCAGAAAAGCGAAGGAGCGCTGGTATTCATGAAAAATCTATTAGAAGAAAAATGAAGGGCCCTCCGTATTTATAGGTGTGGTCCCCTACCGGGTCCACTTCCCTACCACAACCCATCCGAGTTTCAGGACCACTCTGCATCGGAATAGTCTCATCTTCGTTCCGATCGTACCCCATTCCGATGGTGGAATTTTGTAGGGTCCTGAAAAATCCGCAAAGAAGAATGATGATCCCATTTAACTAAAGGGATATTCTACCCAATTACCCCTCAAAGGATTGGGAAAATGTGTAAAATAATCAAGGATGGTGAAGGAGGGACTGGTCTGCGGACCGGTCTAATGTTGACGGCGCACGGCCGATTCCGCAAAGCGTCCCTCCTCCATAGACCGTCATCGTTCGCGGAATGGAGGCGGAGATCCTCCGTGGGTGGAAAGCAGGACAGGAGCCGAACCGGTTCACCGTTACGAACCGCCCCAGCTGCAAGCCGCTTCGGCCAGCCCAAACCGCCTCCAATGTCATTTGTGAAATGGAGGCAGAACCCTCCGTGGCCGCGAAGCACTCCCCGAGTTCGGTTCACGGAGGAGATGCGCTCAGTGCCCAACGCGAGTCACGGATTGACCAAGTCAGCTGTAAACTGGGTTTTCGGTCATGGACCTCTGCAAAAGGTGTCGCGTGACCACATATACATCTCTTCCGCCACTCTATAAAATGAGGCCAAGGGGGAAGAAAAAGGGGATTCAGATTTGGAGGATTCGGAGGATTCAGGAATTCGGAGGAGATCAATCAGATTTGGGAGGAAGGCTTTTGAACGAAGGCTTAGGATTTCGGAAGTTCCAGTTCGTGAACCAGAGTAGGTATAAGCCTGGGAACAAACTAATGAGGAACTAAACACGAATAATAACTTTGTGAACCGCGAACCTAAAATAAAAAAGAAGAGAAAACCACGAACCATGGCCCCTCCACAGATGCACTCCCCGTGGACCAGGGAGTTTATGCCTCTTTTCCAATCCGTCGAACCGCGTAGCACCCTCCTACGCGGGCGAAGCCCCGACCGACGAGCCTCCTACCGGCGCCGCCCTTGGCCGCCGCTGCACGTAGGGAACTCTCCTCTGACCACCCTGGTTCTCAGATTGAATCTGAAGCCACGAACCGCCTTGGATCGCGGGATGCCCCTCAGTCCGTGAACCACCTTGGTTCGTGGGATGCCCCTCAGTCCGCAGACCACCCTGGTTCATGGATGGATTCTCCAACCATGTGGAAATTCCCTATAAGAAGGGTGCCACCACCCATACCCCTATGTGGCTCACCAAATCCTTTAGAGTTCTCATTCCATGATCTGGATAAAATCCTTCCGATCCGGCCGAATCCCCCGGGAATCCCTCATTGGACAATTCATCGGCCCCGAAACGAGGCCTCCACCAGAGCCACCGAATCACTGTGGTGTTACCCTTTGGTGCACCAGCGTGCCATGTTGAGCTCACATACCAACAGTAAGTATAGGATAAGGGGTTGGCCTGACCCTTGAGTAGATTCCTGAAGCATTCCTGGGTTCACATTCCCACGATAATGTGAGGTCTGAGCTCGGGAGTCCCCTTTCTGCCCCTCCACTTGTTAAGGGATCCTCGGGGGTAGTAAAACACCCATCAGAAGGAAGCCCTCAGGCACTTCAAAAGAGTATATGGTCACAGGAGAGCCCCCTTTCCCTCTCCAATTGTGCTTTGTCACGCCAAGGCATCCACCTCAGAGTAAGCCCCGACCTTATGGGCTGCCCGATGCGTAAGCCCCACTCTACTTCTCATGACGTGATCGTCTGGTCCCTGCTACCTCTTGTTTCTCACACCGAGCGTGAATCACGTGGGCTTAGAGTAAGCATCAACCATGACATCCCCTTATGGGACTCCTCAGAGTGTAAGCCCCAATCCATTACTATGGGCCTCCTCAGAGTGTAAGCCCCAATCCATTACTATGGGTCTCCTCAGAGTGTAAGCCCCAATCCATTACTATGGGCCTCCTCTGAGTGTAAGCCCCAATCCATTACAATGGGCCTCCTCAATGTGTAAACCTCAATCCATTACTCTGGGCCTCCTCAGAGCGTATGCCCCAATCCATTACTCTAGGCCTCCTCAGAGTGTAAATCTCGATCCATTACTGTGGGCCTCCTCAGAGTGTAATCCCCAATCCATTACACTGGGCCTCCCTAGAGTGTAAGCCCCAATCCATTTCGAACTACATGGACTTTGATCCCTGTCTCCTAGGGAGGGTACGTAGGAAACCTCCCTGATGTTCAATCCCCAGAATCGGTTGATCCGACTATCTTTACGTCACTTCACCACACCAACCCTAGCACCGTCTCAGTGAGTCCAGATTCCTTGAGGTCATTAATCCAACGAGGGATGGTAAACCTCAGGCCTAAATGATTCCAAACCCCTGCATCTAGTTGACCATTGCCCACCAGGGTTAAATTCATGGATACTATGTTTGGGTATAAACCAAAGATTCACGAACATATGAATACGTCTTAAATCTATAAGAGATTCCTGGAACAGACAATAAATCCCCCCAAAAGGGTGCGATGAGCCCGACTTCCCATCCTCTCGACCAATGTGAGTTCTTAAGCATCGCTGGCCAAACCACCTAGCGGACACCTGCCTTTGGAAAGCAGGTCCACGTATCGTTGGATACGGAACCGTTGGGCGTTTTGAAACGAAGACCGGTGCACCCGACATTGGTAATCGAGCAGGGCTCAGCCATCCGTGAGACCGGCAGTCAGGCGTGTCAGTCCTCCATCCCCTCGAAGGGAAACAGATCGACACAAACCTGAAAACCATAAAAATGCTAAAAACTCTATGAAAAATACTAAAAATCACAATTCCCCAAAAAACCCTAGACCCCAAAAAATCATAAAAACCATTAAAAATATAAAAATTCCTAATTCCCCATAAAAATATTAAAATCCACCAAAAACTCCAAAAAGCCTTTCAAATCTATGAAATTTTTTAAAAAATAAATAACATAAATCCCAACAAACTCAAAAAATTCCCTAAAACCCATAAAATCCATAAAACCCCAAACCCCCTAAAAATCACTAAAATCCCTTAAAAACTATAAAAATCCTAAAAAATACTGATAATCCCTAAATACATAAAAAACCTGAACAACCCTGAAAAGTCCTATAAAATTCATTAAAACTTAAAAAATACATAGAACCTCTAAAAAAACTAAAAATGATTAAACCTTAAAAACCATAAAACAAATAAATATGAAAAAATAATAAAAACCCTAAAAACCCATAAAAAACATAAAATCCAAAAAATTATAAAAATTCATTAAACCCTAAATACATTAAAAACTATAAAAATCATTCAGAATACTAAAAAACTAAAAAAACTTGAAAATAAAAAAATATAAAAAACCAAAAATCCGTAAGAAACAATTAAAACCCTCAAAATCGTTAAAAACCCTAAAAATATAAAATCATAAAAAATACCTAAATACCCCAAAAAATATAAAAAACCAAAAAAACAAAAAAACCCAAATAAACCATTAAAAATCTAAAAACACTTAGTACCCCTAAAAACCTAAATTTTTTTAGAAACCCTAAAACCACCCAAAACTAATAAAAATAATAAAAACTATAAAAACCTATAAAAATATTAAGAACGTTAAATAACAATAAAACCCTAAAGCCACCAAAAACTCTAAAATCCCTTGATACTATTAAAAGTGTTAAAAAATTCTTAAAACACTGAAACCCCAAAAAAACTGGAAAAATTCCAAAAAACCAAAAAAAAATTCTATAAACACTAAAAAAAATATAATCCTAAAACCCTAAATTCCATAAAATCGTAAATATTACCTCAAATTCCCCAAAAACATAGAAAACCTAAAACCCACAAAAAACCCTAAGAAAACAATAAAAATAAAAAACACTTTAATCCCTCAAAAAACTAAAAATGATAGAAATTCTAAAACCCCTAAAAACCCTAAAACCACTAAAAACCATAAAAACCATAAAACCCATAAAACAGAAAACTAATAAAAACTCTAACACCCTTTAAAACCCAATTTTTTTTTAAAATAATAAAAACCTTGAAAACCGACAAAAAATAAAAAAAACCCTAAAAAAAAACCATAAAAAAATTTTAAACCCTTAAACCAATCAAAATCCCTAAAAACTATAAAAACCATGAAAATAATAAAAATATATAAAATAACTAAAAACATAAAAAAATCCTAAAAACCCTAAAAAACATAATAAACCATTACGAAACTAATAACACGTAATGCCCCTTGGCAACCAAAACAACCTTAATAATCCTAAAAACAATAAAACCCCTAAAAACAATATAAGTCCCAAAAAACCATAGGGTCCTTTAAAAACCACGTAAAACACTAAAACCCCATTAAAACCCTAGAAACATTAAGAAACTATAAAAACCATAAAAATAATAAAAAGAATGAAAAACCCTAAAACCCAAAAAAACCACTAACACCATAAAAAACTATCAAATTTGTTAAAAACCCAAAAAACCATAAAAATATCTAAATATCCATAAAAATCATAAAAAATGTAAAAAACCTTAAAAACCATGAAAACACATAAGAAAAGCTTAAAAACCTAATAACCCTTAAAACCTTTGAGAATCATAAAACTACTAAAGACCCAAAAAACCCTAATAAATGTAAAAATCACATACCACCCCCCCAAAAAATAAAAACTATAAAACCCATTTAAACACAAAAAAACAATAAAAACTATTAAAACCATTAGAACCCTAAAATGTCAAAAAAACAAAAAAAACAAAAAAAGCCCTATAAAATCCTTAAAATATCTGAAAAACATAATAAATTATAAAAATCCTAAAATATCCATCAAAATATCTAAAAAACATAAAAACATGAGAAACCTAAGAAATACATAAAATCATAAAAACAAATAAAACCCCTAAAAACATAAAAAACACTAAAAATCCAAAAAACCCTAAAAACAAAAAACCCTAAAATTCATAAAAACTTTTGAAAACCATAAAACCCCTAAAATCCCATAAAAACTTTAAAAATCCACAAAAATGTATAAAACACATTAAACCAATAAAAATGTTTACAAACTCTAAAAAACCATTAAAACCTTAAAGTCATAAAAAACTATAAAATATCAAAAAAAATGTTCACATGCTAAAAAAACTGAAAATTTCTAAAAACACTCAAAATAATTAAAAAACCAAATGAACATAAAGACCAATAAATCCATAATACTACCTAAAACAAAAAAAAACCCTAAAAACCCTAAAAATCATTAAGAAAACTCTAAAACTCTAAAATAGTTAAACCCCCAAAAAGCTAAAAATTTATGAAAAAACTATAAAACACTAAATAACCAAAAAAACATCAAAAAACCATAAAACCCATAAAAAACCTAAATACCCTATAAAAATTAAAAACTATAAAACTTTTTTATATTCATGAAAATATTAAAAAACTATAAATAATCTTAAAAAAATGAAAAAAATCAAAAAAAATCCTAAAACCCTAAAAATGAATAAAAACCCCTAAAAACCTAAAAACCCTCCAAATCCTAAAAAACACTAAAAATCATAAAAAACATAAAAAATGTGAAACCCATAAAAACATTGAAAAAAAACTAACAAATCCTAAAAATGCAAAAAACCAAAAAAATATAAAAAAATATAAAAACCATAAAATCCTAAAAAATACTTAAAAATCCTAAAAATGTAAAAAATCCCAAAACCCTTAAAACACTAATAATAACATAAAATCTAAAAACACTTTAATCCCCAAAAACCTAAAAAATTATAACAACCATACAGAGCCTAAAAAACATTAAAACCCACTAAAACCATAAAAGACTCCAAACCATAAGAAACCCTTAAATCCTGTAATAACCCTATAAACCACTAAAAAATTAAAAAAAACTTTAATCCCTTAAAAATATTAAAAAACTCAAATAAAATTTAAAAACCAAAAAAAATCCCTAAAAACTCTTAAAAAATGCTAAAAACCCTAAAAACCCAAAACACTCCAAATCGATAAAAACCCTAGAAACCAATAAATATCCAAAAAAGTCCATAAAAATCTAAAATACCATTAAAACCTAGAAAATCTCTATCAAAACCATAAAAAACTACAAATAATAATAACCCCTAAAAACAGAAAAAGGTTAAAAATCCTAAATACACCAAAACCATAATAACCCTAAAAGTCACAGAACCCCTAATAACCATAAAAAAATATATAACACCTAGAAAACCCCATGAAAATCTGCAAAACGCTTCAAATACCTAATAATGTTAAAAACTCCATCAAACCATAAAAACCCTAAAAATAAAAAAACCATAAAAACCTTAAAACCCAATAAAAACCAAAAAACCCCACAGAATCCATAAATACCCAAATAACCCAAAAAAATCCAAAAAAATAAAAAAAACCCTTAAAACATAAAGTACCAATAAAAACCTAGTAAACCCTAATAAAACCGTAGAAAACTAAAAACACTTAATAACCCTAAGAAACCTAAAAACAAACAAAATCTAAACCCCTAAAACCCCTCAAAATCACTAAAAACTCTAAAAAAACATAAAAATCATAAAATCCATAACAATCCATAAAAACATAAAAACATAAATACCCTAAAAATCAAAAAAAACCCTTAAAAACATAAAAAAAACTTAAAACCCAAAAAATGGTAAAAACCATAAATGAAACATAAAACAATTAAAACCCATGTAACCACCTAAAAACATAAAAACAAAAAAACAAAAAAATAACCTAAAACAACTAAAAACACCAGAAACCCTTTGAACCCCTACAACATTAATAATCTATGAAAACCCTAAAAACCATAAAAACTCAAAAAATCATAAAATACCCTTCTAACATTAAAAAAACAAAAAAACCCTAAAAACATCAACACCCTGTCAAAATTGTTAAAACCCCAAAAAACATAAAAATCTTAAAAAATTCCAAAAAAATACATAAGATGAAAAAAAAGACTAAATACTCAAAATACCCTCAGAAAATACTAAAACCCATAAAATATTTAAAAACCCTAAAAATCCTAAATGCATGAAAACCCTAAAACACTAAAGAAACTTAAAACCATAAAAACTAAAACACCCTTATAAACAATAAAAAACCTAAAAACCATTGAAACACCTAAAACAACTGAAAACTATAAAAACCCTTTAAATCCCTAAAAACAATAAAGACACTAAAAACCCATAAAACCCATAAACAACTCAAAAAACCCTAAAATCAGAAGAAAATCCATAAAAATTCTAGGAACCCTAGAAACCCTACAAATTATGAAAAATGATAAAAAAACATAGAAATACAAAAACCTTACTTAAAACCCATAAAAATGTAAAAAACCCTTAAAACCATGAAAAACCATAGGAAAAAATAAAACATAAAAAAACATAAACACTTAAAATCCTGAAAAACAATGAAAACTCTAATAATACATAATAACCAAAAAAATCTATAAAACCCCTAAAAATTAAAAAACCCTAAATATAAGAACCCTAAAACCACAATAAATATAAAAAAACATGAACCACTAAAATGTTAAAAAAAACTCAAAAAACCCTAAAACCACAAGAATGAGAAAAACCTCTAGAAACTCAAAAAAATTTAAACACCCTAAAGAACCTAAAAAACAACAAAATAAATAATACCATAAAGACCATAAAAAATACTAAAAAATCCCATTAATTCCTTAAAAAAATAAAAATCCTTAAAAAACTAAAAACCCCTATAAAAAATTAAACACATAAAAACACATAAACCCCTACCAAACCTAATACGGAAAAAAAGACACAAAACCCCTTAAAACTCTCAAAACCCTAAAAATACATAAAACACCTAGAAACCTTAAAATCATAGATAATCACTAAAAATAGTTTAAAACATAAATATCCCTTAAAAACATGAAAATATCTAAGAAATAAATAAAAAAACTAGTAACCCCTAAAAACATAAAAACAATTATGAACCATCAAAACCCTAAAAAGACACAAAAAACCCTAAAAACACATAAAACACACTAAAACCATTACAAAACCCTAAAACCCCATGAAAACCCTAAAACTTAATAAAAAATCTAAAACCCATTTAAATCCATAAAATGTTAAAAAAACACTAAAAAACATTAAAACCCTAAAAAACAAAATATGCTAAAAACCCAAAAACCCAAAAAACCATAAACCCTCAAATCCATAAAAAGTCTAAAACTAATCAAAAATCCTAAAACCCTAAAAACTCAAAAAATAAACAAAATTCATGAAAACCCACTAAAAATTGGAAACCCCCTAAAAACCCTAAAAAACCTATGAAAACATAAAAAAATAAAAACACTTAAAATCCCTAAAAACATAAAATATTCTAAAAACCCAAAAAACCATAAATCCCTAAATCCATAAAAAACCCAAAATAAAATAAAAACCCTAAACCAATAACAACTCTACAAATCATTAAACAACTAAAAACATTAAAAAACTCTTAATAACATGAAAACCACTTAAAAACGCACAAATACCCTAAACCCCCAAAAAACAATGATACCCTAAAAACCAAAAAGCCCCTCAAAATCCCTCAAAACTACCAAAACCATAAAATTCTTAAAATAATTCCAAAAAGATCCCTAAAAATTTAAAATATCCCAAAAATTCATGAAAAACCCTAAAACATTACATAACTAAAAAAACACATAAACCCACTAAAACACTAAAAACACTAAAAACCATAAAATTCCTAAAAATCTTAAAAACTATAAAAAACATTCAAAATTTTTAAATACCCTGAAACCCCTAAAAAATTAAAAAATCCATACAAATTCTTAAAAATGTAACCCCCCAAACCCTACAATTCTCTATGAAAGACTAAAAGAAATTAAAACCCCCCAAAAACCATAGAAGACCATAATAACCATAAAACTCTTAAAAATATGAAACATATAAAATTCCATAAAACCCAAAAATCCATTTAAAAACTCTAATAACCCACTAAGCCCATATGAAATTTTAAAAAATCAATAAAACCTTAAAAATTCAAAAAAAAAGAAAAAAACAAAAAAAAATCCCATAAAAATTATAAAATTAAATAAAATACAGAAAAAATGTAATGAATGCTAAAAACCCTAAAAACACAATGAAAACCATAAATAACTAAAAACACATAAAAACCTGAAATACCCTAAAAACATAGAAAACACTAAATAGCCAAAATACCCTAAAACCCGTCAGAAATCTCAAATTCCATAAAAACCAAAAACCCCATAAAAATCATTAAAAAACCATAAATATACATAAAAACCTAAATCCCCTAAAATCCATTAAAACAATATAAAAGACATAAAATCCAAAGAATACTTAATCACAAAAAAAACATAAAAAACTATAAAAAACATAAAAAACCATAAAGGCCCTAAAAAACATAAAAACCCAAAAAACCAAAAAACCCTCTAAGCACCTTAAAACTCTAAAAACTAATAAAAACCCTAAACCACTAAAACTCTAAAAACTTTTTAAACCCCATAATGATTTAAATCCCTTAATAACTTTAGAAACCTTAAAAACCTAAGAAACAAAAAAATCCAAAAAACCCCAAAACAACAAAAAACCATATAAACCCAAAAACATAATTAAACCATTGAAATTAATAAAAAACCCCATAAAACCCACAAAATCCAAAAAAACCCAAAAACCCGTAAATTCATAAAAAAATCCCAATAATCCCTTAGAATGTAGAAAACCCTAAAAACCTTGAAAACCCAAATAAATCCTTGAAAACAAAAATTACGTAAAACCCCTAAAAACCTAACAGATACTAAAAACCATAAAAACATTGAATCCCCTAAAACCCTGAAAAGACTCTAGAAAACATAAAACCCCATAAATATTAAAAAATCCATAATAAAGTAAAAATCCCTAAAAATCACAAAAAACACTAGGAAGATTTTATAAACCATAATAACATTTAAAGCCTTAAAAAGCCTAAAAACTCTAAAATTCCTAAAACCCTAAATTACCTTTAAACCCAACCAACCATAAAAACCATAAAACCCCTAAAAACTATTAAAACCAAAAAACACCATAAAATCATAAAAAACACTAAATACTCAAAAAAAAAATCTTTAAACCACTAAAAGAATTAAAATACTCTAAAAACCTTAAAAACCCTAAAAACTAAAAAAACCTAAATCCCACAAAAGACCATGAAAACCCTAAAAACCATATAAATTTTGAAGAACCATCCAAAACCATAAAAAACCTAAAATTACACAAAAAACCATAATACCATAAAATATCCAAAGAAAAACTTATTAACCTAAAAACAATTAACACCACAACAAACCAAAAAAACATAAAAACCATAAAAATTAATAAAAACCCTTAAAACCCTCAAATTCAGTTAAAATCCTAAAAACCCACAAAACCCTAGAAAATAACTAAAAATCCCTACAAATGTAAAAATCCCTAAAAATATTGAAAACACATAAGAACCCTTAAAAACCTAAAAAACATAAAACCCCAAAAAACCTAATAAAAATAAAACCATAAAGACCCTAAATCTCCAAATCCCCAAACAATGATAAAATTACATATAAACATTAAAAACCACTAAAAACCATAAAACCCAAAAAATCAATAAATACTCTTTAAACAAATTAAACCCCAAAAAACCTTTTTAAATATAAATTAAATTAAAACAATAAAATATTAAAAAACCCCTCAATTTCCAAAAAAATAATAAAAACGCTAAAAACATAAAAATCCCTAAATAACCAAAACAATAAAAATCCTAAAAGAGCCCTATAAATCAGAAAAAAATATTAAAAACCCTTAAAAACATGAAATTCTTAAAGAAAAACATAAAACTGAAAAATCCTAAATACCATAAAAAACCTAAAAAATGAAAAATACTATAAAAACCCTAAATAAACTGAAAAACCAGAAAACCCCTAAAAATGCTTAAAAACCATAAAAACCATAAAAACCATTACAATCCTAAAAAAGCACTAAAAATCTCTAAAAACATAAAAAACCGAAAAAGCCAAAAAAAATCCTAAGAAACCCATAGAAACCAACATAAACTTAAAATCCCTAAAACTCCTACAAAATGTAAAAATCCAAAAAAACCCAAAAAACCCTAAATCCCCAAAACCATAAAACCCATTAATCCTTAAAAAATAAAAACTATAAATTCCCTTTAGACCACTAAAAAGTGAAAAAATTAAAAACATCAAGATCCTTGACAGACATAAATACCCCTAAGTCCCCAAAAAACCCATAATACCTTAAAATCCCTAAAAACACTAAAAACATCAAAATCACTAAAAACCATAAGAATCCTAAAAACCCCTAAAAATCATAAAAAACATACAGGACCCAAAAAAACTTTAAAACCCCAAAGAAAACATTAAAAACATAAAAACACTTTAAACTCCTAAAAACCCAAAAAAATTATAAAAACTATAAAAATCCTTCAATCCTCTAAAACCAATAAAACTCTAAAAACACCTAAAAACCCTAAAACCCCATGAAAATCCTAAAAAAAGAACGAAAAATTCCTCCATAAATAAAAAAACAGAAAAATACTATGAAATTCTTTAAAACATAAAAATACATAAAACCCCCCAAAAAACAAAAAATATTAAAATCTATAAATACTCTAAAAACCAAATAACCAATAAAAAATTACCTAAAAACCTAAAAACATAAAAACCCCTAAAACCCCTAAAAACCATTAAAATTTTTAAAAATGCTAAAAACCCTTAAAACCAATAAAAACATTTAAAATCTCTAAACAACCATAAAACATAAAAAAAACTAAAAAAACTTCTAAAATAGAACAAAAAACCAAAAAACCAAAAAACCCCAAAAACACATTATTCCCTCAAAATCACTAATATCCCTAAAAAAATCAAAAAATCCTGAAAAATACCTCAAAACATAAAAACACATAAAAACTGAAAAACCCTAAGAAAACCTGAAAATCCAAAAAAACATAAAACTTTTAAAAACCTAAATATACACCAAAAACCAAAAAATCCCATAAATCCCATAAAACCACTAAAAACCATGAAAACCCTTAAAAACCATAAAAACAAAAAAAATCTGAAATAATCCCTTAAAATCCCTTAAACATAATACCCATAAAACCGCTAAAAAATAATAGGAAAATCTTAAAAGCCTAAAAACACATAAATCACCGGAAAACTAAAAAACTGAAATAAATATTAAAAGAACCAAAAAAACCAAAAATTCATAAAAAAACATTCTTCCCATAAAAATCCCTTCAAACCCACTAAAAATATAAAAACCCTTAAAACCTGAAATATATTAAAAACCTCAAAATTTTCTTAAAACACCTAAAAACAAAAAAAAACCTAAAAACACTAAAAATAGTAACAGACCCTAAAACCCTAAAAATCCTTAGAAATACTAAAAACCCATCAAAATCATAAAAACTCAAAATTTTCCTAAAATTCTAAAAACCATAAAATCAATGAAAACACATAAGAAACCATAAAACCCTAAAAAAGTTAAACCCCTAAAAAACAAAAATGATAAAAACCTTAAAAACCAAAAAACCATAACAACCCTAAAAACCAAAAAAACCAAAAAACCAAAAAACCCAAAAAACCCATAAAACACTCTAATAACTATAAAACCCCTTTAATACGCTAAAAATGTTAAAAAATTCAAAAAAACATAAAATTCATTAAAACAAAAAAAATTGTAAAACATAAAAAAACCATAAAAACCCTTAAAACACTAAATAAATACTAAAATCCCTCAAAATAACTAAAGACCCTAAAGACCATAAAAATCATAAAAAATACCTTAAAATTTATAAATATGTAATAAACCCAAAAAATACCTTGAAAAACACTAGGAAAACCACAAAAACCTAAATACACGCAAAACCTCTAAATAACCTAAAAACCCCAACACTCATAAAAAACCATAAAAATAATTGAAAACTCTAAAAACCATAAATATAACAAAAACCCTAAAAAAATAAAAATCCTAAAAAAATACCTAAAAATATAAAAACCCATAAAACCCATAAGAAAGCAATAAAAACCTAAAAAAAATTATAACCCCTAAAAAACCAAAAAATGATAATAACACTAAAACCATAAAAACCCTAAAAACCCTGAAAAATATATAACCCCAAACAACTATAAAAAACCATAAAACCCATAAAAACCCAAAAAAATCACTAAAACTCTAAAAAACCATTAAATTAAAAAAATGTTATAGAATCTAAATAACCTTAAAACCCCATAAAACTCAAAAAAACACTAATAATTCCAAAAAAAAATAAACACCAAAAAATTCAAAAACCTAAAAACCTTCTGAATCTGTAAAATTTTTAAAGAACATAAAATTCTGAAAAATCCATAAAAATAAATGACAATGTATAAATCTATAAAAACCTTGAAATCCCATAATTAAACCTTGATACCTTAAAAAAAGTTAAACCCGTATAAAACCTAAAAAGGAACCCCCATAAAAACTATAAACACCCTAAAATCACTTAAAACCCACAAAATCCATAATAACCAAAAAATGCCTAAACATCATAAAAATCCCTAAAAACCCATAAAAAAGTTAAAATCCCTAAATAATTGAAAACCCCTAAGAAAAACGTAATAACATAAAGACACTTAAAACCCCTAAAAATCCTAAAAAATGCTAAATACCCTAAAAACCCAAATGAGACCCTAAAACCCCCTAAAAACAATAAACCCACAAAACCCTAAAAACAATCTAAAAACCGTTAAAATACCCAATACCACTAAAAAATCTAAAAACCCCCTTAAACCAATAAAAACATTAAAAAATATAAAATCCCATAAAACCCCTAAAAATCAAAAAACGTCCTAAATCCTAAAAAACCACAAAAACCTTAAAAAACGTCAAAATCTCAAAAAACATATAAAACCATTAAAATGCCAAGAAAAATCCCTGAAACATAAAAAAAACTAAAAAAGCATATGAAAACATCAAAAACCTAAAATCACTAAATTCCCCATAAAATATAAAAATGCTAAAAACTCAAAAAATCAAAAAAAAACCCCAATACCCTCAAAATCCAAAATACCCATAAAATTCTTAAAAAAGAGCTAAAAATAATCATTTAAAAAAACAATCTAAACCCTAAAAACCCTTTATAAAAACACTAAAACAAAATAAACATAAAACCCTTAAAAACATAAAAACGCTAAAAACACTAAAAGAAATTAAAATTCATAAGAATGTCTAAAAATAATAAAACCCCAAAATACCTAAAATTCATAAAAACCAATAATAACCATAAAAAATGGTAAAGATTATAAAAACACTTTTAACCTCTAAAAATGTTTGAAAACTCTAAAAAACACTTTAATAACTAAAAAATACACAAAATAAAAAACTCAAACAACTATAAAAACACTAAAAAAATAAAAATACCTAAAAACCCTAAAAACCCATTAAATTTTATAAAATGAAATAAAATATTGTAAAGCATTAAAACCCCAATAAAACCTGAAAATCCATAAGAAAGCCATAAAAAACTAATAAATCATAAACCCTTAAAAACCAAAAAACACTAAAATATCTAAGAAAACATAAAAATCCCTAAAAACGATAAAAACAAAAAATACCAAAAAACCCTTTAAAAACCCTAAATAAACAAAAAACCCTATAAGAATAAAAACTCTAATAACACTTTAAAACATTAAATATTTTAAAAACTATTAAAACTATTTAAAACCATAAAAAACTAAAAAAACCTAAACCCCCCAAAAATACAAAAACAAACAAAAAATCCTACTTAATCCCTAAAACCACTAAAAGACATAAAAAATACAAAAAAATACCTAAAATACCTAAAAAATAAAGAAACCTCAATACCCTCGAAAACCCCTAACAAAACCTGAAAAACATCAAAACATATTAAACCCCGAAACACCTAAAAAATGCTAAAAACCATAAAACCATAAAACCCTAAAAGACACAAAAACCCCTAAAAATCCCAAAAGACCATAAAAACCTCAAAAATCATAAATAATACCTAAAATTACTTATAAACAAAAATAAACCTTAAAACCCTGAAAACCTCTACGAGGACCTTGAAAACCCTAAAATCACATAAAAAATCTACAAACCACAAAAATACTAAAACCCCAAAAAAATACTATTAAAAAGATTCTAAACACCCTAAAATCCATAAGAAACATAAAACCCTTAAAACTTGTAAAATATCCTAAAACCCATAAACACTAAAAAAACAGTGAAAAATCTAAAAACCCTAAAAACCCAAAAACCCTGAAAAAACCTAAATACTCCTAAAAACCATGAAAACGCGTAAAACCCTTAATACACATAAAAATCCAAAAAATTCCCTAAAAACTATAAATTTTAAAAACCAAAAAAACCCAAAGAAAACTAAGAAAACCTAAAAACACTTAAACCCCAAAAAACTGCAAAACACAAAAAAACTATAAATAACCATAAAAACCTTAAATACTATAAAATCCACCAAAACACTAAAAAAAATAATAACAAGAAAAAAACAAAAAACCTATAAAACTATAAAACCATCAAAATTTCTAAAAAAATTAAAAATATAAATAACTATTAAACCCTAAATTACTTAAAAACCCATAAAAACCAGAAAAAATAGAAAACCAAAAGAAATCCATAAAATCCATAAAATCTTAAGAAACCATAAAAATCATACAATGACCGAAAATTAAATACAAATGTAAAAAAACATAAAACCATGAAAACCCATAAGAAAACCATAAAAACATAAAAAAAACATTAAACCTCTGAAAACATAAAAAACACTAAAACCCCTAAACCACCCTAAAAACCCTAAAAACACTAATAACATTGAAAATCACTAAAAGATGTGAAAATATATAAAAATTATAAAAAATCAGTAAAATAATTAAAACATAAAAAAATCCTAAAAATCTTGAAAAACCAAAAGAAAACCTTAAAAACATAAAAACTCTTAACACCCCTAAATCCCTAAAAAATTCTAAAAACCCTAAATAACCTAAAAGGAACATTAAACCCTAAAATCCTAAAAAAAAATTAAAACCCTAATAATATGTAAAAACCAAATAACACAAAAAAAACTAAAAACACAAAAATAATCATTAAAACGATTAAAAAAACTAAAAATGTTAAAAAACTGTAAAAACCCGTAAAATATCTAAAATACTCAAAAATAACTAAAAACCAACAAAATATGATAAAACACCAGAAACCCTAAAAAACCTAGAACCCCCATAATCCCTAAAATCCCTCAAATCTGTAAAAATCAAAAAATAAATAAATAAAATCCCTGAAAATTTAAAAAACCCAAAATCTTGAAAAAGTCTAAGAAAAACGTAAAATCATAAAAACAGTTAACACCCATAAAAACATAAAAAATGATAAAAACCAAAAAACAATAAAAAACCCAAAAACACTCAAAATACTTGAAAACCCTAAAAACCCTTAAAATCATAAAAACCACTAATGTAATTAAAATGTAAAAAAACCTTAAAACCCATAATACCATTAATAAAACCTTAAAAACCTAAAAATAATTGAAACCACCAAAATCCTAAAAAAATAAAAACCATAAAAACCATAAAATATCCTAAAAGACCCCCACACCCAGAAGCCCCATAAAAACCAAAAAACCCACATATAACCTTAAAAACCATAAAACCCATAAAACCCTAAAAAACCTCTAAAAATTTTAAATAATATTTAACAATTACAAAATTTTAAAAAACTACAAGAACAAATAAACCCTAAAAAACTAGAAAAACACACTAAAACCCCAAAAAAACTCATAAATCCTTAAAAACCATGAAAATCTCTAAAAACCATAAAAATCCATAAAAACCTCAAAAGCGCAGAAAATATCAAAAAAAAATAGAAACTACAAAAACTGTGAAAAACCCTAAGAAAACCATGAAAATAGAAAAACATTTAAAACCACTAAGAAACATAAAATGATAAATAATCTAAAAACCATAAAAACCCTAAAAACCTGAAAACTTCTAAAAATGAAATAAAACGTAAAATAACAAAAAACCCCCCAAATCTCTAAAAATCCAAAAAACCAAAAAAAAAACGTAAAACCTTGAAAAAAGTAAGAAAATAATAAAAATATAAAAACATTTAAAACCCCAAACAACATTAAAAAAACATAAAAAATCTAAAAAACATACACACCCCTAAATCCTTAAGAAATACCCAAAAAAATAATCACCCTAAAAACACCCTAAAAAATCTAAACACCCATTAAATCAAATAATTTCTTAAAAAACCGTAAAATACTATAAGAACCATAAAAAACACAATGAAACCCCTAAAATCCATAGAAACCCTAAAAACAATACCATAAATACCCCTCAAAACCTTTAAAAACAATAAAAATCCTAAAAACTCCTTAAAAATCCAAAAACATTTTTAAAAAACCCTAAATCCTTGAAAAACTATAAGTAAACCCTATAAACCTATAAAAAACTTAAATACCCTAATAACATAAAAATCCTAAAAAACATAAAAACCCATAAAACCATAAAAAAGCTCAAAAAACCTTAAAAACCATACAAATACTAAAAAACTAAAAAATCCATAAAACATAAAAAAATTCAAAACCAAAAAAAAAAGAATAAAACCTTAATATCCTGAAAACACCAAAACCCTAAAAACCTAAATATTATAAAACCCCAAATAAGAATCTAAAATCCCTTAAATCACCTAAAAACAATAAAATCCCTAATACCCTCAAAAATCAAAAAAAAAACACCATAAAATCCCTAACACCCAATTAAAACTCTAAAAAGAATATAAACCCATAAATTTATTAAAAATCTCTATAAAACCATAATAGTCCATAAAAACTATAAAAAACATAAAACCCAAAAAACCTAAAAAACACTCAAAATCCATAAAAACCCAAAAAACCTAAAAACAAAATAAAATTACCTAAAAACATAAAAATACTAAAAACCCTAAGAAACCGATTACCCTCAAAATCCATAAAAACCATAAACACCATAAAATTATTAAAAATCCTGGAAAATCACTAAAAATGTAAAAAACACTAAAAACCCTATAGACTCATAATAAAACATCGAATCTCTAAAACACTTAAAAAATATAAAAAACTAAAAATTCTAAAAACCCAAAAAAGCAATAAAAATATTTAAAACCCCTAAAAATAGCTACAAACCTATAAAAACCAGTAAAACTCTTAAAACCAATAAAACCCCTAAAAACAGAAAAACAGAAGAAATAGTAATCCCCTAAAAATTTAAAAAAGTGAAAACTCCTTAAAAAAATAGAAAATAAAAAGCCCATAAATCCGAAAAAAACCATAAAAACCCATGCCTCCTAACACCCTAAATATCCCTAACACCCATAAAAACCATAAAAATGTAAAAAAATATGGAAAAATACCCAAAAATTTAAAAAAACATAATAACCCTGAACAAACCTATGAAAAAACAATAAACCTAAAAACCCATAAAACCCCTAAAATACTAAAAACCCTAAAACCTCTCAAAACCCCTAAAAGGCATTAAAACCCTAAAATACTACTAAATAACTAAAAATCAATATAAATATAAGAAACTAATAAACCCAAAAAAACCAAAAGATAACCACAAAAAACCTAAAAAAACTTGAAACCCCTAAAAACCTAAAAAAGAAAAAAGTTCCTAACAATCGTAAAAACACCATAAAAAATCATAAGAATGATCAAAACCATAAAACCCATAAACTATTAAAAAATTTAAAAAAACAAAAAAACCCCAAAAAAACCACTAAAAACTCTAAAACCAATTAAATTCCTAAATTTATTAAAAAATCTCTAAAAATCATTAAACACGCTAAAGACATAAAATATTCCTTAAAAAACAAAAATATACTATGAAAACCTGAAAACCATAAAAACCCTTAAAAACCCCTCAAATCAAAAAAAACTATAAAAATACTAAAACCATAAAAATTCAAAAAATATAAACAATCCTAAAAACCCTGAATGTCACTATGAAAATCATGAAAAAAACATTTAAACACCTAAAAATTTTAACAAAAACATTAAAAATCCATAAAAACCCAAACAAACTAAATAAATCACTAAAAACCAAAAAAAATAACCAAATAAACTTGAAACCCCTAAAAACCTACCCCCTCTAAAAAATTCACAAAAAACATTAAAAAATATTATAATCCCAAAAAATCCCAAAAAATGTAAACAATGCTACAAAACATTAAAAATCCTATAAAAAGAAAAGCTACCTAAAACACTTAAAACCCCTAAAAACCTCTAAAACACAAAAACCATAATACTCTTAACAATACTAGAAACTCTCAAAATCCCTAAAAACCCTAAAATCACTAAAATCCATAAAAATCATGAAAATAACATAAAAATTCTTAAAAACATTAAAATCTTAAAAACACTTAATTCTACTAAAATGATAAAATCCCTAAAAAACCCCAAAAAAACTCAAAACCCCTCAAAATCATAAAAAACCATAAAAATCCTAAAAACCCATAAAAATATTAAAAATCCATACAAATCCCTATAAATTTCAGAAAACAAAAAAAAACCCTGATAAACCAGAATAAAATCTCAAAAACCTAAAAACATTTAAAATCTAAAAAAACCTAAAAATGAATAAAGACACTAAAAACCACAAAAACCCACTAAAGAGGCCTAATAACCCTAACAATAAAAATCCCTAGAAATAATAAAAATCATGAAAACTAGAAAAACCCAAAAACCACTAAAAACAATAACACCATTTAAACCCCGAAAATGTAAAAAAATAAAACTACAAAAAACTAGAAAAAACCATAAAACACAGAAAAGAACCAAGAAACCCCAAAATCCATAAGAAACCGTAAGAAACACCATAGTCTAAAAAACCATAACAATTTTAAAATCCCTAAATATCCCAACAAATTTAAACAACCCTAAAAAACCTAAAACCCCATAATAAACACTAATGTACCTAAAATCACTTAAAACCACTAAAAAATCCAAAACTCTAAAAGAACTAAAACACTAAGAACCCTAAACACCCTCAAAATCCCTAAAAACCCTAATCATTAAAAAATGTAAAAAGAACATGAATATCCCTAAAAACATAAAAATCCCTAGGAACCCCGAATACCCCTAAGAAAACTATAAAAACCTAAAATTATATAAAATACGTAAAAAACCTAAAAACCCTAACTACACTAAAACCCCACAAAAGATCCTAAAAGACTTTAAACCCTTAAAAATCGCAAAACCATGAAGAATGTAAAACCCAATAAAACCTATAAAAAATTATGAAACCCTTTAATTCCCTAAAAATATTTAAAATCTCTTGAAAACATTAAATCCCATCAAAACAATAAAAAATGTAAAAAACCAAAAACCCCATTAAAACACTAAAAACACGTAAAACACAAAATACCACTCATAATCCCTAAAAACCATAACAAACTAAAAAATACTAAAAATATTTAAAAAACCCTAAAAAGATAAAATGGCCTAAAATTCAGGAAATAACCATAGAAAACAATAAAACATTTAATCAATTAAGACTCCTAAAAACCTAAAAAACTAAAAAACCTAAAAAAACCAAAAAACACCCAAAAAACCCAAAAAACCCAAAAAACCCTTAAAACCATAAAACTCATAAAAACCACTAAAAACACTAAAACCACTTTAATCTCTAAAATATCTAAATAACTCAAAAAAATCCGTAAAGAACTAAAAATTACCCAACCCCAAAAAAACTCAAAATATCTAAAAAACACTAAATAACCTAAAAATCCAAAAAACCCCTAAAAACATAAAAATCCTATAAATTCCCTAAAAATCCGTAAAAATGTGAAAACCCTAATAATCATGAATTACCTTAACAAATCCTTTAAAACCAAAAAACTCTTAACATCCTAAAAACAAAAATATATAAAAACCATAAAATCCTAGTAACCCAAAAGACTATGAAAATCGCTAAAAACAAAAAAAAACTATAACAATCCTAAAAAACAACTAAAAATAAAAAAATGTAAAACTTATAAGAACATTGAAAACCCCTAATAAAACCATAGCAACCTAAAAAACATAAAACACCTAAAAAATCTAAAAACACTAAAACCTTTTAAAACCCAAAAAGTCCATAAAACCATAAACTCCCATAAAAACCATAAAACCCCTAAAAAACTAAAAACCCATAAAATCCTTAAAAAATCAATGAAAACTATGAAACTCTTCAAACCCCTAACAAATTGAAAATCTCTAGAAATCATTTAAAACACTACAAACAAACAAAACATAAACCCCCTAAAAAAACCTCAAAACCCAGTAAAACCCTAAGTACCCTAAAAACACCTACAACCCCTAAAAATATAAAAAACCTTAAAAATCCATAAAAATACCTAAAAGGTGAAAACCCATAAAAACCATGAAAACCTAAATGAAACAATTAAAAATCTAAAAACACTTAAAACACCAAAAAACCTAAAAAACAATTAATACGTTAAAAAACACAAAGAAACCCATTAAAAACACCAAAACACTCAAAATCTGTAAAATCACTAAAATCCCAAAAAAAATAGTAAATAGCCCTAAAAATGATAAAAACATAAATACTGTTAAACCCCAAAGTGAACTTTAAAACCTAAAACACATAAAACTGTTGAAAACCTAAAACCACAAGAACCCCTAAAAAGCCCTAAAAAGCCCAAAATCCAATAACCAATAAAAACCAATAAAACCATAAATACCATCTAAAATCATATTAACCTAAAAAAATAAAAAAAAAATAAAAACCAATTAAACCACTAAAAAAATTATAAAACTCTAAAAACATCAAAAAACCAAAAAATCTCAAATCAACCCTAAAAAATCAAAAATCCATAAGAACCCTAAAAACCCCAAAAACACTAAGAACCATGAAAATTATTTGAAACCAAAAAACCCATAATAATCCAAAATAAAAATCCCTAAAAATCACTCAAAATTATAAATCCCTAAAAAATCATGAAATAACTTAAGAATATCATAAATACCAAAAAACACTTAAATCCCCTAAAACCCCAAAAAATGCTAAATCCCTAAGAACCCTAAAACCCATAAAAACCATAAAACCACTTAAAACCAGTAAAACCCCTAAAATACATAAAAAAACATGATTCCCCCCAAAATAATAAAACCCATTTAAAACCATACAAACATAAAGGAATATAAATTTTTAAAACCCATAAAAATACAAAAAAAATTAAAAACAAAAAAATAAAAATAAAACTCATAAAAAACCTAAAAATTCATAAAACCATTAAAATCCCAAAATTACATAAAATTAAAAAAACACTAAAAACCCCTTATAAATTTAATGATATTAAAACCTATAAAACCTCCAAGAAAACATTAAGAACCTAAAAACACTTAAAACGCAAAAAAAACAAAAAACATTAAAAACATTAAAAAACCTGAAAACCCGAAAACCCGAAAACCCGAAAACCCCTCAATACACAAAAAATCTTAATAAACCATAAAATTATAAAAATAATTAAAAAGGAATAAAATATTTAAAACCTTATAAACCAAAAAAATACTGAAAACCCATAAGAAAACCATCAAAATATTATATCCCTAAAACCCCTATGAAAACCATAAAAACCAAAAAACATGTAAAACCCATAGAAAACAAAAAAAATGAAAAAAACCCTAAAACCCATAAAAACCAAAAAACTAATAAAAACCCTCACATCCCTATGAATTTCTAAAAACCCAAAAAACATAAAAATACTTAAAAATATATAAAAATTCCTATTTCGGGTTGGTCTTGAAACGCCCAACGGTTCCTTATCCGATGACGCGCGGACCTGCTTTCCAAAGGCATGTGTTCGCCGGATGCTCTAACCAGCGATGCTTAAGAACTCACATTTTTCGAGAGGATGGGATATTGGGCTCATAACACCCTTTTGGGGGGAATTATTTCCTATTCCGGGACTCTCTTATAGATTTAAGATGTATTGATATGTTCCTGAATCTTTGGATTATACGCAAGCATAGTATCCACGAATATCTCCTAGTTGGAAATGGTCAGTTGAACGCAGGGGTTCAGAATCATTTATGATCGAGGTTTACCATCCCTCGTTGGATTAATGACCCCGAGGAGTCAGAACTCATTGAGGTGGCACTAGGAGTGGCACGGTGAACCTATGTGAAGATAGTCAGATCGACCGGTTGTTGGGCTTGAACCTCATGGAGGATTCCTACATACCCTGCCTAGGGGAAAAGGATCAAAGTCCATGTAGTTTGAATGGGGATCGTCATAGAACCGACATGAAGGTGGACCCATGGGTCTGTTGTTGATCGAAATTGATCCTCATGGAGGATTCCTACGTATCCCTTTGGCAGGGAATCAAAGTTCTCATAGTTCGCATTGGCGTGGGACTTGCGCTCTGAGGAGGCCCAGGGCGATGGATTGGGGCTTACACTCTTGGGAGGCCCATAAGAGGATGTCATGGTCGATGATTACTCTAATGCCATGTGATTCATGCTCGATGTGAGAAACAAGAGGCAGTACGGACTAGAGGATCACGTCGCGAAATGTGAATCCATGAGAAGTGGAGTGGGGCTTATGCATGAGGGCGGCCCATAAAGTCGGGTCTTACTCCGGGATGGATGCCCAAGTGTGACAAAGTGAAGTGGGAGAGGGAAAGGGGTGCTCCTGTGCCCATATCCTCTCTTTTAGTGCATGAGGGATTCCTTCAGATGGGTATTTTACTACCCCCGTGAAAACCTTAACAGGTGAAGGGGAAGAAAGGGGACTCCCAAGCTCAGACCCCACATTACCATGGGAATGTGAACCAAGGAATGCTTCGGGAATTTTCTCAACAGTCGGGGAAACCACTTTGCCTCTACATACCGTGGGTATATAAACTCAAATGGTACGCTGGTGCGCCTGAGGGTTACACCACATGGATCTGGTGGCTCTGGTGGAGGCCCCGGCTCGGGGCTGATGAAGAGGCCAATGAGGGAGTCACGGAGGATCGGGCCGGATTGGAAGGATCTTATCTGGCTCTGGTAATGGGAACTCTGAAGGTTTTGGCAGAACACACAGGGGTATGGGTGGTGGCGCCCTTCGCGTAGGGAAGTGCTACGTGGCTGGAGAGGCTGTCCGCGAACCAGGGTGGTCAGCAGACTGATGGGCATCCCGTGAACCAAGGTGGTTCGTGGCTCTGGGTTTGATCCGAAAAACAGGGTGGTCCGCGGAGGGATCCATGCAGGCAGTTGCGGCCAAGGGTGGTGTCGGCCGATGGCTCGTCGGTCGGGGCTTTGCTTGCATAGGAGGGTGCTACGCAGTGCGGTGGATCAAAAAAGAGGAATAAACTCCCTGGTACGAGGGGAGTACATCCATGGAGGGACCCTGGTTCATGGTTTTCTCTTCTTTATTATTTTAATTTTGTGGTTCACAAAGTTATTATGCATTTTTGGGTTCCTTATTAGTTCGTTCCCAGGTTCATACCTACTATGGTTCGCGAACTGGAAATTCTGAAATCCTAAGTCTTCCTTCAAAATCCTTCCACCCGAATCTGATCGATACCCTCTCTATCTTCTTCCTCCCCTTCCAAATACAAATTCTATTTTCCCTCCCCCCTCGTTCTCCTTTTATAGAGTGGGGAATGAGATGTATCTATGGTCATACAACACCTTTTGCAGAGGCCCATGACAGAAAACCTGGTTTACGGCTGACTTGGTCAATCCGTGACTCACGGTGGGCATTGAGCGTTTCTCCCCCCTGTGAACCAAACGTGGGGAGTGCTTCGTTGCCGCAGAGGGTTCCGCCTCCATTTTGTGAATGAATGCAGAGGCGGTTTGGGCTGTCTGACACGACTCACGGATGGGGCGGTCCGGAATGGTGAACCGGGTTAGCGCCTGTCCCGCCTCATGACTGCGGAGGATCTCCGCCTCCATCTTGTGAACGACGACGGACCGCAGAGGAGGGACGCTTCGCGGAACCGGTCGTGCGTCATTAACATTACACCTGTCTGCAGACTGGTTCCTCCTTTTCAATCCTTGAGCAACATTTTTCCAATCCCTTTGAGGGGGAATTGGGTAGAATCTCCCATGAGTTAAAGGGGATCATCATTCTCCTTTTCGGATTTTCCATGACCCTACAAATGCTCCCCATCGGAATGGGGTCCGATTGGAACGAAGAGGAGGCTATTCTGATGCAGAGTGGTACTGAAACTAAGGTAGTTCGCAGGAGAGAGGTGGACCCAGAAGGGGACCATGCCTATAAATACGGAAGGCACTTCATTTTTCCTTTACTAGATTCTTCACGAAACTAGAGCTTTTTTGCATGTGCGTGCTTGTTCCTTCGCGAAATGCTTCATCCACAAACTGGATTCTACTTTCGCGAACCATTTCTCATTCGCGCCGTTCTTCATCTGCAGATCAATATCCCAGCCACAAACTAACACTTTTAATTAATTAAAAATTAAGTCATGATTGGACGCGTAGGAACTTGCTTTGCAGTTTTGGTGCTATGAGGTTTCGATGCAACGCGAAGTAAAATCTTTTGAACTTTAAAAGTTTCTAATTCTTCCGAACATAACCACATAAATTCAGGATTGAAATTCTACGGAGCAACCTGGTCCATGGTTTCCTGGCCAATACTCCACGGGCTAGGGTTTGGCGGACTACTTTCATGAAGGGCTGGTTCGCGGGATGCTATCATCATGAACCATCCTTCGAGGCCACCACGTGGACACTGCTATAAAGGACCCTCAACTGATCCTCAGCCATATATTTGGTATTTTTGTCCGAAAAATTTTCTTTATTCCGGACTAACCACCTGTTGTCTCTCTTCATGCAGGGAGAAAATACGGTTCCCCCTCGTTTTGCACTGAGGCCTGCTGCAGAGCCTCTCCCAATTGTTTCATGGAGACGTTTAGATAAGATTCGATGAGCGGAGAACATCTAAGAGGACACTTGTTAGTCCATAATTCATGACAATGGTGTCTTGAAAGACTTGCTCCCTCTTGAGCTCCTGGATTATCCACTATCAAATCGGCTTTCACTTCATGGATTCGGTCTTCAAGATGATGTCCCTATTCACCCCACTTTCTCAGGTCTTCCTTCTCCATTCTTGGAAGTGTCATCCATGTGTATTTAGGAAAACCGTACCCAACCGGGGGAGATGGTTTCCGACTCTGACTAGAAAGATGCCTTCATTTTGGGAGGCACTGTTTGGACCCAAAGTGATTTGCACACTCGAAACATTTCTCAGGAAGCTGTTTTCAAGAGTACCCTTCTATCATTAACCTTGATCGAGTAGATCCCGATGCGGGGTGGATTACTAGGTGGGATCATCGGTCTGGCGGGCTCTTCTAAAATGCCTGGGCCTGGGCTTTCTGGGTCCATCATCATTTCCAGGAGTCTCTCGAATAACTGGAAGTAGTCTATTTATACTCCCCAGTGTGGGATTCCCAATTTGCTACTTACCCACCATCATTGGTCCAGCCAGACCTACTCAGTCACTGGTGTTAAAGTACTAATACATTCCACCTTTTCCATGGTGAAGTTGGCATTAGTCTGTGGGATATCCATCAATTAGGAGGGCTCCCGTTTATTGGTAAAATGTATGAAAAATTTCTTCATGACCCTGACACATGGGAAGACATCGAACAAGTGCCTTTATTGGAGAGGGATCTGCTAGTTATGGTGGAGAAATCACTGGGCCAGGCCTTGCGTGCCCGCTCTCTTATTCCCTATAGTACCTAGATAGGGTTATTTCTGAACACCACTGGTCCTATACCGAAGATCAAGAACCCCAGGAATCATCCTTCTCAATAGTCATGAGCCTCCACAGGTTCCTACTGGATGGTTCTGGAGGCGAGAGACTACCTTTCATGGGGTTATGAGGTGCGCCCCGGTGTTCTTCCTATGCTCCGGCCGGTAGGTTGGTTTTCTATGTTCCTGATCGTGTGGCTATTACCTTCTCGGGATATTAATCCTGGTGTTAGGTCTTTCACCCTGAAGATGGAAGTTGAGCTGATAGAGGGCCACCCGGTGAATTTGGACGTGCCCACATTGGCACATATTTATGATCTACTGGGTCATATACAGAAGGGAGGGTCACCCTTCCGTCTGAGTGGGCCATTTCAATTTTTGTATTGCTGGGTAGCGGATCATTGTCCCTGTTATGAGTATTGTCACAACACAGCCATCCCGCTCCCTACCTTTCGGCCTACCCTACTAGATATAGCTGGAGTTCGCTTGAAGTTCCTCAGCTCTGGTGAAGTCCTCGAGCTTCTGAGCGACTTCTCTGAGTTTTCCATGACTCCCTACCCCACCCCTTATGGTGTCGTAGTTGAAAACCACTGGGGGAGCCTAGAGGAGCGTTCTTTCATGATCTCTCTACGGGATGGATTTCTGTCTGCGTGGATCGACATGGTTTCTCTGTGTGAGCTATATATCCTGTATCATTTCTCTTGCCAGTTTGGGTGCATGCAAATCTAGGTTTCCCTTCCCTCTCCTCACGCTCAAGGACTGCACCAGGCCATACTTCGCCAATGGTGGTTGATCCTGATGCGGGAGGAATCTGACACGATCATTCCCCAACCTGTCATGGGGGCGTCTACTATCCGTTCCTTGGAGTATGAAAAAATGTGGGTAAAACACTATCCTGATGGGATCCTAGGGAAGGTTGTCCGGTAGGTTCCCAAATCAAGAGGTATTGCAGCTGTCACATCCACCATTCCTTCCTCATCATCTCTAAGTGAGGATCGACTGATGGCTCGTCAATCAAAGAGACTCAGGGGAGTTTCCTCTACCAGCCCTGAGGTGGCTAAAGTTCAGACTGGTTCATCCTTCTTGGACGTGGATGAAGATGACCTCGTGGTTTCGGGTCCCAGTGAGGCAATCCCATAAGTTTTTGCAGTCGATACCGGGCCTAGAAACTTGATCCACAAGCCTGAACCAGGGTTAGAGGCTCCAGACTATCCAGCTTCTGAACCAACTTCTAGCGAGCACATGTCCGCGCTGGTTGCAATGCCAGACTTCGTTTCCATGCTGCCAGGTGAGGACACCAAATATCCTTTGTCCATAGCAGACCACCGAACTGTGCGGAGGTGGGCCTCGCCTTGGATTTGCGAGATTTTTTCCAAAACCCCTCTTGCTGGGATGGCAACTAAAAATGAAGCCCTCCGATAACTCCTCCTAGGCTTGGGGTTAGGAGTCTTTTACTATCAGCAATATCATCTTCTTTCTTGTCAGGTTGTTATGGACCATGAGGAAGCTACCGCTACTGAATGCAAACTTTCTCATCTCACAGCTTCTCATTGCTGGACCCGAGCCTTGGAGGAGACCATGACGAAGCTTCATCATCTAGTAACGCAGGAGGTGAGCTCTCGAGATTAGGCGGCCACCCTGTCCGCTGATCTGTATGAATGTGATACTCGAGCAGCGATGCTGTGGAATTGGTCGTCGACTCTAACTAGTAACCTTGAAGTCACCAGAAAAGGCATCAATGATATCCAAATGTCAGTGAAGAATATTCGCTCGGTGGCCGAAGTTGAGGCTAAGGAGAAAGCTGTACTGGAGCAGGCTTGCGATAACCTTTGCTGCTCAGTTGCTGATCGTACGGAGAGAGTAATACAGGCTCCTTTGTAATTGTTAGAGCCATTCCTGGATACTTTGTTATATCTCTTCTGTTGCTATGAGTGAGAGGCCCCGGCTTGTGTATTCCCTCCCCTTTTGTTCAACGAAATACAATCTACGTTGATTTATTCTATTTTTTTGAATTTGGTTATTTCTGGAGCAATTGTTGCATGAGTAATAACCTACTGAATCAGGACTGACCATAATTCATGAAAATTATAACATGGTTTATGTTTTTTTTTACCTAGACCATGGGATCCAGTGAGCATAGTTTGACTATTTCTGGGGTTTTGTATAGAAGCCCCACAAATTTTTTTTTTCTTTTAATACCCTGATTTTTCCTGAGCCCATTTGGTGTGGACCCAGCAGGTATAACCCGAATTTTCTTAGGTCTCCCTTTTCGGGTATTCGGCCTAACAGGCTTTGCGCCTCTTTTTTTCATGAGCAGTTCAAAGTCCCGCTGACAAGACTATCATTACTGATGTTTTAGGTCGAACATCTTTGACCAGACATGGTGGGGCGAGGGCCCCAATGGGGTTCAGCTGAATAAAAGATGTCTCAATACTCTTCAGACGCATGTGGGAGGGGACCTGTTTAAATTTTAATGACATTCCAGGCATGTATCAAGGCATGGGAGTCATGTCAACGTACATAGGTAGGAAGATAATTGCCTAAGGATATCTTGCCTTTGGTAGACGGACCAGGGGCGATCAATATGCAGAGCCGCTGAGGGAATGGTATGCATAGTCATACAAAGGTGTCCTTAAGTCAATGAAAGTCCATTTCTGATGGTCTGGGGACTTCATGGAAGTATGGCTCATTGAAACCACCATGGGTTGCTGGGAAAATTATTAAAACCACCAGTGGTGGCTCAGAAGGGGAAAGTGATATCCGAAAGGGTTTTGGGAACATCCGTACTAATCAAAAGCGTGGTCAGGAGACCACTTACCTACGTATTTAGTTATCATAAGAGATGGTTGATGCTTGGCATAGTTTAAATTCATGAAACTGGGACATCATTTAAAATGGAACGACTTCTCCTTGTTCTCAGTAATCATTTCAAAGATGTTCCGTCGTATTCAGGTAGGATTTTGAAAGAGGTTGGTAAACTGTGGCTCAGAGGTTTTCTGAATCCTAGGCTAGACATGGGGGCTCAGAGTCCAAGAGGCGTACGGAGATAATCATTTCCTAAGGAAGTATTGCCTTTGGTAGATAGGCCAGGGGTGATCAATATTTAGAGCTACTGAGGGCATGGTATTCATATTCATGCAAAGGTGTCCTTAGGTCAATGATTTTATTCCCCTGACAGCCAAGAAACTTCAATGAAGTTGAGATTTGGGACCACTAGGGGTGACTTATGAGAGTTCGGCTTATTCTAAGTACAGAGTATGGTTTATGATGAGAGGGTGCCTGGATACAGGAGAAACATCTAGACTAAAATTCCCGAAAATGGGTGAAGTAATCCCTTCTCACGCAGGTGTGAGACGGTGGCTTATGTAGGTCTGACCCATGCACTGAAGGGCAGTAAAAATCCTATGTTCCTTACGAAACCCATGACAGGTTTGACCGTGCAATTTAATGTCATGTGGCAAGGATGAGGAGTATTATTAAAGGATGTTGTGCAGTTTAATGTCATGCAACGAGGACGAGCGGCATTTTCCTTTCCTTTTCCAATGTTGTGCATTTTAACGTCGTGCAACAAGGACGATTGACGGTGCATTTTAACGTCGTGTGGTAAGGGTGGGGATCATTATTAAACCAGTGAAAATGATTTCTGTTGGAGGCATTCCTCTAGATGTTTAATTCTTGGTCATTTGAGCCTTACGCCAAGCGGCCATGACGTGCTCTATTCCGTTTAACGTCATGCGACAAGGATGTAGTTCTGAAGGCCTCTCTTGATCAGAATGTAACTGGGCCTGAGTATCCTGGTATGTCCAAGATGTGGAGGGGGTTTATTGTGTAAATCATGGTTCCAGGGATTCTTGGTTTAGGAGAGATGAAATGGGAGGGCTCTGGGGCCGGTAAGCGTACGGAGCTAGGAAGCGTATCGCCTGGGGAAATCATGACTTTGGTAGACGGGCCAGGGGCTATCAATATGAAGAGATGTTGGGGGCATGGTATGCATAGTCATGCAAAGGTGTCTCCGGGTCGATGGCTTTCCAATTTTGATGGCCATGAATGGTTATGAAGAACCACAATTATCTGGGGCACAAAGTCTGTCATCGGGGAAGGAAATGTCTGAAAATGTCGGGCATACTTGGCCTTGGTTACTATTAAAGCTTAGAGAGCTCCCTATGCTGATTTATTTTGTGCATGGGGGTGTAACTTTACTCCATGTTGTTTAAATTCGTGCGGTAAGGATGAGGTATTACTAGTTTAGCGGTCTTAGAGCCTGTACCATTGGATGACTATTACTGCAGTCACTCGAAGGATAACTGGGTCAACATGTTATGATATACTTGGAACAAGGTGGGGGATGAAGGTTATAAACTGAAACTTTGTGTTTTCTTAGATCAGGAGGTGTGGCGTGGGGGCTCTGAGGCTGGTAAGCATAAGGATCTAGGAAGAGTAACGCCCAAGGAAATATTGCATGTGATGGATGAGCCAGGGGATATCATTATGCAAATCCGCTGAGGGAATGGTATTCATAGTTGTAAAAAGGTTTCCCCAGGTCAATAACCTTCCACTTCTGATGGCCATGAATGATTACGAGAATCCGCGATTGCTCACAGTGCAGAGTTTGTCATGTCGGGATAATGGTGTCCAAGTATACAAGAAACATCTTCGATGTAATTGTCCATTGAGTCAAAGTAGCCTAGTCCTGGATTGATGTTATTTGATGCAGGTCGCTATGTGAACCACCAGAAGACACATAGGCTAGCCAGATAGGGATACCCTGGCAACATTTGGATGTGAAAAGTGGGAATGAACTTTTAAACCACTACTTCATATATATTTTGATCAGGAGATGTGATACAGGGGCTCTGAGGCCGGTAGGCGTACAGGTCTAGGAAGAGTGTTGCCCGAGGAAATCAAACCTTTGGTAGACGGGCCAGGGGAAATCAATTTGCAGAGTAGCTGAGGTCATGGTTCGCATAGTCATGCAAAGGTGTCCACGGGTTGATGACTGTTCACTTCTGAAGGCCATGAGTGGTTATGAAGATCCATAGTTATCCAGGTCGTGGTGTCTGATGTATGGAGAGGATGCATCCAAATGTGCAAGGAGTATCTCCATCTCGTATCGCCATGTGTCTTGGGTGGGTCGTAACGAAGTTTGTGCAGTTTAACATCATGCAGTAAGGATGAAGTCCATGCAGTTTAACGTCATGCGGTAAGGACGAGGTATACACCCCGTGCAAGTCTGGTCCGTACACAGGGGAAGGGGAATTATAAACATTATTGTCCATGCAGTTTAACGTCGTGCGGCAAGGACACAAAAATACACCTCGTGCAGGTCTAGCTCATACAAGGGGGAAAGGGAGCATTTTAAATCATGCTATACATGCAGTTTTATGCCGTGCGGTAAGGATGAGGAGTACACCCTATGCCGGTCTGGTCCGTACACGGGGGGAAAGGGCATTTTTATCATTTTTTCAGGGGGCTGGTCCAGGACGGGGAACCCTGGAATCACTATGTATCCTGTGAGGGCAGGAATGAAGCCACAAATAGTTCTCTGGAATAAGTACACCCCGTGCAGGGCTGGTCTATACATAGGGGAAGGGGACATTGTCTAACATTTATTTTATTTCATTTAGAGGTGGTTGGGCCAGGACGGGGAACCCAGACCTCACTACTTACCCTACGAGGGCAGGAATCAAGTTTCACGTAGTTCTCTGAAAGAAGTACTCCCCATGCAGGTCTGGTCCATACACGAGGGGAGAATCACATTGTTAAAACTTTTTTTTCCGTGCAGTTTAACGTCGCGCAGTGAGGACGAAGGATACACCCCGTGCAGGTCTGGTCCATACACGGGGGGAAGAAGGAATTTTTCACTTTTATTTGGGAGTGGCTGGTCCAGGATAGCGGATCCCTGCGTCACTACGTATCCTGCAAGGGCAGGAATCAAGCCGTACGTAGTTCTCTGAAATCCATGAAGTTTAACGCCATGCGGCGAGGATGAAGAATACACCCAATGCGGGTCTGGTCCGTACATGGCGGCATAAGGCATTTTTAACTTTTATTATCTGTGTAGTTTAACGTCCTGCGGTAAGGAAGAAAGCCATACAGTTTAACGTTGTGTGGTTAGGACGAAATCCATACAGTTTAACATCATGTGGTATGGACAAGGGGTATTATTAGATTCTGTGCAGTTTAACAATGTGAGGCAAGGACGAACTCCATGCAGTTTAACGTCATGAGGTTAAGACATAATCCATGCAGTTTAACATCATGCAATGAGAACGTACTCTAGGCAGTTTAATGTCTTTTGGTGAGGAGGTGGAGTACACCCTGTGCCGGTCTGATCTATACACGGGGGGGGAGGTCATTTTTACCTTTTATTCAGTGGGATGGGCCAGGATGGGGAACCCTGGCATCAATACATATCTTGTGAGGGAAGGAATCAAGACTCACATAGTTATCTAGAAGAAGAACACCCCATGCAGGGCTGGTCCATACACGGGGGAAGGGGACATTGTCTAACTTTTATTTTATTTCATTTGGAGGTGGCTGGGCCAGGACTGGGAACCCTGGCGTCACTACGTATCCTACGAGGGCAGAAATCAAGCCGCATGTAGTTCTATGAAATATGTACACCCTGTGCAGGTCTGGTCCATACACGGGGGGAGAAGGGCATTGTTAAAACTTCTTGTTCGTGCAATTTAACGTCATGCAGTGAGGATGAAGGATACACCCCGTGTAGGTCTGGTCCGTACACGGGGTGAAGAAGGAATTTTTAACTTTTATCTGGGAGTGGTTGGGCCCGGATTGGGGATCCCGGCGTCACTACATATCCTGCAAGGGCAGGAATCATGTCGTACATAGGTCTATTAAATCTATGCAGTTTAACGTCATGCGGTGAGGACAAGGAATACACCCCGTGTGGGTCTCGTCCGTACACAGGGGAAGACGGCATTTTTAACTTTTATTATCTGTGTTGTTTAACATCACATGGCAAGGATGAACTCAATGCATTTTAATGTCATGCAGTGAGGACGTGGAATACACCCCGTGCGGGTCAGGTCCATACACGGGGGAAAGGGGCAGTGTTTTTAGAAGTGGCTGGGCCAGGATAGGGAATCTCGACATCGCTACGTATCCTGCAAGGGATGGAATCAAGCCGCACGCAGTTCTCTGAAATCCATGCAGTTTAACGTCATGCGGTGAGGACGAGGTATACACCCCATGCAGGTATGGCCCGTACATGGGGGAAATGGAATTTTTAAAATTACATTCATTTGGGAGTGGCTGGGCCAGGATAGAGGATCCCGGCGTCACTATGTATCCAACAAGGGCAAGAATCAAGCCGTACGTAGTTCTCTAAAAGATGATACACCCTGTGTAGGTCTGGCCATACACGGGGGGAAGGGAATTTTTAAATCATCTTGTTTTTTCAGTTTAACATCGTGCGGTGAGGACGAAATACTCTTACATTAAGGTCATAGAGTTTGGAACATTGGGTGCATGGCAGTTTAATGTCATGCTGCTCGGACGAAGAGTACACCCCACGCAGTTCAGGTCCATACACGGGGAGAGGGGGCATTCATAACTCTTATTTTCCATGCAGTTTAACGTCGTGCAGTAAGGACAAAATACTCTTAGTTTAAGGTCATAGAGTTTGGAATATTGGGTGCTTGGCAGTTTAATGTCATGCAGCTCGGATTATCCTTCTTCTTTTTTTTCCTACCCGTGCAGTTTACCATCATGCAGGTCAGATGAAATATTCGTTGTCTCTATATGAAATACTTCATCATGAATCTCGCATTGGTAGGATCCGTCGTGAATTCCCCGTCCATGGAGATCAGGGAATATGCTCTGTTGGAGTAGACCTTGTGTAAAACATACAGTCCCTCCCACTTGGGATCTAGCTTTGGAGGCTTCTTCCCGGGTATCATTGGGGCCCAGAGGACCAACACCAATTCTCCTTCCAAGAAAGACTGGAGACGAACCCTTTTGTTGAAGGTTCGTGTGATCCGGTTATGGTACCCTTCCAGATGGTGCAAGGTGTGAAACCGCCTATCGTCTAGCTGTTCCAATTCACCTAACTGCTTTTCTGATTGCTCATCATCGGATAATTGATCCCAGATGGCAACACAAAGTGAGGGAAGTTGGAGTTCAATGGGCAGGACCGCCTCAGTGTCGTACACCAATTAGTATGGCGTAGCCCGAGTAGCGGTGCAGATTGTGGTTCAATAAGCCCACAATGCATGGAGGAGTTTATCCGGCCATGAATTGTTGCCTTTGCCCACCATTTATTAGAGAATGTATGACAATGTCTTTTTGAAAGCCTCTATCTGTCTGTTGGCCTCTGCATGGTAGTAGGATGAGTGGTTAGCCTTGATACCATACTCGCGGTATAGTTTCTCCAATTCAACAGAGCAGAAGTTGGTGTCGTTGTCCGTCAGTATAGTATTAGGGACACCAAATATGGTGATGATATTGGTCTTCACAAAGCTGACAATATTTCTTTCCGCGACATCCTTGAGGGGTATGGATTATTCCCATTTGGAAAAGAAGTCAGTTTCTGTGAGGATATACTTCAGCTGTTTGGCCGTGGCGGGAGGATATGGTCCCACGATATCCATCCCCCAGATGACAATCAACCAGGAGTACATGGCTTGATGAAGTAAATCCAGGGGTTGGTGTATGAAGTTGTCATGAATCTGACATGATTGTAATTTTTCAGTAAAATGCTCGCAGTCTCGTGCCACTGTGGGCTAGTAGTACCCAAGCCTTCGAACCTGATGGGAAAGATTGGTCCCTGTTTGATGTCCTCCACATGCTCTAGCATGTACTTCATTCATTACAGCAACAATTTCTTCTCCATTAATGCATCTGAGGAGAATTCCATCGAGACCTAGTTTGTAGAGGACCTCTTGCTGACCCACGCCTCCATATAGGACATAGTTGATTTCCCTTCTCCGTATTTTCTCTCGTTCATCCCTGTCTGATGGAATTTCTCCCCATTGAAGGTAGTTTTCTATGGGACTCATCCATCCAGTGGTAGGAGCGTATGGCTTGGGGAAATGACTGAATTCGTGGATTTATTCCTTCTTAGCTTGAACAACCAACAATAACATTCGACGGTGAGCAATACATATAATTGTTTCATGCCGGTCCGGGTCAGCTAGGGTTGTAGCTGCATTGGCAAATGCATCGACCTGAGCATTCTGAGACCGGGGAATATAGGTCAATGTTGGTTCTGGGGAGAATTTCTCCATTAATGCTCATACATGGTCAAACTGGGAGATCAGCTCCTCCTTTTTAATAGCATAATCAACATTGACTTGTTTGATGACCAGCTCCGAGTCACCTTTTAACTTAAGGTGTTGTACTTGTGCCTGGAGTGCGAGCTCCAGGCTTGCAATGAGAGCTTAATATTCCGCTTCATTGTTTGTACATCCCTCTGACAGGAGGAAGGAATATGGAATGACTTCCTTTTCTGGGGACACAAGTATTATCCCCAAACCCACTTTGTTGAATCTGGGATCCTCCATCCTCTTCCTGGTTGGGCTTCGGGATGAGCTGTTGAAGTACATTTCCCATTGTAGGAACTCCTCTTGAACCGAGAAGATGTCTTCATCAGGTAGCTCAGCGTCCATTGCAGTGGTCCCTATCGAAGGGTGCTCTACCAGAAAGTCTGCTAATGTTTGACCCTTGATGGATTTTTGAGGCACAAACCGGAAGTCAAACTGTTGTAGGATGACCGCCCATCGGGATAGGCGTTTGGTTAGCATTGGGTGGCTGGGGATGTACTTGAGCAGGTTACTCTGCAAGATCAAATGGATTTCATGATGCTGCAGATAATGTCGTAGCTTTTGAACTGTGAAGACCAAGTCCAAAAAACTCTTCTCAGTATTTGAGTATCGAGTCTTAGTATCAATCATTGTTTGGCTGAGGTAATAGAGTCAGTTTTCACTACCTGCATCATTATTTTGTGCGAGGAAGGCTCCCAGTGACCATTCTAAATTTGTCACGTACAAGATGGGAGGTCTTCCTTCAAATGGTGGCATGAGCACCAGTTGTCTTAAGAGGTACTTCATCAAGTTGTTGAACGCCTCTTGGAAGTCATCCTTCCATTGGTACATGACCCCCTTCTTCATCAACCTGGTGAAGGGAAAAAAATTTCCTTCTAGGTTGGCTATGCAATGCCTAATATAGGCTAGGTGTCATTGGAATCCCCTCAACTCGGTGAGATTTTGGGGAGGTGGTAATCCAAGGATAGCATTTTTCTTGTCATGGTCGACTTCGATGCCACAATGGCGTACGATGAAGCCAAGGAATATCCCAGAGGTAACCCCAAAGGGGAATTTCAAGGGGTTCATCTTCAAGCAATGCTATCAAAGTTTTTTGAAGATGGTCTCAATTTCTGACATGTGATTCGAGCACTGTCTAGACTTGACCACCAGGTCATCCACGTAACATTCAACGAATTTACCCAGCAATGGTTTAAAGATCCGATGCATGGAACACTGATATGTGGCGCCAGCATTCTTGAGACCAAAGGGCATGACCCTATAACAAAATACACCTTAAGGGCCCTGAAGACAGTGGCTTCTTCATCTTCTCTAGCCATCCTGATTTGATTATATCCAGAATAGCCGTCCATGAATGATATAGCCTCATACCCGGCCATCCCATCGATTGATAATTCGGTGATCGGGACCGGGAAATCATCTTTAGGATAATGTCGATTGAGATCTCTGAAGTCAATTCACACGTGAATTTGTCTATTATTTCTCTTGACAGGGATGATGTTGGCCAACAAAATGGGGTACTTTACCTCCCAAATGAATCCTACATTAATGATCTTATCGACTTCAGCCTCTATTTTGGCGGCATGTGAGGGATGCGTCCTTCTGGCGGCATGTTTATAGCCCCAATGGTCTTCTGGAAGACCCAAGTGATCTGTTGCCACTTCGGGATTGAGTTCCGGCATTTCTATGTAATTCCATGAAAAAACATCCCGATGTTGCCTCAGGAAAGAGGTATATGCCTCGTTCTCCTCTGGGGACATGGATGAATTAATGAGAGTAGGCCTCAGATCTTCCTCGGAACCCATGTTTATTTCCCTGAGCTCATCCACCATGGTGGAGATACCCTCCTCAAATGCAGGAGGTTCATCCATGATATCTTCCCCCTATTCTTCTCCAAAGTCCTCATCTTCTTGATATGACAAGGAGAGATCTCCTGACACGGGCTCTTGGGAGTCCGGAGGTGAGGTGTTGTGGGTTTCCTTACTCGAGTATTCATCCCCAAATCGAGGGTTGGCGGACATTCCTGCATTTTCATGCTCGACCATCATGGCTGAAGTCATGAGGACATCCGAGTGAGTGTCTGTACTTGAACTCCTAATCTCAACATGGTTGATGGGCATGACATAATCTCTACCAAACTTCCTGAGGGGGTCATCAGGAACCATTTTTAGGACATTTGGAGTAGGGATCCAGTCGACACCATCGACCAATGGCTTATTTTTATTTTTCTCATAGAACCCGGCTTCAATGTAGTGTGACTCGAAGAGCTCGAAAGGGGCCCTTTCGGCATGAAATGTTCCTCTTTGTCCATTGATGAAGTACTTGATACACTGGTGGTAGGATGAAGGAATGACCATGTGCTTATGGAGCCATGGCCTTCCCAGTAGGGCATTGAATGCTGTGCTCTGCTGGACCACCAGGAATTCCGTGTAGGCTACTAGGTCACCAAAATCGGTCTTTAGATTAATTTTTCCCACTGGTTTCTTCTCACTCTTGTCGTAACCCAAAAGAGTTGTGGTCGAGGGTATTAGGTAATCCTCACTGTAGCTCAACTTACAGAGTGTCCGTAGAGGAAGGAGGTTATCTCTAGAGCAATTGTCTATAAATACATTCCAGATCTCAATACCATTCAGTGTACCGGACACATATAGTGGTCTGATCTGTCCTTGCATGATGGAATCATCATCCTGGCCAGTGAAAGAAATTACCACATTTCATTCAGTCGGGTCCGTCTCCATCCAGTAAATTTCGGCAGCAGCTACCTCGGCTTGAAACTCCTGTGGGCTAATCAAAGCTTCTATAAGCACATCCATGAGTTCTGCTGACAGACTTAGGGCATCGATGATTTACAACTTGGCTGGTACCGATTCCAGCTACATAAGGATACCATATTTCTGCTCTAGTGGCTGACGCTTCTCCATTCGTGGGAGAGTCTTAGCGGGTGATTTAGGGGATGGAGAATTTGACGAGGAGGGACCAGCCATGGGGTCAGATATCGATGGCGTTCCCGCGTTTTGAGGAATTTACCTGGCCGGTCTGTTTGTGCGCACTAGGCGGCCATACACTTATTCCTCCTCTGGTGGGTATCGCAGAACAACAGGGCCTGAGTGGCTGCTTGTGGAGGTGGAGGGTCATTCTTTCTCCTGCTGAGTCCGTTGACGGGCTCTCCCATGGGTTTCCGCAATACTAACAGCTTGGGCTGGGGTCCAACCGTAGGGTTGGTTTCGGCCGCGGCTATGCCTCCCCTAGTGTCCCTTACCTCTGTGATTCCTCCTCACATCTCCTCGTGTAGGGAGCTCGGGTTCATAACCATACCCTTCATCTGGGAATGATTCCATAAGATGGATAACATTAATAGAACCAAAGATTGGCTCTTCATCCTCTGACAGGTCAACTTGGTCGGTTGTCCCTGATGGTACTGTTTGGTGGGTCGGTTCTTGTGATGCCAAATTCGAGGGAATATAATCTACCAGGGTCGGGACTAACTTTGGGCCCGTCACAGACTGCTCCTCTTGCGATTTTTTTCTCTTTCTTCGATTACGTCTGGATGACCGGCTCATGGAGTGTTGTGAGGTCGATATTGTCATCTATGTGGCTTCAGGGACTGTTGGTGGGAACACCGGCTACTGTAGTTGAGCTCAAAGTATGCCCTGGGCTCAGTTGACAGTTTTCCGAGTCATCCAGTTGTCAAATTTCTGCCCCTGCTTGTTGGTGACTTTCTGCCACCCCTCCTCTTTGTCGGAGTCGGTGGTAGAGATACATGCCACATGTGCTGGGGGTGGTCCCAGCTCGACCTTTCCAGAGTCTTCCATCCTCTGCAGGAGGTCTTTGAAGATGAAGCATTCTCGGATACTGTGCCCCAACATCCGATGGTAGGAGAAGTAATATTTCCTATCATCGCGGCCGACGACATCATGTTTCCTCGGCTCCAGGAGGAGGAGAAAGTTGCAACTCATGGTGTAAATGATGAAGCCACAGACTTGATCATCCCAGAACAAGTATAATTGTTTGTCTTCGTTCCTCAAACTGGTTCTACTTCGGTCCTGTATGATCGTCCCATTTAGGCGGAGGCAGATACTGATATGTAGGAGGCCCTTGACGATTTGGTGGAGGTATGAGCAGTGGAGCGGGCATAGGGTCTAGCTTGAGCGTGACAACAGACGCTTCATCTCTAGGGGATATTTTCACAGGATCCTGCGAGGCTATTCAGGACTTCGAATTAGTCTGATGCAGTGAGTACTCAATTATATGGGCAATGGCTGAGAGATAGCGGAAGCCAGTGGTTCACTCCACTAGTATAAGCGGTGTTCGCAGCTCATCTCGAAGATTATCAATGCATATGGCTATCATCTCATCTTGAGGCATTGGCCTGTTCAGGTAATAGGTCATACCATTCCATCTGGTGATGAAATATGAGACCCTCTCGTTCTACCTCTTCTTGTATTTCATGAGGTCGATGACCGTTGTTTTAGGAAAAATTCAGCTGAAGTGGAACATGAACTTCTGCTGAAGGTCTTCCCAGCTCTTTATTGACTGGGTTGGCAGACTCGTATACCAGAAGAAGGAAGATCCTTTCAATGTCCGTATGAAGCATATGATTTTTACTGATTCTTGTTGCTTCGAAGTTCCCATTATAGGGTCGCAATAGGATGAATAGTGCATCAAATGGTGTTCCGGATAGCCTGATCCATTAATGATATGGAATACAGGGCTCCCAAAATTGGGTGGAGGCGGTGTATTGCTCACCCAATCCAGGTAGGGCTTCCACTCTGGCTTTATCGGAGCGCATCGACCTTCCATTTCTTCCAATCATGCTGTTAGTGCCTCGATGGTGTTGGTGAGACCATGGTTTACATCATTTTGGGCCTGGTACTAGGCAGGCGTAGCCCGAGGCATTTCCTGAGGATCCAGATTGGTCAGCACCAGGGGTGCATGTGCCGTTTGTGGCACCTTTGGAGGGTTCAGGAGTACTCGCTCCAGTTGCTTCTTGATTGGATGGAAGTCTTGGTATTCATCCGAATCTATGTTTAGGTAGTTGGATGGGCCGGGAATCTCGTTGGACGGGAGCCCTGACCGTGTTTTGTTTGCGGGGGAAAACCTTAGACTTTGAGGTGTACTTGTTGGGAGTGCATTATGTGGCTCCTCTTGGGACACACTTTCTATAAGGTGATTCCTCTGGAGTAGCGCAGCATTAAGCCTCCTCAATTCTTTCAACTCTTCTTCATGTCGAGCGAATCTCTTTTCGAGTGTGAGTGGATAATCCTTGTCGATAGAAGGAGGAGTGTTAAGGGTAACTAATCCTTTTTTATTATCCTTGTTGGTAGCTCCAAGGTTAGGCAGAGGAGGGTTGGCTGGATGGACGACCATATTTAGGGCTGCCCTCTGGTTCTGCGTGTGCACACCTGGTGGTTCGTTGTGTGTCACAGCCTGACCAGAACTATCATCTCCTGATCCATCTTGATTTGGAGTATCATTGGTGGCACTCGTGGGGTTAACCTCTATGACGTTGATAGAAGCATATTGCAGGGTGGAGAAGTTGTCATCTTCCAAATGGTAAGATGATCTCTCACGTCTTCAGCTGGCCTTCACTTTCATGACATGTGATTGCCTTCAGACTTCTTGACGAAGGGTAATGCAGAGGGTTATTTGGTGTGACCTTATGGTGCGCCTTCCTCTCAGAGGGGATGATGATTCAAATGACGGGATAGGACGGGAACCACCTCTTCTGATTTTCCTCCCTAGATGAGAGAATACTAACTCTCGTGGGGGAGGTTGTTGTTGAGGGGGTAATAATGCCCCTAGTCCTGAGGGATGGGGTTGGCTCCGTTCCTTGTACATAGAGTCTCTTCCCAGTTTTATTGGTCTTATGAGGGCATTTTCTACTAAAAATACCCCTAGACCTGTAGGTTGGGGTTGACCCTGGATTGCGGCAGTGGCTGCGGCTATCGCTACTTGCCTAATCTTGTGTGCCCCCATTCGGGGGTGAACTGGGTTTGGTGCCGAGTTTATCTGTGAATCAATCCCTTCTGGTGAGGAAGGAAAATATCTCTGATTGGCCTCTCTTAGGCGAGAGGCCTGTTGTATGCTCTCAGTGGCTTGATTCAGGAGTTCTTGAATGGATTGTTCTCGTCGGGCCTGATGCTTCTGGGACATACTCATGGCCTGAATTTACGTGGTGTGTTGCCTTTCCTGAATAGAGAGACCACTCGATTTCCGTCTTGAGGGGATGACACTTCAAGACACCATGCCGAACAAGTTCTTCTGGGCAAGGAGCGGGGTGAAATGCAGAGCTGCATGTTCTCCCCATCCCCTGATATGGACTCTCGTCGGAGCGTCACCGATGAGGAGGTGGATCTAGTGTAGCACACAGAGGTAGGATATCTCCATGTTTCCTTTACACCTCTTGGGTTGCTGTTGTCGTGCTGAAGGAAGAGCTTCCAGGTCGATGTGACGCAAGAGGTCCCCTATTGTCTTGATGTGGTCTACATACCTGACCTAGGGAAGGAATCTTGATTTCAGTCTGTGGAGGATTTTCCATATATTATGGTGGATGTCATGCACGCATTCTTCCGAAAACTCTCTAAGTATGCCGAACTGAGAGGTGGCCGTAGGCTAAAACATAACTGGTATATCATCCCTGGCCAGTCGTTTCCTCAGGTGCAGCATATCAGCATACTCCTCCGCTAGTGATTCCTCTTCCTGGTCAGCCCAACTGAGATGCTCACTGTCAGTGTAGTCAGAGGCAGTGGGACCGGTAGGAGTTGAATTGTCATATGGGCAATTCCGGGGTGGTTTAGAAGATGAACGTGGCCCCAAAACGTTTCCCTATCAAAGAAGTGTATCGTTGGAAACTAGTTGGGAATCTGACATGCTTGATCCCATCCTTCTGAGTGCCTTGGCATACGAGGAATTTTCTGTGCTTGATTCAGTAGGAGGAGGACCTTCCTGTCAATATGATATGTCATCGCGGGGAGTACCTCTTCAATGGTGGCTGTAATGGAGAGGACTGCCATTACTGCTTAATGCTTCACTACATAGAGGACTTTTGCAGTGTAGACCCTGGGGAGGACCTCCAAGGCGTGTCGCTGTAAGGGGAGGACCTTCTGGGTGTGTAGCATCATTTCGGTGAGGACCTTCGCAACATCTTCCATCATGGTGAGGATGAAAATCATGGCTTAAAGTTTGATGTTCATCCTGGGGAGGACCTTCAGAACACACTCCGACAAGGGGAGGACCTTCTTGTTTCCTGGGGCCAATGTGAGGAGGACCTTCACAATGGTGGCCATGGTGGTGAGGACTAACATCACAGCTGCCGTAGGGAGAATATATGTGGGATACACCATGTGGAGGGCATCTAGAATGTAACACAAGGAGGGGAGGTCCTTCTCGTTGCTTGACATCTCTACGGGGAGGACCTCCGTTATAAGGGTGGAGATGACTACCACCATGATCTGATGCCTGGCTGCATGGATTTCTGTTGCAGCGTAACCCCTAGGGAGGACTTTCAGGGCAGGATACGACAAGGGGAGTACCTTCTTGTCATGATGAGACGTCACTACGGGGAGGGCCCCCGCAGTTGCGACTATGATAGCAAGGACTACTGTCATAATATGTGGTCCCACTGCCTGGAAAGTGTTTCCAACATATACCCCGGGGAGGACCTTCAGGGTGTAACGCAACAAGTGGAGGACCTTCTTATTGCTTGATCTTCTGGCCACATGAAGGGTTTCTGTGACTCTCATCAAAAGAGGAGCTCTCGTGGTCGATCGTTATATGCCCACGAGGGAGGCCCCCACGGGTGCTCTGGGGAGGACCTTCAGAGCTGCTGGTAGCAACATTACAGGGAGGACCTTCGCAACTACTACTGCCACTCCCATAATATGGTAATTAATGGTCATGGTTCTTAGTCTTTGATGTATGCTTTGCGGCATTGGGAACCCCAGCTTCCAACAGAGCGGAGTCATGAACTCCCACTTTATTTTCCGGCTACCTTTGGCACGTTCGGGGCACTCTTTTGTGGGATGTGGGGACCGTATTCTGTTTACAATGGCCTTCACCTTCGGGTCCTTGTCTGGCTGGGTCCCGTGATGCTTCCGGGATATGCCGAAGAACATATTTACTTTTAGCTAGGATGTATTCCTGCTCTTGAGAATCCACCAAGATGGACGGGTGTCCCCCATTCAGAACGAGTGAAGCTACTCGATCCAATTTCCCTTGCGTCGTGGAATATGGTCGGTGACCCTCCTGGGTAGAATCAGGGATGAAGATCTGCTCCGAGGTAGCTATCTCGTCTCTCAGATGAGTCGCCTCAATTGGGGAGATGGGATCACAGGCCTGAGTCCTTGCGGTTGCTGCTAATGAAATTAAATTCTGGAAATTCTGCATGATATGATCTGGGATCGATGCCTGCTCCTCCATCATTACTAGGATATGTAGAGAGACCTATTTGGCTGGAATGGGTATGAAGGGCCATTCCGGTATCAGAGTAGGAATATCCTTTTCCGGTCCTCCATTGGTCAGTGGGTACTGACAATTCTCTAGTGTCAGGGAAGGGGAACGAATCTGCCTCTGTGCCGGGATACGCCGGTTTATCTATCCGTTCACCGCCACATTGGGGTGGCGGACATTACTTGAATCCACAGGGAGATGGCCATGCATATATTGGTTTCCCACCGTATCGAGTTGGTGGCCTTTGTTGGCAGGGAGATGTGACCGCCTATGATTTGGTGCCACATCTGGGAGGCGGGCTTGGTTGATCGCCACCATATCCGGATGGTGGGCATCAGAAGAATCTTCTAGGAGCTGGTCCTATAGGCGCCGGGTTTCCACCACGTCAAGATGGTGGGCTTCATGACCCTGGGCAGGGAGAGGTTCCTGCCTGGTAAGTGTCTTCCTGTGTGAGTGATGGGCTTTATGGAGCTTGGAGGGGATGCGCGCCGGCTTGTTTGTTGCCGCCATGTCTGGATGGCGGGCTTGGGAGGAGCGAACAGGTGCAGGTGCCTGTTCGTGGTATGTCTCTATGGATGGGCAGCAGAGCTCCTCCTCAGGGACCAGGATGATGACTGGTCCCTGATTGTATGTATGCCGTCCTCATTGGGTGGTCCGAGGGGTCAGAGCTCAGGGAGCATGGGCCTAAATCCTCGGGGAGACATCCTCCTCGGTGCGAGGATGTTGGGTCATGGCGTGACCGCGATGACGCCTTCTAGTGGGGACCTTGGTGCGGAACCCCCGTTCGGTGGGGATGAAGTCCTCAGTGTCGACCTCATCTGACTCCCTAAGATAAGGGAGGTACGCATTGTCCCGTTCCGGGGATAGACTCCCAAAACGGTTGGAGACAGCAACAGGGGCTGTCTGGATCTGCCTTTGTGGCCCCTTATGGGCAAGCGACTGATGAATCTTGATAGATTGGAGGGCATGCATGGCTGCCTCCACCATTGGGAGAGTACCGTTCATGTGGTACTCTCAGATCAGCGTGTCCGAGACCTAGCGTTGATGACGCTGGGTGGGTGACGGGGTCCTCTATAGGTGAGGACGTCTGGTCATTGCGTTGTTGGAAGCGCTCGCTTGCGAGTTCCTTTGTGATACCCTCGGATTGAATGGTGTTCTATATAGTACCTGTAATTTTTTTTAGCAAATACAAGTAGAAAACCCGTGAAAGTAGCATCTCATGACCCCATGCATAATTAATGACCTTGCTTGGCCCTCGTGAGTAAAAGGGGGCACAGAGTGGAATTAGGTTAAATCTGTCATGCTTGGTTAAAGATTCACATCAGGTTCACCATTTTTGTTTTGGGTCAGTCTCAAAACGCCCAACGATTCCATATCCGATGACGCATGGACCTGCTTTCCAAAGGCCGGCGTTCGCCGGATGGTCTGACCAATGACACTTAAGAACTGACATTGGTTGAGAGGATGGGAAGTCGGGCTCATCGCACCCTTTTGGGGGGAATTATTTCCTGTTCCCAGTCTCTCTTATAGATTTAAGATGTAATCATATGTTCTCAAATCATTGGTTTACACCCAAGCATATCATCCACGGATTTCTCCTGGTTGGAAATGGTCAGCTGAACATAGGGGTTCAGAATCATTTATGCCCGAGGTTTACCATCCCTCGTTGGATTAATGACCCCGAGGAGTCCGAACTCATTAAGGCGGCACTAGGAGTGGCACAGTGAACCGATGTGAAGATAGTTGGATTGACCAGTTGTCGGGCTTGAACCTCATGGAGGCTTCTACGTACCCTTCCTAGAGGACATGGATCAAAGTCCACATAGTTCGAATGGGGAGCTTCGGAGAACCGACGTGAAGGTGGACCTGAGGGTCCATTGGTGATCGAGCTTGAACCTCATGGAGGCTTCCTACGTATCCATGTGGTAGGGAATCAAAGTCCTCATATTTCGCATTTCCTTGGGACTTTCACTATGAGGTAGCCTAGAATGATGGATTGGGGCTTACACTATGAGGAGGCCTAGGGCGATGGATTGGGGCTCACACTCTGAGGAGGCCCATAAGAGGATGTCATGGTTGATGCTTACTCTAATCCAACATGAGTCATGCTTGGTCTGAGAAACAAGAGGAAACAGGGACTGGAGGATCACATCGCGAAAGGTGCGTCCGTGAGAAGTGGAGTCGGGATTACGCATGAGTGCGGCCCATAAAGTCGGGGCTTACTCTAGGATGGACACCCAAGTGTGGCAAAGCGCAGCGGGAGAGGGAAATGGGCTGCTCTTGTGCCCATATCCTCTCTTTCAGTGCATGAGGGCTTCCTTCTGATGGGTATTTTACTATCCCCGAGAAACCCTTAATATGTTGAGGGGCAGAAAGGGGACTCCTGAGCTCAGACTCCACATTACCGTGGGAATGTGACCCAGGAATGCTTCGGGAATCTGGTCAAGGGTCAGGGAAACCCATTTTCCTCTACATACCATGGGTATGTGAACTCAAATGGAGTGCCGGTACGCCTGCGGGTTACACCACAATGATTCGGTGGCTTTGGTGGAGGCCTTGTCTCGGGGCCGGTGAAGAGGCCAATGAGGGAGTCATGGAGGATCGGGCCGGATTGGAAGGATTTTATCTGGCTCGGGGAATGGGAACTCTGAAGGTTTTGGCAGAGCACACAGGGGTATGGATGGTGGCGCCCTTCACGTTGGGAAGTGCTATGTGGCTGGAGAGGTCTTCCGCGAACCAGGGTGGTCCGCAGACCGACTGGCATCCCGGGAACCAAGGTTGTTCACGGCTCCGGGTTCGATCTGCGAACCAGGGTGGTCCGCGGAGGGTTCCATGCAGGCAACAGCGGCCAATGGCGGCGTCGGCCGGAGTCTCGTCGGTCGGGGCTTCACCGACGTAGGAGGGTGCTATGCGGTGCGGCAGATCAGAAAAGAGGCATAAACTCCCTGGTCCATGGGGAGTACATCCGCGGAGGGACCCTGGTTCGCGGTTTTATTTTCTTTGTTATTTTAATTTCATGGTTCACCAATTTATTATGCATTTTTGGGATCCTTATTAGTTCCTTCCCAGGTTCATACCTGCTCTGGTTCGTGAACTAGATCTTCTGAAATCCAAATCCTTCCTTCGAAATCCTTCCACCCGAATCTGATCGATCTCCTCTCTGTCCTCTTCCTCCCTCTCTGAATCCGAATTCTCTTTTCCTTACCCCCTTGGTCTCCTTTTATAGAGTGGGGAAATATATGTATCTGTTGTCACGCGACACCTTTTGCGGAGGCCCATGACCGAAAACCCAGTTTATGGATGACTTGGTCAATCCGCGACTGGCAGTGGGCATTGAGTGTTTCTCCCCCCATGAACCGAACGAGGGGAGTGCTTCACAGCGACGGAGGGTTCCACCTCCATTTCGTGAACGACAGCGGAGGCGGTTTGGGCCGGCTGACACGACTCACGGTTGGGGAGGTCCGTAATGGTGAACCGGGTTGGCGCCTGTCCCGCCTCACGACCGCGGAGGATCTCCGCCTCCATCTCACGAACGATGATGGTCCGTGGATGAGGGACACTTCGCAGAACCGGTCGTGCGTCGTTAACATTAGACCGGTCCACATACCAGTTCCTCCTTCGCCATCCTTGAGCCACATTTTCCCAATCCCTCTAAGGGGAAATTGGGTAGAATCTCCCTTGAGTTAAAGGGGATCATCATTCTTCTTTTCGGATTTTTAGGACCCTACAATCCCAAAAAACATAAAAATACCAAAAAAACATAAAAACCCATAAGAAACACGTAGAATCCTAAAAAAATTTAGAACCCCAGAAAACCTAAAAAAACCAAAAAAATTCTAAAAACCATAAAAACAAAAGACCCTAAAACCCAAAAACCCTTAAAAACAATAAATACCCCTAAAACATTAAAACCATTAAAACCCATAAAGACCACAAAATACCACTAAAAACTCTTTAAACACATTAAAACCTGAAAATCATTAAAAAATCCTAAAAAAATATGAAATCCATAAAAATCAGGAAACACAAAAAACAAAAAACACTAAAACCCTAAAAAATCATCAAAACATCAAAATCCCTTAAAACCCTAAAGACCATAAAAATACAAAAAATCCATAAATATCACTAAAAACAAAAAAAATCCTAAAAAAACTAAAAACCCCTTATAAAATATTAAAAACCTAAAAAACATAAAACCCTTAAAAACCAAGAAACACTAAAAACACTGAAAACAGCTAAAACCCTGAAAATCCTCAAAGTCGATAAAAACCCAAAAAAACCTACAAGAATGATAAAATCCCAAAAACAATTATTACTTTTAGTACGCTAAAAACACTAATAAAATAATTAAAACATAAAAACACATAAACCCCCTAAAAACATAAAAAATGCGAATAATCTTTAAAACCCCTATAAAGACCCTAAAATCCCTAAAAACCCTAAAAACATTAAAACCCCTAAATCCATAAATAATCATAAAAACCCATAAAATCCATAAAAATTATAAAAATTATGAAAACCATTTTATCCCCTAAATTTTTAAAAATCTATAAAAAACATAAACACCCTAAAAAAACCACAACCCAAAAAATCCATTAAAACCCTAAAACCCAAAAAAATCCTAAAAACTCTATCAATCATAAAAGCCGTAAAATAGACCTAAAAATACATAAATATGTAAAAACCACTAAAAACCATGAAAATCCCTATGAAAACCATAGAAACCTAAAAACATATAAAACCCCTAAAAAGAAGAAAATACTAAAAACCCTATTAACCCTAGAATCCATAAAATCATGAAAAAACACTAAAAATCCCAAGAAACCAATAAATATTCTATAAAATTCCTCAAAACGTAAAAAAACCATAAAACCCTAAAAACCCAAATAAAAACATAAAAACCCATTAAAACCCAAAAAACCTAAAAACTATAAAACCCTCAAAACCCTTAAATCACAATAAAAACCCTTTAACTCCCTAAAAAACTTAAAAACCTGTAAAAACATTAAAAAATTACAACCCATAAAATCCAGAATAATAAAAAATATTAAAAAAACATTAAACACATAAAAATTTAAAAACTAAAAAAATAATAAAACCCATAAAAAATAAAAAAACCAAAAAACAAAAAAAAAACCATAAATACCGTAAAAACACTAAAAAACTCAAAAGAACCTCAACATTCCAAATACTCAAAAAAACCATGAAATTCTAAAAAACCCTTACTAATATGTTAAAACATAAAAAACCCTAAAAACTCCAGAAAAAACATTACAAAACTAAAAAACATAATGATTGTAAAAACATTAAAATGATAAATACACTAAAAACCCAAAAACTACTAAAAATTATTTAATCCTTTTAATGTCTAAAAAATCCATAGAATCTAAAAAATTCCTTATAAACTTAAAAAGAACTATAACCATAAGAGACATTAAGAAAACATTTAAAAAATATAAATACTTAAAAATGATACAAAACCTATAAAATGATTAAAACATTAAAGTCCCAAAACGATACAGAAAAAAACCTAAAAACCCTAATACCCATTAAAACCCTAAAAATGTATTAAAACCTAAAACCCTAAAAAACAAAAAAAAAATTCTAAAACCATTTAATTATTTTTATAATGTTAAAAACTATAAATAACATTAAAACCATAAAAAACTATAAAACTATAAAATCCTAAAAAAACATAAAAACCCTAAAGAACATAAAAAACAATCAAAATCACTAAAATCCTAAAAACCCATAAAATCATAAAAAATATCAAAAATAAATAAAATGTAAATCCTTTAAAACCCAGAATGATCATAAGAAAACTGTAAAAACCTAAAAAAAAAAATAAAACACCTAAAACCTAAAAAATTCAAAAAACCATAAAAACCCTAAAATCCTAAAAAACATTAGAAACACTCAAAATCACTAAAACCCCTAAAAATCATAAAAATATAATAAGGACCCAAAATCAATAAGAAGGAAAAAAACCCTAAAATCTCTATAAATCCCTAATGAATCACTAAAAACCTAAAAACAATTATTAACCCTAAAATGATAAAAACCATTAAACATCCTAAAAGGCACTAAAAACATTAATACTCCTAAAACCCATGAAAACACACCAAACCATAAAAAACCCATAAAAACCCAAAAAAACCCACTAAAACACTAAAAAACTGTTAAACCCCCTAATGACGTTAAAAGTAAATATAAATCATTAATCACTATAAAACCCCCTATAAAACCCAAAAAAATATATAAAAAAACCTCAAAACCCCTAAAAATCCTCCAAATAGCTGAAACCCCAATAAACTATAAAAATCCTAAAAATCCATAAAAATAAAAAAACAAATAAAAAACCATAAAAAACCTTGAAACACCAAATGAAAACCATAAATACCTAAAATTACTTAAAACCACTAAAAACCAAAAAAAACTCAAAAAACTTAAAAATTCCTAAAAATCTATAAAACCTAAAAAACCCCACAAAATCACCAAAAACCATAAAAACAAAAATAATAAAAAATAATTAAAAAGATAAGAATTTAAAATTACAATTAAAACCATAAAAACCTAAAAAACTCTAAAAACCTGAAACAACCAAATAGCCATGAGAAGACCCTGAAACCCATAAAAACCCTAAAACCCCTAAAAGTACTACAAATCCCAAAAATCACATAAGAACCCTAAAAACCAATAAAACTATAAAACCCATTTATAACCATAAAAAACATAAAATTCAAAGAAGTTATAAAAACAATAAAAAATAAAGAAAACCCTAAAATCCAAAGAAAATTATAAAATCTCTAAAAAATCTAGAAGCCCTCAAAATCACTAAAAATCCAATAACAAAAAACCCTTAAAAGAGCTAAAAATCCCAAAAATGTAAAAAACCCAAAAATTCATGAATAACACTAGGAAAACCATGAAGAAATAAAAACTCTTAAAACCACTAAAAACCCTCAAAAATACAAATACCCTAAAAACCCCAAAAAACACAAAAAACTCAAAAAGCCCTTATAAACCCTAAAAATCCATAAAACCATAAAACTCCCAAAAACCCACTACAAATCCTTAATACGTAAAAAACCATAAAAAACCTAAGAAAAAAATTAAAAACCAAATAATCTTAAAACCCCTAAAAACATAAAAGACGCTACAAAACCTAAAAACCATAAAAACCATAAAAAACCCTAAAAACCATAGAAATCCTAAAAGAACTAAAAAAACTAAAAAACAACAAAACCGTTTAAAACCCTAAAAAACTAAAAACTCTAAAACCCCATTGAACCCCAAAAAACATTTAAAAACTCTAAAAATCTATAAAACCATAAAAGCACAAAGAAAACCTTAAAACCCCAAAAACCCGTAATAACCATAAAACCCCACAAATCCTTAGAAACCCATAAAAACCAAAAAATCCAAAAAAATATAAAAAATTTCTAATAACATACAAAACCCCTAAAAACGTAAAATCCCTAAGAAAACCTTAAAAACCTAAAAACACTAAAACTGTGTAAAATTATAAAAGATGATAAAAATTCTAAAACCCATAAAAACACTAAATACCTACAAAGACCATAAAATCCAAAATAATTCCTAAATACATTAAAAATCCTAAAAAATTAAAACCCTAAAAACCAAAAAACCCAAAAAATGCTTAAAATCCATAATAATTCTTAAAACATTAAAAATCCTTATAAAACTAAAAATACCTGAAAACCCCTAAAATCCACTAAAAACATGAAACTCTAAAAACCATAAAAAATAATGAAAACATATAAAATCAGAAAAAATACTCTAAAAACTCTAAAAGCCCTTTAAACCAGAAAACGAGTTGGAAAACTGAAAAATGCATTAAAACCCTAAAAATTCAAAAAGAACCTAAAACTCCAAAAAAACGCTAATGACTATAAAAACCCTAAAAATCCCTAAAACCCTTAAAACTATAAAAATCATAAAAATCCCTAAAAATCCCTAAAAATAGAAAAAACCCTAAAACCATGAAAACCCAATGAAAACTATAAAAAAATAATACACATAAAACCCCTAAAACCGAAAAAATCCTAAAAACCTAAAATCTCTAAATCCGTTAAAATCCATAAAAAACCAAAATAACATAATTTTTTTAATAAATATCATCAAAAACTGAAAAATAATAAAAATAGAAAATCCAAAAACCCTAAGAATACCTTAAAGACCTTGAAAACATTGAAACCCCTAAAAAATAATAGACCCTAAAATCCAAAAAACTGTAAAAACCATAAAGCCACCTAAACACCTTATGAAACCCATTGGATGGTGGCGCACTCTTTTGGTGCTCTCTCCCCCTCGACGCGACATCTAGGATTTCTGTGAGATTCCCATGGTGATGGCGGCACTAGATCTTTTTCCCTGCCCTCTTGGCCTTGTGGTGGGGGGGAGCTCGTGGCGATGGCAGGATGATGCAGAGTTCTTCTGTGCGACAGTTTCTCTTCAGCGGCTTTTTGTTTTCCAAGAGGTGGCGTGGATCGGTATTTCGGAACCCTTCACGGCCCTTCCCTCTCATGCTTACAGGGGAGATCTTGGTGAGAGTGGGCCTTAGATTCTCTCTCTGAAACAAAGGCGGCAGGTTCTCTTCAGTGACTTCCCCTTTTTCGAGAAGCAGGTCCTCCCGAGTTTCCAGCCTCTACGGGGGATTCACAGTATACTGAAGCATCAGTTCAACTTGGATCATTGGGAAATAGAGTTTCTTCCTCATTCCCGTTCTCAGAGGCTCGATCTCACGATGCAGAAGGTTTGTACGATAATCCGTTCTAATCGTCCTTCCTACTCGCGAAGCAGGTACATGTGCGTGTTCGAATTGGTCCCTGGACATGTTCTCTGAATCATTTTTTTTTATGAAATATTTGTTCGGATTCCTTGGAATATCAGGATATTCTGGTTATTGGTTGTGGTTGTGGTCATGAGTCACTGCGGGTACTAGTTATTGGAATTGATGAGATTTGTTAGGTGATTTATGGTGATGATGTGCATGCTTGTTTTGTCCAAGGGGTGCTGGGTGCTATGGTTTGGTTGGGTGCAGCAGATAGGTTCTATACATGGCTGCTGGTTCCCTTGTGTTCCTAGAGGTGATACTTCGTGCGAAATTTTTGAAGTAGACTGGATAGGAGGTGATCATTTTTGGAATCTAAGTTGCTGCCGTTGGAATCCAAATTTTGGGGGTAGTGTTGATGCACGGTGTTTGGATGATATGTTGGGTGACTTTTGGAATTGGATCATGAGGTGTACCATCTCACTGTTTTCAGTCCCCTTGACTCGTGCACCCGCCTCTTCTATTGCTGCACTTCCCACACACTTGACTCCATTTTGGTTTGGTATGATGGTGCATGTGGCGGTGTTGGGATGGTGTTGGTGGTTCAACTTGGTGTCAAGGGCGTGTCACGGAGCGATGACATTGTTTTGTGGTGTATATTTGATAAGATAAGACTGGAGTATATACTGATGGTTACCAAACATTGTATGGTGCTGAAATATGGTGTTGGTGAGGCATGCCTTACTATGGTGCTACTAATTCCGTGCTGATGATTGCTAATGGAATTGTTGATGGTGTTTATGGTGCTGCTAGATACTGGTTGCTGATTGGCTCGGAGATGATGATGGAGACAGTTTTGTTTTGATGTTTTGTTTATCTTTTTGTATTAGTTTTCTATTTTGGGTTTTTTGGTTTTGGGGTTTAAGGGTTTTTGGGTGTGGGTTGATTGACCCCACCCCTCCCTTGTCTATTGTGTCTTGTTTCCTGTGCCTTTTTATCTAATAAATTGGGGGGGGGGTTAGAAAGAGACTGACCTCCTCATCTTCCTTGCACTAAAAACCTTAAAACCCAAAAAAACCCATAAAAACACTAAAAGCACTAAAACTTTTAAAACACTATTTTTTTAAAATCTCTAGAAAACCATTAAATCCATAAAAAAAACCAAAAACCACTAAAAACCATATAAACCATTAAAACCATAGAACCTAGAAAATCCGTAAAAACCCTAAAAACCCATTAAAATCACAAAAATCCCTAAAAATCCATAAAAATGAAAAAACCCTTGAAAAAACCTATTCAAAACTTAAAAACCTAAAAACCTAAAAAATACTTAAAACCACAAAAAACAGAAAACGTGCTAAAACACCGAAAAACCCTAAACACCCCTCAAACACTAAAATCCCTCAAACTCTTTAAAATCTATAATAATCCTATGAATTTCCATGAAATCCCTAAAAAAGTAAAAAACCCTAAAAATCTTGAAAACCCCATCAAGAACCAAAAAAACATTAAAACCCCTAAAAACTACAAAGTCCAAAAACCTAAAATAACCTTAAAAGACCCTAAACTCCCTAATAACAATAAAACCCCTAAAAACCATTAAATCCATAAAAACATAAGACACAACTAAGAACTCTAAAAACCCTTTAAACCCATAAATAAGATTAAAAAAATATTAAAACATTAAAAACCCTAAAAACTCAAAAAAAAAACCTCAAAACCTTAAAAACTCATAAAAATCAAAGAAACGCTAAAAATCCTCAAATCCCTAAAAACCATAAAACCCCATAAAAATTCTGGAAATTACCAAATGATCCCTAAAAAAATAAAAACTTCTAAATACCAGGAAATCCCCTTAGAAAATATTAAAAACCAATAAACACATAAAACAAATATAAACCTAAAAATGACAAAAACAAAAAAAACCCCAAAAAACATCAAAATTATCAAAATGCATGAAAACCCATACAAATACAAGAATCTATAAAACTCCCTAAATGCATAAAAAAATTAAAACCCTGAAGTACACTAAAAACCTTGAAAACCTCTATGAAAAAAAATCTAATGACAGTTAAAACCCCTAAAACCTAAAAATTCTTAAACCCCTACAAACACTAGAATGAGAATAAAACCCATAAACCATCCTAAACCCTACAAGGCCCCTAAAATCTATAAAACCCCCCAAAAGACCCTCAAAATCTTAAAAACACACTAAAAACTCTAAAAACACTTTAAAACCCTAAAAACTATAAAAACTAAAAAAACCTTAAAATCCATAAAAACTCAAAAAACATAAAAATCGAAAAATACCATAAACCCCTAAAAAACCTAAAAACCCTAAAAAAGCTCAAAATCATTAAAAAATATAAAATCCAATTAAATATTTAAAATCCATAAAAGTCAACAAAAATATAAAAACCCTTGAAACCCACCATAAAACCAAAAAACCGAAATATAATTTATACCAATAAAAACAAAAAAAAATTGAAAACCCCCAAAAATATAAAAACCTTTGAAACCATAAAAACCTTCAAATCCCATAAGATATTAAAACCCCTTAAAAATCCTCAAAATGTTTTAAAACTACCTAAAAACCTAAAAACCCAAAAAACTATAAAAACACTAAGAAAACCTAATAGCCTAGAAACAGTTAAAAAACCTAGAAATGAAAACCCTCTAAAAACCCTAAAAACCCCTTTAAATGACCCGAAAACCCAATAAAACAAAAAAAACAGTAAAACCCAAAAAAACCCTAAAACCAGTAAAAACAATAAAACCAATTTAAACCCCTAAAAATGATAAAAAAAACTACAAATATCATTAAAACCCTAAAAAACTAAAAAAATACCTATGAAACCTCAAAAAATAAATAAGGACCATAAAACCCTAAAACCATAAAAACCATCCAATTCAATGAGAACCATAAAAATCATAAAAATTCATAAAAATGAATAAAAACACAAAACCACTAAAAAACTGAAAACCCTCAAAATCCCTAAGAAAAGCATAAAACTCTAAAAACACATAAAACCCAAAACCGCTACAAATACCCTAAAAACCCTAAAACCCCCCTAAAAACATAAAAACCCAGGAAATCCTTAAAAACCCTAAAGACCCATAAAATACATAAAAACAATTAAAAACACTAAAAAACCTTTAAACCCCTAAAATCATTAAAAAAACAAAAAATCATTAAAACTATAAAAACAAAAAAAACAAAAAAAATAAAAAAACAATAAGAACCTTAAAATCCTCAAAAACCAAAAGAATAATAAAAACCATAAAAATAACATAAAATCTATAAAAATACTTAAAACATAAAAAAATAAAAAAACAATGAAAACCCATAAAAAACCTTAAAAAATAAAAATAGTTAAGTCCTCTAAAAATCCTATAAAACTATATAACATTAATAAACCCTAAATATAGCATAAAAACCCTAAAAACCATAAGACACATAAAAACACCTTAAATCATTAAAAACAAAAAAAAACCCTAAAACCAAAAAAAATATTTAAAATAATCTGTAAGAATCTGAATTTTTTTTTAAAAAACTCGAAATACCATAAAACCACTAAAACATAAAAAAAAATAAAAACATAATATTCCTAAAAATACAAAAACCCTCAAAATCCCTAAAACCAATATAAATATAAAATCTAAAATAGCCCAAAAAATCCAAAAAACCCCTAAAAAACCTAAAAAATCTTATGAAAACAATAAAAAACAATTAAAATGCCTTAAAACATAAAAAATGATAAAAACCCAAAACCCCTTAAAACCATAAAAACCATAAAAACCCTCAAAGTTAATAAAACCCTAAAACCCATACAAATCATAAAAATACCAAAAAACATACAAAACCCTAAAATCCCTAATAAAACATTATAAAACTTTAAAAACATAAAACCCTAAAAACCTAAACAATCTAAAAAACATAAAACCCCCTAAAATACACTAAAAATCCAAAAACTCATAAAATCCATAGAAACATTAAAAATCCCAAAAACCCAAAAAACCTGGAACCATTAAGAACTCTAAATAGCCTTTTAACCCATAAAAACGTTTGAAAGCTATAAAAACCCTAAAAATCAAATAAAAATTCAAAATAGAACAAAAAACATAAAACCACTAAAAAATCTAAAAGCCCTAAAAATCCCTTAAAACCCTAAAACCCATAAAAATCCGAAAAATTCCCTAATGATCCCTAAAATCATAAAAAAAATATAAAACGCGAAATCAAGACTAAGAAATCCATCAAAACAAAAAAACCTTTTAACCCCTAAAAAACATAAAAACACAAAAAACCCTAAAAACTGTAAATCCCATAAAAACTACAAAACCCTCAAAATCCCAAAACACCCTAAAAATCCGAAAAATCTCTAAAAATCATTAAAAATGTAAAAAACCTAAAAACCCTGAAACCCCAAATAAAACATTAAAACCTAAAAACACTTAAAATCCCTAAATAATATAAAAACGTAAAAACGCTACAAAACTTAAAAAACACAAAAAACTATTAAATCCATTAAAACCCTTGAAAACACTAAAAACCCTAAATATCAGTAAATAGTATAAAACTCATTAAAAAATAAAAACATTTTTAAACTCTATAACCTTTTAAAACAAAAAAAATCAACCCAAAAAATCATTAAATTCCTTAAATTCCATAAAAGCCCTTAAAATCACTAAAAAACCAAAATCCCTAAAATCATAAAGAAGACCTACAAATACCTAAAAATAAAAAAGCCATATAACCCCTAAAAATCCCAACAAAAACCTTTTAAAATTAAAAACTCTTAAAAACCATAAAAACACTAAAAACAGTAAAACATTAAAAAACACCCCAATAACCCAAAAAACCCAAAAAACCCAAAAAACCCTAAAAATTATAAAACCCCTAAAAACATTAAAATACCCTAGAAACCCATAAAAAGACAAAAAACCAAAAATTCTAAAAAATTCTAAAAAAATTTAAATCCCTAAAAATATTACAAACTCAAAAAAATTATAAAACCAAAAAAATAAATAAACCCTAAAACACAAAAAAAACCATAAAACCCTAAAAACCATGGAAACCCCAAATAAATCTAAAAACGATCAAAATCTATAAAACACCTAAAATTCCATTAAAATCCTAAAAATTCACTAAAAATCCTCAAAGAAGTAAAAACCCTTAAAACCACTAAAAACCCCTATGAAAACATTAAAAACCTAAAAACACTTAAAACCACTAAAAACCTAAAAATACTAAATACCATAAAAACCCAAAAAATCTAAAAAAACCCTAATAAACCAAAAAATCTTTAAAACCATAAAAAAGAGAAAAAATTATAAATATAGCCTAAAATACCTATTAATGTAAACATCACTGAATAGTCCCAAGAAACCCTTAAAACATTAAATCATTCAAATACCTAAAAAATATAAAATCATCAAAATAAAAATAACTAAAAAAACTAAAAGGCCAAAAAATCCATTAAAAAATTCTAAAAAAATTACACCCCTAAAACCATAAAAACCATAAAACCCAAAAAACCCAAAAAACTTCTAAAAACTATAAAAACATTTTAAACCCAAAATTTTTAAAAACCGTAAAAACCCTAAAACACACCAAAAACCCTAACGAATATATAAAATCATAAAACAATAAAAACCCTAAAAACACTAAAAATACATAAAAATAAAAAAAGTCATAAAAATCCCAAAATACACTAAAAATCTCTAATAACATAAAAACAATAAAAAACCAGAAAAAACATACAATACCATAAAAATATAAAACTACTTAAAAACCAGAAAATTGAAAAAAACCCTAAAAACTAAAACATCATGAACTACCCTGAAAACCATAAAAACCCTAAGAACAATAAAAAAACCCTGAAAAGACACTATAATAACCTTAAAAGCCTAAAAACACTAAAAATCCCTAAAATCCCCCAAAACAATAAAACCCTTAAAAAACTAAAAACCCAACAAAATCCCACAAACAACTATATATCATAAAGGTACTAAAAATAACTAGAAACATAAAACCCCTAAAAATCTTTAAAACCCATAAAAACATTAAAATCTTACAACACCAATAAAACCTTAAAAACAAAAAAAACTCTAAAACACAATTAACCCCTAAAAACCATAGAACACACAAACACCTTTAAAATTTTAAAACATATAAAAAGCATAATCACCCACTAAATACACTAAAAGGGAATTACACCCCAAAAATGTTAAAAAACTATAAATAATTAAAATCCCTAATATCTAAAATAAAAATAAAAAAATCCCAAAAACCATAAAAAACCAAATCCCCCTAAAAACTAAAAAACCCTCAAAATCCCAAAAAATCCAAAAAAACCCCTAAAAATCCAAAAAATTCCCTAAATTAAAAAAAGTGTAAAAAATACCTAGAAACCATAAAAACACTATGACAATTTAAAAAACCTAAGAAAACATAGAACCCATCAAAGTTAAAAATGTTAAAAACCATAATAAAACTAAAAACCTAAAACAGCCCCAAAACCCCTCAAAATCCCTAAACTACATAACACCCATAAAAATCCAAAATATTAACTAAAAATCCATAAAACATTAAAACCCCTAAAACCCATGAAAACCTTTAGAAATCTATAAAAACATAAAAACAAACAAACCCCCTAAAAACATAAAAACACTTAAAACCCTCGAAAGACCCTAAAATCCCCTAAAACCATATAAAGATGTAAAATACTTAAAAATCATAAAAACCCATGAAAACCCTAAAATCCATATAAAATTTATAAAAAAAGCATTTAAACACATAATTTTTCTATAAACACAAAAAACCCCTAAATACTTAAAAATCCTAAAGACCCTAAAAACCCAAAAAAACATTAGAACCCTAAAAAATAAATAAAACCTAAAACCCCTCAAATTCCCAGAAACCCTAAAACCCAAAAAATCAAAGAAATCCTTAAAAATCAATAAAAAATTTAAAAGCCCATAAAATCCTTAAGAAAACATCAAAACCCTGAAAACACATAAAAAACCAAAAACCAAAAAATGTAATAAACTCAAAAATCCCAAAAAACTCTAAGAACCCTAAAAACTCTAAAAACCCTAAATACCTTCATTATCCATCAAAATAACTAAAAATAATAAATATCTAATAAGGCCTTAAAATTTTAAAAAAATGTTAACTCCCCCCCCCAAAACATGGGAAACCGTTGGAAAACCATAAAAACAAAAGAACACCTAAAACCTCTGAAAATCATAAATATTGCAAAAGCCCCTAAAAGACTCTAAAATGCATAAAAACCTGTAAACACCATAAAAACCCTAAAAAAATTAAAACTCGTTAAATAATATTAAATCCTAAATATCATTAAAAACACTAAAACCATTTAACCCCCCCCCCCCAAAGTTAAAGAACCCTAAAACCTTTAAACCCATAAAAATAATAAAAATACAAAAAAATATCCCTTTAATCCTCTAAAAACTATAAAAAAACTAAAACCCCTAAAAAACTCATAAAACCTCTAAAAACACAAAAAACCATAAAAATCCCAAAAAAACCCTAAAAAGAAAAAAAATCCATAAAAAACCCTAAAACCCCTAAAAATACCTATAAATCTCTAAAAACATAATGAATTATAAAAACCCTAAACAATTTATAAAAACCATAAGAACAAAAAAACAATAACTATAACACTTTAAAAATAGAAAAAACAGCCTAAAATCATATAACTCAAAAAAATCAAAAAACACTAAAACACTCAAATGCCCGAAAAATTCAAAAACCAATAAAAAATCCAAAAATTCCCAAAAAGTTCATAAAATGTGAAAAACACTTAAAACCCTAAAAACACATAAGATAACCTTAAAATCCTAAAAACAATTAAAACCCCTAAAAACTGTAAACCATAAAAACCCTAAAAATCCCTAAAAGACCCTAAAACCCTAAAACCCACAAACACCCATAAAACACCAAAGAACATTAAAAAATTTGAAATTCATAAAACTATAAAAAACCACTACAAACTCGAAATTCCATTTAAACAGATAATTTAAAAAAAATCAAAAAAACCTTAAAAACCCAAAAAACTAAAAAAAGATCCTAAAAACACAAAAACCCAGCAAAAATATAAAAATCCTAAAAATACCTACAATTCAATATAAACCTAAAAAAACCCCTAAAACCCCTAAAAACCCCTAAAAAAACCTAAAAATCCTAAAAAACATTAAACCCCTAAAAACCCTAAAATAAATGAACCCTTAAAAACTATAAAACCTGTAGAAACCTTAAAACCCTAAAAAGAATAAAAACCACAAAAATACTAAAAAAAATAAAAATATTTAAACCCATCATCATGTTAGAAAACCTAAAAAACATTAAAAATATGGAGAGAACAAAAAAACCCAAAAAATCAAAAAAAAAACATAAAAACCATTAAATGCCCAAAACCCCTCAAAATCATTTAAAACACTAAAAATTCCAAAAAACGTATAAAAATACCTAAATATCTATAATATTATCAAAGCAATAAAACCTATAAAATCCCTTATAAAAACAAAAAACCCTAAAAATACATAAAACCCCTAAAAACTGAAAAAAAAACTAATAACCCGAGAAAAACATAAAACCCCCAAAACCCCTCAAAATATTTAAAATCCTTAAAAACAAAAAAATTGTAAAAAATACCTAAAAATCAAAAGACATAAAAACAATAAAAACCTTAAAAACAATGAATAAAATATTAAAAACATAAAAACACTTATAACCACTAAAATCTTAAAAAATTATAAAAACCCAAAACACTAAAAGACCTGTAAATTCTTAAAATCCCTAAAACCCATAAAACAATAAACATATAAAAACCCAAAAACATCTATATATCATAAAAACCACTAAAAACATTAAAAAATCTAAAAACCTTTAAAATGAAAAAAAACACACAAAAAAATACTAAAAAACTAAAGAAACCATAAGAGCCTAATAACCTTAAAAATCACAAAAAACACTAAAAACCCTCAAAATAAATTAAAACAATAAAAACCTATAAAAATACAATGAAACCCTAAAAATATATAAAACATAAAAAACTATTAAATAATATTAGGAAAACCATATAAACATAAAAACACATAACTCGCCTAAAACCCATAAAAAGCTATAAACCCTTAAAAAATTGATAAACACCCTCCAAATATTTAAAATCCCAAAATCCTATAAAAATCATAAAAATGCCCAAATAATACATAAAAAATCCCTAGAACCCTGAAAATCCAGAACCCCTAAATATTTTAAAAACACCAAACCCAAAAATATCCTAAAACCCAAAGGACCATAAAAACAAAAAAAATCCCTTAAAACATTAAAAATCCTAAAAACTCATAAAACCCCCAAAACCACCCAAAAAATAGAAAAACCCTTTAAACTCTGAAAAAATATTAAAAAATACAAAACCATAATACCCATAAAAACTGTAAAAATACCTAAAGCCCCTAAAAACTAAAAATGAATCATAGAAACCCTTGAAATCCATAAATACATAAAAAACCTAAGAACCCAGAAAACCCCTATAAAAACATTAAAAATAAAAAAACACTTAATCCCTACCAACAAAAATAATCAAAAAACCCTAAAAATCCATAAAAAATCCCAAAAACCCCAAAAAACCAAAAAACCATATAAACCCATAAAACCCATAAAACCCTAAAAAGAAAAAACCACTAAATAAATAAAAATCCTTCAAACCCCTAAAAATTTAAAAAACCCTAAAAACCCTCAAAACTCCTAAAAACATAAAAAAACCCCCAAAACCATAGATATCCTAGAACCCTAAAAAAGCCAAAACCCCCTGAAAATATCTAAAAACCTTAAATACCATTAAAATCTTATAAATCCCAAAACATATCTAAAAATATAAACAACCCTACAACACTAAGAATACAAAAAATAATCTAAATACACAATAAACCATTTAATATGTGAAAAAATGCTTAAAACATTAACACCAAAAAAACACAAAATACCCAAAAAAACATAAAACCTCTAAGAAGCTATAAAACCCCACCAAATCACGAAAAAAACTAAATAAAAAATCCACAAAAATTAACAAAAACATAAAGAATGATAAAAACCCAAAAAAAATCTTAAGAAAAAATTAAAAACATAAAAATACTTAAAACCCCTAATAACCAATCAATCGAAAAATCCACTAAAAACCCAAAAAAAAAATGTCCTAAAATTTACTAAAAACATAAAAAATCCAAAAAACACAAAAAAAATCTAAAAAACTGTAAAACTGAAAATAAACACAACCCCCCCAGAAAAATCCTATGAAAACCTTAAAAACTGAAAAAACACTTGAAACCCCTAAAAAACAAAAAACCCCTAAAAGCAGCATAAAAGACCCAAAAACCCCAGAAACCATAAAAAGCCCCAATAATCATAAAAAACCAAAAAAATATACTTAAATCTATAATAACCCATTAAACCCTAAATATGTTATAAAACTCAAAAAAACAATAAAACGCTAAAAACTCAAAAAAACCCAAAAGATCATAAAACCCGAAAAACATTAAAAATCCCTAAAACCCTAGAAACATTAAAAATCATAAAAATATTTTAAAATCCCAAAAAAATATAATCTTTAAATCCTTCAATACCCTAAACACCTTCAAAACCAGTAAAATATTAAAAATATTTATAACTATAAAAAACTCGCTATAAACCCTAAAACCTGTATACATCCCTAAAGCTCAAAAACATGAAAATCCAAAAAAAGCAACAAATCCTAAAAATGAAAAAAACCTAAAACCCTTGAAATTCCATAAGAAAATATTTAAATCATAAAAAAAACAAAAACCCCTAAAAACCTAAAAAACTCTTAAACACACAAAACCCCCTAAACCCCTAAAACCCCGTTAAAATGATAAAAACCCCTAAAAACATAAAAAACCTAAAAGAACAAATAATAAACAAAAAACACTATAACCTCTAAAAACCCTTTAAACCACTAAAATGGTTACAAAACCTTAAAACACTATAAAAAACCTAAAATTTCACAAAAACTATAAAAACCAATAAATAATAAAAACCCTAAAAAACCAAAACCCCTCAAAATCTCTAAGAACCCTAAAATCCATAAAAAATCTTTAAAAATCCCTAAAACAAAAAATAACACTAAATACCGATAAACCCCTAAGAAAACCTTAAAAACCTAAAAATACTTAACAACCATTGAAAACCTAAAAATTATAAAAGCCTAAAAACCCCGTAGCCAGTAAAAACACCAAAAAATAATAATCCCAAATAAATCACTTAAAACAAAAAACCCCTAAAAAACCAATAAACCCAAAGAAAATGATAAAACCCAATAAAAAACTTGAAAAATCTAAAAATCCAAAAATTCCTAAAAAATCTAGAAATTCAAAAACGCCTAAAACCCATAAAAACCCTAAAACCATAAAAACTATAAAAATCCAAAAAATACAAAAAAAATCCAGAAAAAGCTAAAACCTCCAAAATACCTTAAAATACCTAAAAAACCTAAAAACCTAAAAACACTTAAAAACCCTAAAAACCTAAAAATCCTAAAAACCCTACAAGATCCTAAATACCATAAAACCCCCTAAAACCCATAAATCCTAATAAACTATTTTAAACCCTAAAGACACATAAATCCATTAAACATCCCTAAAACTTTACAAATCCTTTAATCCATGAAAACATTTAAAAAATATTAAATACCCATAAAAACATTAAAAATCTCAAAATAATTTAAACCCCCCCAAAACCCCCAAAACACAAAAAATCTAAAAATCACTAAAACACATAAACCATAAAAACCATAAAAACCATAAAACTCCCAAATATTGTAAGAGCCCATAAAACCATGAAATACCCAAAGAATACCTTAAAAGCCTAAAAACACTTAAAACCCAAAAAACAAAAAAACAAAAAAACCTAAAATCCCTAAAAATCCATAAAAATCCATAAAAAAGAAATAAATAACTGAAAATTAAAAAACACAAAAAAACTTGAAAAAACCTATTAAAATATAAAAAACCAAAAAACACATAAAACCTCAAAAAATATATAAAACACCAAAACACAACAAACCCAAAAAAAATGTAAAAATCCCAAAAAATAGTAAATATCCTAAAACTGATAAAAAACCGTCTAAAAACTCTAAAATAAATTTAAAGTGCTAAAAATAGTAGATAATTTGAAAAAAATATGGAAACCCTAAAAAACTCAAAAAACACCCTAAAGCCACATATAGATCCAAAAAACCCAATATTACTCTAAAAGACCAAAAAAATTAAAAATACTAAAAACCTTAAAATTAAATCAAATTTAAAATAAAATGAAAACCCATAAAGACGATTTATAAAACCCAAAACCCTAAAAACACTAAACCTTTAAAAATCCTAAACCGATAAAAACACTAAAATGCTCAAAATCCCTAGAATCCCTAAAATCCAAAAATATCTGAAAATGTCCTTAAAATCCATAAATATGTAAAAAAACAAAAAAAAACTACGGAAAATATTAAAAACCAAAATACAGTTAGAAACCCTAAAAATATAAAAATTCTAAAACCCTGAAAGGCCCCTAAAAACAAAAAAACCCATAACAATCACTAAAGCCCATAAAAACCATAAAAACCCATCAAAAACCATAAAAAACCTAAAAATAACTAGAAACCCATTAAACCCATAAAAACATAAAAAAACATTAAAAACATTAATCATTATTAAACTAAAAAAGACCTTGAAGCCCCAAAATACCAAAATAAACTATACAAACCCTAAATAATACTAAAACAGCTAAAAATCCCTAAAAACATAATAAAACATTAAAATCCCAAAAAACATTAGAAAACCCTAAAAACCTAAAGACGGCTAAAAAACCATGAAAACCCTAAAAATACTAAAACCATAAAAACCATAAAAACCATAAATCCCACCAAATCTCTAAAAACCCTAAAAAACAAAAAATATAAAAAAACAAAAAATCCATAAAATGTAATAAAACATAAAAATCAAGGAAACCACTAAAAAATCATAAAAAATAACAACTCATAAAACCCAAAAGAAAATTTAAAAACACTAAAAGGACCTAAAACCCTAATAACTACTAAAAACCATAAAACCCCCTTAAAGTTCCTGAAAACCCTTGAAATCCCATAAAAACTATAAACAACTAATAAATATAAAAAACATAAATCCTTAAAAATGTTAAAAACACTAAAAACCTTAAAAACACAAAAAATGAATAAAACCGTAAACACCCTAAAACACTCAAAATCCCTAGAAACACTACAAAACATAATAATCCTAGAAATCCCTAAAAATCACTAAAAACGAAAAAACGCATAAAACCTTAAAAAACATGAAAACTTTGAAAAATCCTAACAAAAAAGTAAAAACCTAATGCCACTTAAAATCCTAAAACAGATAAAATCCCTAAAAACACCAAAAACACAAACAACCTTAAACACCATAATTCCCCAAAAAGATATAAAACCACCTAAAACCCTATTAAAACCCTAAACACCACAAAAAACCTCAAAAACCCCATTAAAACCCTAAAAATGGTAAAAACACTAAAGATGATCAAAACTCATAAATACTTGAAAAAATCATAAAAATGAAAAAATAAAATAAAAAATCCCTAAAAACACTATAAACCCCTAAAAACCCTCAAAATCCATCAAAACCTAATAAACAAAACTAATACCCCAAAATATACCTAAAAATATAAAGAACAATAATAACCCTAATCAAACCATAATAAATAAAAACACATAAAACCCCTCAAAAACAAAAAATCCACCAAAATATCTAGAAAACATAAAACCCTCAAAATCACTAAAACACCTAAAAATTTTAAATAATAAAAAATCCTTAAAAATATTAAATGGGAAACCCTAACACACCTTTGAAAACCATAATAATGTAAAAAATCCAAAAAAATATAAAAAATTTCTAAGAACATACAAAACCCCTAAAAACTTAAAATCTCTAAGAAAACCTTAAAAACCTAAAAACACTAAAACCGTGTAAAATTCTAAAAGATGATAAAAATTCTAAAACCCATAAAAACACTAAATACCTACAAAGACCATAAAATCCAAAATAATTCCTAAATACATTAAAAATCCTAAAAAATTAAAACCCTAAAAACCAAAAAACCCAAAAAATGCTTAAAATCCATAATAATTCTTAAAACATTAAAAATCCTTATAAAACTAAAAATACCTGAAATCCCATAAAATCCACTAAAAACATGAAACTCTAAAAACCATAAAAAATAATGAAAACATATAAAATAAGAAAAAATAATCTAAAAACTCTAAAAGCCCTTTAAACCAGAAAACGGGTTGGAAAACTGAAAAAATGCATTAAAACCCTAAAAACTCAAAAAGAACCTAAAACTCCAAAAAACGCTAATGACTATAAAAACCCTAAAAATCCCTAAAACCCTTAAAACTATAAAAATCATAAAAATCCCTAAAAATCCCTAAAAATAGAAAAAACCCTAAAACCATGAAAACCCAATGAAAACTATAAAAAAATAATACACATAAAACCCCTAAAACCGAAAAAATCCTAAAAACCTAAAATCTCTAAATCCGTTAAAATCCATAAAAAACCAAAATAACATAAATTTTTTAATAAATATCATCAAAAACTGAAAAATAATAAAAATAGAAAAACCAAAAACCCTAAGAATACCTTAAAGAACTTGAAAACATTGAAACCCCTAAAAAAATAATAGACCCTAAAATCCAAAAAACTGTAAAAACCATAAAGCCACCTAAACACCATATGAAACCCATAGGATGGTGGCGCACTCTTCTGGTGCTCTCTCCCCCTCGACGCGACATCTAGGATTTCTGTATGATTCCCATGGTGATGGCGGCACTAGATCTTTTTCCCTGCCCTCTTGGCCTTGTGGTGGGGGGGAGCTCGTGGCGATGGCAGGATGATGCAGAGTTCTTCAGTGCGACTGTTGCTCTTCAGCGGCTTTGTGTTTTCCAAGAGGTGGCGTGGATCGGTATTTCGGAACCCTTCACGGCCCTTCCCTCTCATGCTTACAGGGGAGATCTTGGTGAGAGTGGGCCTCAAGTTCTCTCTCTGAAACAAAGGTGGCAGGTTCTCTTCAGTGACTTCCACTTTTTCGAGCAGCAGGTCCTCCCGAGTTTCCAGCCTCTATGGGGGATTCACAGTATACTGAAGCATCTGTTCAACTTGGATCATTGGGCAATAGAGTTTCTTCCTCATTCCCGTTCTCAGAGGCTCGATCTCACGATGCAGAAGGTTTGTACGATAATCTGTTCTAATCGTCCTTCCTACTCGCGAAGCAGGTACATGTGCGTGTTCGAATTGGTCCCTCGACATGTTCTCTGAATCATTTTTTTTGATGCAATATTTGGTCGGATTCCTTGGCATATCAGGATATTCTGGTTATTGGTTGTGGTTGTGGTCATGAGTCACTGCGGGTACTGGTTATTGGAATTGCTGAGATTTGTTAGATGATTTATGGTGATGATGTGCATGCTTGTTTTGTCCAAGGGGTGCTGGGTGATATGGTTTGGTTGGGTGCAGCAGATAGGTTCTATGTATGGCTGCTGGTTCCCTTGTGTTCCTGGAGGTGATACTTCGTGCGAAATTTTTGAAGTAGACTGGATAGGAGGTGATCGTTTTTGGAATCTAAGTTGCTGCTGTTGGAATCCAAATTTTGGGGGTAGTGTTGATGCACGGTGTTTGGATGATATGTTGGGTGACTGTTGGAATTGGATCATGAGGTGTACCATCTCACTGTTTTCAGTCCCCTTGACTCGTGCACCCGCCTCTTCTATTGCTGCTCTTCCCACACACTTGACTCCATTTTGGTTTGGTATGATGGTGCATGTGGCGGTGTTGGGATGTTGTTGGTGGTTCATCTTGGTGTCAAGGGCGTGTCACGGAGCGACGAAATTGTTTTGTGGTGTATATTTTATAAGATAAGACTGGAGTATATGCTGATGGTTACCAAACATTGTATGGTTCTGAAATATGGTGTTGGTGAGGCATGCCTTACTGTGGTGCTACTAATTCCGTGCTGATGATTGCTAATGGAATTGTTGATGGTGTTTATGGTGCTAGTAGATACTGGTTGCTGATTGGCTCGGAGATGATGATGGAGACAGTTTTGTTTTGATGTTTTGTTTATCTTTTTGTATTAGTTTTCTATTTTGGGTTTTTTGGTTTTGGGGTTTAAGGGTTTTTGGGTGTGGGTTGATTGACCTCGCCCCTCCCTTGTCTATTGTGTCTTGTTTCCTGTGCCTTTTTATCTAATAAATTGGGGGGGGGGGTTAGAAATAGACTGACCTCCTCATCTTCCTTGCACTAAAAACCTTAAAACCCAAAAAAACCCATAAAAACACTAAAAGCACTAAAACTTTTAAAACACTATTTTTTTAAAATCTCTAGAAAACCATTAAATCCATAAAAAATAAAAAAAACCAAAAACCACTAAAAACCATATAAACCATTAAAACCATAGAACCTAGAAAATCCCTAAAAACCCTAAAAACCCATTAAAATCATAAAAATCCCTAAAAATCCATAAAAATGAAAAAACCCTTGAATAAACCTATTCAAAACTTAAAAACCTAAAAACCTAAAAAATACTTAAAACCACAAAAAAACAGAAAACGTGCTAAAACACCGAAAAACACTAAACACCCCTCAAACACTAAAATCCCTCAAACTCTTTAAAATCTATAATAATCCTATGAATTTCCATGAAATCCCTAAAAAAGTAAAAAACCCTAAAAATCTTGAAAACCCCTTCAAGAACCAAAAAACCATTAAAACCCCTAAAAACTACAAAGTCCAAAAACCTAAAATAACCTTAAAAGACCCTAAACTCCCTAATAACAATAAAACCCCTAAAAACCATTAAATCCATAAAAACATAAGAAACAACTAAGAACTCTAAAAACCCTTTAAACCCATAAATAAGATTACAAAAATATTAAAACATTAAAAACCCTAAAAACTCAAAAAAAAAAACCTCAAAACCTTAAAAACTCATAAAAATCAAAGAAACGCTAAAAATCCTCAAATCCCTAAAAACCATAAAACCCCATAAAAATTCTGTAAATTACCAAATGATCCCTAAAAAAATAAAAACTTCTAAATACCAGGAAATCCCCTTAGAAAATATTAAAAACCAATAAACACATAAAACAAATATAATCCTAAAAATGACAAAAACAAAAAAAAAAACCCAAAAAACATCAAAATTATCAAAATGCATGAAAACCCATACAAATACAAGAATCTATAAAACTCCCTAAATGCATAAAAAAATTAAAACCCTGAAGTACACTAAAAACCTTGAAAACCTCTATGAAAAAAAACCTAATGACAGTTAAAACCCCTAAAACCTAAAAATTCTTAAACCCCTACAAACACTAGAATGAGAATAAAACCCATAAACCCTCCTAAACCCTACAAGGCCCCTAAAATCTATAAAACCCCCCAAAAGACCCTCAAAATCTTAAAAAAACACTAAAAACTCTAAAAACACTTTAAAACCCTAAAAACTATAAAAACTAATAAAACCTTAAAATCCATAAAAACTCAAAAAACATAAAAATCGAAAAATACCATAAACCCCTAAAAAACCTAAAAACCCTAAAAAAGCTCAAAATCATTAAAAAATATAAAATCCAATTAAATATTTAAAATCCATAAAAGTCAACAAAAATATAAAAACCCTTGAAACCCACCATAAAACCAAAAAACCGAAATATAATTTAAACCAATAAAAACAAAAAAAAATTGAAAACCCCCAAAAATATAAAAACCTTTGAAACCATAAAAACCATCAAATCCCATAAGATGTTAAAACCCCTTAAAAATTCTCAAAATGTTTTAAAACTACCTAAAAACCTAAAAACCCAAAAAACTATAAAAACACTAAGAAAACCTAATAGCCTAGAAACAGTTAAAAAACCTAGAAATGAAAACCCTCTAAAAACCCTAAAAACCCCTTTAAATGACCCGAAAACCCAATAAAACAAAAAAAAACAGTAAAACCCAAAAAAAACCCTAAAACCAGTAAAAACAATAAAACCAATTTAAACCCCTAAAAATGATAAAAAAACTACAAAAATCATTAAAACCCTAAAAAACTAAAAAAATACCTATGAAACCTCAAAAAATAAATAAGGACCATAAAACCCTAAAACCATAAAAACCATCCAATTCAATGAGAACCATAAAAATCATAAAAATTAATTAAAATGAATAAAAACATAAAACCACTAAAAACCTGAAAACCGTCAAAATCCCTAAGAAAAGCATAAAACTCTAAAAACACATAAAACCCAAAACCGCTAAAAATACCCTAAAAACTCTAAAACCCCCCTAAAAACATAAAAACCCAGGAAATCCATAAAAACCCTAAAGACCCATAAAATACATAAAAACAATTAAAAACACAAAAAAACCTTTAAACCCCTAAAAGCATTAAAAAAACAAAAAATCATTAAAACTATAAAAACAAAAAAAACCAAAAAAATAAAAAAACAACAAGAACCTTAAAATCCTCAAAAACCAAAAGAATAATAAAAACCATAAAAATAACATAAAATCTATAAAAATACTTAAAACATAAAAAATCAAAAAACAATGAAAACCCATAAAAAACCTTAAAAAATAAAAATAGTTAAGTCCTCTAAAAATCCTATAAAACTATATAACATTAATAAACCCTAAATATAGCATAAAAACCCTAAAAACCATAAGACACATAAAAACACCTTAAATCATTAAAAACAAAAAAAAACCCTAAAACAAACAAAAATATTTAAAAAAATCTTTAAGAATCTGAATTTTTTTTAAAACTCGAAATACCATAAAACCACTAAAACCTAAAAAAAAATAAAAACATAATATTCCTAAAAATACAATAACCCTCAAAATCCCTAAAACCAATATAAATATAAAAATCTAAAATAGCCCAAAAAATCCAAAAAACCCCTAAAAAACCTAAAAAATCTTATGAAAACAATAAAAAACAATAAAAATGCCTTATAACATAAAAAATGATAAAAAACCAAAACCCCTTAAAACCATAAAAACCCTCAAAGTTAATAAAACCCTAAAACCCATACAAATCATAAAAATACCTAAAAACATACAAAACCCTAAAATCCCTAATAAAACATTAAAAAACTTTTAAAAAATATAACCCTAAAAACCTAAAGAATCTAAAAAACATAAAACCCCCTAAAATACCCTAAAAATCCAAAAACCCATAAAATCCATAGAAACATTAAAAATCCCAAAAACCCAAAAAACCTGGAACCATTAAGGACTCTAAATAGCCTTTTAACCCATAAAAACGTTTGAAAGCTATAAAAACCCAAAAAATCAAATAAAAATTCAAAATAGAACAAAAAACATAAAACCACTAAAAAATCTAAAAGCCCTAAAAATCCCTTAAAACCCTAAAACCCATAAAAATCCGAAAAATTCCCTAATGATCCCTAAAATCATAAAAAAAAATATAAAACGCGAAATCAAGACTAAGAAATCCATTAAAACACAAAAACCTTTTAACCCCTAAAAAACATAAAAACACAAAAAACCCTAAAAACTGTAAATCCCATAAAAACTACAAAACCCTCAAAATCCGAAAACACCCTAAAAATCTGAAAAATCTCTAAAAATCATTAAAAATGTAAAAAACCTAAAAACCCTGAAACCCCAAATAAAACATTAAAACCTAAAAACACTTAAAATCCCTAAATAATATAAAAACGTAAAAAACTCTACAAACCTTAAAAAACACAAAAAACTATTAAATCCATTAAAACCCTTGAAAACACCAAAACCCTAAATATCAGTAAATAGTATAAAACTCATTAAAAACTAAAAACATTTTCAAACTCTAAATCTTTTAAAACAAAAAAAAATCAACCAAAAAAATCATAAAATTCCTTAAATTCCATAAAATCCCTTAAAATCACTAAAAACCCAAAATCCCTAAAATCATAAAGAAGACCTACAAATACCTAAAAATAAAAAAGCCATATAACCCCTAAAAATCCCAACAAAAACCTTTTAAAATTAAAAACTCTTAAAAACCATAAAAACACTAAAAACAGTAAAACATTAAAAAACACCCCAATAACCCTAAAAACCCTAAAAACCCAAAAAACCCTAAAAATTATAAAACCCCTAAAAACATTAAAATACCCTAGAAACCCATAAAAAGACAAAAAACCAAAAATTCTAAAAAATTCTAAAAAAATTTAAATCCCTAAAAATATTACAAACTCAAAAAAAATTAAAAAACCAAAAAAATAAATAAACCCTAAAACACAAAAAAAAACCATAAAACCCTAAAAACCATGGAAACCCCAAATAAATCTAAAAATGATCAAAATCTATAAAACACCTAAAATTCCATTAAAATCCTAAAAATTCACTAAAAATCCTCAAAGAAGTAAAAACCCTTAAAACCACTAAAAACCCCTATGAAAACATTAAAAACCTAAAAACACTTAAAACCACTAAAAACCTAAAAATACTAAATACCATAAAAACCCAAAAAATCTAAAAAAACCCTAATAAACCAAAAAATATTTAAAGCCATAAAAAAGAGAAAAAATTATAAATATAGCCTAAAATACCTATTAATGTAAACATCACTGAATAGTCCCAAGAAACCCTTAAAACATTAAATCATTCAAATACCTAAAAAATATAAAATCTTCAAAATAAAAATAACTAAAAACACTAAAAGGCCCAAAAATCCATTAAAAAATTCAAAAAAAATTACACCCCTAAAACCATAAAAACCATAAAACCCAAAAAACCCAAAAAACTTCTAAAAACTATAAAAACATTTTAAACCCAAAATTTTTAAAAACCGTAAAAACCCTAAAACACACCAAAAACCTTAACGAATATATAAAATCATAAAACAATAAAAACCCTAAAAACACTGAAAATACATAAAAATAAAAAAAGTCATAAAAATCCTAAAAAACACTAAAAATCTCTAATAACATAAAAACACTAAAAAACCAGAAAAAACATATATCATAAAGGTTCTAAAAATAACTAGAAACATAAAACCCCTAAAAATCTTTAAAACCCATAAAAACATTAAAATCTTACAACACCAATAAAACCTTAAAAACAAAAAAAAACTCTAAAACATAATTAACCCCTAAAAACCATAGAACACTCAAACACCTTTAAAATTTTAAACATATAAAAAGCATAATCACCCACTAAATACACTAAAAGGGCATTACACCCCAAAAATGTTAAAAAACTATAAATAATTAAAATCCCTAAAATCTAAAATAAAAATAAAAAAATCCCAAAAACCATAAAAAACCAAATCCCCCTAAAAACTAAAAAACCCTCAAAATCCCAAAAAATCCAAAAAAACCCTAAAATCCTAAAAATTCCCTAAATTCAAAAAAGTGTAAAAAATACCATGAAACCATAAAAACACTATGACAATTTAAAAAACCTAAGAAAACATAGAACCCATAAAAGTTAAAAATGTTAAAAACCATAATAAAACTAAAAACCTAAAACAGCCCCAAAACCCCTCAAAATCCCTAAACTACATAACACCCATAAAAATCCAAAATATTAACTAAAAATCCATAAAATATTAAATCCCCTAAAACCCATGAAAACCTTTAGAAATCCATAAAAACATAAAAACACACAAACCCCCTAAAAACATAAAAACACTTAAAACCCTCGAAAGACCCTAAAATCCCCTAAAACCATATAAAGATGTAAAATACTTAAAAATCATAAGAACCCATGAAAACCCTAAAATCCATATAAAATTTATAAAAAAAGCATTTAAACATATAATTTTTCTATAAACACAAAAAACCCCTAAATACTTAAAAATTCTAAAGACCCTAAAAACCCAAAAAAAACATTATAACCCTAAAAAATATATAAAACCTAAAACCCCTGAAATTCCTAGAAACCCTAAAACCCAAAAAAATCAAAGAAATCCTTAAAAATCAATAAAAAATTTAAAATCCCATAAAATCCTTAAGAAAACATCAAAACCCTGAAAACACATAAAAAACCAAAAACCAAAAAATGTAATAAACTCAAAAATCCCAAAAAACTCTAAGAACCCAAAAAACTCTAAAAACCCTAAATACCTTCATTATCCATCAAAATAACTAAAAATAATAAAAATCTAATAAGGCCTTAAAATTTTAAAAAAATGTTAACTCCCCCCCCCAAACATGGGAAACCGTTGGAAAACCATAAAAACAAAAGAACACCTAAAACCTCTGAAAATCATAAATATTGCAAAAGCCCCTAAAAGACTCTAAAATGCATAAAAACCTGTAAACACCATAAAAACCCTAAAAAAATTAAAACTCGTTAAATAATATTAAATCCTAAATATCATTAAAAACACTAAAACCATTTAACCCCCCCCCCCAAAGTTAAAGAACCCTAAAACCTTTAAACCCATAAAAATAATAAACATACAAAAAAAATATCCCTTTAATCCTCTAAAAACTATAAAAAAACTAAAACCCCTAAAAAACTCATAAAACCTCTAAAAACACAAAAAACCATAAAAATCCCAAAAAAACCCTAAAAAGAAAAAAAATCCATAAAAAACCCTAAAACCCCTAAAAATACCTATAAATATCTAAAAACATAATGAATTATAAAAACCCTAAACAATTTATAAAAACCATAAGAACAAAAAAACAATAACTATAACACTTTAAAAATAGAAAAAACAGCCTAAAATCATATAACTCAAAAAACTCAAAAAACACTAAAACACTTAATTGCCCGAAAAATTCAAAAACCAATAAAAAATCCAAAAAATCACAAAAAGTTCATAAAATGTGAAAAACACTTAAAACCCTATAAACACATAAGATAACCTTAAAATCCTAAAAACAATTAAAACCCCTAAAAACTGTAAACCATAAAAACCCTAAAAATCCCTAAAAGACCCTAAAACCCTAAAACCCACAAACACCCATAAAACACCAAAGAACATTAAAAAATTTGAAATTCATAAAACTATAAAAAACCACTACAAACTCGAAATTCCATTTAAACAGATAATTTAAAAAAAATCAAAAAAACCTTAAAAACCCAAAAAACTAAAAAAAGATCCTAAAAACACAAAAACCCAACAAAAATATAAAAATCCTATAAAATACCTACAATTCAATATAAACCTAAAAAAACCCCTAAAACCCCTAAAACCCCTACAAACCCTTAATAAAACCTAAAAATCCTAAAAAACATTAAACCCCTAAAAACCCCAAAACAAATGAACCCTTAAAAACTATAAAACCTGTAGAAACCTTAAAACCCAAAAAAGAATAAAAACCAAAAAAATACTAAAAAAATAAAAATATTTAAACCCATCATCATGTTAGAAAACCTAAAAAACATTAAAAATATGGAGAGAACAAAAAAACCCAAAAACCCAAAAAAAAACATAAAAACCATTAAATGCCCAAAACCCCTCAAATCATTAAAAACACTAAAAATTCAAAAAAAAAGTATAAAAATACCTAAATATCTATAATATTATCAAAGCACTAAAACCTATAAAATCCCTTATAAAAACAAAAAACCATAAAAATACATAAAACCCCTAAAAACTGAAAAAACACTAATAACCCGAGAAAAACATAAAACCCCCAAAACCCCTCAAAATATTTAAAATCCTTAAAAACAAAAAAATTGTAAAAAATACCTAAAAATCAAAAGACATAAAAACAATAAAAACCATAAAAACCATGAATAAAATATTAAAAACATAAAAACACTTATAACCACTAAAATCTTAAAAAATTATAAAACCCCAAAACACTAAAAGACCTGTAAATTCTTAAAATCCCTAAAACCCATAAAACAATAAACATATAAAAACCCAAAAACATCTATATATCCTAAAAACCACTAAAAACATTAAAAAATCTAAAAACCTTTAAAATGAAAAAAACACACAAAAAAATACTAAAAAACTAAAGAAACCATAAGAGCCTAATAACCTTAAAAATCACAAAAAACACTAAAAACCCTCAAAATAAATTAAAACAATAAAAACCTATAAAAATACAATGAAACCCTAAAAATATATAAAACATAAAAAACTATTAAATAATATTAGGAAAACCATAAAAACATAAAAACACATAACTCGCCTAAAACCCATAAAAATCTATAATCCCTTAAAAAATTGATAAACACCCTCCAAATATTTAAAATCCCAAAATCCTATAAAAATCATAAAAATGCCCAAATAATACATAAAAAATCCCTTGAACCCTGAAAATTCAGAACCCCTAAATATTTTAAAAACACCAAACCCAAAAATATCCTAAAACCCCAAGGACCATAAAAACAAAAAAATCCCTTAAAACATTAAAAATCCTAAAAACTCATAAAACCCCCAAAACAACCCAAAAATTAGAAAAACCCTTTAAACTCTGAAAAAATATTAAAAAATACAAAACCATAAAACCCATAAAAACTGTAAAAATACCTAAAGCCCCAAAAAACTAAAAATGAATCATAGAAACCCTTGAAATCCATAAATACATAAAAACCCTAAGAACCCAGAAAACCCCTATAAAAACATTAAAAATAAAAAAACACTTAATCCCTAACAACAAAAATAATCAAAAAACCCTAAAAAACCATAAAAAATCCCAAAAACCCCAAAAAACCAAAAAACCATATAAACCCATAAAAACCATAAAACCCTAAAAAGGAAAAACCACTAAATAAATAAAAATCCTTCAAACCCCTAAAAATTTAAAAAACCCTAAAAACCCTCAAAACTCCTAAAAACTTAAAAAACCCCCCAAAACCATAGATATCCTAGAACCCTAAAAAAGCCAAAACCCCCTGAAAATATCTAAAAACCTTAAATACCATTAAAATCTTATAAATCCCAAAACATATCTAAAAATATAAACAACCCTACAACACTAAGAATACAAAAAATACTCTAAATACACAATAAACCATTTAATATGTGAAAAAATGCTTAAAACATTAACACCAAAAAAACACAAAATACCCAATAAAACATAAAACCTTTAAGAAGCTATAAAACCCCACCAAATCACGAAAAAAACTAAATAAAAAATCCACAAAAATTAACAAAAACATAAAGAATGATAAAAACCCAAAAAACATCTTAAGAAAACATTAAAAATATAAAAATACTTAAAACCCCTAATAACCAAACAATTGAAAAATCCACTAAAAACCCAAAAAAAGAAATAAAATGTCCTAAAATTTACTAAAAACATAAAAAATCCAAAAAACACAAAAAAAAATCTAAAAAACTGTAAAACTGAAAATAAACACAACCCCCCCAGAAAAATCCTATGAAAACCTTAAAAACTGAAAAAACACTTGAAACCCCTAAAAAACTAAAAACCCCTAAAAGCAGCATAAAAGACCCAAAAAACCCAAAAAACCATAAAAAGCCCAAATAATCATAAAAAACCATAAAAAATATACTTAAATCTATAATAACCCATTAAACCCTAAATATGTTATAAAACTCTAAAAAACATTAAAACGCTAAAAACTCAAAAAAACCCAAAAGATCATAAAACCCGAAAAACATTAAAAATCCCTAAAACCCTAGAAACATTAAAAATCATAAATATATTTTAAAATCCCAAAAAATATAATCTTTAAATCCTTCAATACCCTAAACACCTTCAAAACCAGTAAAATATTAAAAATATTTATAACCATAAAAACTCGCTATAAACCCTAAAACCTGTATACATCCCTAAAGCTCAAACACATGAAAATCCAAAAAAAGCAACAAATCCTAAAAATGAAAAAAACCTAAAACCCTTGAAATTCCATAAGAAAATATTTAAAACATAAAAAAAACAAAAACCCCTAAAAACCTAAAAAACTCTTAAACACACAAAACCCCCTAAACCCCTAAAACCCCGTTAAAATGATAAAAACCCCTAAAAACATAAGAAACCTAAAAGAAAAAAGAATAAACAAAAAACACTATAACCTCTAAAAACCCTTTAAACCACTAAAATGGTTACAAAACCTTAAAACACTATAAAAAACCTAAAATTTCACAAATACTATAAAAACCAATAAATAATAAAAACCCTAAAAAACCAAAACCCCTCAAAATCTCTAAGAACCCTAAAATCCATAAAAAGTCTTTAAAAATCCCTAAAACAAAAAATAACACTAAATACCGAAAAACCCCTAAGAAAACCTTAAAAACCTAAAAATACTTAACAACCATTGAAAACCTAAAAATTATAAAAGCCTAAAAACCTCGTAGCCAGTAAAAACACCAAAAAATAATAATCCCAAATAAATCACTTAAAACAAAAAACCCCTAAAAACACAATAAACCCAAATAAAATGATAAAACCCAATAAAAAACTTGAAAAATCTAAAAATCCTAAAATTCCTAAAAAATCTAGAAATTCAAAAACCCCTAAAACCCATAAAAACCCTAAAACCATAAAAACAATAAAAATCCAAAAAATACAAAAAAAATCCAGAAAAAGCTAAAACCTCCAAAACACCTTAAAATACCTAAAAAACCTAAAAACCTAAAAACACTTAAAAACCCTAAAAACATAAAAATCCTAAAAACCCTACAAGATCCTAAATACCATAAAACCCCCTAAAACCCATAAATCCTAATGAACTATTTTAAACCCTAAAGACACATAAATCCATTAAACATCCCTAAAACTTTACAAATCCTTTAATCCATGAAAACATTTAAAAAATATTAAAGACCCATAAAAACATTAAAAATCTCAAAAAAATTTAAACCCCCCCAAAACCCTGAAAACACAAAAAATCTAAAAATCACTAAAACACATAAACCATAAAACCATAAAAATCATAAAACTCCCAAATATTGTAAGAACCCATAAAACCATGAAATACCCAAAGAAAACCTTAAAAGCCTAAAAACACTTAAAACCCAAAAAACAAAAAAAAACAAAAAAACCTAAAATCACTAAAAATCCATAAAAATCCATAAAAAAGAAATAAATAACTGAAAATTAAAAAACACAAAAAAACTTGAAAAAATATATCAAAATATAAAAAACCAAAAAACACATAAAACTTCAAAAAATATAAAAAACACCAAAACACAAAAAACCCAAAAAAAAACGTAAAAATCCCAAAAAATAATAAATATCCTAAAACTGATAAAAAACAGTCTAAAAACTCTAAAATAAATTTAAAGTGCTAAAAATAGTAGATAATTTGAAAAAAATATGGAAACCCTAAAAAACTCAAAAAACACCCTAAAGCCACATATAGATCCAAAAAACCCAATATTACTCTAAAAGACCAAAAAACATTAAAAATACTAATAACCTTAAAATTAAATCAAATTTAAAATAAAATGAAAACTCATAAAGACGCTTTATAAAACCCAAAACCCTAAAAACACTAAACCTTTAAAAACCCTAAACCGATAAAAACACTAAAATGCTCAAAATCCCTAGAATCCCTAAAATCCAAAAATATCCGAAAATGTCCTTAAAATCCATAAATATGTAAAAAAACAAAAAAAAAACTACGAAAAATATTAAAAACCAAAAGACAATTAGAAACCCTAAAAATATAAAAATTCTAAAACCCTGAAAGGCCCCTAAAAACAAAAAAACCCATAACAATCACTAAAGCCCATAAAAACCATAAAAACCCATCAAAAACCATAAAAAACCTAAAAATAACTAAAAACCCATTAATCCCATAAAAACATAAAAAAACATTAAAAACATTAATCATTATTAAACTAAAAAAGACCTTGAAGCCCCAAAATACCAAAATAAACTATACAAACCCTAAATAATACTAAAACAGCTAAAAATCCCTAAAAAACATAATAAAACATTAAAATCCCAAAAAAACATTAGAAAACCCTAAAAACCTAATGACGGCTAAAAAACCATGAAAAACCTAAAAATACTAAAACCATAAAAACCATAAAAACCATAAATCCCACCAAATCCCTAAAAACCCTAAAAAACAAAAAATATAAAAAAACAAAAAATCAATAAAATGTAATAAAACATAAAAATCAAGGAAACCACTAAAAAATCATAAAAAAAAACTCATAAAACCCAAAAGAAAATTTAAAAACACTAAAAGGACCTAAAACCCTAATAACTACTAAAAACCATAAACCCCCTTAAAGTTCCTGAAAACCCTTGAAATCCCATAAAAACTATAAACAACTAATAATTATAAAAAACATAAATCCTTAAAAATGTTAAAAACACTAAAAACCTTAAAAACACAAAAAATGAATAAAACCGTAAACACCCTAAAACACTCAAAATCCCTAGAAACACTACAAAACATAATAATCCTAGAAATCCCTAAAAATCACTAAAAACGAAAAAACCCATAAAACCTTAAAAAACATGAAAACTTTGAAAAATCCTAACAAAAAAGTAAAAAACCTAATGCCACTTAAAATCCTAAAACAGATAAAATCCCTAAAACACCAAAAACACAAACAACCTTAAACACCATAATTCCCCAAAACGATATAAAACCCCCTAAAACCCTATTAAAACCCTAAACACCACAAAAAACCTCAAAAACCCCATTAAAACCCTAAAAATGGTAAAAACAATAAAGATGATCAAAACTCATAAATACTTGAAAAAATCATAAAAATGCAAAAATAAAATAAAAAATCCCTAAAAACACTATAAACCCCTAAAAACCCTCAAAATCCATCAAAACCTAATAAACAAAACTAATACCCCAAAATATACCTAAAAATATAAAGAACAATAATAACCCTAATCAAACCATAATAAATAAAAACACATAAAACCCCTCAAAAACAAAAAATCCACCAAAATATCTAGAAAACATAAAACCCTCAAAATCACTAAAACACCTAACAATTTTTAATAATAAAAAATCCTTAAAAATATTAAATGGGAAACCCTAACACACCTTTGAAAACCATAATAATGTAAAAACACTCAATATTTCTATAAAACCTTAAAAATTCTATACAACGTATAAACCATAAAAGACCAAAAACCCATAAAAACATGAAAACAATAAAAAACTAAAAACCCATAAAAACCCTGACAACAACTAAAAACATTAAAAACCATTATATCCAAAAAAATATTAAAAAACTATAAAAACAATAAAAGTTCAAAGAAAACTCTAAAAACCCTAAAATCCCAAAAAACAATGAAACCATAAAAATCCTAAATATAAAAAAAAATACATAAAAAATATAGAAAAAAATAAAAACATAAAATCACAAAAATAACATTAAAAATATAAAAACACTTAAAACCCCAAAAAACCTAAAAAATGATTAGAAACCTAAAGACCATAAAACCAAAAAAATTGCTAAAATCACCAAAAACTGTAAAGACCAATAAAAATCTTAAAAAATCACTAAATAACCCAAAAAAATAAAAAATCGATGAAAACATTATGAAAACCTTAAAAACCTAAAAAAACACAAAACCCCTAAAACCAAAAAATTTCTACAACCCATAAAAGATGCTAAAAACACCTAAAACCCATAATCATCCCTAAAACATTACACTAAAACCACTTTAAACCTTAAAAAGAATTCTAGAAGCTCTAAAAAGCCTTTCACCCCCCCAAACGTTAAAAAATATAAATCTTATAAACCCTAAAAAATATAAAAAATCGTAAAACCCAAAACTCACAAAAACCCTTTAAACTAAAAAAATCGTAAAAATTCATAAAAAACCAATAATCCATAAAAATCATAAAATCCATAAATATCCATAAAATATTAAAACTACTAAAAACCCTTGAAACATCTAAGAATACCATAAAAACGTAAAAAAGAATTAAACACCAAAAAACATAAAAATTCTGAAACCCCAAAAACTCTAAAACCCTAAAAACTCTGAAAACCACAAAAAACCATAAAAATTATAAGAATATAAAAAGCACTAAAAACATAAAAATCCCCAAAAATTAAGAAAACACAATAGAAAGCATTACAATTTTTAAATCACATAATACACCTAAAAACATAAAAACATTAAAATTCCTTAAAATCCCAAAAATACCTAAAACCCCGAAAAATCAATTGAAACGCATAAAAACCATAAATACCCTAAAATTCTTTAAAACCCCAAAAAAAACTAGAAAAACGCTAAAAGGCAATGAAAAATATAAAATCCCTTTAAACCCCAAAAATATTATGAGACTATAAATACATTAAAAAACATAAAAAGTTAATTACCCCCCCCCCAAACACCTGAAACCCTCAATATCCCCTAAACACCTAAAAATAATAAAAACCCAAAAAATTCACAAAAAATTCCTAAAATTTAACAAACCCTAAAAACATGAAAAATAAAAGAAAAAAAAATAAAAACTAGAAAAATACTAAAATCACCTAAGGACCCTAAAACCTATAAACACTAACACCCCTAAAAACCTATAAAACCCTAAAAACCATAAAAACAACTAAAAATCATTTAAACCATAAAATTACATAAAAACTCAAACAACCACAAAAAAACTATAAAAATAAATTGACCCTATAAAAAAACATACAACTGTAAAAAACATAAGATACACTAAATTCCAAAAAGATCATAAAAATCATAATAACCGTAAAACCCCTAAAACCCAAATAAAATCACTAAAATCACTAAAAACCATAAGCAATAATATAAATTAAGAAAAAATATCATAAAAATATAATGTACCCAAAAAACAATGAAAATAATTTAGATACCCTTAAAATATAAAAACCTTTAAAACCCCTAAAAACCTAAGATAAACTAAAAACCATAAAAATCCCTAAGAACATAAAAATAGAAAAAACTCATCAAATTCCCAAAAAAATATAAAATATATAAAATCTCAATAATATTTAAAAAACCATAAAAAATAAGAATCCCTAAAACCCTATAAAACCCGAAGCAAACATTAAAACCTAAAAAAAATTAATACCCCTAAAAAGATAAAAAATATTTAAAACAACTAAAATCTATAAAACCCTTAGAAACCATAAAACCCCATAAACCCCCATAAAACCCCATAAAACCCACTAAAACTCCCGAAACACTTTAAATCCATAAAAATGATTAAAAAATATATAAAACCTTATAACACAAAATAATCTCAACAAACCCCTAAAATTACAAAAACACCATAAAACCCTAAATCCCCCAGAAAACCCTAAAATTCCAAAAAACCTAAAAAACCCAAAATATATCAAAAATCCAAAAACATCTAAAAATCTGTAAAAACATAAAAAAGTACCAAAAAATCATGAAACCTATAAGGAATACCTAAAAACCCTAAAACTCTTAAAACCCCTAAAACATAAAAAGGGAAAACCATAAAAAACTCTAAAAACACTATGAACCCTTTAAACACATAAAAATTTTAAAAAAACATTAAAAACCATAAAAACTCAAAAATACCCTTAAAACACAAAGAAATCAAACAACCCTAAAAACCCAAAAATACAAAAAATCACTCATAATCTATAAAAACCAAAAATTCCCATAAAATCATAAAATCCCAAAAAATTCCAAATGACATAAAATCACGAAATCCCATTAAAACCCTAAGAAAACCTTGTAAATTGAAAAATAATTAAAACCCCAAAAAATCTTGAAAATGATAAATAAACTAAAAACCATAAGAACCCTAAAAACCCCTCAATCCCTTGAAATCCATAAAATCATTAAAAACCATACAATTATAAAAAAACACTAAAAATATTTAAAATGGAAAACGCCTAAAAACACATAAAAACCCAGCAAAACCTTAAAAATATAAAAACACTTAAAACCCCTAAAAACCTAAAAACTGATAAAAAAGATAAAAAAACACTAAAATGCCCTAAAAATCATAACACCCCCTAAAATTAAAAACTTACAAAAACATAAAATCCCCAAACACGCATAAAACCATAAAAAATCAAAATCTCTAGAAAACATTTAAACTGCTAAAAATGTTCAAAAAACATTGAAAAACATAAAATACCTAAAAACTAAATAAAAACTAAAAATTTGAAAAACCCAAAAAACCCAACAAAAACCCTGGAAAACCTCTAAATCCTTAAAAACCATAAAAACACATAAAAATCCTATAAAATTCATAATAATATAGAAAATGTACAAAACCCTAAAACCCTTATGAAAACCTTCAAACCCTGAAAACACTTAATACTCCAAAAAACCATTAAAACCTAAAACACTAAAAAACCTAAAAATCCAAAAAAAAACCCCCTTAAAACCTTGAAAATCACAAAAAACCCTAAAACCCCATAAAAACTCAAAAGCCGATAAATCCCTTAAAAAAACCCATAAAAACATTCAAATTAATAAAACCCTGAAAACCTTTAAGAAACCTCAAAAAAATAAAAAAAATTAAAACCTACAAAAAATTAACCCATGAAAACGTAAAATCACTAAAAATCAAAACGACCCTAAAAATAGAAAAAAAAAACCAATAAACACCATAAAACCCCCTAAATCCAAAAAAAACCAAAAAACCCATAAAAATGAAAAATTCCCACTAAAATAAAAAAAACTCCGTAATAACCATAGAAACATTAAAAAAATTCAAGAGACCATAAAAACACTAAAAAAACTCAAAAATAACTAAATCACAAAAAACCACTAAAAAAATCAAAATCGCTAAATTTCCTAAAAAACTGAAAAAACCATAAAATCACTAAAAACGTTAAATCATTAAAAAAATTTAAAACCCCTAAAAACTAAAAAGGCATTAAAAATTCTAAAACACATTAAACCCCTCAATTCATAAAAATTTTTAAAAACCCTAAAAAACATAAAATCTTGAAATCCATAAAAACCCTAAAAACCAATAAAAATCGAAAAAACATACTAAAATCTATTAAAATACAAAAAAAACATAAAGACATTAAAAAAATTAAAAACACATAAAACCATAAAAAATAAAAAAAACACAAAAAAACCAAAAAAACCCTAATAACCCAAAACACTAAAAAACCAAAAAAAACCCCAGTACCATAAAAATCTTAAAAAATAAAAAAAAATCTCTAAAAACACAAAAAACCCTAAAACCCCCTTAGAAAACCATAAAACCAAAAAACCATTATAAATCCTAAAAACCTAAAAAAATCTCAAACCCCTTAAAGGACCTGAAAACCACATAAAATCCTGAAACCCCTAAAATCACTAAAAACACAGAAAACCATAAAATCCTAAAAACTCATATAAACCCGTAAAGCCTAAAAACACATAAAAATCATCAAAACCCTATGAAAAACATATAAAACTAAAAACACTTTAAACCTCGAAAAATCTAAAAACACATAAAACCCTAAAATCACTCAAAATACCCTAAAAACCATAAAACACCCGAAAAACTTAAAATCTCAAAAAACACTAAATACCCACTGAAAACTCTAAATACATGTTATACCCTTTAAAACATAAAATCCTATAAAAAACCTTTAAACCCATAAAAAACTCAAAAAGAAGACAAAAAACCTCAAAACCCAAAAAACCCATCTAAATCAATAAAAACATCAAAACCCAAAAAAATAGACTGAAAATCCCTAAAAATCCATAAAATCATAAAATACCGAAAACTCTGAGAAACCATTAGAAAACCAAAAAAAATGATAACCACTTATTACACCTAAAAACCTAAAAATATTAATTACCTTAAAACCCTTTAACCATAAAAATTATAAAAATGCCCTAAAATCACAACAAAGTTAAAAATCTCTAAAACTATGAAAACCCTTGAGAAAAGCCTAAAACCAAAAAACACATAAAACCCTAAAAACCTAAAAAATACTTAAAAACCCCCAAACCCAAAAAAATACCCAAAAACCACAAAAACCCATAACACCCCTACATATTTGAAAAAACCCTAAAACCCATAAAGACCCTAAAAACTAATAAACACATGAAAACCCCTTTAACCTGCAAAAAGGTTAAAAACATTAAAACCCCCTAAAAACTAAAAAACCCCCCAAAACCCAAAATATATATAAGAACCCTAAAACCCCTAAAAACACAAAAATCCTCAATCTCCATAAAAATCCATGAAACCAACAAAACATTAAAAAAATTATAAAAATACCTAAAAATATTAAAACCCATATGAAATCCATAGAATTCTAAAAATACTTAAAACCCATAAAATCTCTAAAAACAATCTAAATCCATAAAACCCAAAAGAACATAAAAACCCCAAAACCCCTAAAAATCCATAAAAACCGAAAACCCGAAAACCTTGAAAATCCCAAAGAAACCCGAAAAATCCACAAAATACTAAACCCCTCCAAAAAGATGAAAAATCTGAAAAAGCATAAAAAACTAAAATACCTAAACAACCATAATACCCTAAAAACCATAACATTACTTTAACCATTAAAACAAATAAAAACCAAAAAAAAACACTAAAAAACTTTAAACCAATTAAAAGATAAAAAACTATTAAAAACCCTAAAACCATAAAAACTGAAAACCTTAAAAATAAAAAAACCATAAAACTATAAAAGTCCAAAAAAATCCAAAAAACACATAAATCCCTAAAACCATATAACCATCAAAATATTAAAAAAATCACTAAATATATAAAAAATCAATAAATTCTAAAAAATCATAAGAAAACAGTAAAAGAATAAAACACTAAAAACCTCTAAAAATTAAAACACAAAAAACCATAAAATCCTAAATACCCTAAAACACCCTAGAAACCCCCAAAATCGTAATAAACCCAAAAAACCATACAAATAAAAAAAATTAAAAATACCATATAATCCAATAACCCTTAAGAACCCTGAAAATAAATGAGAAACACTTAAAAAATAAATATACTTAAAACCCCTATAAAATAAAAAAATCATTAAAACCCTAAAAACCATAAAAAACCCTAAAACCATAAAAACATCTAAAAACCATAAAACCCATAAAAACCTATAAAAACCTAAAAATATATAATAATCTAAAAACCACTAAATACTCTAAAAACATTTAAACCCCTAATTTTTTTGAAAATCTATAAAAAACATTTAAACCCTTAAAAATATCAAAAAACCAAAAAACCATAAAAGTAGTAAAAATATAACCCCCCCCCTCAAAATCCATAATACCCCTTAAAATACTAAAAACACTAAAATCACCCTAAAGGTAAAACCCCTAAAAACGAAGAAAATCCGACAGAAATACATAAAACCATAAAATACTTAAAATCCAAAAAAAAACACTAAAACCCAAAAAAACTATAAAAACCATAAAATCCCCTAAAAACCATAAAAACCCTAATGACCTACAAAAAACCTAAAAAACAAAAAACTATAAAACCACTTTACATTACTAAAAATGTAAAACAAATATAAAAAAATTAAAAGTAATAAAAAAACATAATAACATAATAACCTAAAAAACCAAAAAACCCATAAAACACCATAAAAATACTAAAAACCCTCAAAATATCTAAAAACCATAAAACCCTTAAAAATCATAAAAATCCCTAAAAAAGTAAATACCCCTAAAACCCTAGAATATTATTTGTGAAATTAAAACCTAAAATCATGTGAAAACCCCAAAAAAACTAAAAATGTTAAACCCCATAAAAATCCCAAAACCCTCAAAATACCTAAAAAATAAAAAACCAAAAAAACCCAAAAAATCCCTAGAAAATTGAAAAACCCTAAGAGCCCTAAAAATCCATATGAAAACATAAAAAATCAAAAAAAATACATAAAACACCGGAAAACCTAAAAATTCTAAAAAGACTAATAAACCCTAAAAATACCCTAAACCGAGAAACCCTAAAAACCCTAAAACACCCACAAACTATAAAATACCTAATAACCTAAAACCATAAATACCATTATAAACATTAAAACTCTTTAACCTCCTAAAAACATTAAAAATATCTTAAAATATTCAAAACCCATAAAGCACAAAAATTCCCTACAGACCCAAAAAACCGTCAAAACCATAAAGACATTAAAAACTCCTAAGAAACCACAAAATCCATAAAAACCCTAAAACCATAAAAATTACTTAAAATCCTTAAAATCCTTAAAAACATAAAAAACCCAAAAAACCCAAAAAACACTATAAATCCCTAAAAACCCAAAAATTGATAAAAACCCAAAACCCTTGAAATTCTTAGAGTCCATAAAAACATAAAATTTATAAAAAATACCAAAAAATCCCTAAAAACATAAAAATCCCAAAAAATCAAAAAACCCTAAAAACTAATAGAAAACCTTAAACCCAAAAAACATTAAACCCCTAAAAAACCTAGAAATTACTACACACCATAAAATACCATAAAAGACTATAAAACCTAAAAAAATTCCTAAAAGCAATACAAATAACAATACTTAAAAAACCCGTAAAAAAATAAAAACAATTTAATCAGATAAAATACATTTAAAAACTCTAAAAATTTAATAAAATTTAAAAACAAAAAAAAACTTAACACCCTAAAAAATCTTTAAAAACCCTAAAAACCTAAAAACACTAAAACACTCAAATGCCTAAAAAACATAAAAAAATCCTAAAAATCCCATAAAATCCATAGCAACCCACAATTAAACCTGAAAACCCTTAAAGAACATAAACACTTAAAAAAAATGAAAAATACAGAAAAAATACATAAAGACAATAAATTTCCTAAAAACATAAAAATATTGAAAACCCCATAAAACCCCAAAAAACATTAAACACATATTAGTCCTCAGAAAATGATAAAATAATATAAAAACCCATAAAACCCATATAAAATTCAAAAAAACCCTAAAACCCAAAAAAACCATAAAACCCTAAAAACGCAAAACCCCACAAAATCCCTAAAACCCTAAAACACAAAAAAACATAAATAAAAAAAGAAAATATTAAAATACATAAAAACCCATAAAACCCCTGAAACCCCTTAGAAAACCATAAAAACATAAAAGAATATAAAACCCCTTAAAACCTAATAAACTATAAAAACCAAAAAACCCTCACATTCCATAAAAAACCATAAAAAACCATAAAAATCCTTAAAAATAAATAAAATAAAAAAACCTTAAAATCTATAAAAATCCAATGAAAAAATTAAATTTTTTAAAAAACATGAAATCCATAAAATACCTAAAAATACTAAAACCCTAAAAGTCCCTAAAATACAATATATCCCTAAAACCCTGCATATCTCTAAAAATTAAAAAACACTTAAAAATATTATAACCATAAAACCAAAGAATCATAAAAACTTTAAACCTCATTAAATCCCTAATAAACAAAAAAACAATACAAATCCTAAATACCCTAAAAACACAATAAGACATAACAACCACTAAAAACCTGAAAACACCTTATAAAAATATAAAAAATAAAATCACATCAAAGATCAAAAAACCTAAAAATTTGAAAACCCTGAAAAAACCATGAATACCCTTAAAAACCATTAAATACCATAAAACCCTCAAAATCCATAAAATCACTATAAAATCATAAAAATCATTAAAAATTTCATAAAAATACTTAAAAATTAAAAAGAAAAATTAAAATATTGAAAACTAATAGTAGAAACATGAAAACCTAAAAATTATCAAAACCCATAAAAACCTAAAAAATGATAAAAAATCTAAAAACCCCCAATCAACTTAGAATCATTAAAATCAATAAAAACCATAAAACCCCATGAAAATGCAAAAAACCCCAAATAATCCATAAAGACCTCAAAACCCACTAAAAACCCATTAAACCCCTAAAAACGTTCAAAAAACTCTAAAAACCATTAAACCCCTTATAACTAAAAAACCACAAAAATAAAAAAAACATTAAAACACCAAAAACTCTAAAACCCCTCAAAATCATTAAAAACCCTAAAAACAATACAAATTCTGAAAATCCAAAAAACTCCATTAAAATATAAAAAACCCAAATAGACCTAATAACAATAAGAAAATAATAAAAAATGATAAAAATTTAAAATCACCAAAAATCTAAAAAATTATAAAAACCATAAAATAATATAAAAACACTAAAAACCCATAAAAACCAAAAAAATCCCGTAAAACAATAATGAACATAAGTATCCTAAAAATCCCTAAAAATATATAAAATGGTAAAAATCATAAAATCCCTAAAAACCGAAAAGAAAGCCCTTAAAACCTAATAAGAATTAAAACTCCTAAAACTCAAAAAATGGTAAAAAATTAAAAATAACCTAAAACCCTAAAAATCCCTAAAAACACTAAAAACCTTAAAAACCTTAAAAAATATAAAACCCACTAAAATATAAAACCCGTTTAAACACATAAAAACATTAAAAAATATTTAAAAACATAAAACACCTAAAAACTCAATGAGAAACCCCAATAACCCAAAAAACAAACCCCCCCTCAAAATCCATAAAAGTCGTATAAAAACCTAAAAACCCCAAAAATCCCCAAAAAACATAAAAAGCTAAAAACCCTTAAATACCATGAAAATTCCTATGAAAACCTTAAAAACATAAATTTTTTAAAAACCCCATAAGAATCCTGGTAATTGATAAAAAACTATAAAATCTGCTAGAATCTCTAAAAATATTAAAACACTTCAAATATATTAAAAACCTAAAAACCACTAATATATTAAAAAATACCTAAAAACATAAAAAAACATACAAACCCTGAAAACCCCATAGAAAACCTTACTAACATAAAAATAGAAAAAATACCTAAAAACCTAAAAATTGAAAAAAAAACACTAAAATCTCTAAAACCCCTAAAAACACTAAATACCATAAAAACCATAAAAACCATAAAATTCCATGGAAACCATAAACCTCCTTAAAAACACTAAAAATTCTTTTTAAACCATTAAAATATTAAAAAACTCTAAAAAAATTAATAACCATAAAAACTAAAGAAAAATCCATTAAAATAACAATAAAAGAACAATATAAAATGAAAACCACTAAAACCCTTGAAGATCATTAAAACCCCAAAAAACCTTAAAAATTATAAAAAAATAAACAAAAATCCAAAAGACATAAAAATTTTAAAACCTTAAAAATACCTAAGAAAAACTTAAAAACATAAAAAGACCTAAAACCCTTAAAAACCTAAAAATGCTAAAAACCATAAACCCCCCAAAACCCCAAAATAACTAAATAACCATAAAGACATAAAATCATAAAAGGACAAAAATATAACATATTTATAAAGAAACATAAACCCATAAAATATCCGAAAAACACTTGAATCTGCTAAAAACCTAAAAAACTAAAAAATACAAAAAACGCTAAAAAGACTCTAAAAACCATTTAAAATCCTAAAAATATAAAAAAACCATAAAAACCTTAAAATCTTCCAAAACAATGAGATAACCCAAAAACGAAAAATAAATAAAAACCTTAAAACCCAAAATTACACAAAAAACCCCCCTCAAAATTCTTAAAAACATTAAAAACCCAAAAAAATCATAAAAACTCCCTAAAAATGTAAATACCCTAACAAAAATGAAAAATATAAGATAAACATAAAACCATAAATACAATTAAAACCAATAAAAACATAAATACATTAAACTGAAGAAAAAACAATAAAAAACCAAATCCCTCGAATTACAGAAAATAAAAAAAACCATAAAATTCATAAAAATTACCTAAGATCCTCCCAAAAATAACAAACCCTATAACACATGAAAACCCATATTAAAACCATAAAATTTTGAAAATAATATATCTCTAAAAAACCTAAAAATGTTAAAAAAACCATTAAAAACCCAAAAGACCCTAAAACCTTTAAAATCCCCAAAAAAACATAAAACCATTGGAACCCATATAAACATTAAAAAAGAACTATAACCTCTAAAAACCATTTAAAGACCTAAAATTTTAAAAAACTATAAAAACCATAAATACACAAAAAATTCATAAAAAGGCATAAAAACCCAAAGAATACTAGGAAACCCTAAAGACCCTAAAAACACCCAAAACCCTTCAAAATCGATTAAAACCCTAAACCCCCATAATAAACTAAAAAATCCATTATAATATATAAAAATGTAAAGAACTCGCCCACAGTTCATGAGTGAGTTGGTGAGCGGTGGTGGAATCTAGACCTCAAGGTTCCGGGTTCGAGTCCTCGAATGGAAACACGCACTATATACCATTATCACCTTTATTGGTCCCCTCTACCACATGTCGAACTGGCCTGAAAGCACGAGTGTCATTACACTTAAGCCTACAGCTTGGGTAGTAAATAAAGGCACTCGGTTGTGGGTGACAGCCCACCAATACCATGTAACCCCTTATGACTGAAAACCTAGTGTTTTTTCTAATAATTCCGTACCCAAGTGGTATAGGCTCCTGCTAGGGATCCAAAAGAACCAGGATCAAATCCAGGTATGGATGAATTTACAGGTATAGTAGTTGAACTGTTGCAGTACTGTAGTAATGGTGGAACTGTACTAGTGGTGACACTATAGCAGTGGAGGAACTATAGTAGGAACTATAGTGGCGGTGGTACTTGATCAAGTACTGTAGCATCCCAGGTAGTATAGTAGTACTATTCACCGAAGAGCCCTTTTGTGGAAAAAAAATGAGTTTTAAGCCTAGTATTCAAGGCACTTGGCCTTGGGCCATTTGGTTATGTATTGGGTCTTCCTCTACCCAATCCACAGCGGTCTTTAATTTATTAATAAAATGAGTCTTCGACCTCAACCTTTTAAAAAACACTAAAACCTTGAAAAACCCTAGGAAAACATTTAAAAAATAAAAAAAATCAAAACCCCTAAAATTCCTTAAAAATGTTAAAATTTCTAAAAACCCCAAAAAAACCAAAAAAAACCCCAAAACTATAAAAATCCATAAAAATTCTAAAAAACCATAAAAATCCTAAAAAATCACTAAAAATCCCTAAAGCATAAAATCTCTAAAAACCAAAAAAAACCTAATAAAAGCAAAAAAACATAAAAACAATTAAACCCCATAGAATATAAAAAGCTAAAAACCATTAAAAACCATAAAAGATGATAAAGGCCAAAAAAAAAATCTTACAACCTAAAATAAAACCCTAACCAAATAAATAATAAAACTATTGAAAATCCATAGAATACTAATAATAATAAAAATCCATCAAAACATAAAACCCCCTAAAAACCAAGGAAACCCCTATGAAAACATTAAAAAACCAAAATAAACATTAAACCCATTAAAATTAAAAAAACAATTACATAAACCCCCTAAAACCCCTCAAATAACTCTAAAACCCTCATAATTCGATAAAAACTAAAACATTTAAAATCCTAAAATTCAGTAAATACATAAAAAACCCTAATAACCCAGAAAACCTCTAAGAAAAGCTTAAAAACCCAATAAAACATAAAACCCTAAAAACATTAAAAGATCTAAAACACCCCCAAAAACTCAAAAAAGACCCTAAAACCCTAAAACTTCTAAAACTGTTAAACCCCATAAAACAATTTAAACCGCTAAAACCCCTAAAAGACAACATAATAATTTTAATCCCCTTTAAACCCATAAATTTTTTAAAAACATTAAAAACCTTAAAAAACCTAAAAAATCTGAAAAACACAAAAAACCCAAAGAAATATAAAACCCGTAAAAACCTAAAAAACTCTAAACCCCCCTCAAAATCCATAAAAACCAAAAATTCAATAAAAAATCTAAAATCCCTGAAAAACCTTAAATCAAAAAACCCCTACAAACACGAAAAAAAATCCTATGAAAATCATAAAAACCAAAAAATGCATAATGCTAATAAAACACCTAAAAACACTTAAAACCCTAAAACCCTAAAACCATGAAAGGTCTCAAAATCCTTAAAAACATTTAAAAATTATAAAAATACTAAAATAACCATAAAAATACCTAAAAACATAAAAACCCTACAAACTCTGAAAACCTAAAGGAAATCATTAAAACCTGAAAAACATTAAAAATCATAAAAATCTAAAAAATGTAACAACCCCTAAAAAAACCCAAAAAAAACATAAAAACACTTAAAAACAACCATAGAAACCCTAAACACCTAGAATAAAATCTAAAAACCATTTAAAACCCTAAATAAATTAAAAACAACTAAAATCCATGAAATCCCTAAAAACTCAGAAAACCCCTAAAACCCCAAACCACCATAAAAACCCTTAATACCATTAAAACACTAAAACCACTAAAATTACAATTGACTATAAGAATCCTAAAAGGGCCTATAAATCCAAAAAAATATAGAAAACACTGAGACCCTATGAAAACTGTTTAAACCTAAAAACAGTTAAATCCCCTAAAATCCTAAAAATGAAAAAACCCATAATGAAACATAAAAATCCTAAAACCCCATAAAAATCATAAGAAATCTCTAAAAGTCCCCAGTAATGAAAAAATCCTTAAAAACACTCAAAATTCATCTGAAAACAACAAAAATATAAAAAAACATAACACCCCTAAAAACAGAAAAAATGCTAAAAACCCAAAAAATACCGTAATACACCTAAAACCATTAAAACCAAAAAAATACACTTAAAAAACTAAAACCATTTTAAACCACTAAAAAATTGAAAATTTTAAAAAAAAACATAAAACCCTAAAAAAATAAAAAAAAACCTAAAAATCCAAATAAAAACCATAAAAACCTAAAAACATAATAACCAATTAAACACTCAAAATCCATAAAAACCACGTAACCCATAAGAATCCTAAAAATCAATAAAATCCCTAAAAAACTAAAAACACCTAAAACCATAAATAAATCTATGAAAACATTAAAACCCTATGAACACCTAAATCACCAACAAAATAAAAAAAATGTAAAAAACATTAAAAAAACTGTAAAAACCATAAAAACACTGAAAATACCAAACAACAAATAAAAATAATTAAAAACATAAAAACAATTAAGAAGACATAAAATACCTATGAAAACCTTAAAAACACAAAAACATATAAAACCCCAAAAAATAAAAAAGACATTTAAACCCCCTACAAGAACTAAAAACCACTTAAAACTATGCACCCCTAAAACCCACCAAAACCCTAAAATAAAAAAAAATCATAGAAAACTATAAAAAACATTTAAACCAATAAAAAATTTAAACACTCTAAAGAACATAAAAAACATTACAACCCCCTTAAAAACCCATAAAATTGACAAAAACCCTAAAAACCCAAAAACCATAAAACCATAAAATCCCATAAAAACCAAGAAAAATTTAGAAATCCATAAAAATACCTAAAAAATAAAACCACTAAAACCTCGTAGAAACACTAAGAAAACCATATAAACCTATAAAAACTATAAACCACTATAAATCCTAAAACTCTAAAACCCATAAAATCCCTACGAAAACCTAAAATCCTTCAAAAATCCATGAAACCCCTAAAAAATACTAAAAAACCCAAAAAACCTAAAACCCCTTTAAAACCCAAAAATCCATAACTAATCATTAAAATTATAAAAACAACATAAACCCCTAGAAAACCAAAATATGGTAAAATCCATAAAAGACCCTAAAACCCATAAAGAGCATAAGAAATCCAAAAAAAACATTAAAACACCTTAAAGCCCATAAAACCCTAAAATCCACTAAAATGCTAAAACCGCTTTAAAAATTAAAAACCCAAAAAATGTTAAAAAACTATAAAAAATTAGAAACCCAGAAAAACTCAATTATAACACTAAATAACCAAAAAAACCATGAAAAACCTAAAACCCACCCCCCCCCCCAAAAACCATTAAAATCCCTGAAAGCCTATAAAATATTAAAAAATCACTAAAAATCTCTAAAAAGATTAAAAATTCTAAAAAAATTAAAACCCCTATAAAAACATTAAAAACCTAAAAAAACAAAAAATTCCTAAAAAACCTAAATAATTCAACAAACCCTAAAAACTCTAAATACTTTGGAAATCCTAAAAATCCCTAAAACCAATAAAAACCATAAAAATCCCTAAAACCCCTAAAAATACCTAACTCTATAAAAACTCCTAAAACACTAGAAAACCGTAAAAAACTTTATAAATATAAAAAACAACCACAAAAAAAATTAAAGCATGTTAAAACTATTTAAATCATAAAATTCCATAAAACCCCAAAAACACATAAATACCATAAAAACCTCTAAAAACAATGTAAGACGTTAAATCCCCAAAAATCTACTAAAACAAACTAAAAACTCTAGAAACCATTTAAACCCTTATAATGTTAAAAAAATCAAAAAACTATTAATCCCTAAAAACTCAAAAAAAACCATAAAAACAATCAAATACCTTTAAAACACTAAAACCATAAAAAATCCCCATAATCCCCAAAGCCCCTTAAAACACATAAAAATTCCAAAAAACAATAAAAATCACCAAAAACATAAAAATCACTACAAACAATAATAACACTACGAAAAAAATTAAAAAACATTAAACCCTTAAAATCCTATATATTGCTAAAAACCCTAAAACCCATAAAAATCCCTAAAACCCCTAAAAGTCCCTAGACCTAAAAATGTAAAAAAATCAAAAAAAACCTAAACACCCCATGAAAACCCTATAAAACTAAAAACACTTAAATCCTCTAAAAAACAAATGCTACCCCCTAATAATCCCTAAAATACAATAAAACCCCTAAAAACATTAAAAATATCTAAAAACATTAAAAATAAAAAACCCATAAAAGTCTAAATACCCAATAAAAAATGGAAACCTTGTAATCCCCTCAAAATGTTACAAACTATAAAAACAATAAAACCCTTTTAAACTCAGAAAATTCCAAAAAATCCACGAAGTTTTTTTAAACCCAAAATATTAAAAATACCTAAAAACCCTAAAAAATTATAACACACCTAAAAATCCCTCAAAATACCTTTCAATGTAAAAACCCTCATATCCCTTAATAATCTATTAAAAACCAAGAAAAACATAAAACCCCTAAAAATTATAAAAACCCTAAAAAATTATAACACACCTAAAAATCCCTCAAAATACCTTTCAATGTAAAAACCCTCATATCCCTTAATAATCTATTAAAAACCAAGAAAAACATAAAACCCCTAAAAAATTATAAAAACCATTAAACCCGCAAAAATTCCTTAAAACGGAATAAAAACCTTAAAAATAGTAAAAACACTTACAAACCCAAAAACCACTAAACCAATATAAAATGATAAAACCCCTTTTAACACCTAAAAATTTTTAAAACACTAAAAACCATAAAAATATAAAAATACTCACAAATCCTATAAACCCTAAACACCCATAAAAACACCATCAAAATACAAAAACCCCTAAAAATGATTAAACCCCATAAAAACCCCTATATATTCATAAATACATAAAAATCCCTAATGACCTTGAAAACACCCTAATAAATCATTTATAACCTAAAATCACTAAAACCCTAAAAATCTAAAAAAATATTAAAACCCCTAAAATCCACATTAAAACACTAAAACCATAAAACCACTAAAAAACTAAAGATCCATAAATATCTGAAACCCCCATAAAATCCCAAAAAATTTAAAAAAGAAAAAAAACATAAAAACCCCTAAAACTGTGAAAAACTGTAATAAAAGCTTAAATAATTAAAAAACATAAAACCCCAAAAAACATAAAAACTGCTAAATCCCATAAAAACATAAAATATCCTAAGAACCATAAAATCCCATAAATCCCAAAAACCATAAAAACCCTAACAACAATTAAAACCTATAAGATCACTAAAGATTTTAACCCCCCCTTTAATCCCCATAAAATGTTAAAAAACTCAAAAAATCCCTAGATCCATAAAAACTAAATATCCCCCTAAAACACAAAAAAAATCATAAAACCCATAAATCCCCCCAAAATCCATAAAATCCCTAAAAATAGTAAAAATACTAAAAACCCTAAAAATCAATAAAAAGGTAAAAAACACAAAACCCTGAAAACACATAATAAATCTTTAGAAAGCTAAAAATATTAGATCCCCTAAAAACCTAGAAAACATTAAAAACCATAAAAAATTCTAAAAACCATAAATAACTCTAAAAACCTTAACAATTCCAAAAAACCCATAAGAATCCTAAAAAATACCTAAAATAAATACAAAACCCTAAAACCAATAAAAACCCTAATAAAACACGAAAAACATTAAAAAAACAAAACCCCCTTAAAACTAGAAAGAACCATAATAGATCCTAAAAACCCTAAAAAGAATAAAAATCAATAAAAACTTTTAAAACCCCATAAAACATTCAAAACTAAATAAAAAAGCATTAATCCACTAAGAATGTAAATAAACTCTAAAAAACAATAAAATCATAAAAAACTCAAAATGACCCTAAAACCCCTAAAACCCCATAAAAACCCTAAAATCCCAGAAGTCCCTAAAAACCCAAAAACCTATAAAATACAAAAAATATAAGAATCCATCAAACATAAGAAAACCTAAAATACCTTAACTCCCTAAAAAAACCTTAAAATATTTAACATTATTTAAAACCACTAGAAATCCAAAAAGTTCTCCATAACCATAAAACCTTAATACCATAAAGACAATTAAAACCCATAAAAACCCTAAAAACCCGCTGAAAACTATTGAATCCCATTAAAACCAAGAAACAATAAAACTCTAAAAACCTTTTTATACCTAAAAAACTCAAAAACACCAATAAAACCAAAAAAAATAATTACAATAAAAACCTTTAGAAATCTTAAAACCGTTCAGAAACCCTAAAAACCATCAAAATCCAAAATAATCCCTAAAAATAGTTAAAAATTTACAAACCCACAAAAACCCTTAGAATATCAAAGAAACCCTCAGAAACCATAAAAAATATTAAACACCCTAAAAATACTAAAAACCAATAGAACCCCATAAAAGACCATTAAGAGACCCTAAAAATATAAAAATAAAAAACCCATAAAACTCCTCGAAAACATAAACACCCCCAAAACCCCATAAAAAACCCAAACACCCCATTAAAACCTAAAAAAACAAAGAAACCATTAAACCCCTAAAACATTAAAAAACACTATAAACCATAAATACCCTAAAAACTCAAAAAAAAACATTAAACACCCTAAAAATGATAAAAACATTAAGAACATTAAAATTTTTAAAAACCCATAAAATCCAAAATAACCCTAAAAATTCAAAAATATGTAAAACCCCTAAAAACCCAAAATCCCCAAAGAAAACCTGAAAAAAACCACCATAAACCCCTAAAAAACCTAAATATGTTAAAATCCATAATAACCATAAAAATCATAAAAACCCATAAAAAACCCTGAAAATTAAAAACCCCAAAACCAAAAAAACCTTTAAAACGGAAATAACATATTAAAACCCTAAAAACAATAAAAAACTAAAATCCCTAAAAGACCTTAAATACACTAAAAAACCCTCTAATGTATATGAAAACATAAAAACCCATAAAAACCCTAAAATCCACTAAAAACTCAAAAAACCATTTAAACACCATAAAAATTCCAAATAACCCTATAACCCAAAAATTAATAAAAACCCATAAAAATTAGAATAAACATAAAAATACCTAAAAACAATAAAACCAATTAAAATAAAAAAATCATTCAAACCCCAAAAAATGTATAAAAACATAAAAACGCATAAAAAACATATAACCCCTTAAAACATAAAAACAATTTAAACCCCTAAAAACCTTAAAAATTCTAAACACCCTAAAGAAAACCTAAACATCCCAAACCACCTCTTAAAATCCAAAAAAACCAATAAAATTCAAAAAAAATCCTTCAAACCATAAATAACACTAAAAATATTAAAAAACCCCAAAAAACACAAAAACATTAAAACCCTTTTAAACTATAACAAACATTAAAAATATTTAAAAACCCTAAAACCACCAATAAACCAAAAACCATAAAAATAAAAAACCCTAAGAATCGCTAAAACCCCTAAAATCCCAAAAAAAAATCTTTAAAAATCCTTAAAATCCTCTAAAAATAATATAAACTGCTGAAACCCCATATATGTAAAATAAGTCCAAAAAATTTAAATAGATAAAAAACATAAAAAAATAAAAAACAATAAAACCCCCTTAAAACCCAACCCCAAACCCTAAAAATCCCAAAAAACACTAAAAAACCCAAAAAATCCAAAAAATACCTATAATTCCTAAAATCATAAAAACCCTAAACGACTTTGAATTATCTAAGAGAAGAATAAATACCTAAAAACACATAAAACCCATAAAAAAAATACATGAAAACATATTAAAAACCTAAAACCATAAAAACCAATAAAACCCAAAAAAATCCATCAAAATTTGAAAAACCCTTAAGAAACCTAAAAACCAAAAAAAATCACTAAAAACCAAAAAAACCAATAAAATCATAAAAATATCTAAAAATATGGTAAAAATGTTAATACCCTAAAATCAAAGATAATTACTAAGAATACGTTAGAAACCTAAAAAAATTTAAAATCCATAAAAACATGAAAACACTAAAAACTCCAAAAAAACATTAAAAAAAGACCCTAAAACCATAAAAGTCATAAAATCCTCTAAAAAATTAAATACCCATAAAAACATAAAAAACCACTAAAAAATTGTAAAAATCACTTAAACCTATATAATTTTTGGAAACCTATAAAAATCCTTAGAACCCGAAAACACAAAAAAATCCCCAAAAAATCAAAAAAATCAAAAAATACCTAAAACCCTAAAACCCCTCAAAATAGCTATAATCCAAAAAATCCTAAAAATCCTAAAAATCCATTAAAATAACAAAAAACATAAAAAATCTCAAAAACCTCCGAAAAATCCAAATAAAAAACACGTAAATTAGTTTAAACACATAAAACCCCTAAAAAGGGATAAACGTGAAAAAACCTAAAAAGCCTAAAACCCCCAAAAACCCTACAAATTCTTAAAACCACTAAACAACCATAAAATTACTAAAAAATCTAAAAATCCATAAAATCATAAAGAAACCTAATATTCTTATATCCATTAAGAAATCCACAAAATTCTAAGAAACATAAAACCCTAAAATACCTAAAAAATTCTAAACACCCTAAAACACCTAAAACCCATTAATATGCCTAAAACCCATAAAAACCTAAACCCTTAAAAAACCAACAAATCACACTAAAAACACCAATAAAACTTGAAATACCAAAAATATTTAAGTAATCTTAAAAAACATTAAAACCCATAAATAGTAAAAAAAACTCCCTAATACCAAAAAAACCAAGAAACCCATAAAAGACCTTAAAACCCAAAAAATCCCTAAAACCCCCCAAAACCTGAAAATACAAAAAAAATCCTAAAATACCTAAGAACGTAAAAACACTAAAACCCCAGAAAACCCCTAAGAAAAACTCATGAAACTGAAAACTCTTACAACACATAAAAATCATAACTAAAAAGCTAAAACCCCTTGAAACCCTAAAAACCCTAAAACCCCCAAAAATCCGTAAAATTCATAAAATACATAACACTTTTAAAAAGGTATAAAATATTGAAAAAAATTTAAAATCCAAAAAACCTTAATCCCCCCAATGAAAACATAAAAAACCGAAAAACTAGAAAACCCTAAAAACCTAAAAACACTAAAAACCATAAAAAGAACAAAAACCCAAAAACCCCATAAAACATATAAAAATCCCTAAAAACCCTAAAACCCAAATAACATTGAGGACTCTAAAAACACTTTATACAATTAAAATATTAAAAACTCTAAAAACCATAAAACCATAAAAAATACAAAAATACAAAAAAAACCAAAAAAAACCAATAACCCTAACAACCCCAAAAAAATCCCTATAACCCAAAAAACCATAATAATCCTTAATAAACCCTAAAAATACCGAAAATATAAAAACCCTACAACTCTATGAAATACTTAAAAACCTATAAAAAATTAAAACCCTGAAATATTATAAAAATTCTAAAACCCTAAAAAGACTATAAAAACCATAAAAACTCCTAAAAACCCTAAAAACCATAAACCTACTAATAACCTTAAAACCCCTAAAATGACATAAAAACACTCAAACCCTTCAAAAAAATATAAATCCCCCTTAAACCCTAAAAAACCTTATAGACTCTAAAAATACTTGAATCCCCTAAAAAACTAAAAAATGCCCCTAAAAACCCAGCAACCATTAAAACAATAAAAAACATAAGAAATCTAAAACCCCTTAGAATCCCTAAAAAACATAAAAAACATAAAAATTCTAGAAACAAAAAAAATCTCTAAAAATAATCAAAACCCTAAAAATAATTAAAACCCCTAAGAAAACCTAAAAATCTAAAATCACATAACCCATAATAACAAAAATAAATCTAAAAACACTAAATCTCCTCGAAATCCTAAAAATACCTAAAAACCCATAGAATCCGTAAAAAGAATACAACAAAATATATCATTAAAAATATATTAAAAGGTAAACCCACCCAAAAACCCAAAAACTATAAGAAAACCTTAAACACCTAATGACACATAAACCCCCCAAGAACAAAAAAATCTAAAAACCCTAAAAACATGAAAAGGCCCAAAAAATCCCCAAAACTATAAAACACCTAAATCCCTAAAATTCCATAAAAACCCCTAAAACCAATAAAAAACTAATAACCCCTTACACCCTTAAAATTCTAAAAACCTATTAAAAACCATAAATCCATAAATATTCTAAAAACCCCAAAAAACATAAAAATCCATAAAAATACCATAAACCCCCAAAAATACCATAGAGCTCTCAAAATCCCCAAAACCCCTAAAATACCTTAAAAATACTAAAAACCACAAAAAAATCTCTAAAAACCTAAAAACCCGGAACACCCCTGAAAACCCAAAGAAAACCATAAAAACATAAAACACTTAAAAAATTATAAACATTAGAAATGAATAACCCTAAAAAACCCTAAAAATGTAAGAAACATTAAAATCATCAAATTCCTAAAAACCATAAAATTCAATAAAACCCTTATAAAACGTTAAAACCCTTAAAACACTTGAACCCACTAACAAACATGAAAATAATAAAAACCTTAAAACCCAAAAAGTCCCTAAAGACCATAAAAACCATAAAAAATCTAAAAACAATAACACCCTTAAACCATAAAAAATCTTGGAAGCCCATAAAAGGTCAAAAATATCATTAAAAATTCTAAAAATCATTAGAAACCCTAAAAATATTTGGAAAAAATAAAAACATTACATCTCCTAAAAACTCAAAAAAACCCATAAAAGCTAAAAAAATGAACCCCTAAAATCCCAAAAACCACTAAAACACATAAAATCCTTACACCCCTACAAAACTATAAAAGTCATAAAATTTTCCAAAAAACCGCCAAAAAAAACTCTAAAACCCTAAAATCACCTAAGATAACCTTAAAACCCTAAAAACATTTAAATTCCCTAAAAATATTAAAAACAATAAAAAACATTAATAACCCTAAAAACTTGATAAGACCCTAAAAACCCTCAAATTTTTTAAAACCCCTAACTCCCATAAAAATCCTAAAAAATCACTAAAAAACAAAAAACATTAACACCTATAAAAAACATAAAAAACCCAATGAAAATATTAATATTGTAACAACACTTAAAACCCATAATAAATTAAAAAAGTGTTAAAACCCCAAAAAACACAAAATAGACTGTAAAACCCTAAAAATCATAAAAACCGTAAAACCCATAAAATATCAAAAATTACTTAAAACCCTAAAAAATAAAAAAACCCTAAAATTTATAAAAACTCATAAAATTATTTAAACACCTATTTTTTTAAAAAAAACATTGAAAACCTTAAAAACTATAAAAAATGAAAATCCCCCCCTAAACCCCAAAAAATCCACAAACACATAAATCCTTAACATCCCTAAAAATATAAAACCCCCCTAAAAAACAATAAGAACCATAAAAATAAAAAAAATCCCAAAAAATTTAAAAAACATTAAATCCCTAAGAAAACCTTAAAAACATAAAAACACATAAGAACTCTAAAAACCAATAAAATGGAAAAAGGCTATGAAAAACCAACAAACCCTCAAAAATCCATAAAACCAATAAAACAACTTAAAATCCGAAAAAATCCCAAAAAATCCCATAATACATAAAAAACCCGAAAAATGCTGGAAAATCCTAAAAATGAATAAAACCTAAACATGTTTAATAGCGCTAAAAATATAAAAAAACGTAAGACACAAAAATCCTCTTCAAAGGCTAAAACTCCCAAAAAGCAATACAAACCCACAAAATCAATAAAAACCCAAAACCCACTAAAAAATATAAAAACCCTTTAAACACCTAAAATCATTAAAAACCCTTAAACCTTAAAAACTAAAAAAACCGTAAAGCCCAAAAACCCCATAAATACCTAAAAACCCAAAAAATCCCAAAAAACCATAAAAACTATAAAACTACTAAAAAATCAAGAGGAATCCATGACAATGTAAATACCCAAAAAAACATCAAAAAAATGAATCCTATATAAACCTAAAAAAAATTAAAATTGAAAAAAATCAGTAAAACCATAAAAACAGTAAAAACACCACAAAAAACCTAAAACCCCTAAAAATATATAAAAACTTAAATTATATAAAAATCCTAAAAATCCATAAAAACATGAAACCCCTAAAACCCCTGAAAATTGCTAAGAAAACATTAAAACCTAAATACACATAAAATTATCTAAAAAACCTAAAAGCTACGAAAATTATAAAAACCAAAAAAACCCTAAAAACTTTAACCCCCAACCACCTAAAACATTAAAAACCCTAAAATCCCAAAAAAAATCACAAAATGCATGAAAAATATCAAAACCCTTTTAAACCCTTAAAAATGTTAAAAAAAATAAACAAACCTTAAAACCATATAAACATAATAAAAATAACAAAAACCCTAAAAACAAGGAAACCCCCTAAAAATTATGACAGCACTAAAAACCCTAAAATCTAATAAAATTTTAAATATATACCTAAAAATTTAAAAAAACCCTAAAAAAACTAAAACCCCTTAGAAAACCATAAAACACTAAAATCACATAAAACCCCTAAAAACATAAAAAAACACTAAAACCTATAAAAACCTAATTATTTTAAAATCCCTCACACTGGTTAAACACCCTAAAACCACAAAATTCCACTAAATACCTAAAAACCATAAAAACCAAATAAATTCTAAAACCCTAAAAACCCCTAAAAAATTTTAAATCTGTAAAACACATAAAACCCTTAAATATCCTAAAAATTCTTAGTTATTTAAAAAATAATTCCCCTAAAAGTCCTAAAAATAAAAAACCATAAAATCACTAACAACCTAAAAACCCTAAAAACCACGAAATCCTCTAAGAAAACCATTAAAACTAAAAAACATTTAAATAACTAAAAGACCCTAAAAGACCCTAAAAATCATAAAAAGATCTAAAAAACCATATAACCCATGAAAACCCATCATAACCATAAAAAACCCTGAAATAAAAAAAAACCCAAAAAACAAAAAAATATAAAACCCACTAAATCACTTAAAACATTGAAATCAACTAAAATGTTAAAAAATTCAAAAAGAATAAAAATGAAAACAAAAACTAAAAAAAATAAAAACCCCAAAAAATATAAGAAACACATAAAACCCTAACAACACTCAAAATCCCTAAAAACCCTAAGAACCATAAAAATTCAAATAATAACAATAAATCCCTAAAACGATAATAGCCTTAAAAACCTTAAAAAAACCAACAAAACAATAAATACCTTAACACACTTAAAACCTGTAAAAACAAATAATGATAAAACCTCTAATAACTATAAAAACCCTAAAAACCACATGACCCCTAAATCCCTTATAAACCCTAAAAATATATGAAAATCATAAAAGGCCCTAAAATTTTCAAAAAGGTTAATAATCCTAAAACACATGGAAACCCATTAGAGAAAAATAAAAACATAAAAAACATTAAACCTCTGAAAACCCAAAAACATTCTAAAATCCCTATATTCCCATAAAAATATCTTAAAACCCATAAACCCCCATAAAAACCATAAAACCCCCTAAAACCCATAAAAACACTAAAACCCAAAAATACACTATAACCCACTAAAAACACCAAAAACCATTTAAACTCCTAAAACGTTAAATACTCTAAAAACCATTAAAGCCTTAAAAATAAAAAAACTCTAAAATCCCAAAAACCTTCAAAAAAAATAAATACCCTAAAACACCATAGAACCCCTTAAAATCACTAAAAATACTAAAACCCCTAAAAATTGAAAAAAAAATCCTTAAAAAACACTAAGAGCATATAAAACTCTAAAAACCCACAAGAAGACCGTGGAAATCTAAAAACACATAAAAAATCTATCAACAATAAAATGACTAAAACGCCTAAAACCCAAAAAACCATAAAATCACCAAAAAACATAAAAAAATCCAAAAAAACCCACTAAAATCTATTAAGAACCCTTTAAACCATTAAAAACGTTAAAAAATCTAAAAAGATCAAAAATCACTAAAAACACATGAAAACCCAAAAACCTAAAAAATAACTAAAAACCCAAAAAATCCAAAAAATCCTAAAAAATATAAAACCCATAAAAATTGTAATAATAACCTAAAAATATATAAAAGATAAAAAACTCTAAGAAACATGAAACCCTTAAAAACATTTTAATAACTAAAATCACTTGCATCCTAAAAAAACAAAAAAAAACTAAAAATGTAACAACCTTAAAAGGACCTAAAATCCACAAAACTCCATAAAACCATTGAAGTTCATAAAATCATAAAACCCACTAAAAAAGAAAAAAACACAAAAAACACTAAAAAATATAAAACCCCATAAACACCTAAAAACATTTAAAAACTCTAAAAACCATAAAATACCCTAACAACTCAAAAATCCCCAAAAAAACATATAAATGAAAAATATTGTAAAAAACCCCCAAACCCCTCAAAATCCCTAAATGCCCAAAAAAATAAAAATCCCTAAAATCCATAAAAACCACTGAAAACCCCATAGAATAACTTAATAGCCTAAAATCTCTGAAAACCCCTATAAAATATAAAAACACTAAAACACCTAAAAACCATTAAATCCCTAAAAAACCTAAAATCATATAAAATCCTTAAAAACCAATAAAATCCCAAAAAACACAAAAAAACATAAAAACCAAAAAACAGTAAAGACACCTAAGAAACCTAAACAATTATAAAATCCATAAAAACTCATAAAAGTCCTTTGAATCCCCCAAAACTAAGAAACCACTATTAATATTAAAAACCCCTAAAACCCCCTAAACACTTTAATAAAACATTATTGGCCTAAAAATAAAAAAACACTAAAACCCCTAAAATGAATATAAAAACTTATAACCCTTAAAAATTAATAAAAACCAAAAAAACCCAAAAAACCAATAAGACCAAAAAACTATCAAAATCCCTAAAACCCCTTAAAAACATAAAATCATAAATAACCTACAAAAATATATAAAAACATAAAAACCCATAAAACCCTAATAAACTATAAAGAAACCTTAAAAACAAAAAAAAATTCTTATAAACCCCCTATAAACCCTAAAACTCTAAAAACACTAAAGTCAATCAAAATCCCAAAAAATGAAAAAAAAAATCCATTAAATCCCTAAAAAAATATAAAATACTATTCCCTGAAAGTCAGTATAAACCCCAAAAAATCAAAAAAAAATCTTAAAAATATGAAAATATAAAAAATGATAAAGTCCATAAAAACCCTAGAAATCACCTAAAACACCTGAAAAACCATTGAAACGACTAAAAATCCTTAAAAACAGTAAAATACAACTAGAACTAAAAAACATTTTAACACATAAATGTTTTAAAAAACTATAATGACATTAACACCCATAAAAAACAAAAAAAAACCCCTAAAAACCAAATGAAACCATAAAAAACCTAAAAAAACTAAAAAAACTAAACAATGTATAAATATGAAAATTCTAAATAAACCAATACCCATAAAATCATAAAAAATTCCAAAAAATCAATAAACGTATAAATAACATTAAATACCTAGAAAACCCCTATGAAAAACATAAAACCAAAAAAGACACTTTAAACTACTAAAAATCTTCAAAAATGCTAAAAACCCTAAAAACCCAATAAGAATAGTAAAACCCATAGAAACCATAAAAATAATAAAAAACATGAAAAACCATAAGAATTAAAAATATCCTAAAAATCCCTAAAAATCCCTAAAAACGTAAAAACCTGAAAAAAGTAAATAAAATATTAAAATAATAAAAACACTTAAAACCCATAAAAACCTAAAAAAGGATCAAAACACAAAAATAACACAAAAACCCATTAAACAAACCCCCCCAAAATCATAAATCCCCATAAAATCCATCAAAACACACTAAAACTATAAAACGCCTTTAAACTAATAAAACATTAAAAAAATAAAAATAAAAAAACCCTTAAAAACTCCAAAAAAACACACCTAAAACCCCAAAAAACAATAAAACCATCAAAATCCCTAAAACCAAAAAAAATCCATATAATCCTAAATATCCCTAAAAATATTTAAAAACATAAAAACACTGAAAATCATTAAGAACTAATAAAACATAAAATCCTAAAAACACATAAAACCCCTAAAAACCAAAAAAGGTCTAATAACTCAAAAACCAAAACCCCACCCCTAATGAACCACCAAAATCCAATAAAATCATAAAACATCATAAAAATACGAAACATTGTCTAAAAATACATAAAAGCATATAAAACCTAAAAATCCTATAAACCCTAACATATCCTTAAAATTATAAATACAATTTAAACACCTATAAATACTATAAAATTATAAAAACCCTCAAAATCATTGAAGACCCAAAATACTATAACAATCAAAAAAAATATCCTAAAACCGTGAAAAAATTAAAAACCATAATACCAGAATACCTGAAGAAAAAAATAAAAACCTAAAAGCACATAAAACCCCAAAAAATTCTAAAAACACTAAAAACCATTAAAAATCTAAAAGACCCTATAATCCCTAAAAACGCCTACAAATTCTCCATCTTATGGTCTACAAATAGTCGTGCCTCCCTAGGGGGTCATGGAATGCACAATGCGGGTTCACATACTGTATTGGCTAATTTGCTGCTGGCTATGGATCATGATGCTATAGTGGTTGGGGATGTTCTAATGTAGGTCGATCGGTAGTCCCTCTCTATCCCGAGGGTCTATGATGTCTTTGATAGGCTGAAATGTGACATGGGAATTCAGGATGATATGGGGGTGATGAGTCTCGTGGATGGAGGCAAGAGTCTGAGGATGGTGGAGTCGCGACAGATGGAGCTGCCTTGGCTTTCTCTCATTCTTGGAGGTCTGGAGGAGGTCAGAGTTTCTTCAAAACAATTAGCAGAGCATGAGGGATATGATGATGTCCCTTTGTACAATCGGTTTTATGGCTTGGTTTTGGAGGAGTTGACTTAGAAGCATCACGTTGTGTAAAAAATGTTGGTCAGTGACTTTGATGAGAAAAATGGGCAGAATGCCCATTCTGAGCCTCAGAGATCGGCTTGTGAAGATAGGGGTAAAGGGTCATAGGAAAATGGTGGTAAAATTATGTTGTACAATACTTTGGTTCTTAACGGAGTGCTGGTAGCTCAACCCACAGGTAATGAGATGAAGTTCGGGAGTGCTGATGTACAGGCTCCCTTTCCCAGATGTGAGGCTAGTGAGAAGATTGAGATTTGTGTACGTGCTGAGGTAGATGTGCAAGTAGATGCACAAGGGGACATGGTTGAGCAGATGGTGTTGGTCGAACATGGAGGGGCCCTCCCAGCGGTGATCAAGGTGGCGGTTGGGAAGGATGATTTTGAGGGTGTGGCTGGTCGTTGGCTCTATGGATTGAAATATTCCTAGGGAAGTGCCGGAGGGGCTTCTGGTGATGCTTCTTATCGTGTGACTGACCAGGGGAATGTGGAGGATCAACGGGATGTGAATAAAGTGGAGGAGGTGGCTGATCAGGGGGGAGCATCTGTCGAAGGGAAGGTGTGCGGGAAGGGGAGGTTTAGGGATGGGGGATGATCATGAGCAGGGGGATGCCGACGCATAGGAGGACGTGATGGGGATGGTCACAGAGGTGCATGAGGATGCCCTAGATGACAGGCCTGGTAGTATGGTCTTGCATGAGTTGGAGCTGGTGGTCTGGCCAAGTGACCCTGACCAGACTGGGCGGAGGAAGGTGATGGATAGTCCAGCTCGCGGGGTTCCTAAGGAGGTCCCTAGTAATCTGCATTGTGGGCTTCTTATGGGCTATTCACTAAACCAAGAAGCCTCCTTCATTGCTGACCAAGTCCCGGAGGATGGATGATAGTTCATGCTTGAGGAGGCCTTTAGGAAGGAAATCAAGCCTATAATGGCTCATATTGACTCACGAAGGAGGAAGTCGAGGAAGGACTACACTTCTTTACCAAAACCTTGGTCTACAAGAGCCTCCTGTAGGGCTAAGAAAAATACCTCTTGAAGGGGTGCAAGGGCTTCCATGGTGCATCGTAATGCGAATCAACAATAGCTTAGGGGGTATTACTCTATCTTTCTCAAGAAATATGAATCATTTCAATGGGAGACGATGGAATCTGATGCCTCATCTGGGTATGGTGCTGATGGGGATCCATATAGAGATTTTTCAGCCTATGGATATAATGGAGAGATTATCCACTATAGAACTACATTTTATGACTTCGGTGGTGATGTTGAATGACTTTTTTTCTCTTTTGTCTATTTGTTTTCCTTCTTTTTTGGTTTTGGGGATGTTAAGGGTCTTTGGGTGTGGGTTGATTGACCCCTCCCCTCCCCTATCTATTGTGTCTCTTTTTTCAAATAAATTTTGGGGGTACACGATTAGCCTAGCCCCACGCCTTGCTCTAAAACCTTTAAAACCCCAAAAAAACCCATAAAACCCATGAAAAATTCTATATACTCATTAAACCCCTAAAATGTAAAAAAATTCTAAATCCCCTTAAAACCCCTTAGAAACTCAATGAAAAAACACCAATAACAAAAAACAAACAAAAACAAAAAATAACCCTCAAAATTACTAAATACCATAAGATAGATAAAATCATTAAAAACCCAAAAAAATCAGTAAAAAAATTAAATCCATAAGAAACCTAAAAACCCATAATAAAACATTAAAAACCTAAAAATAGTTAAAACCACTAAAAACAATAAAACTTACTAAAAACCCTATGAAACCATTAAGGCCCCAAAACCCCTTCAATTCATCAGCAATTCTAAAAAATATAAATAACCTAAGAATCACAAAAATTTATAAATTGTGAAAAATCCAAAACACTTGAAATAACCTCAGAACATTAAAAATATAATACACATAAAAAACAGGAAAACCAAAAAAAATCTAAAAATATTAAAAACACTTCAATGACCCCAAAACACCTAAAAGCATAGACCCCCTAAAAAAACACAAATCCCATCAAAACCCAAAATAAATAAAAAATATATATTACCCCTTTAAACACATAAAAAGGTTAATAAACTGTCAAAAAACATTTAAAATCGTAAAAAACTAAAAAAACCCCTAAAAACCCAAAAACAATCCCTAAAAACTCCCGAGTATAATCGTAGAAAACAATAAAAATCAAGAAAACCCTAATTTTTTTTCAAAACATGTAAACCGCTAAGAAAAACATAAAAACATAAAAAGATTTAAAACCCCTAATAAAACATAAAACCCCTAAAAACACTAGAAAACCTTTAAAACCTAAACCCATAAAACTATCAAAATCCCCAAAACCCCAATAAAACCATAAAAATCATTAAAGAGACCTAAAAATCACTAAAAACATAAAAACCCATGAAAAATCATTATAAAAACTTAAAAACCCTAAAACACTTGAAACCAAAAAAATCCTAAGAAACATTAATACCCCAAAAAACTCTTAAATGGACCCTGAAACCCCTAGAAAATTTAAAAAACCCTAAAAACTCTTAAAACCTTAAAAACCAAATCGAAACTCTAAGAATAATTTAGAACCCATAAAATGTTAGAAACACTAAAAAATAATAAAACCCTCAAAACATAAAAAAACCAAAACCCACAAAATCCCTAAAAACCCTAAAAACCATTATAACCCTCAAAATCAATAAAAATCTAAAAGGCGTGAAAATATTAAAAAATAAAAAAAAATACATAATAACATAAAAATAGTAAAAATCATAAGAAAAAATAAAAACGCATAAAACCATTCAAACATAAAAATACTTAATCCCCTAAAAATTTTCAAAAAACCAATAAAACCTTAAAACATCTAAAAACCATAAAACCCCATAAAACCATAAAAACCCAAAAACCTATGAAAACACTAAAAACCATTAAAAATATAAATTTTCATTAAACTCCTAAAATAATTTAAAAAATCATAAAACATTAATTACCCTAAAAACACAAATAACCCCTTAAACACCGAAAACCACAAAACCCTGACAACCATAAAACCCTCTAAATCCCTAAATACCAAAAAAACCATAAAAATCCTAAAAAATAACTATAAATACCTAAAAGCATTAAAACCCCTAGAAAACTTGAAAAATCCCAAGAAAACCTTAAGACCTGAAAAACAGACAAAACCTAAAATAGCCTAAAAATTCTAAAAACATTAATACACCCAAAAAACTAATAAACCCTAAAATATCCCTTAAATCCCAAAAAACCCCATAAAATTTTTAAAAATACCAAAACGTCCAAATAATGTAAAAAGCATAAATACTCGGAAAAATCATAAGAATTCCTACAAAACCTAAAAAAATTAACACACCTAAAATACTAAAAAACAGCTAAACCCAAAAAAACCCAAAATAGAAACTAAAACCCACAAAAATCTAAAAAAACCCCTAAAACAATTAAAACCCCTAAAACCCATAAAACCCTAAAAACACTAAAAATATAAAAACACTTTAAACCCTAAAAACTTTAAAAACTCTAACAAACTTAAACCCCTAAAAACTCAAAAAATCCCAACAAATCCGAAAACCCCTAAAAATACTAAAATCCTTAAAAATCCTACAAACCATACCAATTCTAAAAAATATCTAAAACATAAAAATGCCTAAAAGCCTTGAAAATACTAAAAACCCCTAAGAAGTCTATTAAAACAAAAAAATATCATAAACCCCCTAAAATCATAAAAGCACCAAAACACCTTAAAGCATTAAAACCCTAAAAACCCTAAAAACCATTAAAACCCCTAAACCCCTAAAACCCATAATAAATCCTTAAACCCATAAAAACACTTCAACCCTATAAAAAACCAAAAAAATGTTCAAAACCATAAAGGACCCTAAATCCATAAATCCCATGAAACCTATAAAACCCATAAAACCCCATAAATCCCTTAAAACTCTGAAAAACCATAAAACCCTTAAAACCTACTAAAAACTATAAAAATCCTTTAACCCACGAAAAATGTTTAAAACTCTAAAAACCAGAAAAAACCATATAAAATCAAATGACCACTAAAACCCAAAAAGAACCTTTAAAACCCTAAGTACAATATAAACTATCAAAATCAACAAAACACCCCAAAAATAACTAAAAATCATAAAAATCCTAAAAAAATACTACAAATTCCAAAAAATCTTGAAAATCGTGAAAATCCTAAAAACCCCAAAGAAATCCTTAAAACATAAAAATACTTAAAACCCCTAAAAAAATTATATTTTAAAATATCGTAAAAACCATAAATACATCAAATTTTCTAAAACCTATAAAAACCTAAAAAGTTACTAAATGCTAAAAATGTAGAAAACTATAAAACCCATATAAACTCTAAGAAAACCATAAAATCTTTAAATTATATAAAACTCATAAAAACTAAAAAACACCACAATCGCTAAATATAGTAATTCCCTTAAAATACATAAAAATCCTAAAACCCCTAAAAACATAAAACTCCACTAAAAACTAAAATAATCCTTTAATAACAAAAAAAATTAGAAACTCTAAACAACCTTAAAAACCTTAATATCACAAAACCCTAAAATCTCAAAAAGACTATCAAACCCTCAAAATCCAAAAATACTAAAAATAATAAAAAACCTAAATAATCAAAAAAAATCCCAAAAAAACCAAAAAAACCCTAAAACCCTAAAATATAATAAGAAAAAGACTTATAAAAACTTTAAACCCCTAAAAAATGAAAAACACAAGAAATCCGAAAGAACCACCAAAAACACTAAAACCCACTATGCCACTAAAAATCCCTAGAACCCATAAGAACACATATAAATCCTATAAAATCCATAAGAATATCTAAAAATTTAAAAAAATTAAAAACTAAATATCCATTAGAAAACCATAAAAACCCAAAAAAAATTAAAACAAATAAAACACATAAAAATATAAAAACCCTCAATATCCCTAAAAAATACTAAAATCCCTAAAAATCATTGAAATATTTAAAAGTCTAAAAACCATAAAAATATATTGAAAACCCATAAAAATCTAATAGAACTGAAAACCCCTAATAAATTGTTAAACCCCTAAAAACCTAAAAACACTGAAGATCCAAAAAATCCCAAAAATCCCAAAAACCCATAAAATCCTAAAAAATAACTAAAAAATAAAAAAATGTAGAAAATATAAAAACATTGGAAAAACATATGAAATCTATAAGAACCAGAAAATAATTATTACCCCTAAAACATAAATAAATGCTAAAACCCATAAAATACACTAAATGACTCTAAAAACCATAAAACCTAAAAAATATATAAACCATAAAAACTATAAAAACTGTAAAAACCCACTAATACCCCTTAAACACCTTAAACCATTAAAAACTATAAAACCCATAAAAACAAAAAAAATCAAGAGAGACAAAAAACAATTAAAACCCTTGAAACTCAAAAAACCCTAGAAATACCCAAAAACCATAAAAAACTCTAAAAGAACAAAAAATCACAAAATTATATAAAAAGGTAAATACCCTAAAATCCTTATGAAAATATTAAAAACCTCAAAAACACTCAGACCCCCTAAACCCTAAAAAATGATAAAAACCCTAAAACCCCTACAAACATAAGAAACCATAAAAACAATAAAAACCATAAAAATTAAATAAAGACCCTAAAATATGAAAAAACATAAAGACCCTAAAACCCCATAAAACAACTAAGAAAATATTAAAACCCATAAAACACAAAAAACTCCGAAAAAACTGAAAAATTATATAATTAATTAAAAAATAAAAACCCATAGAAACCCTCAAAATCCATAAAAAAAATAAAAACAATAAAAAACAAGAAAGAGATTTAAAAATATATAAAATGTTAAAAACCCATAAAAATCCTAATAAACCAAAAGAAAACCATAATAACCAAAAAAGAACATAAAATCCCAAAAAACATAAAAACACTAAAATCTCTAAACACCCAAAAAGACCGTAAAATCCCAAAAAATAAATAAAAATCATAAAACCAATAAAACCCATAAAACCATAAAAACCCATAAAACCATAAAAACCCAAAAGACGTAAAACCCACTAGAAACACTAAAACCACTTTAAAACACTAAATGCATTATCAAACTCTAAAAACCTTAAAACCCATTAAAAACTCAAAAAACCCTTAAGACCAAAAAACCCTAAAACCCTAAAGACCACAACAACCCTCAAAGTTCTTAAAATCCGTAAAAACCCATAAAAATACTAAAAAATAGAAAAAAATACAATAAACCATAAAAAACCATGAAAACCATGAAATCCCAAAAAAACATTAAAACCAAAAACACCAAAAACCCTAAAAACCTAAAAAAATTATTAAAACCCTACAGCCATAAAAGAATATAAGACCCTAAAAATCTACAAAAAGCATAAAAATCCAAAAGATCCTTAAAAATATATAAAACAAAAAAACCTTTAAAATCACTAAAACCCCTTAAATCCTTAAAAACACCTAAAAAACAATAAGAACCCTAAAATTCACTAAAAATTTTAAAACCCATTTAAACCCCTATAAATATAAATAAACTCTAAAAACAATAAAACCATGAGAAAAATCAAGAAAAACCCTAAAATCCAAAAAACATAATACCCCTCAAAATCCTCAAAACCCTAAAAAAATTAAAAATCCAAAAACCTAAAATCCTTAACAACCTAAAAACATATAAAACCCATAAAAACATAAAAAACTCTGAACACACTAAAACCCCGAAAAACCCCAAAGCACTAAAAACCCGTAAAACCATAAAAATCCCTAAAATAAATAAAAATCCAAAACACTAATAAAAACTCTAGAAACACCTATAAACCAACAAAATGATAAAAACACTAAAAACCATCTAACCCTATGAATATCAAAAATACCCTAGAACCCCAAAAAATTATAAAAACCCTAAAAGACCCAAAAATCATCAAAATCCCTAAAATACTTTAAAATCCTAAAACCCCAAAAATCCTTAAAACACATAAATCCCTTGAAAACCCATAAGTGAACCATTAAAACCTAAAAATTCGTAAAACCCATAAAACCTAAAAACACTGAAAACCTATCGACGAGACCTATAAACCCAAAAAAACCCCATCAAATTCACTAAATAACAGCTTAAACCATAAAATACATTAAAACTATAAAAAATATAAAAACCAAAAATCATAAAAAATCACTGAAACACTAATAACACTTCAATCCAATAAAAACATTAAATTACAATAAAAACCATAAAATCCATGAAAACCACAAAAAAATCAAAATCCCAAAAAACCCCAAGAAACTAAAAATCCATCATATTCTATAAGAACACTAAATCCCCGTAAAAATAATTAAAAAGAAACAAAAAATGATAAAAATATAAAAAACAATAAAACCTATAAAAATACCAATTAAATATTATAAACCGTAAAAAAGGAAAACACATACAAAACCTTAAGAATGCTAAAAATCCTAAAAACCCTAAAACACTTCAAAATCACTAAAAAATCCCAAAAACACAAAAAAAATCCTAAAAATCCCTTATAATCAATAAAAACATAAAAACCCTAAAAACCATTAATGCAGTAAGAAAAAATTAAAAACCTAATAACACATAAAACCCCTAAAAACCTAAAATATTTCTAAACCACTAAAAAGACTCTAAAAACCCCCAAATTATAAAAACCCCTGAAAAACATAAATATCCTAAAAACCCATGCCTTGAAAAAAACCCCTAAAACCTATTAAAACCCTAAAGACCCATTAAAAACTCTAAAATTACATCAAACGCCTAAAAGTTGAAAAAAACTATAAAAAACCATAAAAACTCAATATAAACCTAAAAATTGATAAATCCATAAATACCCTAAAAACCCTAAATACCCTAAAAATCCATAAAAATAAAAAAACCTAAAATAACATTAAATTCCCCAAAAATATAAAAACCCTAAAACCCCTGAAAAACTATAATTATACCTTAATAACACAAAAAACCATAAAAATCCTTAAAAAAACCAAATGTTAAAATCCATAAAACCCCTTAAAACCATAATACTCCTAAAAATCTATAAAAACCCTATAAAACCTTAAAAAAATTTAAAATCCCAAAAAATCAAAAAAATTGTAAGAAACCCTAACAACACTTTAACCCCCAATGAAAACATTAAAGACCGAAAAAATTTATAACCCCTAAAAACCAAAAAATACTAAAGACCCCTAAAACCCCAAAAAGACCCTAAAACCTTTAAAAATACTTAAAAACTATAAAAACCTATACAAAAAATAAAATAACCTAAAACCCAATAAAAATCGTAAGATTAAACTAATCACACTAAAAACCCTTTAAACCCAAAAAAATGTTAATAAAATTGTAAAAACATTAAAAACCCTCACAAACTAAAAAATAACCCTAAAACACCAAAAAATAATACAAACCCTAAAACCCCAAAAGATGTATAAAAAAACTCAAAATAAAAAAACCATAAACACTATAAGAATCCTAAATATCCCATAAAATCCTTAAAAACATAAAAAACTCAAAAAAACCTTAAAACCCCATTTGAAAACCATAAATAGATAAACAGAATTAAAACCCCAAAATACCAAAAAACACTTTCAACCACTAAAACATCTAAACGACCAAAAACCCTCAACCCCATAAAAATACCTAAAACCCAAAAAAACCCTAAAAATCCCAAAAATAAAAAAAAAATGTATAGAACCCTGAAAACGATAAAAACCCATAAAAACCATAAATCCTAAAAATAAATAAATCCCATAAAAACCAAAAGAATCTTAAAAATCCTAAAAGACCATAAAACTTCAAGAACCCCTAGAAACCATTAAAATACCTAAAATCCCACAAAACAATAAAACCCCTAAAACCCAATAACCCCACAAAATCCCAAAAACTACTAAATATCATAAAGGTACTAAAAATAACTAGAAACCTAAAACCCCTAAAAATCCTTAAAAACCATAAAAACATTGAAATCATACAACCCCTAAAAAAATTAAAAACACCAAAACTCTATAACACTCTTAACCCCTAAAAACCTTAAAACAATCAAACTACTTAAAAATTTAAAACGTATAAAAAGCATAAACACCCACTAAATACTATAAAATGGAATTAAACCCCAAAAATGTTAAAAAATTATAAAAATTTTAAATCCCTAAAATCTAAAATAGAAATCCAAAAATCCAAAAATCCTTAAAAAAACCCCCTAAAAATTAAAAAACCCTCAAAATCCCAAAAAACCCAAAATACCCTAAAATTCCTAAAAATTCCTTAAATCCAAAAAAGTGTAAAAAATACCTAAAAACCATAAAAACACTATGAATATTATAAAAACATAAGAAAACACAAAACCCATCAAAGTTAAAAATGTTAAAAACCATAATATAACTGAAAACCCAAAATAGCCCCAAAACCCCTCAAAATCCCTAAAATCCCTAAAATCCATAAAACCCATAAAAATCCTAAAAATTCACTAAAAATCCATAAAAACATAAAACCCATGAAACCCATGAAAACCCTAAGAAATTCATAAAAAACTAAAAACACGTAAACCCCCTAAAAACATAAAAACACATAAAACCCTCGAAATACCCTACAATCTCCTAAAACCATATAATAATGTAAAATCCTTAAAATTCATAAAAACCCATTGAAACCCTAAAAACAAACTAAAATTTATAAAAAAAACATTTAATCCCATATTTTTTCTAAGAGCACAAAAAACCCATAAAAACAGATAAACTGTAAAGACCCTAAAAACCAAACAAACATAATAACCCTAAAAAATATATAAAACCTAAAACCCCTCAAAATTCATAGAAACCCTAAAACACAAAAAAATAAAAAAAATCCCTAAAAATCATTAAAAATTTAAAAAACAAAAAACCAATAATATCCTTAAGAAAACATCAAAACCCTTAAAACACATAAAAATACTAAAACCAAAAAATGCTGAAAACTAAAATATCCCTAAAAACTCTAAAATCCCTAAAAAGTCTAAATACCCAAAATAACTTCATATCAATCAAAATACCTAAAAATCATAAATCTATAACACGGACATAAAATCTTAAAAAAAATTTAACCCCCCCCCCCCGAAAAAAAACTTTGGAAACCATTGGAAAACAATAAAAACAAAAAAACACCTAAAACCTCTAAATTTCTTAAATATCACTAAAACCCCTAAAAGACTCTAAAATGCCTCAAAAACATATAAAAACCATAAAAAATCATAAAAAATTAAAACTCGTTAAATAATATTAAATCATTAATACCATTAAAAAAACTAAAAACCATTTAAACCCCCCAGTTAAAATACCCTAAAATATTAAAACCCCTAAAAACTCACAAAAAATCCAAAAAACCCAAAAAAACATAAAAACATAAAAACCCTCAAAATCCTTAAAACCCATAAAAATCAAAAAAATCCCCAAAAATTCCCTAAAAAGTAAAAAAACCTAAAAACCATAAGAAACCCCTTTAAACCATAAAACCATAAAGCCCTAAAAACAATAAAAACCCAAAAAATACAAAAAATATATATCCCTTTAATCATCTAAAAACTATAAAAACACTAAAAACCCTAAAAACTCATAAAACCCCTAAAAACACAGAAAACCATAAAAAACCCAAAACCCCTAAAAACCCATAAAAACCCTAAAAAATACCTATAAATATCTAAATATATAATGAATTATTAAAACCCTAATTTTTTTTTGAAAACCATAAAAACCAAAAAAAAACAATAACTATAACACTTTAGAAATAGAAAAAACACCCTAAATTCTAAAAACCCCCCAAAACACAAAAATCAATAAAACACTCAAATGCCCAACAAACTCAAAACCCCATAAAAATCCAAAAAATTACTAAAAGTACCTAAAATGTAAAAAACTCTTAAAAACCTAAAAACCCATAAGATAACATTAAAACCCTAAAAACAATTAAAACACCTATAACCTGTAAACCATCAAACCCCAAAAATCCCTAAAAGACCCTAAAACCCTAAAACCAACAAACACCCATAAAAACACCAAAGAACATTAAAAAAATTGAAAAAACCTAAAACTATAAAAAAACCACTACAAACACTAAATTCCATTTAAAATGATAATTTAAAAAAATTCAAATACCTTAAAAAACTAAAAACTAAAAAAAGACCCTAAAAAAAAAAACCCAATAAAACTATAAAAATCCAAGAAATCCAAAAATTTAAATAGATACCTAAAAAACCCTGAAAACCCCTAAAACCCCTAAGAAAACCTAAAAATCATAAAAAACATAAAACCCCTAAAAACTCTAAAATAGATGAAAATTTAAAACCATAAAACCTGAAGAATCCTTAAAACACTAAAAATAATAAAAACACTAAAAATACTAAAAACAATAAAAAAAATTAAACCCATCATCATGTTAAAAAATCTTAAAAACAATAAAAATATGGAGAGAACAAAAAAACCCAAAAAATTAAAATAACCATAAAAACCATAAAATGGCCAAAACCCCTCAAAATCACTAAAACCCCTAAAAATTCAAAAAAACATATAAAAATACCTAAATATCTATAATATTATCAAAGCACTAAAACCTAGAAAATCCCTTAGAAAAAGAGAAATACCTAAAATTACATAAAACCCCAAAAAACCCTAAAAGACACTAATAACCCTAAAAACCTTAAAAACCTAAAAACCCCTAAAAACCCTCAAAAATATTTCATATCTTTAATAACCATAAAATTGTAAAAAATACCTAAAAAAAAAATACATAAAAACACTAAAAACCATGAAAACCATAAAGAAGTATTAAAAACATAAAAATAATTCCAACAACTAAAATCCTAAAAAATTATAAAAACTCGAAAACCCAAAAAGACCCCAAAAATTCGTAAAATCCCTAAAACCCATAAGCCACTAAACACATAAAAACCCAAAAACATCTAATATATAAAACCATAAAATCCTAATAACCTTAAAAGAATAAAAAAACAATGAAAACCCTCAATGTACATTAAAACAATAAAAACCTATAAAAATACAATAAAAACCCTAAAAATATATAAAACATAAAAAACCATTAAATAATATTATGAAAACCAAAAATACATAAAAACACATTACTCACCTAAAACCCATAAAAATCTATAAACCCTTAAAAACCCGATAAACTCCCTCCAAATCTTTAAAAGCCCTAAATCTTATAAAAATCATTAAAATTCCCAAATAATATCTAATAAATCCGTAAAACCCTGAAAAACCTAAACCCTAAAAATCTAAAAAACACTAAACCCAAAAAAGACCCTAAAACCCAAAGGCCCATAAAACCCAAAAAAGCCCAAAATCATTAAAAATCCATAGAAACTCCTAAAACCCCCAAAACCACCCAAAAAATATAAAAACCCTTTCAACTCTGAAAAAATAGTAAAAAATAAAAACCCATAAAAACCATAAAAAAATAAAAAACTCTAAAAACCATAAAACCCATAATAACTGTCAAAATACCTAAATCCCCTAAAAACTAAAAACGAATCATAGAAACCCTTGAAATCCATAAATACATAAAAATCTTAAAAACCCCAAAAACCCCTATAAAAACATTAAATATCAAAAAAAAATTAAAACCTAACAACAACAAAAATCTAAAAATCCTAAAAATCTATACAAAACCCAAAAAGCCTTAAAACAAAAAAAAACACTATAAACCCTTAAAAACCATAAAAACCTAGAAAGAAAAAACCACTAAATAAATAAAAATCTTTCAAACACCTGAAAATGTATAAAACTATAAAAACCCTCAAAACTCCAAAAAAAACTCAAAACCCCCCAAAACAATAGATATCCTAGATCCCTAAAAGACCCAAAACCCCCTAAAAATATCTAAAAACCTTAAATACCATTAAAATCTTATGAATCCCAAAACATTTCTAAAAATATAAAAACCCTACCACAATAAAAATAAAAAATAAATTCTAAAAACACAATAAACCATTATATATGTGAAAAAACGCCAAAAATATTAAAACCTAAAAAACACAAAAAACCCCCAAAAAACATAAAACCTTTAAGAAGCTTTAAAACCCCACCAAATCACGAAAAACACTAAAGTAGAAATAAAATCCTAAATAATCCACAAAAATTAACAAAAACGTAATGAATGATAAAAACCCAAAATATCCATAAGGGAACATTAAAAATATAAAATACTTAAAACCACTACTAACCAAAAATTCGAAAAATCCACTAAATACCCAGAAAAGCAATAAAATATCCTATAATTATCTAAAAACACAAAAAACACAAAAAACACAAAAAAAATATTTAAAATCTTTAAAACTGAAAAAACCCAAAAAACCCATAAAAATCCTATGAAAACCTTAAAAACTGAAAAAATAGTTGAAATCCCTAAAAAACCACAAACCCCTAAAAACAGCATAAAAGACCCTAAAACCCCTAAAAACCATAAAAACCCCAAATAATCTTAAAAACCAAAAAAACCATAAAAATCCACTTAAATCACTAATAACCCATTAATCCCTAAATATGTTATAAACTATAAAAAACATTAAAACCCTAAAAACTAAAAAAAATCACCAAAAATCATAAAACCCGAAAAACCCTAAAAATTTTAAAAATCCATAAAATCCGAGAAACCATAAAAATCAACAAATCTATATATATATAAATTCCAAAAAATTAAATATTTAAAAACTTAAATACCCTAAAAATCATTGAAAACCGCAAAAATTAAAAATATTCAAAACCATAAAAACCCTCTAAAAACCCTAAAACCTTTATAAATCCCTAAAACTAAAAAAAAATAAAAATCCAAAAAATCAAAGAAAACTAAATATGAAAAAAACCTAAAAACATTGAAATTCTTTAAGAAAATATCTAAAACATAAAAAAAATTAAAACCCCAAAAAACATAAAAACCTAAAAGAAAAATTCAATAATAAAAAACACTATAACCTCTAAAAACCTTAAAACCACTAAAATAGTTACAAAACCTGAAATAATCTAAAAAACTTAAAATAACACCAAAACTATAAAAATAAATAAAATAATAAAAAACCTAAAACCCTAAAAACCCCTCAAAATCACTAAGATCCCTAAAAACCATAAAAATCATAAAAAATCCATAAAACAAAAAATAACACTAAATACCGAAAAAAACCAATGAAAACCTTAAAAACCTATAAATACTTAACACCCATTGAAAACGTAAAATTTATAAAAGCCTAAAAACCCCAAAACCAGTAAAAACACCAAAAAATAAGAATCCCAAAAAAATACCTTAAATCATAACACCCCTGAAAACACAATAAACACAACGAAAATGATAAAACCCAATAAAAAACATGAAAACACTAAAAATCCTAAAAGTGCTAAAAAAACTAGATATCTGAAAAACCCTAAAAATCCATAAAATCCTTAAAACCCTAAAAAGAATAATAATACTATGAATACAAAAAAAGCCATCAAAAGATAAAACCCCAAAAAACCTTAAAATACCTAAAAAACATAAAAACCTAAAAACACTTAAAAACTCGAAAAACCTAAAAAATGCTAAAAACCATACAAGACCCTAAAAACCATAAAAAACCATAAAACTCATAAATCCCATTAAAATATTTTAAACCCTAAAGACACATAAATTATTTAAACAACCCCAAAAATTTACAAATCCTTTAATCCATGAAAACATTAAAAAACAGTAACAACCCAAAAAAACATTCAAAAACTCAAAAAAATTTATAACCCGCCAAAAACCCCAAAAACACTAAAAATCTCAAAATCACTAAAATACCTAAACCATAAAAATCATAAAAACCTTAAAACTCTCTCTTATTGTAATAACCCTTAAAACCATGTAATACCAATAGAAAACCTTAAAAGCCTAGAAACTCTTAAAACCCAAAAAAACAAAAAAAAATCTAAAAACCATAAATAACCTAAAATTCCTAAAATCCCTAAAAACCATAAAAATCCCTAAAAACCATAAAAATCCATAAAAATCATAAAAATAACTAAAATAACTAAAAATTAAAGAACAAAAAAACAAATAAAAAATCTATTAAAACACAAATATCCTAAAAACACATCAAACCTCAAAAAATATAAAAAACACCCAAACCCAAAAAAACCCATAAATCCGTAAAAATCCCAAAAACCCGTAAAAACCCTAAAACCTATAATAACTGACTAAAAACTCTAAAATAAATTTAAACTGCTAAAAATAGTAGAATATTTGAAAAAATTATTAAAACCCTAAAAAACTCAAAAAACACCCTAAAGCCACATATAGATCCATAAAAACCCAATAAAACTCTAAAACACCTAAAAAATTTAAAATTACTAAAAACCATAAAAATCACTCAAATTGAAAATAAAATGGAAACCCCTAAAACTCTTCATAAAACCAAAAACCCTAAAAACACTAAACCCCAAAAAATCACAAACTGCTAAAAACACTAAAATGCTCAAAATCTCTAAAACCCCTAAAATCCCTAAATATCCAAAATAGACCTTAAAATCGATAAATATGTAATGAACAAAAAAATTAAGGAAAATATTAAAAACCTAAAGCCACTTAGAATTCCTAAAATTTTAAAAATGCTAAAACCCTGAAAGGACCCTAAAAACCAAAAAAATCCCATAACAATCACTAAAGCCCATAAAAACCCTTAAAACCCATCAAAAACCATAAAACCTAAAAATAAATAAATCCCCATTAAAAACATAAAAAAATTTAAAAAAATTTAAACAAATTAATCATTATTAAACTAAAAAAGCCCTTGAAACCCCAAAATACCAAAAAAAATATACAAACCCTAAAAAACACTAAAACCACACCAAATCCCTAAAAATTATAATAAACCATTAAAATCACAAAAAACCTTAGAAAACTGTAAAAGCCTAAAGTCAGTTAAAAACCATGAAAAACCTAAAAATACTAAAACCCTAAAAACCATAAAAACCATAAAACGCACAAAATCCCTAAAAACCCTAAAAAACAAAAAATATAAAAAACAAAAAAATCCCTTAAACGTAATGAAACCTAAAAATCAAGGAAACCACTAAGAAAATCTTAAAACATAATAACTTATTAATCCCAAAAAAAATTAAAAACACTAAAAGGCCCTAAAACCCAAAAAAATACTAAAAGCCATAAAACCCCCTTAATGTTCTTAAAAACCCTTGAAAACCCATAAAAACTATAAAACACTAAAAACACTAAAAAACATAAATCTAGAAAAAATTTAAAAACATTAAAAACCTTAAAAATCATAGAAACATTAAAAATGGAAAAAACCGTAAACACCCTAAAACACTCAAAATCCCTAGAAACCCAAAAAAAATCCTAGAAATCCCTTAAAATCACTAAAAACGAAAAAACCAATAGAAACCAGAACAAAACATGAAAACTTTGAGAAATACTAACAAAACCGTAAAAACCTAAATCCACCTAAAAACCTAAAATAGATAAAATCCCTAAAAACACCAAAAATACAAACAACCTTAAACACCATAATTCCCCAATAAGATATAAAAACCCCTAAAACACTATTAAATCCCTAAACACCACAAAAAAACCTCTAAAACCACTTTAAAACACCAAAAATAGTAAAAACACTAAGGATGAACAAAACTCATAAATACTTGAAAAAATCATAAAAATGAAAAAATAAAATAAAAAATACTTATAAACACTATAAACCCCTATAAGCCCTCAAAATCCCTCAAACTCTAATAAAAAAAATTAATACTACAAAATATACCTAAAACCATAAAGAACCATAATAACCCTAATGAACCCTAAAAACCATAATAACTAATAATACATTAAACCCATCAAAAACAAAAAAACCACCAAAATCAATAGAAAACATAAAACCCTCAAAATCACTAAAACACCTAAAAACATTGAATAATAAAACAATCCATAAAAATATAAAATGAGAAACCCTAAACCCCCTTTAAAAACCATAATAAACTAAAAACATTTAATATGCCTATAAAACCATAAAAATTCTCAACAGCGTATAAACTATAAAAGACCAAAAACCCATAAAAAACATGAAAATAATAAAAAAAACATGAAACCCATAAAAACCCTAACAACCACTAAAAACATAAAAAAACTATTACATCCAAAAAATATTAAAATACTATAAAAAACAATAAAAGTTCAAAGAAAACTCTAAAAATCCTAAAAATCCCAAAAAACCCTAATAACCATAAAAATCCTAAATATCCCAAAAAATACCTAAAAATATAGAAAACCATCAAAAACCTAAAAACACAAAATTAACATTTAATATATAAAAACACATAAAACCCCTAAAAACCTAAAAAATGTTAAGAATCTTAATGACCATAAAACCCAAAAAATTGTTTAAATCACCAAAAACCGTAAAGACCAATAAAAATCATAAAAAGGAACTAAATATCCGAAAAAATATTAAAAATACATGAAAAAATAAAGAAAACCGTAAATACCTAAAAAAACATTAAACCCCTAAAACCATACAATCTGTACAACCCTTAAAAGAAGCTAAAAACGCCTAAAACCCAAAATCATCCCTAAACACATTACACTAAAACCCCTTTAAACCGGGAAAAACATGCTAGAAACTATAAAAATCCATTAAACCCTCCCAAACGTTAAAAAATATAAAGCTTAAAAACCCTAAAAAAATATAAAAAACCCAAAACCCCAAAACTTACAAAAACCCTTAAAACCCTTAAAACCCAAAAATTCCTAAATATTCATAAAAAATCTATTCCCCATAAAAATAATAAAATCCATAAATTTCTATAAAATATTAAAACTTGTAAAAACCCTTGAAACCCCAAAGAATACCATAAGAACCTAAAAAAATTAAACCCCAAAAAACATAAAAATTCTAAAACCCCTAAAACTCTAAAACCCAAAAACCGCTGAAAACAACAAAAAACCATAAAATGATGAGAATATAAAAACACTAAAAACATAAAAATCCCCAAAAATTTATAAAACACAAAAGAATCCATAAATTTTTTAAATCAAATAATACACTTAAAACATAAAAATATTAAAACCCCTTAAAATACGAAAAATACATTAAAACCTGAAAATCAATAAAAACACATACAACCCATGAATCCCCTAAAATCCTTAAAAACCCCAAAAACTAGAACACCGCTTAAAGACACTAAAAGTATAAAAGTCCATTAAACCCCAAAACTTTTACGAGGCTATAAATACAATAAAAACATAAAAAGTAAAATAGCCCCAACCAAAAAAAACACCTAAAAACCCTCAAAATCCCTTAAACACCTAAAAAAATAAAAAATCCAAAAAAATTCCAAAAAATACCAATAATTTTACAAATCCTAAAAACTGTAAAATTATAAGAATAAAATTAAAAACTAGATAATCCTAAAATCTCCTAAGGACCCTAAAACCTAAAAACACTAAAACCCCTAAAAACCCAATAAACCCCTAGAAACCATAAAAACAACTAAAAATTATTTAAACCCTAAACTTATATAAAAACCCAAACAACAAAAAAACTATAAAAATCCATTGAACCTATATAAAAAACCTTACAACCCTTAAAAACATCAGAAACACTAAAATCCAAAAAGATCATAAAAATCATAAAAACCCTAAAAACCCAAAAAAATCACTAAAATCCCTAAAAACCATAAACAATAATAAAAATTAATTAAAAATATCAAAAAAATATAATATACCCAAAAAATAATGAAAATAATTAAGAAAACCAGAAAATATAAAAACATTTAAGACCCCTAAAACCTAAGATAAATTAAAAACCACAAAATCCATAAAAACATAAAAACAAAAAAAACTCATCAAAATCCCCAAAAACCATAAAAAATATAAAATCTCAAAATCATTAAAAACCCATCAAAAATAAAAATCCATAAAACCTTATAAAACCTGAAGAAAATATTAAATCCTAAAAATATTTAAAACCCTTAGAAATATACAAAATATTTAAAACAAGTAAAATCAATAAAACCCTTAAAAACCATAAAACCCCAAAAAAACCCCATAAAACCCTAAAAACCCAGTAAAACCCCAGAAACACTTTAAATCCATAAAATGATTAAAAAATATAAAAAACCATAAAACACAAACAAAATCTCAACAAACCCCTAAAAATACAAAAACACAATAAAACCATAAAAACCACAGAAAACCCAAAAATTCTAAAAAAATCTCAAAAACCCTAAAAGTATCAAAAATCCAAAAACACCTAAAAATATGTAAAAACATAAAGAAATACCAAAAAATCATGAAACTCATAAAGAATACCTAAAATCCCTAAAAAATTTTAAAACCCCTAAAACATAAAAAGGAAAAAGCCTAAAAAACTAAATAAACACTAAAACCCCCCCAAAAAAAACATTAATAATCTGTAACAACCTAAAAATCCCAAAAAGTCATAAAAGACGTAAAAATTCCTATTGACTTAAAAAAAACTAATTAATGAAATCTTAAAAATTGACAAAGAATTAATATACCCAAAAGTCTAAAAAATGATAAATAAACTAAAACCCCTCAATCCCTCAAAATCCATAAAATCTTTAAAACCCATAAAATTCTAAAAAAACCCTAAAAATAAAAAAATGGAAAACCCTTAAAAACATAAAAAATAAAAAAAACCTTAAAAATATAAAAACTATTAAAACCCCTAAAGCCCTAAAAGAAACTAAATAACAAAAAACCCCCTAAAAATCTAAAAACTCATGAAAACATAAAATCCCCAAAACGCATAAAACCATAAAAAATTCAAAATCTCCCAAAGAAATTAAACAGCTAAAAATGTTCAAAAAACTCTAAAAACAATAAAATACCTAAAAACTAAATAAACACTAAAATTTGGAAAAACCTAAAAAACCCAACAAAAACCCAAAAAACACCAAAAACCCTCTAAATCACTAAAAACTCTATGAACACCTAAAAATCCTATAAAAGTCATAATAATCCAAAAAATGTAAAAAAACCTGAAACCATTAAGAAAACCTTCAAACCCAAAAAACACTTAATACTCCAAAAAACCGTTAAAACCTAAAAACACTAAATAAACTAAAAATCCAAAAAATCCCCTTAAAACCATGAAAATCCCAAAACTCCCAAAAACCCCATATAAACCTAAAAGCCCATAAATCCCCTAAAAGGAAAAAAAATCCATACAAACATTCGAAAAAAACCCCGAAAACCCCTAATAAACCTCAAAAACCTAATAAAATTGAAACCTTTAAAAAATTTATCCCATGAAAACCTCAAAACAGTAAAAATCATAAAGACCCTAAAAATAGAAAAAAACAGCCCATAAACACAATAACAACCCCCAAAACCCAAAAAACCAAAAAACCTATAAAAATGAAAAAATCCCACTAAAATAAAAAAAACACTTTAAGAACATTAGAAACTTTAAAAAAATCAAGAGTCCATAAAAACACTAAAAAAACTCAAAAATAACTGAATCACAAAAACCCACTAAAACACTCAAAATCATTAAATATCCTAAAGGACATAGAAACCCATAAAATAACATAAAACGTTAAAACATTATAAATCTTTAAAAACTATAAAAAACTAAAAAAAACATTAAAAAATACAAAACACATTATACCTCTCAAAACATAATAAATTTAATAAACCCTAAAAAACATAAAATCTTGAAATCTATAAAAACCCTAAAAACAAATAAAAACTGAAAAAGCATACTAAAATCTATAAAAATACATAAAAAACATAAAGATATAAAAAAATTAAAAACCCTTGAAACCATAAAAAAACACAAAAACAGAAAAAAAAACCCTAACAACAAATAACACTAAATATCCCTAAAGAACCCCAAAACCATAAAATTCCAAAAAAATCCAAAAAAATTCTCTAAAAACTCAAAATACCCTAAAACCCCCATAGAAAACCATAAAACCTTAAAACAATTATAAATCCTAAAAACCTAAAAAAAATCACAAACCCCTAAAAGGCCCTGAAAACCTCATAAAACCCTAGAACCCCTAAAATCACTAAAAAACATAATACCATAAAATATTAAAAACCCATATAAACTTGTAAAACCTAAAAACACATAAAATATTAAAAACCCTAAGAAAACTATATAAAACTATAAAAACTAAAAACCCCTAAAAAACTAAAAACACATAAAACCCTAAAATCACTCAAAATACCCTAAAACCCATAAAACACCTAAACCGTAAAATCCCAAAAAGCACTAAATACCCACGGAAAACTCTAAATACATGTTAAACCCTTTAAAATAAAAAAAATATAAAAAACATTTAAACCCATAAAAAACTCAAAAAACTAAAAAAACAAAAAAACCCTCAAAACCCATAAACCCCTCTAAATCAATAAAAACGCCAAAATCCAAAAAATAGACTAAAAATCCCTCTAAATCCATAAAATCCTAAAATACCAAAAACCCTGAGAAACCATTAGAAAACCAACAAAAACTGAAAACCACTTATTACACCTAAAAAGCTAAATATATTAATTACCTTAAAACTCTTAAACCATAAAATTTATGAAAAATCCATAAAAATCACAAAAAGTAAAAAATCCCTAAAACATTGAAAACCCCTGAGAAAATCCTAAAAACTTAAAAACCTAAAAACACTAAATACCCTAAAAACAAAAAAATACAAAAAAAATCCAAAGTCCAAAAAAATACCCAAAAACCCATAACAAACCTACATATTTGAAAAACCCCTAAAACCCATAAAGAGCCTAAAAACTAATAAAGACATGAAAACCCCTTCAACCTGCTAAAAAGGATAAAAAAACTAAAACCCCCTAAAACTATAAAACCCCCAAAAACCCAAAATATATATAAGAACCCTAAAACCCCTAAACCCCTAAAAACCCTTAAAGTCCCTAAAAATCCTAGAAACCTATAAAAACATACAAAATGTATAAAAATACCTAAAAATATTAAAACCCATTAAAAACTTGAAACCCCATAAGAATGAAATATAAATATAAAAATACGAAAAACCTATAAAATCTCTAAGAACACTCAAAATCCCAAAAAACCAAAAGAACATAAAAACCAAAAAAATCCAAAAAACTCCATAAAAACCGAAAACCCTAAAACCCTGAAAATGCCAATGAACCCCGAAAAATCAAAAAAATACTAAACCCCACATAAAAGCTTAAAAATATGAAAAATCATAAAAAACTACAAAAGCTAAACAACCATAATACCCTAAAAACCATTAAAACCCATAAAAAACTAAAAAAACTCTAAAAAAATTTAAACCATTTAAAAGTTAAAAAACTATTAAAATCCCTAAAACCCTAAAAATTGAAAACCTTAAAAATAAAAAAACCATAAAACTCTAAAACTCTAAAAAATCCAAAAAACCCTTACATCCCAAAAACTATATAACTATAAAAATATTAAGAAAATCACTAATTATATAAAAAAATAAATAAATACTAAAAAATACTAAGAAATCATTAAAAGCATAAAACACTTAAAAACCCTAAAAATAAAAACACAAAAAACCATAAAACCCTAAAAACCCAAAAACAACCTAGAAACCCTCAAAATCGCAATAAACCCAAAAATCGATAAAAAATAAACAAATTAAAAAAACCGTGTAATCCAATAACCCTTAAGAACCCTGAAAACAGATAAAAAAACATTAAAAATATAAAAATACTTAAAACCCCTATAAAACCAAAAAACACTAAAAATCCTAAAAACCATAAAGGACCCTAAAAACCCTAAAACTTCTAAAAACCAAAAAACCCAAAAAAAACCCGATAAATACACACTAATTTAAAAACCACTAAATACTCTAAAAACATTTAAACCCCTGAAAATGATTAAAATCTATAAAAAACATTTAAACCCATAAAAATATCCAAAAAACCAAAAACCATAAATGTAGTAAAAATCTAAACCCCCTTCAAAATCCATAATAACCCTAAAAATCCTAAAAACACTAAAATCAACCTAAAGGTAAAACCCCTAGAAACCAAAAAAATCCGAAAGAAATACATATAACCATAAAATACTTAAAACCCCAAAAAACACTAAAACCCATAAAAACCGTAAAAACCATAAAATCCCATAAAACCCTTAATACCCTAATAACCAACAAAAAACCAAAAAAACTAAAAACTATAAAACCACATTAAACTCCAAAAAATGTAAAACAAATATAACAAAATTAAAAACAATAAATAAACAAAAAAAAATTACCAAAAAAACATATTTACCCAAAATACCCATAGAAACTATTAAACACCAAAAAAAGACTCAACACTCTCAAAATATCCAGAAACCATAAAACCCTTAAAAATCATAAAAATCGCTAAAAATGTAAAAATCCATAAAAACCTGGAAGATTATTTGTGAAATTAAAACCTAAAACACTTGAAACCCCCAAAAAACTAAAAATGTTAAACCCCATAAAAACACCGAAAACCTCAAAATACCTAAAAAACAAAAATCCAAAAAAATCCAAAAAAACCCTAGAAAATTGAAAAACCCTAAGAACCCTAAATATCCATAATAAAACATAAAAAATTAAAAAAATAATTAAAACACCAAAAAACCTAAAAATGCTAAAAAGTCTAATAAACCGTAAAAATACCCTAATCCCTGAAACTCTAAAAACCATAAAACACCAAAAAACTATAAAAATACCAAATAAACTAAAAACCATAAATACCATTATAAACATTAAAACCCTTTAACCTCTTAAAAATATTAAAAACATCCAAAAATATTCAAAACCCTTAAAACACAAAAATTCCCTACAGGCCCGAAAAACCGTCAAAACCATAAAAACAATAAAAACTTCTAAGAAACCACAAAATCCCTAAAAACCATAAAAACCATAAAAATTAAAAAAATTCCTTAATATCCCTAAAAACATAAAAACCCATAAAAACATAAAAACCCTTATGAAAATTGTAAACAACCTAAAAACACTAGAAATCCCTAAAACCCCTAAAAATGATATAAAACCAAAAACACTTAAAATTCATAGAGTCCCTAAAACCATAAAATTTATAAAAAATCCCCAAAAATCCCTAAAATATAAAAATCCCAAAAAACCTAAAAAACCAAAAAACTAATAGAAACCTTAAAACCCAAAAAACATTAAACACATAAAAAACCTAAAAATTACTACAGATCGTAAAATACCATAAAAGAATATAAAACCTCAAAACTCATAAAAACCATACAGATTGAAAAACCTTAAAAACCCATAAAAACTGAAAACAATTTCATCCCATAAAAACATTGAAAAACTCTAAAAATTTTAAATATTTTAAAAACCATAAAAAAACATTAGACACCCTAAAAAAGCATAAAAGACACTAAAACCCTAAAAACACTAAAGCACTAAGATACCTAAAAAACATAGGAAATCCTAAAAATCCATTAAAAATCCATATCAACCCCTAATAAAACCTTAAAACCCTTAAAGAACATAAACCTCTAAAAATGAAAAATACTGTAAAAATCCTTAAAAACAATAAATCCCCTAAATACATAAAAATCCTGTAAACCCCATAAAACCCAAAAAAACATTAAAAAAATATTAGACCACTGAAAATGTAAAAATAATCTAAAAACCCATAAAACCCATATAAAATTCAAAAAACCCAAAAAACCAAAATACCGTAAAAAAACACAAAACCCCACAAAATCCCTAAAACCCTAAAACACAAAAAAAATCCTAAATAATAAATGAAAATATTAAAATACATAAAAAGCCCTAAAACCCTTAAAACCACTTAGAAAACTATAAAAACCTAAAATAAAATAAAACCCCTAAAAACCAAATAAACTAAATAACCTAAAAACCCTCACATTCCATAAAAACCCTAAAACACCATAAAAATAATTAAAAATCCATAAAATCAAAAAACCATAAAATCTATAAAAATCCAATTAAAAAATTTAAAAAATTTAAAATACCTGAAATCCCTTAAATACATAAAAATTCTAAAACCCTAAAAGACCCCAAAACCCTACATATCCGTAAAACATTATAAAACTCTAAAAAATATTAAAACCCCTAAAATATCATAAAACCCTAAAACCCAAAAATCATAAAAACTATAAACCTCATAATACCCTAAAACCCATAAAAATCAATAAAAATCCTAAAAATCCCTAAAAAACACTAGAAGACATAAAAACCACTAAAAACCTAAAAAACCCTTAAAAAATGACATAAAAGACCTAAAAACCTAAACATGTCAAAACCCTTAAAAAACCATGAATACCCCTAAAAAATATTAAATACCATAAAACCCTCAAAATCCATAAAAGCACTATAAAATCATAAAAATCATTAAAAATTCCTAAAAATACTTAAAATTTTAAAAAAATAACAAAATATTGAAATCTCATAGTAAATCCTTGAAAACAGAAAAATTCTCAAAACCCATAAAAACCTAAAAAATGATAAAAACTCTAAAAACCCTCAATCAACTTAGATTCATTAAAATCCATAAAAACCATAAAACCCATAAAATTGAAAAAAAACCTAAAAATTCCATAATGACCTCAAAACCCAATAAAACCCATTAAATCCCTACAAACGTTCAAAAAACTCTTAAAACCATTAAACCCCTTATAACTAAAAAACCACAATAAAAAAACATTAAAACACAAAAAACTCTAAAACCCCTCAAAATCCTTAAAAACCGTAAAAACGATACAAATTCTGAAAATCCAAAAAACTCCATTAAAACATAAAACCCCCAAATATCCCTAAAAACACTAAGAAAACTATAAAAAATGAAAAACAATTAAAATCCCAAAAAATATAAATGATTATAAAAACCATAAAATAATATAAAAACTCAAAAAACCCATAAAAACACTAAAATTCTCTAAAAACAATAATGAACATAAATATCCTAAAAAATTCTGAAAATCTATAAAAAAGAAAAAATCATAAAAACCCTATAAACAAAAAAGAAATCTTTTAAAAACTAAAAAAAATTAAAACTCCTAAAACCCAAAAAAATTCTAAAAAACTAAAAATACCCTAAAACCCTAAATATCACTAAAAACACTAAAAACATTAAAAACCATAAAAAATATAAAACCCACTAAAAATATAAAAAACCTTTAAACACCTAAAAACATTAAAAAAATATCTAAAAACCTAAAGACCTAAAAAACTCAAAGTGAAACCCCAAAAACCCAAAAACTCAAAAAACCCCCTCAAAATCCATAAAAGTCATATAAAAACATTAAAAACCACAAAAATCCCTAAAAAACATAAGAAGATAAAAACCCATAAAAACCTTGTAAACTCGTATGAAAACCTTAAAAACATAAACAAAATTAAAACCCCATAAAAACCTAGTAAATAATAAAAAAATATAAAATCCTGTAAAATCCCTAAAAACATTAAAACACTCAAAATATATTAAAAAAACCACTAATATATTAAAAAATACCTAAAAACATAAAAAACATAAAAAACCTGAAAACCCTAGTGAAAACCTTACTAACATAAAAATATAAAATTACCTAAAACGCTAAAAACTGGAAAAAACACTAAAAATATCTAAAAACCCTAAAATCACTAAAATCCATAAAAACCATTAAAACCTTATAATACCATGAAAACCCTAAACCCCCTTAAAAACTCTAAAAACCATTATAAACAATTAAAATATTAAAAAAACTATAAAAACATTAAAAACCATAAAAAACTAAAAAAATCTATTAAAATAACAATAAAACCACTATAAAAAATGAAAACCACTAAAACCCATCAAAATCATTAAACCCATAAAAACCATAAAAATTATAAAAAAATAAACTAAACTCCTGAAGACATATAAAACATTAAAATCCTTAAAAATACCTAAGAAAGCCTTAAATACATAAAAAAAATTAAAACCACTAAAAACTGAAAAATACTAAAAACCATAAAACCCCCCCGAAACCCAAAATAACTAGAAAAACATAAATCCATAAAATAGTAAAAGGCGAAAAATTTAATAAAATCCTAAAGAAACATAAACCCCCGAAAAATCTTAAAAACACTTGAAACTGCTAAAAAACCTAAATACACTAAAAAATCCAAAAAACATTAAAAATACACTAAAAACCATTTAAGCGCCTAAAAATATAAAATAAATATAAAACCCTTAAAATCCACCAAAACTATTAGAATAAACAAAAAACAAAAACCTTAAAACCCCTAAAAACACAGAAAACCCCTCAAAATTCTTGAAAACATAAAAAACCCAAAAAATCATAAAAACTCCCGAAAAATATAAAAACCCTAACAACAATTAAAACCTATTAGAAAAACATAAAACCATAAAAAATTGAAACCAATAAAAATATAAATAACATAAACTCATGAAAAAACCCTAAAAAACAAATCCCTCAAAATCCATAAAATAAAAAAACCATAAAATTCCTAAAAATTCCCTAAAATCCCCCAAAAAATAACAAACCCTATAAAACATGAAAACCCCTATTAAAAACATAAAAATTTGAAAATAATAAAGCTCCAAGAAACCTAATAATTCTAAAAACCTATTAGGAACCCAAAAGACCCTAAAACCCTGAAAATCCCCAAAAAACATAAAAACCATAACAACCCATATAAACATTAAAAAAGAACTATAACCTCTAAAAAAAGTTAAACCTCTAAAATTTTAAAAACCTATAAAAACCATAAATACCCAAAATATTCATAAAAAGACATAAAAACCCAAAGAAAACCATGAAACCCTAAAGACCCTAAAAATCCACAAAACCCCGCAAAATCGATAAAAACCCAAAACCCCATAAAAACAAAAAAAATCAATTAAAATACATAAAAATGTAAAAAACCCAACCACGGATCATTAGTGAGTTGGTGAGTGGTGGTGGAATCAAGACCCTGAGGTTCTGGGTTCGAGTCCTCGACAAGAAACACACACTACATGCCATTTTCTTCTATCTAGGTCCCCTCTACCACATGTCGAACTTGCCTGAAAGCACGAGTGTCGTTACATTTAATCCTACAGAATAGGGAGTAAATAAAGGGACTTGGTCGTGGGTGATGGCCCACCAATACCTTGTAACCCCTTATGCCTGAAGACATAGTGTACTTTTCCAATAAGCTTGTACCCAAGTGGTACAGGCTCCTTCTAGGCATCCAAAAGAACCAGGATAAAATCTAGGTAGGGATGAATTTATGGGTATAGTAGTTGCACTATAGAAGTATTGTAGCAATGGTGGACCTATACTATTGGAGACACTATAGCGGTGGAAGAACTGTAGTAGGAACTATAGTGGCGGCGGTACTTGATCAATTACTGTAGCATCTCGGGTACTATAGCAGTACTATTCACCGAAGAGCCTTTGTGCCAAAAAATGGGTTTTTAAGCCTAGTATTCAGGGCACTTGTCCAAGGGCCATCAGGTTAGGTAATGGGTCTCCCTCTTCCCAATCCATATAGGTCTTTTCTTTATTAATAAAATGAGGCTTCTACCTCAACATTTTAAAAAACACTAAAACCTTGAAAACCCCAAGGAAAACATATAAAAAAAATTAAAACCCCCTAAAAGACTTTAAAAATGCTAAAATTTCTAAAAACCCAAAAAATCCAAAAAAACCCAAAACAATGAAAATCCATAAAAATTCTAAAAAACCATAAAAATCCAAACAAATCACTTAAATCCCTAAAAGCATAAAAACTATAAAAACCATAAAAACCTACGAAAAACATAAAAACCTGAAAACAATTAAAACCCCTAGAACATAAAATGCTAAAATCTATTAAAAACCATAAAAGATGTTAAAACCCAAAAAATATCTAAAAACATTATATAGCCCCATAAAAAAATAAAAATATTGAAAATACATAAAATCCTAATAATCAAAAAAACCAATCAAAACATAAAAACCCCTAAAAACTAAGGAATCCCCTATGAAAACATTAAAAAACCTAAATAAACATTAAACCCATAAAAATCAAGAAAATACTAAAACCCCCTAAAACCCCTAAAATAAACCTAAAAACCTCAAACTACATAAAAAACTAAAACATTTAAAATCCTAAAATTCAATAAATACATAAAAAACCCTAAAAACCCAAAAAATCCCTAAGAAAACCTTAAAACCCCAATAAGTCATGAAACCTTAAAAAACATTAAAAGATCTTAAACACCCCCAAAAACTATAAAAGGACCCTAAAACCCTAAAAATTCTAAAACCATTAAACCCCCTAAAACAATTTAAACCTCTAACACCCCTAAAAAACAACTTAATACTTTAAAACCCCTTTAAACCCATAAAATATTTAAAAACACTAAAAACCTTAAAAACCTAAAAAATTAGAAAAACACAAAAAAAACCCAAAGAACTATAAAACCCCTAAAAACCCAAAAAACTCTAAACCCCCTTAAAAATCCGTAAAAACCTAAAATCCCCTAAAAATTCTAAAATCCCTAAAAAAAGCCTAAAATCATAAAACCCTTAAAAACATAGAAAAAGCCTATGAAAATCATGAAATCCTAAAAACGAATAATGCTCATAAAACACCTAAAAAAATTAAAAACCTCAAAACCATAAACCCCTAAAAGTCTCAAAATCATAAAAAACATTTAAAAATTATAAAAATACTAAAATAACCATAAATATACCTAAAAACATAAAAAACCGTGAAAACTCAGAAAACCTAAAGAAAATATTTGAATCCTTAAAAACATTACAATTCATAAAAATATAAAAAATGTAACAACCCCTAAGGGGTGAACTTAGGTGGAGGCATCCTGTTATCTTTGATCCATGGCTGGTTTTCTACACTTCTTGTTGGACCTTTGGGCACAAATATCAATCGGAGGATGATTTGGCCCTGGCAGGGGTGGTGGTTTTCTGGATCACATGCCTTCTGGTGAGAGAACCCTTCCTCTGGTGGAGGTTAAGGGGACAATGGGGGTGGAAGATCCATTATCCTCACAACATTTGGTTGCCGATGTTCCTTGATCGTCTGTTTTGATGGCTGGATGTGATTTACAGGTTTCTCTGATGGATTCAGATGGAATTAAAATAAGTCTGGCTGGAGGTGTTTGTGTTTCGGGAGATGTTGTTGAGAAAGAGGTGCTATTGGCTGATAGGAATAATCTGGGTTCTGCTGAAAGTGTTCACAGATGTGGTGACGTTCCTAGGAGGTATTCAGAAATAGGGAAGGATGCTATGATGGGCCTTTGGAAATGGAATGATCATATGGTGGTTCCCTGTGCACTGGAACTGGGATGAGATGATATAGTTGGCTTGAAGGATAATGAGAGTACCGATGGATCCTCTTCAGCTGTTAAGGTTGCTGTGACTGCTCTAATAAATTTCCAGATTACAGCCCTGGCTGAGCCCACTGTGGTGGATGTGCTGGTGGGAGATGTTGTGAACAAGGAAGTGGTTGTTCAGGGAATGAGGACTAGAGATGAGTGGATTATGTCTTCAGCTGAGGAGGAAAGGACTGTGGTGGAAGAGGAGCCCTAGATCCCCAGGTTGAAATACAGTAATTGGTGTGATGCCCCTCTGGTACTGACCGGGTGTTCCGGCGTGGGGGACCTGACATGGAGCCTGGGTTATCACCTCCTGCAGACAGCACTAGCGTTGCTGAGGAGCATCCCAGTTCTTAGGTTTTGAACACTCTCTCGGGGAATGTGGTGGATGCTGGTGATCCTTCCATGAACCTGTAGAGGGTGATGGTCCTCCATGGTGCTTCCACTGCTGAAGGTCATTGTGTGCATTTGTATGAGATGGTGTGGGTTGAACGGGAAAGGTGTCCACTTGAGGGTGAATCTAAGAGGCTTGGGGAGATGTTTGTTGAGGCTGATCACCGGATAAACGTTTCTATGGTCAGGTCAAAGGAGGAATGGAACAAAAGAGGTGTCGAAACTCCTGGGTGTGAAGGTATGAAAGGGAAGGCACCATATGCTGTCAGCGATGGAGTCACTTGTGTGAATTCAGGTTATGAAGACGGATCCACCTCCCCCCCCCCCCGAGGTAAAGAAAAAGGAAAGATTATTCTGCCCTCCCATTTCCTATGAAAACCCAGGCCTCATCAAGGGCAGTCAGACATAATCTAAAAGTTAATAAGCGAGAGCGGTCTTCAATTTACGCTGAGCAAGAGAAGGCTAGGATGAAGCTGCTATCCTGGCTTGGAAGGCAAGAGGATTATGGGTCTGGATGGGATTCAATGGACATGGGTGCTGAGTTAGATTATTGTTTTGCTAATGCGGGTGATGTCTTTGGTGTGGGCATTGGGTATCATGGTGTGGAGTTGGACGATTTTGGTGGGGACATTGAATGATCCTTCCCTTGATGTTGTGTGTTTTCTGTTTGGGTTCTTTTTTCTTCTTATCTTTTTTGATTTTTCCTTTTTTGCGTCGGTTGTAAGGGGTTTTTTGGGTGTGTGTCGTTTGACCCCTCCCCTCCCTTGTCTGTTGGGTCTCTTTTCTTCTTTCTAATAAATTTGGGGGGCCGGGAATAGCCCGACCCTCGCATCTTCCTTTCCCCTAAAAACTCAGAAAACCCCTAAAACCAAATAACACCATAAAACCCTTAATACCCTTAAAACACTAAAACCACTAAAAACCCTATTGACAATAAAAATCCAAAAAGACCAAAAAATCCCTAAAAACATAATAAACACTAAAACCCTATGAAAACTGTTTAAACCTAAAAACAATTAAATCCCCTAAAATCCTAAAAACGCAAAAACCATTAAAGAAACTTAAAATTCCTAAAACCCCATAAAAATTTAAAGAAATATCTAAAATTCCCCAATATTGAAAAAAACCATAGAAACTCTCAAAACTCATATGAAAACATTAAAAGTAAAAAAACATAAGACCCCTAAAAACAGAAAAAATGCTAAAAACCCAAAAAAATACCTTAATACCCCTAAAACCATTAAAACCACAAAAATACAAAAAAAACATTTAAACCACTAAAATATTAAAAAATATAAAAAACCATAAAATGCTAAAAAAAATAAAAAAAACCCTTAAAACCCAAATCAAAACCACAAAACCCTAAAAACAAATAAACCTATAAAACACTCAAAATCCATAAAAACCATGAAATCCATAGAAATCCTAAAAATCAATAAAATCCCAAAAAATAATAAAAACCCCTAACACCCTAAAAAACCCTATGAAAACATTAAAACTCTGTAAACACTTAAATCACCAAAAAATTAAAAAAATGTAAAAAAATGTAAAAAATGTAAAAACCGTAAAAACACTCAAAATACCAAAAAAACCCAAAAAACAAAAAATAAATAAAAACCTAAAAACCATTAAGAACCCCTAAATTCCCTATGAAAACCTTAAAAACATAAAAACATATAAAACCCCAAAAAACCCAAAAGACATTTAAACCCCTACAAGAACTAAAAAACACATAAAACTATGAACCCCTAAAAAACCCCAAAACCCCTAAAATAATGAAAATCATAGAAAACTATAAAAACCCTTTAAAACAATAGAAAAATTTAAACACTCTAAAAAAATTAAAAAACATTAAAATCCCCCTAAAAACAGATAAATTTGATAAAAACCCAAAAAACCAAAAAACAAAAAAACCCTAAAATCCCATAAAAACCATAAAATGGTAGAAAATCCATAAAAATACTTAAAAAATAAAACCACTAAAACCCCGTAAAAACACTAAGAAATCCATATAAACCTCTAAAAACTATAACCCTATAAAAACCAAAAAAACTCTAAAACCCAAAAAACCCAAAAAACCCATAAAATCCTTAAGAAATCGTAAAATCATTCAAAAATCTATAAAAACCCTAAAAAATACTAAAAACCGAAAAAACCTAAATCCCCTAAAAACCCATAAAATCCATAACTAATCTTTAAAATTATAAAATCAACCTAAACCCCTTGAAAACCAAAATATGGTAAAAGCCAATAAATTCCCTAAAACCCCTAAAAACCATAATAAATCCAAAAAAAACATTAAGATACACTAAATCCCCAAAAACCCAAAAATACCACTAAAATGCAAAAAACCATTTACAACATTTAAAACCCAAAATGATTACAAAAACTATAAAAAATTAGAATCCCAAAAAAAACTCAATTATAACCCTTAATAACCAAAAAAACCATTAAAATCAATAAAACCAACCCCCCCCCCCAAAAAAAACCCAGAAAATTCATGAAAACCAATAAAAATCCTAAAAAAATGGTCAAAATTCATAAAAAGATAAAAAAAATGAAAAAAACTAAAAACCCTTATGAAAATATCAAAAACCTAAATAATTCCACAAACCCTAAAAACTATAAAATACTCTTAAAATCCTAAAAATCACTAAAAACCCTAAAAACCCATAAAATCCCTAAAAAACCATCAGAATACCTAACGCTAAAAAACCCCTAAAACACTGGAAAACCTTAACAAAACCTTATAAATATAAAAAACAATAAATACCACTAAAAATTTAAAGCATGTTATAACCATTAAAATCATAAAATTCCCTAAAACCCCTAAAACACATAAATACCATAAATACCTCTAAAAACAATGAAAGACACTAATTCCCCAAAAAACTACTAAAACAAACTAAATACTCTAGAAACCATTTAAACCCTTATAATTTAAAAAACTCAAAAAACTAAAAACCCCTAAAATACTCAAAAAACCCCTAAAATCCAAAAAATATCATTAAACCCCCAAACCAAAAAAACCACAAAATCACTAAAACCCTTTAAAACACATAAAAATTATAAAAACCCATAAAATCACTAATAACATAAAAATCACTACAAAAACAAAAAAACCATATGAAAACATTAAAAAACATTAAACCCCTAAAACCTAAATATTGATAAAAACCCCTCAAAATCCCTAAAACCCCTAAAAATCCATAACGACCCAAAAAAATGTAAAAAACTAAAAAAAACCTAAAAACCCAATGAAAACCCTATAAACCTAAAAAAACATAAATACTCTAAAAAATCAAATGCTACCCCCGATCCCCTAAAAAAATACCTAAAAAACCATAAAACCCCCCTAAAAACAATAAAAATATCTAAAAACATTAAAAATAAAAAACCCGTAAAAGTATAAAAACCCAATAAACAAATTGAAACCTTGTAATACTCTAAAATGTTTAAAAACTATAAAAACAATATAACCCTAAAAAACATAAAAATTTTCAAAATATCCAAAAATAATTGTTTAAACCCAAAATATTCTAAACACCTAAAAAAACAAAAAAATCATAAAACACCTAAAAATTCCCTAAACATACATTGAAATGTAAAAACCCTCATATACCCTAATAAGGAGGTGGTGGTGCCACCTGATGGTAATGATGAGGTGTATGCTGGTGACTTTGATGATCAAGATGGGTAGAATACCTACCTTGGGCCTTAAGAAGCTGCCTATGAGGATATGGGCAAGGGGGTGCAGGTGGTGGCGCCTCTCATTGGAAATGAGAAGGCATTCTCGGGCCCTGATGTGCAGGTCCTCTTTCGCAGCTGTGTCGCTAGTGAAAGTGTTGATCATTCTGGACATGCCGTTGTAGCAACACGGGGGGCGGTTGGGGAGGATGGCTCTGAGGGTGTGGCTGCTTGCTGGTTTATGGGACTGGTTTCGAATGCGTCTGAGGCGGGGTTTGACATGGCTCATAGTGTTGCTTCCTTCCATGTGACTGAGCAGGGGGAGGTGGATGTGGAGGTGCCAGAGAATAATCTAGAGGAGGTGGCTGGGCAGGGGACAATGTACAACATGGAGGAGGAAACTTCTCAAGGGAGCGCACCTGAAGCAGGGTTGGTTTGCGGGCAAGGGGAGGGACATGGGACGAGGGATTCCCACGAACACAGGGGTGCTGCTGCGCAAGAGGTGGTTCCAAGGGTGGAGGAGCTTTTGCAGCGGGCTAACAAGCCTGACTACTCGGTCAGGCATGATGATTAGGGAATGGTCCTGCCTGGGGAGGATGGGAAAAGGCCTCCTGTTGCCGTCGCTGGGAGTGAAGAAATACCTGCCTTAGTGGTTCTATGCTTGCCTTCGGATGAAGATTTTTTTGAGTACCTCCTTAATCAAGAATCCTACTCTATTTCGGATCAAATGCATGGAATGGAAGTGGAGGAGAGCTCATTTGAGATCGAGAAAGTGAAAGGGATGGATGATGGTCCCACCTCGATCTCCTCAAAGAGGAGGAGGATGTGGGATTACTCCACTCTCCCTAGACCCATGGTTACTCGGGTGTCTTCAAAGGTGGTTAAGCTGAAAGTCAAGGTTATTAATCGGGAGCAGCCGCATTCCCCGGAACAAAAAAGATGCGGGGAGAAGTTTTTGATGCTCCTCAAACTTAATGAGGATTATGAGTCAGGATGGGATGACTCGGACTCCTACTTTGATGATTATTCCACTGGATATGGTGCGGATGGTGACCCTTATTGTGTGGCTTCTATTTCGGATTTTGGTGGTGATGTTGACTGATCTGTTTTCTTTTCCTTCTTTGTTATCCTTTTGATATTTTTTGAGGACTTTGGGTTGGGGTTGTAAAGGGTTTTTTGGTGTGGGTCGTTTGACCCCTCCCCTCCCTTGTCTGCCGTGTCTTTTCTTTAATAAATTTGGGGTGGCCGGGAATAGCCTGACCCTGGAATCTTCCTTTCCCTAAACCAATATAAAATGATAAAACCCCTTTTCACACCTAAAAATGTTAAAATCACAAAAAAACATAAAAACCCAAAAAATAGCCACAAACCACACAAACTTTAAACACCCATAAAAACACCATCAAAATACAAAAAACCTCAAAAAATGATTAAACCCCACAGAAACTCCTAAATATTCATAAATATGTAAAAATCTATAATGACCTTCACAACACCCAAATAAATCATTTATAACCTAAAATCACTTAAAACCCTAAAAAACTAAAAAAATATTAAAAAACCTAAAAGCCCCATTAAAACTCTAAAACCCTAAAACCACTAAAAAACTAAAGAACCATAAATATCAGAAACCCCCTAAAATCCCAAAAAATGTAAAAAAGATAAAAAACATGAAAACATTAAAATTGTGAAAAACTGTAAGAAAACCTTAGAGAATAAAATAACATGAAACCCCTAAAAACATAAAAACTGCTAAATCCCATAAAAACATAAAAGATCCTAAAAACCATAAAAACCCATAAAACCCTAAAACCCCCAAAAACCATAAAAACCCTAACAAACATTAAAACGTCTATAATCACTAAAAAATCTACCCCCCCCTTAATCCCTACAAAACTTTAAAAAACTAAAAAAATTCCTTAAAACCATAGAAACTAAAAATCTTCCAAAAACAAAAAAAAATCATAAAAACCTTAAAACCCCCAAAATCCATAAAAACCCTAAAAACCATAAAAATACTAAAAACCCTAAAAATCACTAAAAAGGTAAAAAACACAAAATCCTGAAAACACATAATAAATCTTTAAAAACCTAAAAATATTAGATACCCTAAAAACCTAGAAAACATTAAAACCCATAAAAAACTCTAAAAACAATAAATAACTCTAAAAACCTTAAATATTACAAAAAACCCATAAGAATCCTACAAAATACCTAAAATAAATAAAACCCCATAAAACCCATAAATATCCTAATAAATAACTAAAAAAATTAAATAAACAAAAAACCCCTTAAAATCATAAAAACCCATAAAAGATCCAAAAAACTTAAAAACCATAAAAATCCATAAAAACATTGAAAACCCCATCAAACATTAAAAACAAAATCAAAAACCATTAATCCACTAAAAATGTCAATATAATCTAAAAAAATTTAAAATCATAAAAAACTCAAAAAACCCCTAAAAACCGAAAAAGCCATAAAGTCCTTAAAAACCCAAAAACATATAAAATCCAAAAAATATAAGAATCCATCAAACATAAAAAAACCAAAAATCCATTAACTCTCTAACAAAACCTTCAAATCCTAAAAAAAATTAAATCCCCTAGGAAACATAAAAATTCTCAATAACCATAAAACCCTAAAAACCATAAAGACAATACAAACCCATAAAACCCCTTAAAACCACTAAAAACTATAGAATCCCTTTAAAACCAAGAAACAATAAAAAACTGTAAAAACCTCTATATACCTAAAAAACACAAAAACCCCAAAAAACCCAAAAAACATTACCATAAAAACCATTAGAAATCCTAAAACCCTTCAAAAACCCTAAAAACCCGAAAAACCATCAAAATCATAAATAATCCCTAAAAATAGTTAAAAATTTAAAAACTCATAAAAACCCTCAAAATCTATAAGAAACCCTTAGAAACCAAAAAAAATCTTAAACACCCAAAAAATACTAAAAAATGATAGAACCCCAGAAAAGACCATTAAGATACCCTAAAACCATAAAAATAAAAAAACCCACAAAACTCCTCGAAAACATAAAACCCCCCTAAACCACATAAAAACCCAAACACCCCATTAAAACAAAAAACACTGAAAACCCATTAAACCCCTAAAATAGTAAAAAACACTAAAAACCATAAATATCCTAAAAACTCAAAAAAAACATTAAACACACAAATAATGATAAAAACATTAAAAACAATAAAAAGAATTAAAAAAATTTTCTAAAATAACACTAAAAAATCAAAAATGTGTAAAACCCCTAAAAAACCTGAAAACCCCAAAGAAAACCTGAATAAAAAACTACCTTAAACGCCTAAAGAACCTAAATATGTTAAAAACCATAATAACCATAAAATTCATAAAAATCCATAAAAAACGTGAAAATTAAAATCCCCTAAAAACCAAAAAAACCTTTAAAAATAAAAATACACTTTAAAACCCTAAAAACACTAAAAAACTAAAAACCCTAAATGACCTAAAATACACTAAAACCCTCTAATACATATGAAAACATAAAAACCCATAGAAAACCTAAAAAAGCACTAAAAACTCAAAAAACCATTTAAACCCCATAAAAAATCCAAAATCCCAAAAACCCAAAAATTAATAAAAACCCTTAAAATTAGAATAAACATAAAAATACCTAAATACAATAAAATCCATTAAAAAATCCTTCAAACCCCAAAAAAATGTAAGAAAACATAAAAACCCATAAAAAACATATAACCCCTTAAAACATAAAAACAATTTAAACCCCTAAAAACCCTAAAAATTATAAATACCCCAAAAGAAAACCTAAACAACTCAAACCCCCTCTTAAAAAAACCAATAAAATTCAAAAAAAAAACCATAAAACCATATATAACATTAAAAATATTAAAAAAACAAAAAACCACAAAAAAATTAAAACTATTTTAAACCAAAAATAACATTAAAAATATTTGAAAACCCTAAAAACCACCAGAAATCTAAAAACCATAAAAATAAAAAAACCCTAAGTAACGCTAAAACCCCTAAAATCCCAAAAAAAAAAAAAATCCTTAAAAATCCATAAAACTCCCAAGTAAAATTAAAAACATAAATACCATAAAAACATTAGGAAAACATAAAAAACCTAAAAAAACATAAAACCCATAAAAATATAAAAAGTGATTGGTACCTGAAAATCCCCAAAAACCCTCTAAATCACAAAAAATTTAAAAAAATTCACTAAAAATCATATAAAAATTTAAATACACAAAAAATCCTAAAATCCACTAAAAACAATATAAACTATTGAAACACCTTATATTTAAAATAAATCTAAAACATTTAAATAGATTAAATCCATAAAAACAATAAAACAATAAAACCCCCTTCAAACCCAGCCCCAAACCCTCAAAATCCCAAAAACCCTAAAAACCATAAAAATCCAAAAAAAGCCAATAATTCCTAAAATCATAAAATCCCAAAATGACTATGAAATCTCTAAGAAAACAATAAATACATAAAAACACATAAACCCCATAAAAACAAAATACATGAAAACATATTAAAAACCTCAAACCCTAAAACCCCCAAAACCCCCTAAAAATCCATAAAAGGCTGCGAGGAAGGTGCAGAAGGTCCCCCAAGGGGAGGCCATCTGCACCCTAAAAAAATTAAACCCACTTATGGAGTCTTCTGGAGTGACACGGTGGAAGAGGAGCAAGCTAATGAGGGGCCCACCAATGCTCCCATTGAATCTCATACGGTTGTTGTCTATAGTTTGGCAGCGAAATATCTCTTGCCAGCTTCTAATAAGAAAGATACTAAATCCAAAATGAAAGGGATGAAAGGGAAAGGAAAGTGAAATGGTAATGCCCCCTCTCCTGACACCCCAAAGCCCCAATGAATACCATGTTTTGGAATTGCCAGGGGCTAGGGAACACTCCCATGGCTGCATCCGTTAGGAACTTTCTCTCACAGAAGCTGATACTGATTAGGTTAGCAGAACCCATGATCAAGTTTGATAGTAGGAAAGGTTTTAACTAGGATGATGTTGGTTACTCTATCGTTTCAACAAATGAGGATGGAAATGATATGGTAACCTTATGGGTTCTGATGCATTATAGTATCCAGCTCGTCACCTTAGTTTCGAGCCCACAAATGATCTATGTTACCATCAAAGGGACTTATGGGATCCTCACCATCTCCTTTGTTTATGCTTCTTGCTCCTACATTACCCTCAGGAAACATTGGAGAAGGCTGGTGCAGGCAAGGGATGAAATTGTTCGCAATTGGATGGTTATTGGTGATTTCAACACGGTCCCGAGGCCTGAAGAAAAGCTAGGCCCGAATTTTTCTCACACTAAAGAAGATTATTTTGCATCTTTCCTTGACCAATTTGACCTTTTTGAGATATCCATTGTGGGGGTAGAATTCACATGGGGGTGATACACCATTAATGGAAGGCAGTCTAGTAAATTGGACAGGTGTTTCTCATACATGGGAGGTGGTGGTTGTCCAGTGGTTCTGCCTGGATTCGCCCTCCCAAAACTCAACTTGGATCACAATAAAATTGTTGTTGAACTAAAGGAGAGAGTCCCAAGATCTTCTACCTTGAAATTTAGATTCAGAAACCCCTGGATCACTGTTCCAGGGTGTAGGGAAGAGGTGTTGGGGGCGTGGAGCAGCACCCTCTCTATTAGTCCCCAATTTATTGTGATTTCCAATCTGATATAAGTTAAGCATCTTCTGAAGGATTTGGAGATAACCGTCCTTCACGGGGATGGATGATGAGATTAAAATGGATAAATCTCAGCATCCTGCGTGTCAAATTATACATCAAAGGAAAAATGTACCTTCAGGGGAAGAGCTTAGACTACACTACAAGCTGGATGAGTTTCTTTACCTCAAAGAGAAGCTTGAGAATGCACAATTCAATGTTATATGGCTCTAGGATGGTGATCGAAACTCTATGTTCTTTCACCACCTACATAAGGAAAGAAGGGTTAGGAATAATATGAGTGCTATAAGAGTTGGTGACTAAACATTCACTTTGGATGGGGATATTTCTAAGGCTTCAGTGGAGTACTTCTTGGGGTTGTACACTGATGACGGATAGGCCTACCCCATGCTTTTTGACTCTATCCCAATGTGTATCACAGGCCAAAAAAAATGTGGTCCTCACGGAGTCCCCTTTTGAGGGTGAAGTCAGGGCTGTGCTCTTCTCTCTGAATATGGACAGCGCTACATGTCTGTATGGTTTTTTCAATAAGTTCATCGTGTTATACATAGATATCCCCCATGTGGCTGTCACAAACGCGGTGAGGGGGTTTTTCTACTTGGGCTCCATTCACCATAGTTCCAATGCCAACTTCATCTCTCTGATCCCGAAGAAAGGTAATGCCATTACGATTAGTGACTTATGACCTGTTTCCATTGGCAACACAGTTTCAAAGACTATTAGTAAGATAGTCATCCATAGGTCGGGTAAAATTTTGGGTGACATTGTGACTCCAAACCAGTTTTGATTCATCCCAGGGCGATGTATCCATTCCTGATTATTCAATGCCTCAGAGGGGATTAATATTATGAGAATGAAATCAAAATCAAGTAGCTTTGCGCTTAAGCTTGACATCTCGAAAGCTTTTGATACTATGAAATGGAGCTTTATATTTAAAGTCCTCAGAAGATATGGATTTTCCAGTCACTTCATCAAGCTGATCTCTACAATTATTCACAGTGCTAGTGTCTCAGTCCTGATCAATGGTCCCCCCATGGCTTTTTCTAGTGATCTTGTGGGGTGCGGCTGGGTGACCCAATGTCGGGTTTTCTCTTTGCAATTTTGGAGGATTACATGATTCGATGCCTCCTTGATCTTAGAAAAGAACAGATGTATTCACAAATTAAGGCAGGAAGGGACCTATGTGTCCCCTCACACATTCTATACATGGATTGAATCCTCCTATTTGGGCAGGCTGATATGAAAACGGTGTCCATAGTCAAACAGATCTTCCGTAATTATGAAAGTGTGGCTGGGCAATCTATAAGTTGGATGAAAACGTCGATTTTCTTTGGAAATGGGATCTCTCTCTATAGACAGCTACACATAGCCAATAGGATTGGAGTTAAGTGAGGCTCCCTAACATGTACTTATCTTTGTGTGCCCCTTTTCTGAGGAAAATTCAAGTGCCGATACTTTGAGAACATTGCTTCCAAGATTACACTTCAAATGTCGAAATGGAAGGGAATGTGTCTCTCCCATGTTAGCAGGATCTGCCTGGTTAATTCGGTAATCACCTATATGTTCGTACATTCATTATCCATTTACAGATGGCTGGCTGCTCTCCTCAAAAGCCTAAATGACAAGATAAGAAACTTTGTCTGGACTGGTTCTACCAGTGAGATGAAATTAGTTTCGGTGGCCTGTAAACATTGCACAAATCCATTTGAGTTGGGTGGTCTTGGTATAAAAAAGTTAAGGGGTTTCAATGATGCTATAATTGGGATGTTTACCTAGAGCCATCTTCGGCCTCAGAGTGATGGCATGGATTTCCTTGGGGAAAGATTCAGAAACATGTTATGTGATGGTTTTTCTGGGTACATTTCATCCTCAGTCTGGTCGGCTCTGTGATCCTCTTACAAGGATATTATTTCTCAATCAAAATAGACCGTGTCATGGTCATGTGCCCGGAACTACTGGTCTACCCCTTGGCTAGAGGAGATATTCTCTGAGGTGATGATGCCTCCCCAAGATATACAAAATTTAACCATTTCTAGCCTCATTCAGCTCTATAATGACCTAGGGACCTTGGTCTCGAGCAATATTGCATTGAAAATTCAGTGTTATACCATTGAAGATATTGATATCCTCATATGGAGGACCAACATGGTGGGTAAATTCAATACCCATGATTTTTATCGTCTGAAGTGCCAGCATGGGATGACTCCCCCATTATGGATGGACAAATTCAAAGCTCCTTTCATTCTCCCTTCACACTTTTATATGTAGAAAATTTGGCGAAATCAGCTTCCAACTCATGCTCATCTAAAAGCGGCTGGCTGGCATCTTTCTTCTGCATATTTTTTATGTAGGATGGCGGAAGAGCACTGTGATCACATCTTCCTGAATTGTTCCTTTGCATCGATCCTTTGGCGCTATCTACTGCAATGATTCTGCATGAACTGTTACCTAAAATAACCTATTTGCGATTTTTTCATGGCCTGGTGGAGATGAAACGAAGTGATCAAGTTCATAACCAGCTGCTTGCAAGTGATGCATAAATTATTCATTATGTCTGGGCTGCTCGCAATGCTTCCTCCTTGAATCAGCAACCCCTTACGCTGTATGGAGGCACGGTCTCCATTCACAAGATGATTAAGGCTGCTTCGCAAATTCAAACAGGTACGATGTGGAATGATGTTAATGATCAAACATTACTGCACTCTCTTGGGGTTGCTGGCCGAAGTAGGAAACCAATGGTCTTGAGGTTTTTTAGATGGATTCCTCCAATCCCAACATGGTTGAAAGTTAATGTTGGTGGTACATCACTGGGAGCTCCCAGGCCCTCGGGGTGTGGCGGTGTCTTTCATAATTCCAGAGGGTTCATCAAGGGCTACGTCATTCATTTTATTGGGGACTGTTGTGCCTATGAAGTGGTGATTTGGTACACTATAAAGGCTATGAAATATGCGATCCATTTTGGGTGGTAGAGGATTTGGATTGAGTCGGACTCGATGCTTACTGTTGCGGCTCTTAAGAATTTTTCCAGGGACGTCCCGTGGCGACTACTCTCACATTGGATCTAGTGCCCTGATATCTCCCGGTCCCTAAGCACTATCATGTCTCATGTTTACAGGGAGGCCAACTCAGTGGCATATGCTCTCTCGAAAAGGGTGATTGATGAAAGATACTCGATGTGGTCCTTTGTGTCCCCTTATTTTTTTTCTCCCTTGGTTGACTCAGATATGAAGGGTGAGATTCACTCCAACCCTTATCAACCCATCTTTAAATTTTCTCGTTATGTTTTATTGATGTTTTGGGGGCTAGGATTGTCTATCCTTGAACCTCTTCCGCCTTAAAACCCAAAAATCCATAAAAACACCCAAAACTTGAAAATACTAAAAAATTCCTAAAATACCTATGAACATAAAAAACACTAAAACCCCAGAAAAACCCTAAGAAAATATCAAAAAACCAAAAAATCTTAAAACACATAAAAATCCTAAATAAAACCTTAAAACCCCTTGAACCCGTAAAATCCCTAAAAACCCCCAAAATCCATAAAATTCATAAAATACATAAAATGTTTAAAAAGGTTTAACATCTTGAAAAACACTTAAAATCCAAAAAACCATAATCCCCCCTAATGAAAATCGAAACACCCGAAAAACTAGAAAAACCCCTAAAAACCTAAAAACACTAAAACCATAAAAAGACCAAAAACCAAAAATACCCCATAAAACACATAAAATTCCCTAAAAACCCTAAAAACCAAATAACACTGAGAACTCTAAAAACACTTTAAACCATTAAAATATTATAAACTCTAAAAACCATAAAACAATAAAAAAAAACTAAAAAATACCAAAAACCTTAAAAACCACTAAAAAATCCCTAAAACACTAAAAACCCTAAAACTCTATGAAATACATACAAAACTATAAAAAATTAAAACCATAAAAAATATAAAAAATTATAAAACCCTAAAAATATTTTAAAAACCATAAAAACCCCTAAAAACCATAACCTGCTAATAACCTTAAAAACCCTAAAACGCCAAAAAAACACTCAAACCCTTCTAAAAAATATATATCCCCCTTAAACCCTAAAAACCCTTAAAGACTCTAAAAATCCGTGAAATCCCTAAAAAACTAAAATATTCCCCTAAAAACCCAATAACCATTAAAACAATAAAAAAAATAAGAAACCTAAAACCCCTCACAATCCATAAAAAACCTAAAAAACATAAAAATCCTAGAAACACAAAAAATCTCTAAAAATAATCAAAACCTTAAAAACAACTAAAACCTCTAAGAAAACCTAAAAAAATAAAATAACATAAATCCCATAATGACCAAAATAATGTTAAAAAAAATAAATCTCCTAGAAACCCTAAAAATACCTAAAAACTCACAGAATCTGTAAAAAACATAAAACAACCAAAATAATCATTAAAAATATCTCAAAAGGTAAAACCTCCTAAAACCCCTAAAAACTATAAGAAAACCTTAAACACCTCAATACACTTAAAACCCCCAAGCACAATTTTTTTTTTAAAACCCTAAAATCATGAAAAGGCCCAAAAAACCCCCCAAAATTTAAAACACATAAATCCCTAAAATCCCATAAAACCCTTAAAAATAATAAAAACACTGAAAACCCGTTAAACCCATAAAATTATAAAAATCAATAAAAAACCATAAATCCATAAATACTCTAAAATCCCCGAAAACCCAAAAATCCAGAAATATCCCAAAACCCCCGAAAAAATACCATAGAACTCTCAAAATCCCTAAAACCCCTAAAATACAATAAAAATAATAAAACCACAAAAAAAATCCCTAAAAACCTAAAACCCCTTAACACCCCTGAAAACCCCAAGGGAAAAAATAAATACATAAAACATTTAAAACATTAAAAACATTAGAAATGAAAAAACACTTAAAAACTCTAAAAACATAAGAAAAATTAAAATACTCAAATTCCTAAAAACCATAAAATTCAATAAAACCCTTATAAAACCTTAAATCCCTTAAAACACATGAACCCACTAACAAACCTAAAAAAACTAAAAACCATAAAACCCTAGAAGCCCCTAAAAACCCTAAAAACCACCAAAATATAAAAATAATAAAAACCCCTAAACCCTAAAAAAATCTTACAAGACCATAAAAGATCAAAAATCCTATTAAAATTTCTAAAAACCATCGAAAACCCAAAAAATGTTAGGAAACAATAAAAAACATTAAAACCCCTAAAAACTCAAAAAACCCATAAAACCTAAAAAACAATAAAACCCTAAAATCATTAAAACCACTAAAACACTTAAAATCCTTAAACCCCTAAATACTATAAAAGTCATAAAATTTTACTAAAATACCCTAAAAAAATAAAAACACTAAAAACCCAAAAACCACCTAAGAAAACCTTAAAACCCTAAAAACAATTAAATTCCCTAAAAATATTAAAAACAATAAAAAAACATTAATAACGTTAAACCATGAAAAGACCCTAAAACCCCTCAAAATCCCAAAAACCCCTAACACCCATAAAAAACATAAAAAATCAGTAAAAACACAAAAAACATTAAAACCTATAAAAACATAAAAACCCAATGAAAATATTAAAATCGTAACATCACTGAAAACCAATAAGAAATTTAAAAAGTGGTAAAACCCCTAAAAACACAAGAAAGACTGTAAAACACCAATAACCACAAAATCCCTAAAACCCATAAAATCTCCTAAAATACATAAAACCCTAAAATATAAAACCCCTAAACATTCTAAAAATTTTAAAAAATCTCTGAAAACCTTAAAAACATTAAAACATTCCACCCTCCCCCCTAAAACCCAAAAAAAAACCATAAACCCTAAAACACTTAATAGCCCTATAAATCTTAAACCCCCCAAAACACCATAAAAACCATAAAAAATATAAACAAATACCTAAAAATTTGAAAAACATTAAAACTTTAAGAAAACATTAAAAACATAAGAACACATAAGAAATATAAAAACCCATAAAATTGTATAAGGCTATAAAAAAACAACAAACCCTCAAAAATACAAAAAACCAATAAAACCCCTTAAAATCCTATAAAATCCCTAAAAATCCCCTAATATATAAAAAACCCTAAAAACACTGGAAAATCCTAAAAAAAATAAACCCTATAAATGTTTAACCTCCTTAAAAATATAAGAAAAACATAAGACCCAAAAAACCCCTAGAAGGACACAAAAACCCTCTTCAAATGCTAAAAATCAATAAAAGACATAAAAACCCACATAACCAATAAAAACCCGAAAACCCACTAAAAAATATAAAAACCCTTTAAACACATAAAATCATTAAAAACCATTAAACCCTAAAAAATAAAAAACCCTAAATCCCAAAAAACCCATAAATACCTAAAAACCCTAAAAACCCTAAAAATTCCAAAAAACCCAAAAAACTATAAAAATACTAAAAAATCAAGAGGAATCCATGACAACGTAAATACCCAAAAAACATAAAAAAAATGAAACCTATATAAACCTAAAAAATTAAAATTTCAAAAAACATTAGAACCATAAAAATTGTAAAAAAACCATAGAGACCCTAAAACCCATAAATTATTTAAAAAATGTATAAATACATAAAAAATCTACAAATCCATAAAAATATAAAACCCTGAAAAATGCTAAGAAAATATTATTACCTAAATAAACTTAAAATTATCTAAAAAAACTAAAAACTCCAAAAACACTAAAACCAAAAAACCCTAAAAACTCTAACCCCCAACCCCCTAAAACATTAAAAACCCTAAAATCCCAAAAAAATCACAAAACGCACTAAAAACATTAAAACCCTTTTTAACCCCTAAAAACGTTAAAAATAATAAAAAATTGTTAAAAACAATAAAAAACCTTAAAACCATAAAAACACAATAAAAATAAAAAAACCTAAAAACAATGAAACCCCCTAAAAATTCTAACAGCCCTAAAAACCCTAAAAACCAATAAAATTACAAAAAATTCCTAAAAACGTAAAAATCCCTAAAAACACAAAAACCCCTTAGAAAACCATAAAAAACTAAAATTACATAAAACCCCTAAAAAAATAAAAAACACTAAAACCTCTAAAAACCCCTATTATTTTAAAATCCCTCAATGTTCTTAAAAACCCTAAAACCCCAAAAATTCCCGAAAGACCTAAAACCCCTAAAAACCAAAATAATACTAAAACCCTAAACACCCCTAAATTTTTTTTTAAAACCTTAATAAACAAAAACCCTTAAATATATAAAAAATGATTACATCTTTAAAAAAATAATACCCCTAAAAATACTAAAAATACAAAAAAATACCCTAAAATCGCTAACAACCTAAAAACACTAAAAACCATGAAATCCACTAAGAAAACCATTAAAACAAAAAAACACTAACATAACTAAAAGACCCTAAAAAAACTAAAAATATTAAAAATATATAAAACATCCTAAAACCCATGAAAACCCATTATAACCATAAAACCCCATGAAATCATAAAAAAAACAAAAACCCATAAAACAAAAAACCAACTAAAACACTTAAAACCTTGAAATAAACTAAAATATTAAAAAATACATAAAAAAAAAAATGAAAACAAAAACTGAAAAAAATTTAAAAACCACAAAAATAAAAGAAACCCATAAAACCCTAACAACACTCAAAATCCCTAAAAACCCTAAGAACCATAAAAATCCAAATAATAACAAAAAATGTCTATAAAAGTAAATAGCTTTAAAACCCATGGAAAACCCTAAGAAAACATTAAATAACTTAACACATGTAAAACCCCTCGCAACCAAAAAATGATAAAACCTCTAATGACCATAAAATTCCTAAAAACCACAAAACCCCTAAATCCCTTATAAACTATAAAAATACATGAAAATCATAAAAGGCACTAAAATTCATTCAAAACGTTTAGAATCCTAAAACACCTAGAAACCCATAAGAAAAAAAAATAAAACATAAAAAACATTAAACCTGATAAAAACCTAAAGAATTAAAAACCCCATGAAAACCAAAATAATATCTTAAAACCCCATAAAAACCATAAAACCCCCTAAACCCTTAAAAACTCTAAAACCCTAAAATACACTAAAACCCACAAAAAACCAAAAAACATTTAAACCCCTAAAATGTTAAATACCCTAAAAACCATTAACGCCCCCAAAAAGAAAAAAACACTAAAATCCCAAAAAACCTTCAAAAACCTAAAAACCCAAAAACACCCAAAAACCCCTTAAAATCACTAAAAACTCTAAAACCCCTAAAAATTGAAAAAATATATAATAAACACTAAGATCATATAAAACTCTTAAAACCCATAAGAAGACCATGAAAACCTAAAAACACTTAAAACCTCTATCAACCATAAAATGGCTAAAATCCCTAAAACATAAAATCACCAAAAAAACATAAAAAATTCCAAAAAACCCACTAATGTCTATTAAAACCCTTTAAACCACAAAAAACGTTAAAAAATATAAAAACCTCAAAAATCACTAAAAATAATTGAAAAACCTAAAACCCAAAAAAAATATAAAAACCCAAAAAATCCCTAAAATCATAAAAAATAATAAAACCCATAAAAATTCTAAAAATACCCTAAAAATATGTAAAAGATAAAAAACCCTAAGAACCATGAAAACCCTAAAAAATAATTTAAAAAAATAAAATCACATAAATCCCAAAAAAACAAAAAATACTAAAAACAAAACAACCTTAGAAAGCCATAAAATCCATAAAACTCCCTAAACCATTCAAGCCCCTAAAACCATAAAACCCACTAAAAACCCAAAAAAACCCCAAAACCACTAAAAACATTTAAAAACCCATAAAAACCTAAAAACATTAAAAAACTCTAAAAACAATAAAATACCCTAATAACTCAAAAAACCCAAAAAACCCATACAAATGCTAAATATTGTAAAAAACCCATAAAACCCTTCAAAATCGCTAAAATCCGCCCCAAAAATTAAAAATCCTTAAATTCCATAAAAACCCCTAAAAACCTAGAGAATAATCTAATAACCTAAAATCTCTGAAAACCCCTATAAAACATAAAAACTCTAAAACAACTAAAAACCTTAAAATCCCTAAAAAACCTAAAATCACCTAAAATCCCTAAAAACCCATAAAATCCAAAAAAACACCTAAAATCATAAAAACCAAAAAATAATAAAAACACCTAAGAAACCTAAATAATTATAAAACCCCTAAAACTAATAAAAGACCTTTGAATCCCCTAAAACTAAAAAATCACTAATAATATTAAAAACCCCTAAAACTCGTGCTTTGGAAAAACCCCCTAAACCCCCTAAACACTCTAAAAACACTTTATTCCCCTAAAAATAAAAAAAATACACTAAAACCCCAAAAATGAATATAAAACCTAAAAACCCTTAAAAATAAAAAAATCCATAAAAACCCAAAAAACTCAATAATACCAAAAAACAATCAAAATCCCTAGACCCCTTAAAAACATAATATCCTAAATAACCCAAAAAATATATAAAAACATAAAAACCCATAAAACCCTAGAAAAGTATAAAGAAACCTTAAAAACCAAAAAATACAAAAAAACCCCTATAAATCCTAAAAAATCTAAAAACACTAAAGTTAATCAAAATCCCAAAAAAATTTAAAAAAATAATAAAAATACTATAAATTCCAAAAAAAAATATAAAATACCATTCACTAAAAATCCTTATGAAACCCAAGGAATCCAAAAATAAATCTTAAAACAATGAAAACATAAAAAATGATAAAGTCCTTAAAAACCATAAAAATAACCTAAACCCCCTAAAAATCATTGAAATGCCTAAAAACCCTTAAAAATAGTAAAACATAACTAAAACTAAAAATTATTTTAACCCATAAAAGTGTTTAAAAACTCTAATGACATTAACACCATGTAGGGTCTTGAAAAAAAATCACAAAGGAGATTGATGATCCCCTTTAACTGAAGGGATATTCTGCCCAATTTCCCCTCAAAAGGGATGGGAAAATGGGGAAAATACTCAAGGATGGTGATGGAGGAACCGGTCTGCAGACTGGTCTAATGTTTGCGACGCACGACTGGTTCTGCGAAGTGTCCCCCCTCCGCGGACCATTTTCATTCGCAGAATGGTGGCGGAGATCCTCCGCGGGCGCGAAGTAGGGAGAGTGCCAATCCGGTTCACCCAAATGAACCACCCCAACCGCGAGCCGTGTCAGCCGGCCTGAACCGCCTCCACTGTCGTTCGCGAAATTGAGGCGTAACCCTCTGCAGCTGTGAAGCACTCCCCTCGTTCGGTTCACGGGGGTGGGGGGAGAGAAATGCTCAATACCCACCGTGAATTACAGGTTGACCAAGTCAGCTGTAAACCAGGTTTCCGGTCATTGGCCTCTGCAAAAGGTGACGTGTGACCGCAGATAGATATCTTTCCCCACTCTATAAAATGAGACTGAGGAGGGAAGGAAATGGGATTCAGATTCGGAGAAAGGAGATGGAGAGGAGATCGTTCAGATTCGGGTGGAATGATTTCGAAGGAAGGCTTAGGATTTCTAATGTTCTAGTTCACAAACCAGAGGAGGTATAAATCTGGGAATGAACTAATAAGGAACCGAAAACGCATAATTACATGGTGAACTGCGAACATAAAATAACAAAAAGATAAGACCGCGAACCATAGCCCCTCCTCGGATGCACTCCCCGCGGACCATGGAGTTTATGCCTCTTTTTTGATCCGCCGCACCGTGTAGCACTCTCCTACGTGGGCAAAGCCTCCACCGACGAACCCCCGACCGTTGTCAACCTTGGCAGCCGCTGCTCACGTGGAACCCTCAGCGTACCAACCTTGTACGCAGGCCAAACCCGAAGTCGTGAACCCTCCTGGTTCGCGTGATGTCGATCAGTCTGCAGACCACCCTGGTTCGTAGTCGGCCTCTCAATTCGCGGACCCTCTAGGTTCATGGATAGCCCCACAGTCCGTGGACCACCTTGGTCCGCAGACGGCCTCCCTAACTACATATTACTTCCCTACGTGAAGGGATCCACCACCTGTACCCGTGTGTGGCCTGCCAAAACCTTCGGAGTTCTGATTCCGCAAGCCAGATAACATCCCTCCAATCCAGCCCGATCCCTTGTGACTCCCTCATTGGCCTACTCATCGGCCCTGAGCCGAGGCCTCCACCAGAGCCAACAGATCCATGTAGTGAAACCCTTGGATGAACCAGTTCTCCATTTGAGTTCACATACCAACGGTAAACAGGGGAAAAGGGGTTTCCCCGACCCTTGAGTAGATTCCCGAATCATTCTTGGGTTTACATTCCCACGGTAATGTGGATTCTCAGCTCAGGAGTCCCCTTTCTGCCTCTCTACTTGTTAAGGGATCATTAGGGGTAGTAAAATAACCATAATAAGGAAGCCCTCATGTACTGCAAGAGAGGTGACGGGCACAGGATCACCCCATTTCCCTCTCCCAATGCTCTTTGTCGCCCTGGGCCGCCCTCATGTGTAAGCCCCACTCCATTTCTCATGGACGCACCATTCACGACGTGATCCTCTGGTCCCTGCTGCCTCTTGTTTCTCGCACCGAGCATGACTCATGTGGGATTAGAGTAAGCATCGACCATGAAATCATCTTATGGGCCTCCTCAGAGTGTAATCCACAATCCATTTCCATGGGCCTTCTCAGAGTGTAAGCCCCAATCCATCGTCATGGGCCTCCTCAGAGTGTAATCCCCAATCCATAAAGATATTTAAAAACATAAAAAACACCAAAACCCATAAGAAAACTCTAAAATCTTAACAACACTTCCAACCAAAAAAACCTTAAAATGTTAAAAACCCTAAAAACCCAAAAACCCTTATAAACCCTCAAAACCAAAAATATCCCCAAAAAACCCAAAAACCATAATTCTAATAAAAATACCTAAAATCACTAAAAATATAAAACCCATAAAATCCCTAAAACCCTAAAAAATATTAAAAACTAAAAAACACATAAAACTCCTAAAAACAAAAAATGCTAAAACCCTAAAACCCCCTAAAAATAAAACATAAACCTTAGAATCCCCTAAAATAGTAAAAACCTTAATATCCCTAAAAATACATAAAAACTACAAAAAACCCTTCAACCCAAAAAATCATTAAAAAACACTATTTTTTTTAAGAAAACCCCATAAAACTAAAAAAAACCTACAACCCAAAAAACCCATAAAAACCATAAAAAACCCTAAAACCCTAAAAATACATAAAATGATAAAAACCCATTAAATGAAAATAAAATCAATAAAATATCTAAAAATATAAAAACACTAAAAACTCTATAAACATTATGAAAACCTTAAAAAACACCAAACAAACAAACAACAATAAAAAAATCCAAAAACCCTAAAAACATTCAAAATTGATAAGAACCCTAAAAATCATAAAAAAAAATAATATCTCTAATAATCACTAAAAATATAAAAAATCCTTCTAAAATCCCTGAAAACCCCCAAAAACCCTTAACAATATAAAAATGCTTAAAAATCATGAAAATAAAAAAAAGATAAAAACACTAAAAAACAATACTTAAAAACCCACTAGGTACACTAAAACCCCTTTAAAACCCAAATACCATTAGAAACATTTAAAACTCTAAAAACCCAAAAAACATAACAAAAAAACCTAAAAATACAAAAAACCAAAAAAACCCGTAAAAACCCGTAAAAATACTAACAACCGTCAAATTACCTAGAAACTATAAAAATCCAAAGAAATAACAAAAAATACATAAAAATTACCAAACCATAAGAATCCAAAAATTTCCATGAAAACGATAAGAAAATAAAAAATAAATAGAACCCGTAGAGACCTAAAAAACAGCTAAAAACCTTAAGAAACAATAAATACAATAAAAACACTAAAAACCATCAAAATATATAAAACTCCTATAACTAGTAAAAAACCATAAAAATCAATAAAAACACTTAAAATTAAAAAACCATGAAATACCATACGGAATCCATAAATACCTAGAAACCCTCAAAACCCCTAAATATCCTAAAAAATCAATAAAAAAACCAAAAAACCCCAAAATGTCCATACCTAAAACCCTAAAACCCCTAAAAACATTAAAACCCCATACAACTCAATAACCCACTGAAACATGACTAACTGTTTAAAAATATAAAAAATTTAAATACATATAAAAACTATTAATACAATAAAAACACAAAAAAATCCTAAAATCCAAAAAAAACATTAAAAACCCTATAACAACCTAAATTCCCTCAAAATCCCTAAAAATCCTAAACACACATTTAAATATAATAATGTCCAATCAATTCTATAAAATCATAAAAACATCTAAAAAACATCAAAACACTAAGGAAATACCAAAAAAATATTAAAACCTAAAAAAACATTAGAACCCTCCAAATATATGAAAATCTAAAAACCATAAAACTATAAACATCATTATAACCCACTAAAAACTCTAAAACCATTTTATACGTCGAAAATAATTTAAAAATATAAAAATATTAAAATACCCATTAATTATTAAACTCCTAAAAACATAAAAAATCCATAAAAAACCTAAAACCCTTAGAACCCCTAAAAATCCCTAAAAACCCTAAAAACCATAAAAATCCTAAAAAATCCCAAAAATCCCTAAAATGTAAAAAACCCGAAAATACCCTAAAACACCTAAAAAACCATAAAAACAAAATTAATTTAAAATACTAAAATAATAAATATTCTAAAAACCTGAAAAACCATAAAACCAAAAACACCATAAAAATGCTAAAAATCAATAAAACCCCAAAAACGATGAAAATCCAAAAAAGGACCTAAAATCAGTAAAAATATAAAAAACATTAAAAAATTAAAAACCCTATGAAAAATAAAAAAACATCAATATCATAAAAATACATAAAGATATTTAAAAACATAAACAACACCAAAATCCATAAGAAAACCCTAAAATCTTAACAACACTTCCAACCAAAAAAAACATTAAAATGTTAAAAACTCTAAAAACCCAAAAACCCTTATAAACCCTCAAAACCAAAAATATCCCCAAAAAACCCAAAAAAACCATAATTCTAATAAAAATACCTAAAATCACTAAAAATATAAAACCCCTAAAAACGCTAAAACTCTAAAAAATATTAAAAACTAAAAAACACATAAAACTCCTAAAAACAAAAAAATGCTAAAACCCTAAAAACCCCTAAAAATAAAACATAAACCTTAGAATCCGCTAAAAATAGTAAAAACCTTAATATCCCTAAAAATACATAAAACAACAAAAAACACTTCAACTGAAAAAATCATTAAAAAACACTATTTTTTTTAAAAAAAACCCATAAAACTAAAAATAACCTACAACCCAAAAAACCCAAAAAACCATAAAAACCCTAAAACCCTAAAAATACATAAAATGATTAAAACCCATTAAATAAAAATAAAATCCATAAAATATCTAAAAATATAAAAACACTAAAAACTCTATAAACATTATAAAAACATTAAAAAAACACCAAACAAACAAACAACAATAAAAAAATCCAAAAACCCTCAAAACCTTTAAAATGGATAAGAACCCTAAAAATCATAAAAAAATAATAATATCTCTAATAATCACTAAAAATATAAACAATCCTTCTAAAATCCCTGAAAACCCCCAAAAACCCTTAACAATATAAAAATGCTTAAAAATCATGAAAATAAAAAAAAAGATAAAAACACTAAAAAACAATACTTAAAAACCCACTAAGTACACTAAAACCCATTTATAACCCAAAAACCATTAGAATCATTTGAAACTCTAAAAACCCATAAAACTTAACAAAAAACCTAAAAATACAAAAAACCAAAAAAACCAGTAAAAACCCGTAAAAATACTAACAACCATCAAAATACCTAGAAACTATAAAAATCCAAAGAAATAACAAAAAATACATAAAAATTACAAAACCATAAGAACATAAAAAATAAATAGAACCCGTAGAGACCTAAAAAACAGCTAAAAACCTTAAGAAACAATAAATAAAATAAAACCCCTAAAAACCATAAAAATATCTAAAACTCCTATAACCAGTAAAAAACTATAAAAATCAATAAAAACACTTAAAATTAAAAAACCATGAAATACCATACGGAAACCATAAATACCTAGAAACCCTCAAAACCCCTAAATATCCTAAACAATCAAAAAAAACCAAAAAACCCCAAAATGTCCATACCTAAAACCCTAAAACCCCTAAAAACATTAAAACCCCATACAACTCAAAAACCCACTAAAACTTGACTAACCGTTTAAAAATTTAAAAAATTTAAATACATATAAAAACTAATAATACAATAAAAACAAAAAAAAATCCTAAAATCCAAAAAAACTTTAAAAACCCTATAACAACCTAAATGCCCTCAAAATCCCTAAAAATCCTAAACACACATTTAAATATAAAAAAGTCCAATCAATTCTATAAAATCATAAAAACATCTAAAAAACATCAAAACACTAAGGAAATACCAAAAAAATCATAAAACCTAAAAAAACATTAAAACCCTCCAAATATAAGAAAATCTAAAAACCATACAACTATAATCATCATTATAACCCACTAAAAACTCTAAAACCATTTTATACGTCGAAAATAATTTAAAAATATAAAAATATTAAAATACCCCTTAATTATTAAACTCCTAAAAACATAAAAAATCCATAAAAAACCTAAAACCCCTAGAATCCCTAAAAATCCCAAAAAACCCTAAAAACCATAAAAATCCTAAAAAATCCCAAAAAACCCTAAAATGTAAAAAACCCGAAAATACCCAAAAACACCTAAAAAAATCATAAAAACAAAAATAATTTAAAATACTAAAATAATAAATATTCTAAAAACCTGAAAAACCATAAAACCTAAAACACCATAAAAACGCTAAAAATCAATAAAACCCCAAAAAACGATTCAAATCCAAAAAAGGACCTAAAATCAGTAAAAATATAAAAAACATTAAAACATTAAAAACCCTATGAAACATAAAAAAACATCAATATAATAAAAATACATTAAGATATTTAAAAACATAAAAAACACCAAAACCCATAAGAAAACCCTAAAATCTTAACAACACTTCCCACCAAAAAAACCTTAAAATGTTAAAAACCCTAAAAACCCAAAAACCCTTATAAACCCTCAAAACCAAAAATATCCCCAAAAAACCCAAAAAAAACCATAATTCTAATAAAAATACCTAAAAATCACTAAAAATATAAAACCCCTAAAAACCCTAAAACCCTAAAAAATATTAAAAACTAAAAAACACATAAAACCCCTAAAAACAAAAAAATGCTAAAACCCTAAAAACCCCTAAAAATAAAACATAAACCTTAGAATCCCCTAAAAATAGTAAAAACCTTAATATCCCTAAAAATAAATAAAAACTACAAAAAACCCTTCAACCCAAAAAATCATTAAAAACACTATTTTTTTTAAGAAAACCCTATAAAACTAAAAAAAACCTACAAACCAAAAAACCCATAAAAACCATAAAAAACCCTAAAACCCTAAAAATACATAAAATGATTAAAACCCATTAAATAAAAATAAAATCAATAAAATATCTAAAAATATAAAAACACTAAAAACTCTATAAACATTATGAAAAGCTTAAAAAAACACCAAACAAACAAACAACAATAAAAAAATCCAAAAACACTCAAAACCTTCAAAATGGATAAGAACCCTAAAAATCAAAAAATAATAATAATATCTCTAATAATCAATAAAAATATAAAATATCCTTCTAAAATCCCTGAAAACCCCGAAAAACCCTTAAAAATATAAAAATGCTTAAAAATAATGAAAATAAAAAAAACATAAAAACACTAAAAACCATAAAAAATAAAAAAAACTGTGAATAATCCCTATAAAACATTAACAAACCCTTAAAATCCAAAAAAACTGAAAATACATAAAAAACCTAAAAATTCCATAAAATCCAAAAAAACATAAAAAACATTTAAAAAACTAACAAACACTAAGAAACCCTTAGAAATCATGAAACTATTAATTCCCCTAAAACATTTTAAAACCATAAAATACCCTAAAACCATAGAAACCCATAAAAACTCTCAAAATCATTGATAAACATAAAAATAATTAAAATCCTCAAAAATCAAAAAAAAAACCTCTGAAAATGAAAAAACAAACTAATAGTACACAAAAACCATAAGAAAATCATATAAAACTAAAAAAAATAAATCCCCAAAAAAAATTTGAAACCCTAAAAGAATCTTAAGACCCTCAAAATACATAGAATCATAAAAAAACACTAATAACCCACAAAACCCAAAAACCCATAAAACAACTAAAATAATAAAAACCCATAAAACCCATAAAAAGTTAAAAAAAAATAAACCTTAAAAGCCCTAAAAATAAAAACAAATCCAAAAAACCCAAAAAAAACATAAAAAAATTAAGAACCCTAACAGCCAATTAAAACTCACAGAATCTATAAAATCCATAACCCCCTTAAAAATCCTAAAAATAAAAAAATCCCTAAAATACACTAACAACCCTCAAAATCCCTAAAAATCATAAAAATCCATAAAAATATTTAGAAATCCATAAAATCCATAAAACATAGAAACCCCTAAAACCCCTAAGAAAAAACATAAAATCTAAAAACACATAAAACCCCTAAAATACCTAAAAACACTAAAACTAAAAAAACTCAATATATACAATAAAACCCTAAAAACCCCTAAAACCTAAAGAATCCTTGAAGACACTAATAAACCCTAAAAATCCCAAAAAACTCTAAAAACACTTTAACACCCCAAAAAATTAATCTCTAAAAACCCATTAAAATCATAAAAAACTAAACACACCCTGAAAAACTCAAAAAAATTCATAAAACCTATAAAACCCCTAAAAACCCTAAAAATAATAAAAATCCCTAAAACCCAAAAACCCATTAAAATCATAAAAAGCCTCATAAATTCCTAAAATGTAACAAATCATAAAAACCCTATGTAGACCAGAAAAACCTAAAAACACTTAAAACTTATAAAAATGCAAAAAATTCATTATAACGCCTAAAAAACTTAAAAACACAAAAACCCCATCAAAATTCGTAAAATCACTAAACCCCATAAAAATTCCTAATAAGGCCTATAAATAACAAAAAACATAAAGAACCATAATCCCCTTGAAACCACTATGAAAATATTTAAAATCTAAAAACAATTAAAATATCTAAATTTTTTAAAAACTATTAAAAACCCTAAAAACCCTAAAGACCCTAAAACTGATAACAAACACAATACCCATGAAACCATAAAAAACACTAAAAACACATGACATGAAAAAAAAACCCAAAAAACCAATAAAATCCTAAAAATACATTAAAAATTCAAAAAAATCCTTAAACCCCTAAAAATATTAAAAACTCGAAAAACCCTTAATCACTTAAAACCTCCAAAATACCCCTAAAACCCCAAAAAATCTATCATACACCTAAAAAACTAAAAAACCCCCAAAACCTATAATATCTTCAAAAATCTCTAAAAAATATAAAAACATGAAAAACCTTGAAAAGCCCAAGAAAAACCAAAAAATAATAAAAAACCATGTTGACCCTAAAACACCTAAAAACCCAAAAACCCATATAAACCAATAAAAATATTAAAAAATCCCTAAAATACCTAAAAGAAAAAAAACCCTAAAATCTTGAAGACCCCTAAGAAAACCATAATAAAATAAAAACCATAAAAACCCCTTGAAAAACCTAAAAATGCTAAAAACCATGAAAGAACCTAAACCCCCAAAAAAACTCCTTGAAACTCAAAAAACTAAAATCTTTTAAAAAACTAAAAAATTTTAAAACCCAAAAATCCACAAAAACTCTGAAAACAATTTAAACCCCTAAATACCATAAAAACTATAAAAACCCATAAACACCAAAAAACTAAAAATATCAAAAAACCCCCAAAAAACTATAAAACCGATAAAGTACCTAAAACCCCTCAAAATACTCATAAACCATAAAAACCATAAAAACCATGAAAAAACTAAAAATCCATAAAAATCCATAAAAACATAAAAATCCATAACAATCATAAAACCCCTAAAAACCGTTAAAAACAAAAAAAATAATACATTTAAGAAGCCTAAAAATGAAAAAAAATACCCAAATCCCCTAAACACCCTAAAATACCTCAAAATACTTAAAAATCCTAAAACAATACTATACAAATCCCTAAAAATCCCAAAAACTATTAAAAACACTAAAACAATATAAATCCATATGAAAAATCTAAAAACATAAAAACAATTAAAACCCCTAAAAATATAAAAAAATATATAAACCCTAAAAATAATAAAAAAAATATATTAAGAACCCCAAAAGACCCTTAAAACACTAAAACATAAAAGACCAATAAAAACAATCATAATATTTCCAAACCAGAAAAATGTTAAAAAAATAAAAAAAACCTTAAAACCCATAAAAAATCAAAAACCCCTAAAAACCCATAAAACCCCTAAAACCCAACAAAAACCATAAAACCCAAAAACAAAAAATACTAAAAAAACCCCTTAATATCCCTAATAAAAAAACCCCAAAACCCCAAAACCCTAAAAACCATAATAAAATCTTAAAACATAAAAAACCTTAACATCACTAAAATCCCTAAAAAATTCTAATTATCATAAATTCCATAAGACCCCTAAATCCCTTAAATACCCTCAAAATCGCTAAAAAAATATTAAAATTAATATCCAAAACATCCCTAAAATGTAAAAAACTATAAATAACCCTAAGAATACCATAAAACCTATAACCCTTAGAACTCGTAAAAAACCAAAAAAACTTTGAAAACCCAAAAAACCCCTAAATATATTCAAACACCCTAAAAACTATAAAACCCCTAAAAAACATTAAACATGTAAAATATACTTAAAACCCCTAATACCCCATAAAATTTATAAAAACTAATATAAACTCTAAAGCCCATTCAACTGGATAAAAATTAAAAAAAAATAAAAACATTAAAAAAACCTAATATTTTGAAAACCCTAAAAAACCCAAAAATAACAAAAAAAACTTCTAAACCCCCAAAAAATCCCTAAAACCCTAAATTATATAAAAATCCTAAAAATCTATAAAAATTACTACAAATAAAAAATGCATAAAAACTAACAAAAACCCTTAAAAACCTAAAAATACTTTAAACCACTAAAACCTAAAAATGATAAAAAATTATTAAAACTAAAAAACCGATAGATAAACATAAAAACCCACAAAATCACTAAAAATACCAAAAAAGTCCAAAAATATCTATAAAGCTACGTAAAACATAAAAATTTATAAATAACATTAAAAAATAAAGAGAATATTTAAACCGAAGGACACTTAAAACCTCAAAAAACCTAAAAAATTATAACGACACTAAAAGAAAATAAAGCCCTTAGAAACTCATAAAACCCATAACAACCTCTAAAAACATAAAACCCTAAAAATCCATAAAACCCCAAAACCATTAAACACACTAAAAACCTTTAAAACTCACAAAATGATAAAAACTATAAAAACCTTTAAAAAAACCTAGAAAGATAAAAAAACCCTAAATACATATAAAATAAATCCCAAAACCCCTAAAAACCCTAAAAGTACATAAAACATTAAAAAAGATAAAATCCCTTAAAACACTAAAAACATTAAAAATAAATAAAAAAACCATGAAACCCCCCAACGAAACCATTAAAAAATAAAAACACTAATAAACCCTAAAAACCAAATAATATTTTTAAAATCATAAAAACCCGAACAACCTTAAAACCTGTAAAACACCTAAAAAATTTTAAAAACCTCTTAAACCCCATAAAAAATTAAAACCCACTAAAAACTGTTAAAATTGTTTAAACCAATATTTTTTTAAAAAAATAAGACACTAAAAAATAGAAAACCCCTAAAAACCCAAAAAACTAAAATATCCATCAAAAGAATAAATATAAAAAAACAAAAAATCCCCAAAACCCCAAAAAGTAATAGAAATCCTAAAAATCACTAAAAACATAGAAATACAAAAAACCTTCAAAATGCAATATAAAACCTTACAAACGTCAAAATACATAAAACACCTAAAAGCATAAAAAATTATAAAAACACTAAATCCCTAAAACAACTTAATCCCTTCAAAATCCCAAAAAACCATAAATACAATATGATCCTAAAAAATATAAAAAAATCATAAAAAAATTAAGAAAAACTAAAAAACATGAATACTTGAAGAAAATATTGAAACCCTAAATACACTTAAAACCTATAAAAATCCAAAAAAATTAAAAAATACTAAAAAGAACCTATAACACCAAAACACCATCAAAACCCTTAAAAACCATAAAAAAATTAAAAACCCATAAAACCCCTAAAAACACAGACAAAATTCTAAAAATTCTTTGAACCCCTAAAAATGATATAAAAACTCCTAAAAAATAAAAAAACAACTACAAACCCAAAAAAACATAAAAACCAAAAAGAACTAAAACCCCTAAAAACCCATTAAAATCCAAAAAAATCCATAAGAATCCCGGAACATGTAAAAATCTATAAAAATCCTAATAAAACAATTAAAATTAATTTAAACCCCTAAAACCCAAAAAAATGCACCTAAGCATAAAAATCCTAAAAATTACTAAAACCCCATAAAACCCCTTAAAATCAGTAAAGCCCGTAATAACATAAAAATCCTAAAAAATTCACAAAATACCTAATGATGTAAAACCCCTTATAACCATGATAAACCCTAAGAAAAACATAAAAAGAAAAAAAACACTTTAAATACCTAAAACCCCTTAAAAAACTAAAAACACTAAATAACATAAAAATAACCAAAAAAATGAAAAACTATTAAAAGTTATAAAAACCCTTTGTACACATAAAAATGTTAAAAAACAACAAAATAATTAAAACCCTAAAAAACTCCCAAATATCTGTAAAACACCCAAAAATCACAAAAACCCCAAAAACCATAAAAACCCATACTAACCCTCAATATCCATAAAACCCCTAAAATTATAAAAATCATTAAAAATCAATATAAATAACTAAGAAAATAAAAACCCTTAAACCTTAAGAAACTCTATAAAACCAAAAAACACTTAAAACACTGAAAACCTAAAATGGGAAAAACCATTAAACCATAAAATCCAAAAAACCCTTAAAATCCATAAAAATGATAAAAACTAATAAAATAATAAAAATTACTAAAAATCCATAAATTATAAAAACCTTAAAACCCTGAAAAAATCTAATATAACCCTAAAAACCTAAAAACACTCAAAACTACATAAAATCCTAAAAATGATAAAAACCCTAGAAGCCCCTAAAAATCCTAAGAACACCTACAACCATAAAACCCCTAAAAACCATAAAACACAAAAAACACTATAATCACTAAAGACCATTTAAACCCCTAAAATGTTAAAATACTATAAAACCATAAAAACCATAAAAAATCCATAAAACCATAAAAACTGGGAAACCCACAAAGCCCTCAAGACCTCAAAATTCCTAAAAACCCTAAGACCCATAAAAATTCTAAAAAAGCCCTAAATATCCCAAGAAATGTATAAACCCCTAAAAATATTTAAAAGACCTAAGAAATCATTAAAAACATAAAAAAAATTACAATTCCTAAAAACATAAAAATTTCAAGACACTATAAAAACAATATAAACACAAAAAACACTTTGAAAACTATAAAAACCGATAAAATTCCAAAAAACCAATAAAACTATAGTAAACTAAAAAACCCTAAAAATATTAAAAAACTCTAAAAACATTAAAAAAATTATAAAACTCAAAACACCCCTAAAAATCTAAGAAAACCATAAAGCCCTACAAACCATAAAGACCCAAAAACCCCAAAAACCCCGAAAACCCCTAAAAACATATAAATACTAAAAAAGCATAAATAATCATAATATGATAAAGAACGCTAAAAATCTTGAAAAACCCTATGAATGTAGTAGAAACCTAAAAAAACATAAAACCCTTGAAACCTAAAAACAATAAAAAACCCTAAACCCCTAAAAACCATTAAAATCATCAAAATCTCTAAAAATTAAAAAAACAATTAAAAATCCATAAAAATAACCCTAAAAACTCTATAAACTCATTAGAAAACATTAAAATGCTAAAAAACATAAAAACCCAAAAAACCAAAAACTCTAAAAACCCATAAAAGGCCCTAAAAACCCTAAAACCCCCCAAAACCTTACAACTTAACCCCCCCCCCCCAAAAAAAATATAAAACCATTAAAAACTCAAAAAACCATTTATTCATCTAGGAACACTAAAAATTCTAAAAACCCTCTAAAACATAAAAAAGTAACAAAAACATTAAAACCCCCAAAACACCACAAAAATCTTAAAAAATCTAAAAACCCATAAAAACCCTCAAAATAACTAAACACATAAAACCCCATAAATATCATAAAAGATAATAAAAACACTAAAAGTGTAAAATTCCAAAGAAACCATAAAAAACACTGTGAAAAATATAAAATCCTAAAAATAATTAAAAACCCTAATAACATTAAAAATTTTAAAAATCCTAAAAAATAATAAAACACCTAAAAACATAAAACCCCCCAAAATCCATAAAAAATCATAAATATTAATAAAATACCTAAAAACCACAAAAAACTCTAAAAATTCTTTAAACCCCTAAAAATATTATAAAACACTAAAAACCCTTTAAAACCCTAAAAAACTCATAAAAACCAAAATACCCAAAATACCCTAAAACAATAAAAATTATATAACCCCTAAAGGTACTGAAAATTCTAAAAAACCAAATAACCCATAAAAATGGTAAAAATCACTAAAAATAACTAAAAACTAAAATCCCTAAAACCCTTAAAAACCTAAAAAAATTTAAAACCCCTAAAATCCTAAAAAACACTCAGAACATTAAAAACCCTAAAAAAACTTAAAACCTAAACCCCCTAAAAATCCCTAAAAACATGAAAAACATAAAAATCCAAAAAAAATCCAAAAAAAATCCTTAAAATTACCAGAAAACAAAAAAACCAAAAAATCGTAGTGGTTTTTAGAGTTAATGTTTAGGGATTTAATTTTTTTAGTGTTTCTAGTTTTTTATAATTTTTAGAGTGTTTTATGGTTTTTAGGGGTTTATGGGTTTTAGGTGTTTAGGGTTTTAATGGTAATTTATGGTTTTTGGGGTTTTAGTTTTGTTTTTGTTATTTAGAAGATTTAATTTTTTTTGGTTTTTTTAGTTTTTTTAGGGGTTTTCAGGGGATTGAGGGTTGTTATATTTTAATGTATTTTTTGTACTTTTTTATTTTTATGGTTGTTTAGGGTTTTTTAGGATTGTTATTTTTTATGGATTTTTCATGTTTTTAGATTTTTTTATGTTTTTATGTATTCTTTGGGGTTTTTAGTCTTTTTACGTTTTTAGGGTTTTATGGTTTTATTAGGTTTTTATGTTTATTTGAATTTTAACAGTTTTTATGGTTTTTAAAGTTTTTTAATTTTTTTCATGGGATTATGGGTTTTTTGTGTTTTTAGTGGTTTATGGTTTTTATTAGCTTTTAGGGTTATGTAATTTTTTTAAAAATTTAATAGTTTTTAGTGTTTTTATGGGATTTATGGTATTTTTAATGTTTTCAAGGGGTTTTAGCATTTTTGGGGGTTTAATGTTTTTTTGGGTTTTATTTTTATCCTGAAGGTTTTTTAGTATTTCAGAGGTTTTTTTTGTTTTAGGGATTTTTAGGGATTTCTTAGGATTTTTGTGGATTTTACGGTTTTCAGAATTTTGATAGGTTTTATGGATTTTTAGGGTTTTATATATTATTAGGGTTTGGGGTTTTCTGAGTTTTTATCATTTTTAGGAATTTTTGGGGTCTTAATCATATTTATCTTTTCTTAGGTGTTTTTATGGGTTTTAGGGGATCAATGTTTTTAGAGATTTTTTTGGTGTTTTTCATGTTTTTAGAGGTTTTTTGGTATTGTGAGGGTAATTATTGTTTTTAGGGGTTTATAGGTTGTCTGTTGGTTTTTGATTTTTATGGGGTTTTGAGTTTTTTATTTTTTTTAGTTCATTTATTGTTTTTGAATGGTATGTGGGTTTAAAATATTTTTCTATTTTTTAGTGGTTTTTAGGTTTTTTTAAATTTTTTACAGTTTTAGAATTTTTTATAGTTTTTCTGGGGATTTAGTGTTCTTATATTCTTTTTAGGGTTTTTGGGTTTTTTGGGTTTTTAGAGCTTGTCATGTTTTTCATGTTTTTAATTGTTTTCATTTTTTTTAATGTTTTATTTGGGGGATTTAGTATTTTTAATTATTTGAGGGATTTAAGGGATTTTTTAGAGTTTTATCAATTTTTTTTGGTTTAAGGATTTTGTGGGGTTTTAGGGTTCTTTAAGGTTTTATGGTTTATTAAAGATTCTAAACTTGTTTTATATTTTTACGGGTATTACGAATTTATAATATTTTTTTGGTTTTCTTTGACATTTTAGGATTTTTTGGGGTTCTTCCAGTTTTAGGGATCTTTAGTAATTTATTATAGTCTTCACGGTATTTAATGTTTTTAGGGATTTTGAGGGATTTTAGAAAAATTAGCTTTTTAGGGTTTTTAGTGTTTTTTTAGGTTTTTAGGACTTTTATTGTTTTTAGGTTTTAGGTTTTTATGGTTTTCATACGGGTTTTAGGGGTTTTAGGGGTTTTACATTTTTAGGTATTTTAAGGATTTTAGGAATTTATTGTATTTTAGTTTTTAGGGATTTTGAGGGGATTTAGTGTTTTTTGGGGTTTTAATGTTTTTTGGTTTTTTTGGTTTTTAGGGTTTTTTAATCTTTTAGGGGTTTTAAGGGGATTTAGAGTTTATTTTTACTTTTCTTTGGGTTTAAATGGTTTATAAATGTTTTAGGGGGGTTTTTAAGGTTTCTTAAGGTATTTATATGTTTTTATGGGTTTTAAGGGCTTTTAGGCTTTCTATGGTTGTTTTAGGGGTTTTAGAAATATTTATGTTTTAGGGGATTTATGTGCTTTTTAGTGTTTGGTGTTTTTTAGTTCTTTATGGGTTTTTATATATTTAGGAATTTAATTGAATTTTTAAATAATTTTATGGATTTTTAGTATTTTTAGATAACTTGAGGGGTTTTTAAGTTATTTAGGGTTTTTAGAATTTTCAGCACTTTATGGGGGTTTAATGGGTTTTATGTTTTTTAGGGTTTTCAGGTTTTCTTAAGATTTTTTACTTTTTATGTTTTTTTAGTGGTTTTAATGAATTTTATTGTTTTTTTTGGTGTTTTGGGATTTTGATGATTTCATAGGTCTTTAGGTGTTTTAGGTTTTTTATTTTTATATGTTTTTTTATTGTTTTTTGAGTTATTTATGGTATTTCGTATTCCTTTAGAGTTTTTTAAAAAAAGTGTTTAAATAGTATTTATAGTATTTATTGTATTTATTTGTATTTTGATGGGTTTTAGGTTTTCTTCTGGTCTTAGGAATTTTGATTGTTTTTAGGGGTTTTAGGGATTTTACGGACTTTTTAGGGGTTTTGGGTTATTTATATATATATATTTGGTTTTTAGGTGTTTTAGTTTTTAGGGTTTTGTTATAAATTTTTATGTTTTAATTTTTTAATGTTTTTTTAGGTTTTCATAAATTTTTATGGATTTTTTAGGATTTTAATGGTTTTTAGGGTGTTTAGAGATTTTGAGGCTTTTTGGGTTTTTATGGTTTAATGGGTTTTTTTGTTTTCTAATTTTTAGGATTTTAAAAGGTTTATGTGTTTTTCGGTTTTGAAAGTTTTCTTAGAAATTTTCTTGGTTTTTATTAGATTTAAATTTTTATTGATTCTTAGGGATTTTAGTAATTTTTAAAGTTTTGACTATTTTAAGTTATTTTGAGGTTTTAAGATTTTTTATGTTTTTTAGGTTTTTTGTGGTGTTAGGGTTTTTGTAGAATCTTTTATGTTTTTTAATATTTTTAGAGTTTTTTTTAACATTTTCAGTAGTTTAAATGGTCTTTTGTGGTTTTTGAGAGTTTTTCTGTACTTTTACGGTTTTTATAGATTTGAGTGATTTATGGTTATTAGTGGTTTTTAGGTTTTTAGTTTATTTTTAGTGTTTTTATCTTTTTTTTTTGTGTTTTTTGGTGTTTTAGGGGTTTTAGTGTTTTTATATTTTTATGGTTTTCCCATGGAATTTCAGGGTTTTCAAGGTTTCTATATTTTTAGGAAATATTCAGGATTTTTGAAGATTTTATGGTTTTTAGGGATTTTGAGGGGTGGTTTTGGTGTTTTTGGTTTTTTATGGTTTTAGCATTTATAGTGCATTTTGGAGTTTAAGTTTTTTTGTTTTTATGTTTTTCTTAGGGGTTTTCAGGTTTCTTTGGGTTTTTATGGTTTTTTGAATTTTTATGATTTTTAGGGTTTTAAGGGATTAGATTTTTTATTGTTTTTATGGGGTTTATTGTGTATTTTATAGTTATAATAATTTTAAGAGTTTTTAACTTTTTATAATGTCTTAAATGGTTTTTAGATTAGTAGTTATATTTAGGGTTTTATGCGTATTTAGGGTATTAAATGTTTTAGGGGTTTTTTATTATTTTCTTTGTTTTTAGGGATTTAGGGTTTTGAATGGTTTTTATGTGTTTTTAGCTTTTAAATGTTTTCTTAAGGTTTTTCAAGGTTTTATTATTTTTTACTTTTTAGGGATTTTCAGTTATTTTTAATATTTTTATGGGTTTTTAGGGTTTATATTGATTTTAAGGGGCTTTAAGTGTTTTTAAGGGATTTATGGTTTCTTCGAGTTTTAGTGGTTTTTTTGAGTTTTTTATGGTTTTATGGGTTTTATAGTTTTTTTAAAAAAATTGGGATTAATGGGTTTTTTTCAGTTTTTAGTGGTTTTATGGTTTTTATTGGTTTTAAGGGGATTTATGGTTTTTATGGTTTTTAAGGTTTTTAGGGGTTATTAGGGTCTTTACGTGTTTTTATAATTACTTATGTGTTTTAGGGATTTTATTTATTTCATTATTTTTTTTAGGTTTTCTTATGATTTTTCAAGGATTTAATGATTTTTTATATTTTTAGGATTTTTTTGAATTTTTTTATAATTTTATTGTTTTATGGGTTTTAGAGATTATGATGATTTTAAGTGTTTTTTTTTGGGTTTTTAGGGTATCTTATAGTTTTTATATCTTTTTATATTTTCAATATTTTTAGGGGTTTGATGGGTTTTTAGAGCTTTTAGTTGTTTGAAGGTTTTTTATAGACATATGGGTTTTTATGGTTTTTTATGTTTTTAGGGGTTTTTAACATTTTTATTATTTTTTCTGGGTTTATTTGGAATTTTATGGTTTTATGGGGTTTATGGGTTTTGAGGGTTTGGGGGTATTTTAGTGTTTTTAGGGTTTTATTGTTTTTTGTAGTTTTAGGGTTTTTTAGAATTTTGTAGGGTTTTAAGGTTTTTTTCATTTTTTAAACATTTTTAGGGGTTTAAAGGGTTTTAGGGTTTTTATTTATTTATTTTTTTGTTGTTATCATTTTTAGGGTTTTTAGGGTTTCTTTATTGTTTTTAGAAATTTTTTGTGTTTTTATTGCGTTAAGGTTTTTATGATTTTCTTGGCGGTTTTCAGGGTTTATTACATTTTTAGATATTTTTAGTTATTTTTTTGGATTTTTATGGTTTTTTGGTTTCTGAGGATTTTTAGGGGGTTTAGCGATTTTTTGTGTTTTATGGGTTTTATGTGTGTTTTATAGTCTAAATGGATTTTATATTTTTTTATCTTTTTATGTATTTATAGGGTTTTTAGAGTTTTTAGTTGGGTTTTAGGTTTATTTAATAGATTTAGGGATTTTATGGTTTTTAGGATTTTAGGATTTTAGGATTTTATAGGGTTTTAGCATTTTTATGTTTTTATGGGTTTTAGATGTTTTTATTTTTTTATGTTTTTCTTACATGTTTTTATGATTTTTAGGGTGTTTATGTTTCTATGGATTTTTAAGGATTTTTATTGTATTTTATGACATTTAGTGATTTTTAGGGGTTTTAGGGTTATTAGGGTTTCAAGGTTTGAATGGGGTTTTTTATGTTTTTATGGTTTTCTGAGTTCATTAGTGTTTTATGGTTTGTTATAGTTTTTTTATTGTTCTTACGACAATAATGGGTGTTTAGAATTTTTAGTCGTTTTGAAGGGATTTTATGGGTTATTTTTATTTAATTGTTTTTAGGGGTTTTATAGTTTTATGCATACTTAGGTTATTTTATCATTTTTAAGGTTTTATCATTTTTTAGGTATTTTATGTGTTTTTATATTTTATATTCTTATGTTTTTATTAGGGTTTGTAAGGGGTTTATCATGGTTTTAAAGATTTTTATGTTTATAGGGATTCCTAGGGCCTTTTAGGTTTTAAATGTTTTTAGGGTTTTTAGGGTTTTATGGATTTTGTGGGTTTTTGGGTTATTTATGGTTTTTAGGTTTTTTAGGATTTTTACGTTTTTTTATGTTTTTATGTTTTTCTTATGAGTTTTATATTTTTTGGGTTTTTTTGTTTTTAGGGATTTTAAATGGTTTTTAAAGATATTTATGGCTTTTTATGTTTTTAGTGATATTGAGTGGTTTTTTTTATTTTATATGGCTTTAATGTTTCTAAGGTTTATTTTTTTGTTGGTTTTGAGTTTTTCTAGATTTTTTAAAATTTTTAATGGTTTTAAAGGAGTTTTAGATTTTTGAATGTTTTACAGGTTTTTTTGGGTTTTAGGGTTTTTTATTATTTTTATGTATTTTAGAGTAATTTAGTGTTTTTAGGGTTTTAGGTTTTCTTACAGCTATTCAATGATTTCAGGAATTTTTTACTTTTAGGGATTTTTAGGAAAATTATTGGGTTTTAGGGATTTTAGGTATTTTCAGGGTCTTATGGTTTTTTTAGAGTTTTTACTATTTGGGGGGGGGGGTAAGTGTTTTTAGTTTTTAGGGGGTTTTATGTGTTTTAGTATTTAATGGTTATCTTAAGTGGTTTGTTGGGTTGTTTTTGGGTATTTATGTTTTTTTGGATTTTACGGCTCTATTAGGATTTTAATGATTATGTAGGGTTTTATGAATTTTGTGGGGGTTTAGGGTTTTGGGGGGGTTTAGGGTGCTAATGGATTTTTTGGATGTTAGGTGGGTTTTGTTTTTTTTTTGGGTTTTTTGGAGTTTTTAACTTTTTTAGGGGTTTAAAGGGTTTTTATATTTTTAGTGGTTTTAGGGTTTTTATTGTTTTTAGAGGTTTTTATCATTTTTTACAGTGTTAGGGTTTTTTTGGATCTCTAGGGTTTTAGAACTTTTAAGGTTTTAAGGGATTATATATATATTTAGTTTTTTAGTGTTTTCTTAGGGGTTTTTTGGAATCTTATCTATTTTTAGGTTTTTAGGTATTTTAAAGTAATTTTAGTGGTTTTATGGGTTTTTAGGGGTTTATTGATTTTTAGGGTATCTACATTTTTTAGGGTTTTAGTGTTTTAGGGTTTTTGAGGATTTTTGGGAAATTTATATTTTCGGATTTTCATGGTTTTTAGACTTTTTATCTTTTTACATGGTTTAATTTGGTTTATTTTTGAATTGTGTTTAAAGTTTTTAAGGTTTTTTATATTTTTAAGGATTATGTTGGGTTTTTAGGTTTTTTAGGGGTTTTAGTTATTTTAGTTGTTTTAGGGGGGGTTAGAGTTATTTTTTATTTTTAGGATTTTTAGTGTTTTTAGGGGTTTAAATTGTTTTTTGGTATCTATGGTTTTCTCAGGGGTTTACAAGGTTTTTTTTTCTTTTTAGTTTGTAAGTATTTTTAATGAATTTTTATGATTTTTATGGGATTAAGGGTTTTAGATATTCTTAGGGGTATTTAGGTTTTTTTGGGGTTTTAGGGCTCTTATGTTATTTGTGGTTTTTTAGGGATTTTATGTATTTCTTAATGTTTTTCAGGTTTTTAGTGGTTTTTGAAGATTTTATGGGTTTAAAGGGATTTAATAATTTTTAGTTTTTTTGGGTTTTTTGGGCTTTTAGGGTTTTAATGGTGTTTGGGGGTTTTGTGGTTTTAAAGGTTTTTAGGGTCTTTTTCAGTTTTTTATCTTTTATTAGGTATTTTAGGGGTTTTATGTGATTTAGGTTTTTATGACCCTATAGGGGTTTTAAGGGTTTTAGGATTTGTTAAATTTTAGTTGGTTTTTTTCTTTTTTTAAGATTTCAATGGTTTTAGGGTTTTTATAGATTTGAATTTGTTTTGGTTTTTAGGGTTTTTATGTTTTTAGTGGTTTTAGCATTTTTAGGGGTTTTAGGTGTTTTATATGTTTGTAGGTTTTGAAGGTTTTCTTAATGGGTTTTCTTAAAGGGTTTTCATGGTTTTTTTTGTTTTTTATGTTTTTTTGCAATTTTGTGGAATTTTTTTTTGATTTGAATGCAATTTTTGGGGTTTTATGAATCTGTAGGGTTTTTTGGTTTTTGGGTCTTCTAGGTTGAAATAATTTTTTATGGTTGTTATGGATTTAATCTGTTTTTAGGATTTTATGGTCTTTATAGAGGGATTATGGATTTTAGGGTTTCTTATTTTTTATGGACTTCCAGGAGGTTTAATAAAATTTATGGTTTTGGGGTTTTTAATGATTTTGAGGGGTTTTAAGGCGTTTTTGGTTTTTTGGGGTCTTAATTGTTTTTATAATTTTTATTCTATTCTAGGTTTTAATTTTTTTCAAGTTATCCTTTTTTTCTTAAGGATTATCTTGATTTTTAAGGTTTTTATGTTTTATAGTTTTTAAGGTTTTACTTGTCTTTGGTATTTTTAGTATTTCATTATTTTTTAGGGTTCTAAAGGGTTTTTAGTGGTTTTAAACATTTTTATTGGTATAATGTTTTTAGTGGGTTTTTATGGGTTTTATGGGTTTAATTTTTTTGGTGTTTTTTACTTTTTTATGTGTTTTTTGGTTTTTAGCGTTTTTTGGGTATTAAGTGTTTTATCATTTTTTGGTTTTTAGGGGTTTTATGTTTTTTTAGAATTTTAAAGTTTTAATATGGTTATAGGGTTTTTTAAGATTTAGTGATTTTAATGATTTTGTAGGATTTTTATAGGTTCTTTTGTGTTTATTATCTTTTTGGTTTTAGGGGTTTTTTTTTGGTTTTTATGGTTTTTAGTGTTTTTGATGTCTTTAGGGGATTAAATAATTTTCATATTTTTTATTAGTTTTTTATGTTATTATGATATTTTGGGGGATTTAATGATTTTAGAGGTTTTTATATTTTTAACAGTTTTTTGGGTTTTTTGGGTTTTTAGTGTGTTAGTGTTTTTAGGTTTTTTTGGGTATTACGTTCATTAAGGTTATTAAGATTTTATAACGATTTTTTTATGTTTTGGGGATTTTTTTTGTATTTTTATTGTGTTTTGTATTTTGGGACTTGAGGGTTTTAGGGTTTATAGTGTTTTAATGGACCTTAAGATTTTTTGGCTTTTTCATGTTTTTTGAGTTTTTAGGTTTTTAATGGTTTTGTAGAGTTTTTTTGACTTTTTATTGGATTAATGGTTTTTGGGTGTTATTAGTGTTTTTAATAGGTTCTAGTAATTTTTAAATGTTTTAATAGTTTTTATGGTTTTTAGGGGGTTTTATGGTGTTTACTGTCTTTTAGGATTTTTAGAGTTTGTTGGGATTTTTATGGAGTTTATATTATTTGGGTTTGTAATGTTTTTTAATATATTTTCTCAGTTTTATGGTTTTAGATAATTTTTATTATTTTTATGTTTTCAAGGTCTATTTGGGATTTTTAGGGTTTTTAGAGTGTTTTAGGGTTTTTATGTTTTTTTGGAGTTTTTATGGGGAGGTTTGTTTTTAGGGGTTTTTCATGTTCATAATATTTTTTCAATGTTTTCAAGGTCATAAATGGTTTTATATTTTTAGTTGTTTTTATGTTTTTATGGGTTTTTATGGGTTTTTAATAATTTTAGTGTTTTTATGGTTTTAAATAGCTTTTGGATTTTTAGGGTCTCTTTCAGTTTTTTGTTATTTTAGGTTTTTATGTCTTTTAAGTGTTTTAGTTTTTTGTGGATTTCTTAATGTTTTTAATTTTTTATTGTTTTTATGTTTTTTGGATTTTTTTTTGGATATTTTATTCTTTTAGGGTTTTAGTGATATTGATGGTTTTTTGGGGTTTCCAGGGTTTTTAGGTTTTTAAGGTTCTATGGGTTTTATTATTTTTTTAGTTTTTTAGGTTTTTATGGATTTTAATGTTTTATAACATTTTTAGGGGTTTAAAATGTTTTAACTATTTTAGTGATTTTGAGAGGTTTTATTAGTTTTGGGGTTTTTATTGTTTTTAGGGGTTTTTATTGTTTTGTGGGTTTTAGGGGTTTTGGGGTTGTTATGTTCTTTTTAGGGTCGTAGATTTCTTGTAATTTTAAAGGATTTTAGTTGTTTTATATTTTTCAAAGGATTTGTTATGAGTTTTATATTTTTCAAAGGATTTGTTATGAGTTTTATATTTATATGGTCTTTATGTTTCTTTATTTTTTGATGTTTTTTTATTTTTAAGGGTATTTAAGGGTTTTAGGGATTTTTATGATTTTTATGGTTCATAGTGTTTTTTGTGTTTTTTTGGGTTTTTGAAATTTTTAGGGGTTTTAATGACTTCTGGAGTTTTATAACAACTTTATGGTTTTAAAGTATTATTAGTATTTTTAGTGATTTTTTAGGGTTCTTATGGGGTTTTAGCATTTTTTTAAGGTTTTTAGGTGTTTTATGTTTTTTATGTTTTTTATTTTTTTAGAGGTTTTTATGATATTTTAGGATTTTTAGCATTTTTTTGGTTTTTAGGTTTTAAGTGTTTTGGGGTTTATAATTTTTTTTCTTATTATTTTTCCGTTTTTATGGGTTTTAAATATATTTTTTTATTTTTAGAATTTTTTTAGGATTTTTTTTTCATTTTGGGGGTTTTAAGGATTTTTAAGGTTTAAGGTTTTAGTGTCTCTTTGGGGTTTTAACTTTTTATAGGATTTTATAAGATTTATGCATTTTTTATTTTTTTTAATGATTTCAGAGTGGTTTTCATGGTTTTTAGAATTTATTATCATTTTGGTGATTTTAATGGATTTTTTAAGATTTTCATCGAGTTTTATTGTTTTAATGGACATTGAGGGTTTTTAGGGTTTTTTGAGGTGTTTTTGTTTTTTTTTAGTTTTTTTTAAGGATTTTTTAAAAAAATTAATGTTTTTTTGTGTTTTAATGGTTTTTAGAGTGTGTTGTGGAATTTAAGGATTTTATGGGGTTTTAGGGTTTAGTAAGGTTTTTTGGGTTTCATGGTTTTCAGTGGTTTTAGGGTTTTTAGGGACTTTTGTGGTTTTTAATATTATTTAGGATTTTATGGGTTTTAAGTGATTTTTGGTTTTTAAGGATTTCATAGGGGTCTTCAGGGTTTTTATGGTCTTTTTATTTTTACATATTATAAGGGCTTATTATTAATATTTATATTTTTAGGGTTTTTCTTGATTTTTGGGTCTTATGGTTTTTAACAATTTTATGAATTTTAATGGTTTTTACTAGTTTTAGGTTTTTGAGGTTTTATAAGGGTGTTTTAGGGATTTTAGGGGGGGTTACATTTTATGGATTTTTTTTAGGATTTTATGGGGTTTTAGTGTTTTAATGGTTTTTATAGTTTTTTGGGGTTTTAATTTTTTTTAGTTTTTTAGGGATTTAATTATTTTTTAATTTTTTTTAACATTTTAGGTTTATAAAGTGTTTTTAGGGATTTTAGTGGGTTTTAGGGTTTTTATGGTTTTTCTAGAATTTATGGTTTCTAGGGGTTTTATGGTTTTGAGTGGCATTAGGGTTTTATGGTGTTTTAACGTTTTTATCCTATTTTTGGATTTTAAGGGTTTTATATATTTTTAGGTTTTAATGTTTTTATTCGTGTTTTTGGGGTTTTTAGAGGTCTTATGTTTTTAGATTAATTTAGTGAACTGTCGGATTCTGATGGATTTTAAGGATTTTTATGGATTTTGATGATTTTTATGGGTTTTAGGGTCTTTTAGTGGGATTAGGGTTTTTATGTTTTTATGGGGTTTAATTGTTTCTAAATTTTTATGGGCTTCTTATTATATTTTAGGTTTTTAGGGTTTTTATATTTTTAGTTATTTTATAGCTTTTATATATATATATTTGGCTTTTAGGGTTTTTAGGTACTTGAGGTTTTTTGTGGGGTTTATAGAGTTTTCATGGTTTTGTGGTTTTTTAGTTTTTTATGGTTTTTTGAGTTTTTAGGGTATTTTAATGGTTTTTATTGTTTTTCTAATGATTTTAGGAGTTGAATGGGTTATTATAGATTTAGTGGGTTTTCATGATTTTTATATGTTTTTGTGTTTTTTATGTTTTCAATGTTTTCATAGTTTGGAAGTTTTTTTTGACATTTATGGTTTTTAGAGTTTTTAGGTTTTTATTTGTATTAATAGTTTTATCTTTTTAAAGGCTTTCTTAGGGTTTTTAGGAAATTAGTGATTTTTAGTGTTTTAGAGTTATGTAGTGATTTTTTAGGATTTTGTGGGATTTTGTGGTATTTATGGATTTTGAGGGTTTTAGGGTCTTTTAAAGGGTTTTTAGGAGTTTTAGTGATTTTAGTTATTTAGAGGTTTTAAGTGATTTTTGGTTTTTATGGCTTTCACAATGTTAGTCGGGGTTTTTAGAAATTTTTAACTTTTTATGGATTTTAAGGATTTTTTTGGTTTTTTAGGTTTTTATAGATTATGTGGGTTTTTTTTGTTTTTATGTGGTTTGTTTTTTTGAGTATTTTATGGGTTTTGTGGGTTTTTTTTCTTTAATATTTTACGGGTATAAAGGGTTTTTATAGCTTTTAGTGGTTTTGGGTTTTTATTTTTTTTAGAATTTTTAATGTTTTTAGGGGTTTCAGGTATTTTTAGGTTTTTATATTTTTTTAGGTTTTTTCAGGGTTTTATAGTTTTTTATGTTCATAGCAATTTTAATGTATTTTTTAAATTTTTATGGTTGTTTTGTGTTTTTTGGTATTCTAATTGATTTTCAAGTTTTTAGCGTCTTTTAGGGTTTTTTTGGGTTTTTATGCTTTTTGATGTTTTTAGAGGTTTTATTTGTTTTTAGGTTTTTGTGGTTTTCTCTAGGGTTTTTAGAAATTTTTAAGGATTTTTTTGAGATTTTAATATTTTTATATGTTTTTAGGGGTTTTTAGCAGTTTTATTATTTTTAGTGTTTGTAGGGTTTTTATAGTTTTTTTGGTATTTTATATTATTTTAGTTTTTTAGAGTTTTATGGTTTTCTATATTTTTATAAATTGTTTTGGGTATTAATGGGTTTTTATTGTTTTTAGTGATTTTATATTGTTTTTATGGATTTTAGGGATTTTTAATGTTGTTAGGAGATTTATTATTAATGGGGGTTTTATGGTTTTTTGGGGTTTCTTAAGGCCAAAAATCCAAAATCAGTATTTTATTTTCATTAAAGGTCACTATTGAGAGTGGAGTGAGAACCCACACAAAATGACACCATTAACATAATGCACCTAAATTTCGCACCCACCTCATCATAGGAACCCACACACATCATAATCATAATGCATTAAATTCCCTCAAAGATCACAGAGTTATTAAATTCATGTTAATCTCTATTAAAAGCTTCATCTCTATATAAGTTCTACTGCTGTGAACATTTCTTTATTTCTGTGTCACCTTTTATGAGGTCTTCAAATCGATTATCCATATTTTCACACGTTTGAATTAAATCCCCCACATTTAATTTCCTATCTTGAAATTGATTTTTCAAAATGTGTTCTTTCAATCGAATAACCCACTATATATGTCATTGGTATACACAAAATGCATTTTTTGAACTATCATGTCTATATCTTCCTACAAGGCCTAAATATGAATGGCCTCCTCCTACATTTCTATCAAAAAATTCATAATTAGATCCCATGTATTTCCATTGGTTTCTAAATCACAATCCCTAACCCTCTTATTTTTCTTTTTAGTAGACCTTGTCTTTATTGGTTGAGTAAAGAAGGAATAGCCCTTCCTCCCGTAAGATTTTCCTATTGGTCAATATACAACTCCAAGAGTCATAGTTTAATTTCATCCCTTTCTCCCTTCATGGGAAATGAATTCCCCTATTTTTTCTCTCCTATACAATATCTACTATGAATAATCTAGGACTCCCATATTTTTTCATTTCACAATATCCCCCTTGGTTCTCGAAGGAATGGTCTTCCTATTTTGAATATCCATGTTCCTCTTCCTATCTTCCAATGTACAATCCTTCAAAGATGTATCTTCATTTAATAGTATATGTATTCTTTATTTGACATTACTTGTTCACTATTTTCGTTCTAACCCCCTGTTTATTTAAATCCCCCTTCCTTGCAGTTTCCTTGTTCAAATAGGTTTGAACATCCACCCATATCTCCAAGATCATAACCTCTTGGAGATAATCACAGTCAGGTCTCACAGATTCTACATATATTGGACGGTTCCTTACACTACTTATTAGGGACTTATGTACCCCTAATTCTCACAAGAACCACCTTGATCCTTGCTTGACAAAGTACATGCACCCAGATCATGCCTCAATAGATAAAAAATGGCCACTATCCTCATATATGTATTCTAGGTTGTCTCGTCTTTCTGTATGTCTAAAGAATGACCCATCACACCAGTGCCTAACTATTCCACCTCGAGGTCTTTGGAAGTTTCAAAAGAATATGATATTTTCAATCCATCATTCCCTAAAACCTATATGAGTTGATCATCTACCAAGGAATCATATTTCAGGACCACCAAAGTGTTAAAAAATGATCATCACTTGCATCTGCGACTATCATGACCAAGATGCCTAGAAGACATTCGAAAGGAAACACACAACTAATAACACACCTTTTGATAATAATGTAGTTCACCTTAAAAATAAAGGATAATGAAATCCCATGGGTACTTACAAATGATGAGTTCAATTTAAATTCTCAGAGAAACTAGATGGAAAATATAGTAGGTACGGTGATCAATGTAGAGAAATCAGACCACTTCACTGCCAATAAAATAAAGGATTAATGGGTTATAAAAAGTTAAGGGAAGACTAGTAAGCGATATCCAAATATATAAAATGGTGGAATCACCGTTCAGATAAAAATACAATGGGTACCCAAATACGGAAACATGAAAACTTGAAATAATATGTAGATCATTTTCCCAAGTAGAGATTAGGTCTTCTTTAGTTACAAAATGGATCAAGATATTCCATGAATCCAAAATCTAGGCAATCTACCATTCTTGTATATTAAAATAAGAGAAAAAAAATATATTGAAGGCATCTATTAAAAGTTTATTCCTCCTAATGTAGGCCACCAAATAATGATACAACATCATTGAGGCTTGTGTGAACTCTAAGGGAGAAATCAGAACTAAAAGAACACCATCAATGAAGGACATAACATTAGGGAAAACATTTATTGAGGGAATTTAGTTAATGATTGAGGATTTGTTGAATGGATACATTAATGGAAATTGGGGATACAACAATATTAGAGGAGGACCCCACCCCCCTCATCCAGGAAGGGCCAAGAGGAGAGTTAATGGCTCCGCTATGACACCTAATACATCATTGGAAAAAGGGAGTGGTGAGAGTGGTGGGAGTGATTCCTACAGGTTCCCTTTATTTTTAATGTGGAAAATCTATTCATAGTGGTTTTAGGGTTTTTATTATTTTTAGGAGTTTTATGTGTTTTTATGTTTTTAAGGATTTATTAGGGTTATTTTTGGTTTTTAATGATTTTAATTATTTTTTTAGGTTTTAAAGGGTTTTATAGGTTTTAGGGATTTTTATTTTTCAAGGGGTTTAGGGTTTCTATGTTTTTTTCGGCATGGACGGTATGAGAGAAGGCTATTCCTAGACCCCCAAAAATTTAATAAAAGAAAATAAAATTAGACAATGGCTGGGTGGGGCCAAACAGCCCACACCCAAAAAACCCTGGACCCCACAAGACACAAAAACCCTAATGACCCGAAACATAGAAGAGAAATAATCAGGAACTACAAATCCATGACTTCATCCGCATATGATTCCCCATAAACACCATAACTAGAGGAAGAATATGACTCCACTGAATCCCATTCAAATGGTTCATATTACCTTCAGAAGGTAGTGTAATACTAACTAAGAGGTTGCTGATCTACATTTAGTTATGCCTTGATAGACCGACATCTACCAGAGGCAACCTCCTTATCTTTGAAAGAGGCTCTTGTGAACAAAGTCTTTGAAAAAATGGAATAATCTTTCCTTAGATTCCTCTTTTAGGGATCAAAAGAGACCCCTGCATTTTTTCCATCCCAAATGAAATGGACACCTCTAGTTAGGCCCTCTACCTTTTTATCATAGCAATATTTTAATGCATCCTTCTATCATATTCCTAGAAAAATCAAGATCTAGGATGAAGGTGGCTTCCTTTTTCAGAGAACATTCATCATGAACCCCACACTACGGCATGCTAGGAACCACTAGGGCAGTTTTCTCCAAATCTAGACAAGGAGGGTAAACCACACCAGCCTGGGCCAGCATCCATTTTCCCTCCTCCGTAAGCATCTTTCTTACACCCCCCTAGAAATAAGGATCATTATTAACAATCCCATAACTAATGTTCTTAGGCCATTTCATCACCCTTTGATTTTTCTCACTAGCAACATACAAGCGCCCAATGTTGTCAAACATTAGCTCGATTTAACTAGTAATCTAAGCATTATGGGTGACACTCCCTCTACCCCACCTAGTAGTAATTACTTGCACCTCACTCAGATCTTGAGAAAAAAACCACTTAATCCCAACATTAGCAACCGGGGACCCTTTCCCCTCCTCCTAGGCAGCTAGCTTACTATCCCCTCATCCACTAAAATCCCATACCTAAAGTGAACAAGTTCCTATAGATACCTTTTCTATATCTCGACAATACATTCCAAGTTCCAAGAGGTGTCCAGAAATATCTTGAATTCACTAGAATTCAAGACCAAACTCCCTCCATTATGCCCGACAGTGATAGAATGCACCTCATTTTGTGCCTAAAAATCTGACCTCGTACTCCCATCGTCCACAATGGGAGACCATTTCCCTCCTACTCATGCTCCATCCCTTAAATGTGATTGAAAGTAGAATAAAATTCCTACATCTACTTAAGACTCCTATCAGATGGAATAAGAATCTCGCTAGCAGTAACCTCCTAGCATAAAGAACTTCTAGAATCTGAAATCCTCAAGTCACTCCTCAATTATTGAAAATATCACTAAACATGGTCTCGGGTTGGTGCTGAAAAGTAGCTTTCACAAAACTGTTATCACCTACTATAGACTCATGGCACCCTGGAAGACCAAGAAGACCAACCCTCACAAACTTCGGGATCAGTGATCCATAACCTAGGCCCAATGCAGGTGCCACCCCCTCTGATATAGTCCTATCATGCCCACTGGAAATAGCCATTAATACCCCCTTAACATGAACCCCAACCTGAGCCTGACCCCCTTCACTTGACCCATCCTGAACCAAATTCCAGAGTTGAGGGGCTGTGTGCACAACCTCCTAAACCTTTCCACAATCCTACCTCCCTTCACCAGCCACCTCCTAAGAAAGATTCAAAAAACCAATATTTCTATTGCCACAACTGCAATCCTAAAATCTATGTCCCAATTTCCAATAGGAGTAGCATAAATTAGTACACAATTAAAAAAATCTCTGGTTGATTCCACCAAATCTCCTCACCAAAAAAAATCCTTATAAATTCAACTGGTCTTTTAGATGCATCAATGTAAATGAAGGCCGTTGAGGATACTGGGTGACAAAGGGCCCCAGTTATACTATCCACACATAAGAACCTCACCAATAGATTCTCCAACATGGATATATTGGAAAACATTTGAAAAGGAAGGAGAAATTTTGGAAACCAAACCCAAGATGCCACTGTCGGTGAGTCACTGTTCAAGTGCATATCAAATCTCCACTAAGAGAGGGAGAAATGGGTTCCATTACATCTTCTTGGTTTCATAGAATAGGAATGAACCTGATCCTCCTCCGATGAAAAGAGCATCAAGATGTTCCCACTTCCAACAAAAACTACCATAGCATGATCTTGGAGGTCCCAATGTTCAAACACAAATCTATCAAAAAATCCACCAGAGGTCGCCAGTTCATGAATTGAGATACTAAGGTCACCTATTGCTGGGAAGAGGCCTCATTGAACTCTTCCATTGTAATATGGAGTTGTATACATCCTTCATGTGTATCAGGTAACTTAGGAAAAATGTCAACCCACAAAAAAGGGGGAAGCAGATCAGTCTTTGAGAAAAGAACAAACGGACATGCATCATCAAGAACCAGAGGAGGCCCCTCCCTCATGGAGGGGGAGGGAGAGGTGCAATATCAGTCATCTTCTTCAATATTTCCATATGATAGGAGAATAGCCATTGAGATATAATGGGTTATCCATCTCTTATTTTCTATGGTTTTTTAGTTTTTATGGTTTATCTGAGTTTCTAATGGTTTTATGGTTTTCTATATTTTTTAAAAAAATTTAGTTGTTTGATGGGTTTTTAGTGTTTTTATTGGTTCTATGGATTTATTGTGTTTTAAAGGATTTTAGGAGTTTTTATGGTTTTTAGGGAGTTTAGGGTTTTATATACATTTATGGTTTTTATCATTTTTAGGTTTTTTATGGATTGTAATTACTTTTAGTTTTTATAGTTTTCTTAGGGTTTTATTCTTTTTTATGTTTTTACAGAACTTTTAGTTTTTTTAGGGTTTTTTGTATCTTAGGTATTTTGGTGGTTTTTAGGGTCATTATAGGGTTTTTAGGGTTTTTAGTGTTTTTAGGGTTTTTAAAGTAAGTTTCGTTTTTTAGGTTTTGATGGGATTTTAAGGGATTTTTTTGGATTTAAGGGTTTTCTGAGGAGTTTCGTAGGCTTTATGTTTTTATGTTTTTAGGTATTTTTAGGAAATTTTTAGTATTTTTATGTGTTTTCAGTATTTTGAGTGATTTTGAGGATTTCAATGTTTTTTAGGTTTTTGAGATTGTATGGTTTTCATGTTTATATTGTTTTTGGATATTTTTAGGGATTTTTAGGTATTTTATGTTTTTAACATTTTTTGGGTTTTAAAGAGGTTCTGATTATTTAATGTTTTTAAAGTTCCATACAGGTTTTTCGGGTTTTTTGGGTTTCTAGTAGATTTTTTTTAAGGTTTCTTAAAAAAATTATTTATTTTTATTGATTTTTAGGTTTTCAGGGATTTTGTGACTTTTATAGTTTTTAGTGTCTTATAGGGGTTTAAGGGTCTGTAGGGTATTCTAGGATTTTTATACATTTTACGTGTTTTAATATTTGTATGGGTTTATTTGGGGTTTTAATTTTTGTTGTGATTTTTATTTTTTTAGATATTTTTTGTGATTTTTATGATTTTTATGCGTTTTTAAGGATTTTAAGTGTTTTTATTTATTATTTTTTGGGTTTTCTGTTTTTTGATGTTTCATTGGGTTTTATGATTTATTTTAGTTTTAAGAATTTTTTGGATTTAAAATGTTTTTATATTTTTAATGGGTTTTATTGTTTTTCTATGTTTTAGGGATGTTTACGGTTTTTCAAGTTTTTAGGGTTTTTACAGTCTTTAATTGGTTTTACAGTTTTTTTAGGGCTTTTAAGTGTTATTAAATTCCTAAGGTTTTCTTATAATATTTCTGTATTTTTAGGGGGTTTTATGTCTTTTGTGATTTTAGGAGTTTTTTTTGGATTTTTATGATTTTTATGGTTTTTAGGGTTTTTATGGATTTTCTGGGGTTTAATGGCATTTTACTATTATAGAATTTTTTTTGTGTTTTGTGGGGTTTCAAATGTTTTTATAGTTTTATGGTTTTCCTAGGTTTTTAGGGGTTTTTACGTTTATAGGTATTCTTTATGGGTTTATTTTTATTGGAATGGGTTATTATAGTTTTTTGAAATTTTGAGGGTTTTTGGGATTTTTTGGTTTTTTGGGTCTTTTTGGTTTTTTGGTTTTTGGGTTAATATTTTTAAGGTTTTTAATGTTTTTAGAGTTTTTTTATCCTTTTTAAGGTTTAAAGGTTTTTTATAATTTGTACTCAATTTTTTGGTTTCTATGGATTTTAAGGTTTTTAATGTTTTTAGGGAGTTTTAGAATTTTTTTGGATCTTTTAGGGTTTTTACGAGTTTTTTGAGTTTTTAGTATTTTAAATTTTTCATCATCTTTTTAAATGTTTTATGATTTTTATTATTTTTGAAATAATTTTAATGGTTTTTAAGGATTTATATGGTTTTATGGTTTTAATAGAATTTTAGGGTTTGTAATGTTTTTGGGAACTTTATGGTTTTTATAATTTTTTAGGTTTTAAGGGGTTTTAATTTTTTATATTTTGAAATGTTTTTATAATAATTTTCAAGGTTTTAGGGGTTTTATATGTTATGTAATTTTTAGGTGTTTTTAACGATTTTTAAATTTTGGTTTTCTTATGTGTTTTTTTCATTTCATAAGGTTTCTTAATTTTTATGGTTTTTATTGTTTTTAAAGTTTATGTTAAAATTTTTAGTTGTTTGATTGGGTTTTAGAGTTTTTATTGGGTTTTGGGGTTTTATTGGTTTTTAGTGTTTTTAGTGAATATGGAATTTATGATTTTTAAGGGTTTAATTTTTTTAGTGTATTTAGGGGTTTTAACATTTTTATGTTTTTAGGTTTTTTGGGGTTTTAAGTGTTTTTAGGTTTTTATGATTTTCTCATGGGTTTTAGGGTATTTAGGGGTTTTATGTTTTTAGGGACATTTGGGGATTTTATCGTATTTATGTGGTTTATAGGGTGTTTAGGTATTTTGTTAATCTTTAGGTACTCTTAGGGATTTTTAGTTTTTTTTTAATTTTTGATGATTTTACGGAGTTTATGGGTTATAAAGTTTTTAAGGATTTCTTTGGGATTTTTATGTTTTTAGGGTTTTTATAGATTTTAGGAATTTTTAGGGACTTTTTAGTATTTTATGGTTTTTAAGGATTTTTGGGATTTTGAAGGTTTTGTGTTTTTTGGGGTTTTTAGATTTTTTTGGTTTTTAAGGGGGGTTTTTAGTTTTTATGGTGTTTAAATGTTTATAGTGCTTTTTAATGTTTTCATTGGTTTAAATGATTCTTATAGTTTTAGTGGTCTTACAGTTTTTATGGTGTTTTAGGGTCTTCATGGTTTTTAATGGTTTTTTATAGTTTTTGGGTTTTATGTAACTTTTATGGTTTTAAAATTTTTTAGGATTTTTAGAGGTTTTAATGGTTTTTCAATTTTCATTTTTTTCATTGGTTTTTTCTAGGATTTTAGGGTTTTGTACATTTTGAGGGATTTTAATGGTTTTTACCATTTTCAGGGTCTTTTAGGGGTGTGGGGGTTTATATTGTTTTTAGGTGTTTTATATGTTTCATGTGTTTTTAGTGTTTAAAGGTATTCTTAGGGTTTTTAGGGTTTTTAGGGATTCTTACATTTTTTGGAGTTTTTTAGGATTTTTATGGTATTTATGGTTTTAGGGAATTTGAGGGTTTTTAGTTTTTTTTGGATTTTTTCTCTTTTTTTTTTGGTTGTTGTATATTTTTGAGTTTTTGGGGATTAAAATGGATTTTGATGTTTTTTGAACATTTTTAGCAGTTTAAAAGGTTTCAGGGGTTATTTCTTATTTTTATGAATTTTTCAGTTTTTTTGTGTTTTTTATGGTTTGTAGGAGTTTTACGGTTTTAGGTTCTTTTTCAGATTTTTGGGTCTTTTATGGTTTTTTTTTCATTTTTAGGGGAATAATTTTTTTCAGTTTTTTATCGTTTTCATAGGTTTTTTTTGTTTTGTAGAGTTTTTCCATTTTAGGGATATTTATTGAATTTTATGGGGTTTTATGTATTTTTAGGGTTTTTAGGGTATTTTAAGGGTATTTTTTATGGGTTTAGGGGTTTTTTAGATTTTCTTATTTTTAAGGGATACTTATGGTGTCCACGTTCTTTAGGTTTCTAGACAATTTGGGGATTTTTAGGGATTTTTTACAATTTTATGGGTTTTTAGGGTTTTTAGGGATTTATTGGGTATATATGGGTTTTTTGGTTTATATTGTTTTCTTGGGGTTTTAGGGGTTTTTAGATTTTTTAATCATTTTTAGGTGTTTAATGGGTTATTATTTTTTTTTTGGTTTTATGGGTTTTAATTTTTTATGATTATTAGGGATTTTCTGGGTTGTAAGTTTTTTAGGATTTTTAATATCTTTTATGGTATTTAGCCTTTTATAGGTTTTAATGGTTTTAAGTGTTTTTAAGTTTTTATGGTTCTCATATTGCTTTCAGTATATTTAGGGTTTTTTTTCCTTTTTAGGGATTTTTTAAACCTTTTTAGGTTTCTAATGTTTTAAGTGTTTTTAGTCATTTTTTAGATTTTTAAGGGTTTTGGGGTCTTTTAAGAATTTTTGGGTGTTTCCATTTTTAGGTTATTTTGGGATTTATGTGATTTTAGGTTTTAAGGGTTCTAATGTGTATTTAAACTTTTTAGTATTTTTTATGTTTTTTTATTCTTATGTTATTATGTATTTTTTATGTTTTGGGAAGGTTTTTTTGTGTTTTTTGGTTTAGAATGCTTTTTAGAGTGTTTTAGCATTTTTATGAGTTTAAAGAGTTTTTAGATTGTTTATTTATTTTATAGGTTTTTTATATGTTTTCATTTTTTTAGGTTTTTAAGTGAATTTTTTGGGTTTTGTGGGTTTTAGGGTTTTTTTGGTTCTTTTAGGGTTTTTTGGGTTTTACGGATTTTTGACCTTTTAGGGAATTTTGAGGATTTAAAAGGTTTTTTAGTGTGTTTTGGTATTTTGATGGTTTTTTGTATGTTTTGGGTTTTTATTGAGTTTTATAGTGTTTTATTTTTTTACTTTATAAAAAAAATTAGGTGTTTAATGTGATATTAGAGTATTTATTTTGTTTTCAAGGATTTATGGGTTTTATAATTTTTTAATGTTTTTAGGTTCTTTTGGGTTTTAGGGGTTTTAATATTTTTAGGGTTTTTAGGGTTTTTATCATTTTTTGGTATTTGGGGGTTTTATGTAATTTTAGGTTTTTAATTTTTTATTTGGGTTTTCAGGATTTTTAGGATTTCTAATGTTTTTTCGTATTTTTAATAAATTTTAAGGATTTTTATGGTTTTGGGGGTTTTAGGTATTTTATAGTTTTTTGGGGATTTTATGATTTTTAAAGGTTTTCTCCTTTTTAGGGTTTTTTAGTTTTTTATGTGTTTGCATGTTTTTATGGTTTTATTGGTTTTTACGTATTTTAGTGGTTTTTAAGTGTTTAGGAATTTCTATTGAGTTTTAAGGATTTTTAGGGTCATTAGGGTTTTGGGGTTTTTTTTTGGGTATTTTGGGTTTTTAGGGGGTTAATTTTTTATTGTTTTTTTATGTATTTATGGTTTTAAAGTTATTTTATATTGTTAGAGGGTTTTACTAGTTTTTAGGCTTTTAAATATTTTTATGTGGTTTTATGGATTTTTGGGGTGTTTGGATTTTTTGGATATTTTTAGTGGGCTTTTGGGTTTTAGCATTTTTTAGTTTTTAGGGGTTTTATGTGCTTCTTGGATTTTATAGTTTACATAGGTTTTTCATGTTTTTATGTTTGTTACAATTTAGTTAATGTTTTTTATTTTTATGGATTTATCTTTTTAGGGTTTTAAGGGGGTTTAGGATTTTTAGTGTTTTTTATGGTTCAGAAAGTTTTTTGTGTCTTTAGTGATTTTAGCTATTTTTGGTTTATAATTTTTTCTTATTTTTTTCAATTTTTAAGGGGTTTTTTATGGATGTTTATGGATTTTTAGTATTTTTATGGTTTTTGAGGGTTTTATGGGATTTTGAGGGTTTTAATGGTTTTTTATTTTTTAGGGTTTCATGGTTTTTGTGTTTTTTTGGGTTTTTTGGTTTTTAAGGTTTTACGTATTTTTAGAGTATTTTATCATTTTATGGGTTTAACGGATTTGTTGGATTTTTAGTGCCTTTTTAGGGTTTTTTTCATTTTTAGGATTTTTATGGTTTTTAGCAGTTTTAGGGTTTTTAGTGGTTTTAAGTGTTTTTAGTATTTTATGGTTTTCTTATGGGTTTTGAGGGGTTTTGTGGGTTTATTATGTTTTTAGGGTTTTTTAGGATTTCGTTGATTTTTTAGGTTTTTAGTGTTTGTAGGTATTTAAAAGGTTTTAATTTTTTATATAGTTTTTAGAGTTTTTGGTTTTTTTCATTTTTTAGGTTATTTTGGTATTTAGTGACTTTATGTTTTGATGGTTTTCGTTGTGTTTTTTCATGCTTTTAGGGTTTTTGATATTTTTAGTGATTTTAGGGACTTTTAGTATTTTTTATGTTATTTGGATGTTTAGTGATTTTCAGGGGATTGTGGTTTTTTCAGGTTTTTAGATTTTTTATTATTTTTTGGTGGTTTGGGGAAATATTGATTTTTTTGGGTATTGAGGGTTTTTTAGAGGGATTTTATTTTTCAGGGTTATAAAGGGTTTTTAGAGTTTTTAGTGGTTTTAGTATTTTTATGGGGTTTTAGTGTTTTTATATCTTTTTTGGGTTTTATGGTCTTTTAGGGTTTTATGGTTTTTGGGTATTTTATGGTTTTCAATGTTTTATGGTATTTAGGGGTTTTTTGGTTTTCATATGTTTTTAACATTTTATTATATTTTTAAGGGTCTTTATGGTCTTCTATGTGTTTATGGTTTTTAGGGATGTTTAGTTTTTTATGGTTTTTAAGGGTTTTTATAGATTTTGACGGATTTAGAGTTATTTATGGTTTTTAGGGGTTTTGGGGGGGTTTTGTGTTTTTTTTGTTTTTTGGAATTTTAACTTTTTTTTGGTTTTTATGGTTATCTTATGGATTTCTAGGTTTTTTAGGGTTTTTTACATTTTTAGGGAATTTTAGTGATTTTTAAGAAATTTGGTTTTTTTTATTATTTTAATGGATTTTGAGGGTTTTAATAATTTTTGGGGTTTTTTGTTTTTTTGGGTTTTTAGGTTTTACTGATTTTTTTTGAAAAAATATTTCCAAGGGTTATTTGTTTTTTTATATTTTTGGGGGTTTAAATGTAATTTAGAGTTTTTAGTGGTTTTTATGAATTTTTGGGGTTTTAGGGTTTTATGGTTTTAGTGGTTTTTATGTTTTTATGGGTTTATGGTGGTTATGGAAATTTATGGTTTTTTGGGTTTTTAGAGTTTTTAGTGGTTTTTATGATTTTTTGTCTATGTATTTTGGGGGATTTATTTTATTTCTTATGTTTTCAGTGTTTTTAGGGATTAGAGGATTTTTAGGGCAATTTTGGGGTTTTTTTTTATTAGGGTTTTTAAGGTTTCTATAATTTTTATACGTTTTAATTTTTTTTGTGTTTTTTGATTTTTAGAAGGGTTTCTAGTTTTTTTGGGTTTTTACTTTTACAGTGATATCTATGGATTTTTTTGGATTTTTATTGATTTATTTGTATTAATGTATTTTGATGAATTTTTGGGTTTTTAGGCTTTTATTGGATTTATAGGTTTTTTGGTTTTTTTGATCTGTTAAGGTTTTAGTGTTTTTAGAGTTTGTTTATGTTTCTAGAGATTAAAATAGTTTTTCATGATTTTAGTTCTCTTCTATGGGTTTTATTGTTTTTATGGTTTTTAATGATTTTATGTGTTTTTTATTATTTTTAGGTGGTTTTAATGTTTTACAGTCTCTGTTGGGGTGGGGGGTTAAAGTTGTTAGAATATTATGCTTTTATGGGTTTTAAGAGTTTTTTGGCTTTTATTATTTTCTAAGGAGTTTTTAGGGTTTATTAAGTTTTTAATGATTTTTAGGTATTTTTTATGATTTCTATGGGTTTTTCGGTTTTTATTAATTTTTATGTTATTTTGTGGTTTTTAGTATTTTTGGGGTTTTGGGTTTTTAATATTTTTAGATATTTTGGGTTTTAAGTGTTTTTATGTTTTTAATATTGTTTTATGATTTTTAACGGTTTTAGGGTTTGTTTTATTTTAGGAATTTTTAGGGATTTTTTGTGATAATTACGGTTTTTATGGTTTTAGGGATTTTGACGGTGTTTAGGGTGTTTAGGGTTTTATGATTTTCAGATTTTTCGAATTTTTTAGAGTTTTTGGATTTTTTTTGGATATTTTAGTGTTTTTAAGGGTTTTAATGTTTTTTGGGATTATAGATTTTATTTGAGTTTTAGCGTTTTATTGTATTTTTTAGGTTATTTATGGATTTTTGGGTTTTTTGGTTTTATGAGTTTTTTAGGGTTTTTTTGGGTATTTTAGGGGGTTTATCATTTTTTAGGTTTTATATGGGTTTAATATATTTTATTGTTTTTTTTATGGTTTTCATATAATATTTTTTGGTATTTATGGTTTTTTACATTTGTTGGGATTTTTAAGGCTTTTTTATTATTTTTATGGTAACTTATTGTTTCTAGGGAATTTTAGAGGTTCTAGGGGTTTTTGGTATTTTAGGTTTCTTAGTTATTTTTTGGATTTTAGGGGTTTTAAGTATTTTTTATATTTTTATGGTTTCCTTGGTTTATTTTCGTGTTTTTTAGGGTTTTTATGTTCTTTGTGTTATTTTGTGCTTTATTAGTTTTTTATGGTGATTTAGGGTTTTAATTAATTTTGAGTGTTTTAGAGACTTTTAGTGTTTTCATGGTATTTTTTTAGGGGATTTCTAACTTTTTTAGGGCATTCAATGTTTTTTATTGTTTTTAATGTTTTTAGAGCATTAAATGGTTTGTAAAGATTTAAGTCGTTTTTTTATTATATTATATGGTTTTTATATTTTTAGGGGTTTTTAAGGGGTTTTAGGGTTTTTAGGTTATTATTTATTGGGTTTTTAGGGGTTTTATGTGTTCTTAGGTTATTATGGTTTTCTTTTGTATTTTCAGTATTTTAGGATTTTTTAATATATTTTTTAGATAACTTTAATATTTTTATAGTTTGTTAAATTTTAGGGATTTTGAGTGGTTTTAGGGGTTTTACCGTTTTTTTCAGTTTTTAGGGTTTTAATTGTTTTTAGTTTTTTAATGTTTTCTTTTAGTTTTTCATTTTTTTAGTGGTTTCTACATTTTTAGGGATATTTTGTGATTTTTTAGGATTTTATGGTTTTTAGGTTTTTTACATATTTTGAGGGTTTTTAATGTTTTTAGTTTTTAGGGTATTTGTGGTTTTTATAATAATTTTTTAGCAGTTTAGAGTTTTTTTAAATTATTTTTTTTCTTATTTTAGGAGTTTATGGGTATTTAGTTTTTTAAGGCCTTTTTAAAGTTTTATGATTTTTAGGTGTTCTTATGGTTTTTAGTGTCTTTTTTTGAGTTTTAACGTTAATTTAAATTTTTGGGGTTTTAAATGATTATCAGGGACTTTAGTGTTTTTTATGTTTTTTATATTTTTTTGGTATTTTTAGGGTTTTAGGGTTTTTAAAGATTTTTAGGGTTTTATGGTCTTTTAGAGTTTTTATAGTTTTTTTGCACTGTAGCTATTTTTCTATTTTAAGGGGTGTTAAATATTTTTAGGTTTTGTTTATCTTAGGTTTTTTTGGGTTTTTAGGTTATTATACATTTTGAGGTATTTTTGGTACCTTTTTTGAATTATTATTATTTTTATGGTTTCTAAGGTTTTAGGGTTTTTAGAGATTCTATGATTTTTATTTGTTTTAGGGGTTTTTGAGTTTGTAGTGATTTTTATGGTTTCTTAGAGTTTAATAATATTTATGGGTTTAAAGGTTTTCAAGAGTTTTTGTAGTTTTTTACGATATTTATTTGTATTTATGCAATTTTAATATTTTTAGGTGGTTTAAGAAATTCTTTTTTTACGGTTTTAGGGTCTTTAAGGGTTTTAGGGTTTAATCATTTTTTATGTTTTTTAGGGGTTTGAAGTGTTTTTAGTTTTTCAAGGTTTTTTCGGTGGTTTTAGATTTTTTACATTGTTTACATTTTTTTGGATTTATAGGGGTTTTAGAATTTTTACATTTGGGGGGGGGGGATTTTAGGTATTTTTTGACTTTTTTGGGGATATCTGGTATTTTAGAGTTTTAATAATTTTTAGGTGTTCAAATTGTTTTTATAGTTTTTCATAGGAATTTTTGGTTTTTTTGGGTTTGTAGGGATTTCATTGTTTTTATGATATTTTTGGTTTTTAGGTGTTTTTAGTGTTATAGTGTCTTTATACTGTTGTACAGTTTCACAAATTTTTAAGTGTATCAATATATTTTTGTGTTTTATGATTTTCAAAGGGGGGTTTTTAGGATTTTTAGGGTATTTTACATTTTTTGGGATTTATAGGGTGTTTTTAAATTTTTTTATTTTTAGGATTTTTGGGAATTTTAGGGTTTAAAAATCATTTTAGAATTTTTTATTTTTTTATCATTTTTTAGGTTTTTGGGTGTTTTTAATGTTTCTAGGGGTTTATGGTTTTCTTAAGGTTTTTAGGGTTTTTACCTTTATATGGATTTTTATGGTTTTATTAATTATATGGGTTTTTATGGATTTTTGGAATTTTGAGGGGTTTTAGGGTTTTGTAGTGTTTTTCTAGGTTTAAATGTTTTTGGGGAGTTTTTTGAGTTTTTCATGGGTTTTTTTGGTTTTAATATTTTTTTTTAATTTTGTTATGTGTTTCAAAGATGTTTATAATTGTTACTAGTTTTATGGTTTTATGGGTTTTTAGGTTGTTATGTTTATTTGGAGTTTTTATGGTTTTTATGGGCTGTCAGCATTTTCGGGACTTTTAGGGTTTTATGATTTTTTATGTTATTAGGGTTTTAAAGTGTCTTTAGGTTTTTAAGGATTTCTTAGGTATTTTCAACGTTTTAGGATTATTTATTTAATTTAGGTATTTTAATGGTTTTTTAGGATGTTTATTATTTGTAGGGTTTTATAATATTTTGTGGGTTTAAATGAATTTAGGGTCTTTTTGGCACTTCGTCATTTTTTATGTTTTATAGGATTTTTATGTGTTATTATATTTCAAGGATTTATTAGGGGTTTTTATGGTTTTTTCTTTTTTTTTGGATTTTTAGTGCCTTTTATAATTATATTGTTTTTAGGATTTTAATGGTTTTTTAGATTTTTCAGTTTTTTTGGTTTTTTACATTTTTTCAGATTTTTAATGGTTTTTATAATTTACTAGTTTTTTTAACTCTTTTAGTTTCTTAAATGTGTTTTAGAGTTTTTATTTGGTTTTTATGACATTATGGGTTTTTGGGAATTTTTTAGGGTTTCCTTGTGTTTTATAGTTTTTATGGGTGTTTATTGTTTTTTGGGTCATTAGGGGTGTTTGTATTTTTAATATTTTTTATCATCTTTAAGTGTTTTATGTATTAATGGTTTTCTTAGCGGGTTTCATAGTTTTTAGGGTTTTTATATTTTTATATATTTGTATATATTTTATTATATTGTTATGGATTTCTATGTATTTCTAGAAATTAGGATATTATTAGAGTTTTTGGATTTTTTTAGGTTTTTATGGGTTCTAAGTGTTATTTGGTTTTTATGGTATTCTTTGGGGTTTCAAATTTTTTTGGGGGGTTTTACGTTTTTAGATATTTTTAGGGATTTTTAGGATTTTTATGGTTTTAATTTTTTTGAGGGTTTAGAGGGTTTTTTTTTCGATTTTTATCATTTTTTAGTTTTTATGGTTTTTTGAGTTTTTATTGGTTTTTATTTTTTAGATTTTTTTAAAATTTTAATGGTTTTAAATGGTTTTCACAGTTTTATGGGTTTACATTTTTAGGGGTTTTATAGTTTTTATGTCTTTTAGGGGTTTCTATGGTTTTTAAGGGTTTTTATTATATTTTTTGCTGTTTTAGAAATTTTAGTTTTTTCGATGTTTTATATATATTTATGTTTTTAAGGTTTTCATATGGTTTTTCATATTTTATAAGTTTTTATGTTTTTAAATATGTTTATTTCTTTTTTAGGATTTTTTTTTATTTTTAGGGTTTTTAGGGGTTTTTAGGGGTTTTAGGGTTTATAATGTTTTTATGCGATTTATGAGTTTCAATGTTTTTAGGTTTTAAATTATTTCTTAGTGTTTTTAGTGTTTTTTGGGTATTTAAAATTTAGATATTTTTAGGGATCTTTAGGATGTTTATGGTGTTTTAGGGTTTCACAGATTTCAATGTTTTTATGGGGTTTTTAGTGTTTTGGGTTTTTTTGTTTTCTTGGGGCTTTTATGTTTTTTTAGTTTTTAGGAGTTTAAATGTTTTTAGTGCCTTTTATCATTTTTAAGGTTATAAATGGTTCTTATATTTTTATTGTATTTTATGGGTTTTTTTGTATTCTATGGTTTTTATGGTTTTAGGGGTTTCATAGTGTTAAGGGGTTTTTGGGTTTTTAGTAACTTTTATGGTTTTCAGAATTTCTAGGGGTTTTATGTATTTTTATATTTTTATGGTTTTATTATTGTTTATAAAGTCATTATGGGTTTTTAATTTATTTTTATTTACAGGGATTTTTATATTTTTACGGGATTTAATGTTTTTTAGGATTTTTAGTGTTTTCACAGTATTTTATTATTTGCAAGGTTTTTTATTTTTTTTTGAATTTTAAGGAATTATTAGGTTTTTTTAGTATTTGTAGTATTTTTTAACTTTTTAAGGATATTTGGGGATTTTATTTTATTTTTATGGCATTTTATTGTTTTTAGGGAATTAGAGGGTTTTGTGGTTTTTTATAGTTTTTTACAGTTTTTTATTTTTTAGAAGTTTTAGGGTTCTTTTTATTATTTCTTTAAAAATATTATGGGTTTAAAGGGTTATTGGAGTTTTTGTTTTATTTTTTGTGTTTTATGTTTTTTATGGTATTAGGGGTTTTGGGGGTTTTGGGGGTTTTAGTTTCTTTTAGTGTATTTAACCTTTTTCAGATTTATGGGGTTAAGTGTTTATATGCTTTTAATGTTTTGAAATGGTTTTTATGGATTTTTAGTGTTTTTATATTTTTTATGAGTTTTTATGGATTTTTTAAGATATTTATGATTTTTAGTGTTTTTACGTGTATTTAGGGGTTTTAGGTTTTTAGGTTTTTAGCAGTTTCCTATTTTTAGGTTTCTAGGGTATTATAGGGTTTTAGGGGTTTACTATTTTTAGTTTTTAGGGTTTATAAGTTTTTTTGGTTTTTAAGGTGTCTTAGTGGTTTTCAGGGTTTTTAGTTTTTTTATTTTTTTAAGGTTTATTTGGGGTTTTTTGGATTTTTATGGTTACATAGGGTTTTTTGGGATTTTAGGGTTCTTTTAGGGTTTTGGGGATTTTTAGAGTTTTTTAGGGTTTTAAATGATTTTATTTTATTTTACCATTTTTTAGAGTTTAAAGGGTTTTAGTGTTTTTAGTGTTTTTTTTTTTGTTTTTATTTGTTTATTTGTTTTTCTGGTTTTAGAGGTGTTTATAGTTTTTAGTAGTTTTAAGGACTTTTTGTGTTATTATCTTTATTTTTTGGTTTTTTGGTTTTTTATGTGTTTTTATGATTTTTTGGGTTATTATGGGATTTCAAGGTTTTTAGTGTTTTTATTGTTTTTAGATATTTTATTAGGATTTTTATGGGTTTTTAGGGTTTTTATAGATTTTATGTTTTTTATGATTTAGGCCTTTTTTTGATATTTTTAGGGTTTTAAATATTTTTAGAGTTTTTTAAATGTGTTAGGGGTATGAAGATTTTTTAATGTTTTCAGGGGTTTTAGGGTTTGTTTAGGTTTTCGTGTTTGTTGGGGTTTTTACTGGTGTCATTTTTTAAGAGTTTTATGGATATTTATTGTTTTTACCATTTTTTGGTTTTTAAGGGACTTAATTGTATTTAATTTCTTAAGGGTGTATTACTGATTTTCAAGTTTTTCTTTGTTTTTATTGACTTTTAAGGCATTTAAGGTTTTTTATGGTTTTTTTTGGGTTTTAGGATTTTAATGGTTTTTATCTTTTTAAGGGTTTAAGGTGTTTTTTGTGTTTTTTGATTTTTATGTTATTCTTAACGTTATTTAGGGTTTTTAGGGGCTTTGATTTTTTTATCGATTTTTATGGATTTTGAGGGTTTTTAGGGTTTCAGTAGTTTTTTATTTTTTTGGTTTTTAGGGGTTTTAATTTTTTTAAAATATTTTAATGTCTTTAGGGGTTTAAAGGGATTTAGAGTTTTTAATGTTTTTTTAGTGTTTTTGTGGGTTTTTAGTATTTTTAATGGTTTTTATGGGTTTACATGACTTTTCGAGGTATATTATTCTTATGATTTTTATCTTTTTTTAAGGATCCTTAGGGGTTATAATTATTTTTATATTTTTATTTTATTTATTAGTGTTTTCAAGGTTTTTAGGGGTTTTACATTTTTAGTGATTTTTTTAGATTTTAAGGGTTTTTTGGGTTTCTGTGTGTTTATTATTTTTTATGGTTTTTGGGGAATTAATTTTGTTTAGGCTAATTTTTACATTTTTAAGGGATTAAAGGGTTTCAATAGGTTTTAACAATTTTTGGGGTTATGTGGGTTTTTAGTATTTTAATGGTATTTATGTGTTTATTTGAATTTTATGGGTTTTTGGGATTTTTGGTTTTTTAGTAGCTTTTAGGGGTTTTATGGTTTTTTAGGTTGTTAGGGTTTTTTACTGTTTCAGTATTTTTAATGATTTCCTAATGTTTTCATGTTTTTAGAGATTTTTACATTTTGAGGGATTTTTAGGGTTTTTTATGATTTTTATGATTTTTTGATTTGTAAGGATTTTGATAGTTTTGAGGGTTTTTAGGGGTTTTAGGGTTTATTAACGGTTTTAAGAATTTATTTATGTTTTTATGGGTTTTATGTGTTTTTAGGTTTTTAAGGTTTTTATGGTTTTTCTGTGTTTTCTGTGTTTTATGGTTTTTTATTTTTTAGGGGTTTTTAGGGATTTTTATGCTATTTTAGGGTTTTTTGAGATTTTGAGGGATTTTAGGGATTTATGTTTTTTTGGGGTTTTATTGTTTTTTTTTTTGAGATTTAGGTTTTTTATTTTATTTTTTAGGGTTTTTAAGGGGTTTAGAGTTTTTTATCATTTTAATTATTTAAAAGGATTTTAGTGCAATTTTAAGATTTTACTGGGTTTTCGGGTTTTTAATGGTTATTAGGGGTTTTAGTGTTTTTATGATTTTGTGGGATTATATGGGGTTTTAGTGTTTTTTGGGTTTTTTATGTTTTTTGAGATTTTAGTGATTTGGTGGTTTTTTATCGTTTTTAGTGTTTTTAGAGATTTTGGAGCAGTTTTATAGTTTTTATAGTTTTTAGGGGTTTAAGGGTTTTTGGTGTTTTTAGGTTTTTATTGTTTTCTTACGGGTTATCATGGATTTTATGGTTTTATATGTTTTTTATGGATTTTAAGGGCTTTTCTAAGAATTTTTATGTTTTTGGGTGTTTTAGAGATTTTTTAGTTTTTAGTTCTTTTCATGATTTTAGGGGTTTTATATTTTTTTGGGTTATAGGGTTTTTTTTGTTTTTAGGGGTTTCAAGGTATTTTATAGTTTTTAAAATTTTTAGTGTTTTAGAGGGATTATAGAGTTTTAGTGGGTATTTAGGGTGTTTATGTGCTTTTAGGTTTTATATGTTTTTAAGGGTTTTTTTGTACTTTTGGGGATTTAGGATTTTTAGGGTCTTTGGGGGTTTTGAATATTTTTAGGGGTTCTAAGTGTTTTTATGTTTTTAATATTTTCATAGGGTTTTTCTGGTTCTTGGGGTACTTTATGTATAGATTTTTAGGTTTTTATTGATTTTTTAGGGTTTTTATGGATTTCGAGGGTTGTTTGGGTTTGTATAGTTTTTTTTGGGTTTTAGATGTTTTCAGTATTTTTAGGATTCTATGGTTTCTTAGGGGTTTTCAAGGTTTTAGAGGTTTTTTGTTTTTATGGATTTTTATGTAATTTTTTGGATTTTATGGTTTTTTAATTATTTTTAGAGATTCTGAGGGTTTTTATGGTTTTTTGGGTTTTAAGGGTTTTTTAGTTTTTTGGGTTTTTAATGTTTTTTTATGTTTTTATGGTTTTTAAATTATTTTCATTTTTAAATGTTTTTGGGGGCTTTATGGGCTCTTACAGTATTTAGATAGTTTTATATTTTTTTTAGGTTTTTAATGTTTGTACGGTTTTTAGTAGTTTTATGGTTTTTATGTGTTTCTGTAGTATTTAGGGTCTTTTAGGGTTTTAATCGTTTTTAGTTTTTTAGGGGTTTTATGAGTTTTTAGGTTTTTAATGATTTCGTAAGGGTTTCCATAATTTTTTACAGTTTTTAACAATTTTATGTTTTTTATGGATTTTTATGATCTTTATAGTTTTAGGGTTTTTTGGGGATTTTAAAGGTTTTTAGTGTCTCTTTAGTTTTCTATATATATTTAGGGTTTTTATAATTTTTTGGCTTTTAGGGGTTTTAAGTGTTTTAGATTTTCAATTTCTTCATTGGGATTTTCGGTGTTTTTAGGGTCTTTTACATTTATAGGTATTTTTAGGGAAATCTTATGCTTTTTTTGTTATTCTTTGTTTTGAGGTATTTTTATTGTTTAATGGGGTTATTGAATTTCTAATGTTTTTTAGGTTCTAGGGATTTTTTTTGAGTATTTAGGGTTTTTGATGTTTTTAGAGGTTTAAAGGGTTTTTTGAATTTTTAGTGGTCTTTTACCATTTTTTGGGTTTTTATGTTTTTTATGGTTTTTAGGGGTTTTAAGGGGTTTTAGGGGTGTTATACTTTTTTAGGATTTTTAAGATAATCTGCGTTTTAATTTTTTTAGTGTTTTATGTGTTTTAGGTTTTTAATGATTTCATAGTGTTTTTCATGGTGTTTTAGATTTTATTACATTTTTATAAATTTTTATGGGTTTTTAGGTTTCTTATCAGTTTATAGGGTTGTAGGGATATTATTGGGATTTCCAATTTTTTGGGGTTTTGGGGTTTTCTAAGGTTTTTAGGTTTTTAGAGGTTTTAAGTGTTTTTATGTGTTTAATATTTTATAAAGATTTTTCTTGGTTTTTAGGGTTTTTTAACATTTTAGAATTTTTAGGGAATGTTTAATATTATTATGATTTTTGTGTATTTAGGGATTTGGGGGTGTTTTTGGTTTTTAGAGTTTTATGGTTTATAAGTTTTTTGGTGTTTTTTGGTCTTTTTAATTTTTAGCATTTTTAAAGATTTTATATTTTTTTTAATGTTTTTATGGGTTTAATGTTTTTTAAAAATATTAGTGGTTTTAGGGGTTTATTGGTTTTTAGGTTTTTTAATGTTTTTAGGGATTTTATTTTTTTTAATGGTTTTTATGATCTTTTATGGGTTTTTAGGGTTTTAGGGGTTTTTCCACTTTTCTATGTTTTTCATGTGTTTTAAGTTTTTTTTTCATTATTATGGGTTTTAATCGTTCTATGGTATTTATGGTTTTATTATGATTTTTTTGGGTTTTAGTGTTTTTAAGTTTTCGGGATTTTTTGTGTTTTTTATGGTTTTTATGGTTTTTATGAAATTTTAGGATTTTTTAGGGTTTTAAAAGTTTGTTATGTTTTTAGGGTTCTTGGCGGTTTATAATTTTTTAGGGGTTTTATGTATTTTTTATATTTCTATGGGTTTCTTAGGGTTTTTTTAGGTTTTTAGGGGTTTATATGTTTTAGGTATTTTTAGATCTATTCATAGGAATTTTATGTTTTTTAGGGTTCTTGGGATTCTGAGAGTTTTTTTGGGGTTTTTTTTGAGTATTTAATTTTTTTTGTGGTATTTAAAATTTTTTGGTCTTTCACGGGTTTGTAGCGTTTTTTAATGTTTATAAGGGTTTCAATCGTTTTTAAAAATTTTAGTAATTTTTACGGTTTTATGGGTTTTTAAGGTTTAATTGGTTTTCTAGTTTTTAGGGTTTTTAGAGGTTTTAGAGTATTTTTTGGGGTTTTTTGGGATTTTACCATTTTATATGTTTTTAGGGGCATTAACTGGTTTTAGGTTTTTGAGGTTCTTACGATTTTTCAGTACATTTTGGGTTTTGTATGTTTAAAATTATTTTTTAGGTATCATTAAAAATTTTTGTGGTTTTTAGGTTTTTAGTGATTCAGATGGGATTAAGGGGGTTTTTTGGTTTCTAGGGTATTTAGGGTTATTAGCAGTTTTTTTAGGGTTTTATGTGTTTTAAAGCTTTTAAGTTTTTCTTTTAGTTTTTTATGTTTTTTGTGTTCTTAATGTTTTTAAGGACTTTTTTTTTATTTTTTATGGTATTTAGAGTTTTAGAGATTTTGAGGGATTTTAGGGTATTATAAGGTTATATGGTTTTTAAGGGTTTAGCGTTTTTTTGGATTTTTTGGTTTTTTATTGTTTTTAGTGACATTGAGGGCTTTTGGATTTTTTAAAGCTATTTAAATGTTTTTTATATGTTTTCATAGGGGATTTAGGGTTTTTATAGGTATTTAGTTTTTTATGGTCTTTAGTAATTTTATGGTTTTTCTTAGTTTTTAGGGGTTTAGGTTATTTAAGGTGTTTTAATGTTCATTTTAATTTTTATGGGTTTAATGTGTTTTTAGGTTTCTAATGTTTTCTAATGGTTTTCATGGTTTTTAATTTTTTTTATGTTTTTGGGGTTTTTTATTGATTTTCATATTTTTTTTTATTTTTAGGTTTTTTAGGGATTTTTAGGGTTTTTGGGTCTTTTGGGGTTTTAGGGTTTTTAGAATTTTTATCTAATTTTATGTTTTTTATAGATTCTGTCTACATTTAGGTTTTTGAGGTTTTCTAAGGGGTATTAAGGATTTTAGGTATTTTTTTTGTTTTTGGTATTTTTTGAAACTTATTCGATTTTTATGGGGTTTTAGGGTGTTTTTTTTTTGAGATTTATGGTTTATCGATGGTTTTAGTGGGTTTTTATGTTTAATCTTTTTATGATTTTTTTATAGTTTTTAATTTTTTTATGAGTGTAAAGGGTTTTTAGTATTTTTTAGTGGGTTTTATAGTTTTTATGGGTTTTATGGTTTTGGGGGTCTTTAGGGATTTATGTTATTTTATGGTATTTATATTTTTTAGGGTTTTTAATTGTTTTTAGGTTTTTTAGGTTTTCTTATGTGTTCCATAGTATTTTCGGGTTTTTATGTTTTTTTGGATTTTTAGGGTTCTGTAAAAAAAATTGGGTTTTTAGGGTTTTTAGGGTTTTTTTGGGATTTTTTGGGTTATTAGGGTTATTTATGGTCATTTTATTTTTTTAGCATATTTAGGTTTATTATGAGGTTTTAAGTGTTGAGTTTTCAATGTTTTCTTACGGATTTTCAAGGATGTTAAAGTTTTTAATGTTTTTAGGTATTTTTATTGAATTTAATTATTTTTATTGTCTTTAATATTTTAGGTATTTTTATGGGCTTAGTGTTTTAATGGGTTTATGGTTTTATGAGGGTTTGGGGTTTTTTATAGTATTTAGGTGTTTTAGATTTTTTAGTGATTTTCATGGTTTTTATTGTTTTTTGGGGGTTTTAATGGTTTAGGGGTTTTTATGTTTTTTAGGTGTTTAATTTTTTTTTTTAGTTTTTTAAGGTTTTTTAGTGATTTTCAAGAATTTTATCATTTTTATGTATTTTATGATATTTTTAGGATTTTTATGGGTTTTTTTGGTTTTTATGAATTTTGAGGGTTTTAGGGTTTTTATGGGTTTTTAGTGTTTTTAGCATTTTTATTTTTTAAAGGTTTTGATTGGATTTAGATTTTTTATGTTTTCTTAGGGGTTTTTAGGGGTTTTAGGGTTTTTTATGGATTTAGATATTTTTAGGTCTCTTCAGTATTTTGATGGTTTTTAGGTATTTTGAGTGATTTTAAGGTTTTTAAGGGTTTTTTGGTTTTTATGTTTTTTTGGGTTTTTATGTTTTTCATTGAGTTTTTTGGTGTTTTTTATGATTTATCAATGTTTTTTGAAGCTTTTAGGGGTTTAAAATATTTTTAGAGTTTTCAGTGGCTTTTAGGGATTTTATGGGGTTTAAGGTTTTTAATATTTTTATGGGTATTTATGATATTTATAATTTTTATGGTTTTTAGAGGTTTTTAGGTTTTTTTATGGTTGATAGCATCTTCTAATTTTTTAGGGGCTTTATGTGTTTATAGGTTTTTAATATTTTATTATGATTTTTAGGTTTTTCAGAGTTTTTTAAATTTTTAGGGATTTTTTAGTAATTTTTGTTTTTTATCATTTTTAGGGAATGCGAGATTTTGAGGGATTTTATTTATTTTTATGTTTTTAGGGATTTTAGGGGGTTTTGGATTTAGGTTTTTTAGTTTTTATTGTTTTATAGGATTTATTGGTTTTTTTTGTTTTTTATGGTTTTTAATGGTTTCTAAATTTTTTTGATTTTTTTGCAAGTTTTTATGTTTTTAAGGGTTTTTAGGGGTTTTTAGTGTTTTAATGTTTTTTATTAATTTTAGGGTCTTATGTGTTTTAGTTTTTTATTTTTTTCTTATGGTTTTTGAGAGTTTTTTGGGGTTTTCATGATTTTATGTTTTTAGGTAATTTTTATGATATTTATAGGTTTTAAGGTTTTAGTGATTTTGAGGGATTTTACAGTTTTTAGTGTTTTTATGGTTTTTATGGTTTTTTAGTTTTTATGGTTGTTAGGGTTTTCTGTTGTGTTTTGGGTTTTTAGTGATTCAGATGGGATTAAGGGGGTTTTTTGGTTTCTAGGGTATTTAGGGTTATTAGCAGTTTTTTTAGGGTTTTATGTGTTTTAAAGCTTTTAAGTTTTTCTTTTAGTTTTTTATGTTTTTTGTGTTCTTAATGTTTTTAAGGACTTTTTTTTTATTTTTTATGGTATTTAGAGTTTTAGAGATTTTGAGGGATTTTAGGGTATTATAAGGTTATATGGTTTTTAAGGGTTTAGCGTTTTTTTGGATTTTTTGGTTTTTTATTGTTTTTAGTGACATTGAGGGCTTTTGGATTTTTTTAAGCTATTTAAATGTTTTTTATATGTTTTCATAGGGGATTTAGGGTTTTTATAGGTATTTAGTTTTTTATGGTCTTTAGTAATTTTATGGTTTTTCTTAGTTTTTAGGGGTTTAGGTTATTTAAGGTGTTTTAATGTTCATTTTAATTTTTATGTGTTTAATGTGTTTTTAGGTTTCTAATGTTTTCTAATGGTTTTCATGGTTTTTAATTTTTTTTTATGTTTTTGGGGTTTTTTATTGATTTTCATATTTTTATTGATTTTTAGGTTTTTTAGGGATTTTTAGGGTTTTTGGGTCTTTTTGGGGTTTTAGGGTTTTTAGAATTTTTATCTAATTTTATGTTTTTTATAGATTCTGTCTATATTTAGGTTTTTGAGGTTTTCTAAGGGGTATTAAGGATTTTAGGTATTTTTTTTGTTTTTGGTATTTTTGGAAACTTATTCGATTTTTATGGGGTTTTAGGGTGTTTTTTTTTTTGAGATTTATGGTTTATCGATGGTTTTAGTGGGTTTTTATGTTTAATCTTTTTATGATTTTTTTATAGTTTTTAATTTTTTTATGAGTGTAAAGGGTTTTTAGTATTTTTTAGTGGGTTTTATAGTTTTTATGGGTTTTATGGTTTTGGGGGTCTTTAGGGATTTATGTTATTTTATGGTATTTATATTTTTTAGGGGTTTTAATTGTTTTTAGGTTTTTTAGGTTTTCTTATGTGTTCCATAGTATTTTCGGGTTTTTATGTTTTTTTGGATTTTTAGGGTTCTGTAAAAAAAATTGGGTTTTTAGGGTTTTTAGGGTTTTTTTGGGATTTTTTGGGTTATTAGGGTTATTTATGGTAATTTTATTTTTTTAGCATATTTAGGTTTATTATGAGGTTTTAAGTGTTGAGTTTTCAATGTTTTCTTACGGATTTTCAAGGATGTTAAAGTTTTTTATGTTTTTAGGTATTTTTATTGAATTTAATTATTTTTATTGTCTTTAATATTTTAGGTATTTTTATGGGCTTAGTGTTTTAATGGGTTTATGGTTTTATAAGGGTTTGGGGTTTTTTATAGTATTTAGGTGTTTTAGATTTTTTAGTGATTTTCATGGTTTTTATTGTTTTTTGGGGGTTTTAATGGTTTAGGGGTTTTTATGTTTTTTAGGTGTTTAATTTTGTTTTTAGTTTTTTAAGGTTTTTTAGTGATTTTCAAGAATTTTATCATTTTTATGTATTTTATGAAATTTTTAGGATTTTTATGGGTTTTTTTGGTTTTTATGAATTTTGAGGGTTTTAGGGTTTTTATGGGTTTTTAGTGTTTTTAGCATTTTTATTTTTTAAAGGTTTTGATTGGATTTAGATTTTTTATGTTTTCTTAGGGGTTTTTAGGGGTTTTAGGGTTTTTTATGGATTTAGATATTTTTAGGTCTCTTCAGTATTTTGATGGTTTTTAGGTATTTTGAGTGATTTTAAGGTTTTTAAGGGTTTTTTGGTTTTTATGTTTTTTTGGGTTTTTATGTTTTTCATTGAGTTTTTTGGTGTTTTTTATGATTTATCAATGTTTTTTGAAGCTTTTAGGGGTTTAAAATATTTTTAGAGTTTTCAGTGGCTTTTAGGGATTTTATGGGGTTTAAGGTTTTTAATATTTTTATGGGTATTTATGGTATTTATAATTTTTATGGTTTTTAGAGGTTTTTAGGTTTTTTTATGGTTGATAGCGTCTTCTAATTTTTTAGGGGGTTTATGTGTTTATAGGTTTTTAATATTTTATTATGATTTTTAGGTTTTTCAGAGTTTTTTAAATTTTTAGGGATTTTTTAGTAATTTTTGTTTTTTATCATTTTTAGGGAATGCGAGATTTTGAGGGATTTTATTTATTTTTTTGTTTTTAGGGATTTTAGGGGGTTTTGGATTTAGGTTTTTTAGTTTTTATTGTTTTATAGGATTTATTGGTTTTTTTTTGTTTTTTATGGTTTTTAATGGTTTCTAAATTTTTTTGATTTTTTTGCAAGTTTTTATGTTTTTAAGGGTTTTTAGGGGTTTTTAGTTTTAATGTTTTTTATTAATTTTAGGGTCTTATGTGTTTTAGTTTTTTATTTTTTTCTTATGGTTTTTGAGAGTTTTTTGGGGTTTTCATGATTTTATGTTTTTAGGTAATTTTTATGATATTTATAGGTTTTAAGGTTTTAGTGATTTTGAGGGATTTTACAGTTTTTAGTGTTTTTATGGTTTTTATGTTTTTTTTTAGTTTTTATGGTTGTTAGGGTTTTCTGTTGTGTTTTGGGTTTTTAGTGTTTTTAGTTTTTTTAGGGTTGTAATTGGTTCTTTTTCTTTTTTATATTTTTGGGTGTTTTAGGGGTTTAGGGGTTTTAGGGCATTAGGTTTTTTAATAATTTTTTTAGGGGTTTTAGGTGTTTTTAGGTTTATAAGTTTCTCTATTTTTAAGTGTTTTATTGTTTTTAATTTTTAGGGATTTTTGGCCTTTTGTATGATTTTTATGGTTCATATGGCTTTTATGGATTTTGAGGGTTTTGTGGTTTTTAATTTTTTTGGGTTGTTAGGATTTTTTTTGATATATTAAGGGTTAAAAGGTTTTATAGAGTTTTTTAATATTTTTACAGATTTAAAGGGGTTTTTATATTTTTTATTTCTTTTTTATGAGTTTTAGTGTTTTTAGGGTTTTTAGGTGTTTTATGGTTTTTGGGGTTTTTAGAGTTTTTAGGGACTTTTAGTGTTTTTAGCAATTTTTTTGTTTTATGGGTTTTATGTGTTTTTAGGGATTTACGGTTTTCTTAGGGGTTTTTAGGTATTTTAGGGTTTTTTAATTTTTTTCGGTATTTTTAAGGCATTGAATTATTTTTGATATTTTTATTTGTTTTTAAGTATTTTTGAGGTTTTTAGTGATTTTTCCTTTTTAGGGGTTTTTATGGTTTTAGCTTTTTTTGGGTTTTTATGAATTTTTAGTGTTTTTTTGTTTTAAAGGTTTTCTTAATATTTTTCAAGGTTTTTAGGTTTTTTTACATTTTTTGGGATTTTTAGGATTTTTTAGGATTTTGATGATTCTTAGGGGTTTTAGGGATTTTGAGGGGTTTTACGGTTTTTATGATTTTTTTTGAGTTTTTAGCATTTTTTTTAATTTTTTATTTTTTAATATTGTATTGCGTTTTTTAATGTTTTGGTGGTTTAAATTTCTTTATTATTTTGTGTGGTATGAGGCCTTTATGGATTTTAGTGATTTTTTAGTTTTTAGTTCTTTATGGTTATTATGATTTTTATAGGGTTTTATAGTTTTTAAGCATTTTACCTTTTTTTTGTTTTTAGGGGTTTTAATGTTTTGTAGGTTTTTAGTGTTTTCTTCCGGTTTCTCAACATTTCTAGGGGTGTTTACATTTTATGGGATTTTTAAGAATTTTTCTTAGGATTTTTATAGTTTTTAGGGTTTTTAAGAATTATGAGGGTTTTTTCGTTTTTAGGGTTTTGAGGGATTTATTGTTTTTAAGAATTTTTTCATTTTTAGGGATTTTTTTATTTTTTTAGATTTTTTAATGATTTTATGGGTTTGAAACGTTTTTAGAATTTAAATTTAGTTATTATGGTTTTATGGGTTTTAATTGTTTTTAGGGGGTTTATGGTTTCTAGGGTTTTTAGGGGTTTTCAGGTTTTTTTTTAGTTTTTAGCATTTTTATGTTCTTTAGGGGTTTTTGTTGTGACCAAGTTGTCTTGAAGTTGTTCAAATGCTAATAGAAGACTATAGTGATTTTTTTTCTTTTGTTTTCAATAAAAGGAAATCACATTACTTTGTAAAGTTTCAGTGATCATACGATTGTGATGAAATAGAGCATCATAATCAGAATATCAGAACTAGTTCTGGAAAGAAAGTCTAAGAATTTAGATTTTCGGTTGTAAAGAATGTTTTTGGATGAAGTGTTGTTCCAGACTCCCCTTTTATCCAGAATAAAAGTTTCAATCGGTATGAGGAAAATGATCAGCGTCTTGAAATTATTCATACTAAATATGATGATGTTTTGTTGATCATTGTGTTCTCATAAGTCATATGTCATCTGGGAAACTTATGATGCAAAACATATAAAGAAAAGGGTGTAAACAAGTGCTGCCAATTGGTTTAAGGTTTGGTTGGAAATATTGAAGGTGCTGAAAGGATGTGAAGTTATTTAACAGACCAATATAATGAATATGATTCTATGTTGATCATAAAGTTTTAAAATTCATGAAGAATATATGATTACAAGAAGGTGTTTGTTGAATTAGAAATTCTTGAAAGTCATGTTTTTTAGTTCTAATTCATTAGTGTAAGATCACCAGACACACGAATAGATTAAAGGCTGGATTGTTTTTTTATTGAAATGTGTTAAGATGAAGATGTTTGTCTTCATTTAGAATAACAATACAGAGGATACCTATCATCATAGAAAGTTGGTGTTTTCACGAAGACCATTTGTATTGTAATTAGAAAGTGATAGAAGTTTCTAATAATACCAATCAATAGGATGTAGTATGCAAGAAATTCATAAAATCCAAAACAATTTTGGTCATAGATAAGAGAGTGGATATTTTTGGGATTGAAGTGTGTAAGTAAAAAATCAACCAATCTGATGCATGATGACACCGATAAGTTATAGGGCATTTTACTTCATAGGAAGTTGGCTCATTAGTTTTATGATTTGAATAAAATGAGAAATACCCTAATAGAATTTCATATGTGATTTCAAAGATATGTTTTCTTCCAAAGTATTTTCGAAGGGACTGCTGGCATATTTAGATGTTTCAACAATGTTTATAGTAAATGAATATTAATATAAGTCTAAAAAGGGTATATCAATGTTTTTGGAAGAATTTTTCAATGATTACTGTATTTCTTACAGTTGGTATGTAGAAATGTAATGAGAAGTCTACTACCTTACATATGTTTTCATCATAATGGGAATCATTCATTATGGTAGGATTCCACCATAATAAAGATAATTAGAATGAAAATTTACAACATATTGTAGAATGGTTAGAAAGTTTGAAGTAGGTTGATGTTTTGAGATGATTATAAATGTTTTGAGAAGAATCGAGAAATGTTGAAGAGGTCAAAAATAGAGACAAAATTATGGGGAAATTCATGTTTTTTTAAATTTGGTTAAGAGTGAAAACATTATTAGATTCCCTCGCAACCCACTTTTGGTGCACCTATAAATAGTAGGAAGTACGTAGTACCTCTGGATAATTTTACTGTTCATGGGTGAAGAGAGAAATTAAAGGTGATGAGAGTTATTTTTAGAGAGAAGATGTTTTAGGATTGAGTGTTCCATAGAAATTATACCAGACAGAAGGGATGAAAGGTGGGATAGTAATCATGTACTTCTAGATCAGACTATGAAATCAGAGTGAGATTTTTGTACTATGATTGAATTGGATCATAATTGTTTTAGAAGAATTTTGGTAGAGTTATATTTTTGAATTGATCAATTAGGCTAAATAATCAAACTGATCTATCAAACCCATCATTTTTATTAAGGTTGTTTCTACCTACTGTTTTTTAGGAATGTGAAATATTTTTTTGATAGTTATAAAAAGTGAATTTTGATAAGGCATCACAGTAAAATATTTTTAACCATCTGGTGAAGGTTTCATTACTTGTTACAAAAATCATTATTACATCATTTGTGCAAGAATAATAACATGCACAGTTGTATTGATCATAGATCTACACAAGACTAAGGGTATATACTACATTTTTGTATCCCTAAAAATGATTTTTTTTCTAGTGGATTTTGTGGTATTGGATTTTTTCCAAACCATTCCAAGGGATTAGCTACTCTTTTTGGGTAGTGAACTATATAGATTTTTATGTTCCTATAGATGTGTTTTTTTAATTAGTGAAGTGATAAATGTTTAACTTGAGGTGAAGTTTGTTTCAAAATAAATGAAACATAAAAGAAAAATATATCACTAATTCACCCCTCCCCCTCTCATTGATACATTAATCCCGGTTTAGCAATGTTAATTGGAATCAGTGTGTATGGTCACATCGTCTACTCTTTACTAAAGCATGGGAAGAGAAGTTTCTATAAAGAATCTGAATTGTGTGAATAGTAAGGGGTTTCTTGTCTTCTATAGAAATAAATATCATATATAAAGAGATATAATATTTCTGTATCTTATTTCTCTTGTGTATGATTTTCTAGAAGAAGCTAGAGATGGGTTTCCTTATATTGAAGAAAAGATCCTCTCATATCTATGGATAAGAAGAATCTTCAAAATGGTGGAAGATCATAGAATGATATACTCTCAAAACATTCTAAAAGTGATATTTTAAGAGTGGGGGGTTTATAATACAAAATTAATCTAGGATAAATTTAAGAATCTTTATGAATGTAATACAAAGGTAAAGAAAGACATCTTACAAATATAGAGGCTGAAGTATAATGTTCTGAAAATGGATGAGTTTAAATCTCTTGGTGACTTCTATATAAGGATGAGTAATATTTTGAGCATTTTAATATGTCTTGGTAAAAATATGAAATACTCAACAATAGTTGAAATGAACTTGAGAATTATTCCTGATAAGTTTGATGCCAATGTTTCATCATAGGGAGACTAATATCCTGAAACACTAAATTATTATGACCTTCATAGTACATTAATTTCTTATGAAATGAGAAGGGTGATTGTTATAAAAGGGAAAACCAATTTTGATCGAGATATTTAAATCAAATCTTACAGGAAAGGAAAGTCTAAAAAGATTCCTTATGAAGAAGAAGATGGTCATTGTAAATCAGAAAATAAGATATGTAACAATCTTGATGAGTTTATATACTTGTTTTTAAAACATGTGAAAATAGGTATAGGAAATTATAAAGGGAACCAATCCATTGAATTTTTTTAATGTGGAGTTATTGGGAACATTTTTCTGAATTTCCCCTAGAGAAATAATGAAGAAAAATATGATGAAGATGATATAAGGAAAATATGTTCTTGGAAGAATCATTGTGATATGCCTAAATAATTTTCAAAAGAAAAGGATAAAATTGAATTCCATTCAAAAAAGATAGTTTTTTTTTATAAATATGATGAGGAAAACGACAATGAAGATGAAGATGAAAAGTTTAATATGATTATTCTATAAAGTACTTAAATTTAAATAGTTAACCATGAAGTGTTTGGAAGTAGTGGTCTGAAGAAGTCGAGACTAAGGATGAATTTTATCAGGAGATATAATTGAAATAATTAATGAGAAAGATTTCAAGACATGAAAAATAATTCAAGAAGGTGAAGAAGGATAGTCCTACAATATTCATTATAGAATTTACTCCTAAATATAAAGTTATGTTACTTAAAGAAGTTAAATATCTGAAGTATAATCTTGAGAAATAAAATAATTACAATGAACATCTTTATGTTAAGTTTAAGTCAAAGAGAGAACATATAGAAATTTTCTAACAATAATATTTCTAAATCTGATCATAGAGTTACAAGTTTCAAGTGCTCTATCTCTAAATTGGGTTATGTTTGTGGAAAGGATGAACCTGATAAGGATACCAAATTGCTTTAAAATGTTGACAATAAATATGAAATTGTTTCTTAGAAGAATAATGTTGGTAAATTCATATATGTGTCCAAAACCAATTATGTGAAGAAGTTAGAAGTTCCTAAAAATTATTTTTTAAAAAATGTTTCTACTACATTTTTCTATAATAAGGATAAAAAGAAATATATGTTGAATGAGAATATTCTATGTGATAATAGAATGTTTGGTGGCCAAACATGTTCTAATAATAATTATAAGGGGGTTTCTGAGAAAATGATCACAATTCCAGATAGTTTGAATGTTATATAGGAAACAATTATTTCTATGGATACAACTCGTATTGGGGATGATTGTGGCATATGGTAAATATGTATTGGTTTAATCAATAACATTATAATTATTCCATCAATTATATAAGGAAAAATTTGATGGGGATTCAATCCTCTCAAAGGAAGAAATATGAGGAGAATGTTTTGAAGAAAAATGAGAGGATGTTTTAAACGTTGAAATTATATTATACCCTTTGGAAACAATTTGTGAAATATGTGAAAATCATGGACATCATGAAAAAGTTCGTCTTTCTTTTTTACCATCACAACAAAAGGATTATAACATTTCATTGAAGCTAGAAGTAATGAAATACAATGTTAAGGTAAAATATCTTGTTGTATAAACCTATCTAAATGATACAAAAGGAGAACAAGCTTGGATCACAGATAGTGGGTATTCATCTCATATAATGGGAGAACTAAATTTTTTAAATAACGTGAAAGACTAAAAATAAGGAACCCTGATGTTTGACATTGATGAATCCCTCATAATAAAATTAGTTAGATAATTTATTATTCAGGAAGAAAAGTTTAAATCTAAGAAATATTTTTCTTATCATAGATCGAAATAAATTAATTATGTGTTTCAAAACATTGTGATGAAAGTAATAAATCATTCTTTAGAAAATATAGGTTCTTTTGTGAAAAGAAGGAAATATTGAAAAGTTATTATAAGAATTCAGCACACAAAATTAAACTAGTTCCAAGTTGTTGAAGTGAAAATATCATGTTACAAAAGCATGATGGAATAAAATTAGTTGTGGCATAAACGTTTGTGGTATTTGTCTTAATGAAACATCAAAAAGTTATCAAAGAGAGATAGTGCCTCTCGTATTTTTTATATTTCTAGAAAAAGATAATGGTGTTACAAAATTTTTCAGAAAAGAAATTTTATAAACTCTATGCCTAAGAGAACTAAATTAGTTCAACATAAATCCTGGAACATATTCATTATGTTATTTTTGTTCCAATTATAAAATAATAAACTCACAAATATAAGTACTTAATTACATTTATTGATTACTTTACTCATATTACTTGTGTTTTGTACTTGAAATAAAAGTCATATTCTATGAATTTTTATTAATATTTTTATGAGAAAAGATGAAAAATAATGTGTGTATTATCTAAATAAGTTTAGAACTTATAATTATAGAGAGTATAAGAATTAAGATTTTAGTAATTATCTTGATAAAAATGAAATTTTTCATGAGTTAAGTACACTATATAAACATAAAAAAATGGTGTCACTGAGATGAAGAATATAAGTTTTGTAGAAATGGAGAATTCAATGTAACAAAAACATTGTATTTATAATTAATTTTGGTGGTTTGTTAGGATCATAACTATTTATATTCAAAATTGGTTTTTTTATAGTCTAAGTTCCGATATGAATCCTTATGAATTTTTTTGTTGAAAAAATCCATGTTTGAAACACTTAATAGATTTTGGGAGTTCCTACATCAAAATAACAAAGGTGCCAACCTTGGAATGATTTATCAGAGAGGCGAATATGGAACATTTATTGGATATGCTTTATATGGAAGAGGATATAGATGTTTTTACAAATATACATGAATATTACTTGATTCTATTGATGTGAAAGTCATTTAATAAGTGGAGGAAGATGATAAAAAAACTCATGAAGATAAAAAAGTTGAATAGGATGAAATAATTTTTTTTGAGAGTTCTGATAAGAATGAAAATAATCATAATCCTATCGTAGACAAAAAATTTAACACAACTATTTCTAGAAATGAATAAGAATCTCAAACATTTAATCCTAGGATTAGGAGGTAAGTGGAAGATCAAAACATACTTGTTTATTAACATCAAAATGATTAAAAAATAGAAAAATCAAAAGCTATTACACATACTTCTTCATATTAAAAAACTGATCTGAAAGATGTTAATGGATGTTTTGAGCATTGAGAATGGATTTAGGCTAATAATGAAGAGATAGATCAAATTGAAAATAATGATACATGAGAACACATCACTAATCCAAATTAAAAAAATGTTATTAATGCAAAGTGAGATTTCTGAAATAAGATCAGTAAATCTAGTAATGTGATAAGAAATAAAGAAAATATTATAAGAAAATTTTACTAAAAATTGATGGTATTGACTTTGATGGTACTTTTACTCCAGTATAAAGGTTCAAAAAAATTATAATAATTCCTGTTATTATGTCACAATGATGTGAAAAATTATTTTAGATGGATGTGAAGTGAGAATTTCTGAATGGGGATCATAATGTAGAATTTTATTTTAAAAACCCATGTGTCTATATTGTTGGGAAGAATGAATGTTATGTGTGTAGTTTATGAAATAATAATATATTCTAAATAAATATTAAGGCGAATGGTATTCCAAAATTGTATACCTTATTAATAAAGAAGAGTTTTATAAAAGGAATGGTTGATACTAATTATTACATAAAAAAATTTTAAGAGTTTTCCATCATGGTAATTGATTATGTTGATGACATTATATTTGTTGGTAATGATGAATCAACTTGTGAAATATTTTCTGAAGAGATGAAATGGTTGTTTTAAATTTCCATGATGGGGGAAATTAAATATTTTATTGGGTTAAAAATATTGAAAAAGAAGAAACACATATTTAATTCTCATGAAAATTATTCCATGGAACATCTCTAGAATTCTGGCATTGAAAATTAGAATCATTTTTCTACACCAATTTAAGTGGGAGCAAAGTTCACTAAAGATGGAGATGGAAAATAATTTTACTCCAAATAGTTCCAGAATCATATTGGATGTTTGTTAAATTTGACTACCTCAATAATATACATTTATTATGATGTTACATTATATAAAAGATTCATTTATGATCCAAAATAAGAACACCTATTCTATGGGAAAATATATCATAGATATATTAATGTCACAATAGATTTCAAAATCATATATGAAAACTTATAAATAATTGATTTTTAGGTATTAAGTTTCCAATTGGGTAGGAATTATTAATGATAGAATATCCACATCTAGAGGAGTTTTTTTCTTGGGAAATTTTGTGAAATTTGGAATACTAAGAAACAAAAATCAGCAAATCTTAGCATGGATAAAGAATATTATGTTTCTTCCACTAAATATACTACAAAAAATATTTCCATGAAGACTAAGTTAGAAGACTTGCTTGTTTGTCTCACATTACCATATATAAATATATACAAAAAAATTAAATGTGTATCCCAAGGTATTAAGTGTGATTAATATTACTAAAAAAAGATGTAAATTTCCAAAATTTGAAAAACCATTGAGGAGGATCCAGTGGAAACCATGGATCATTTTTTATGTGGACTCAATTGGGAAATTACTAATTCTATGGATGTGGATATACAAGATATGATTCACCAAGACACAAAATTCTAGCTAGAAAAGAGAGGAGAAACATGAGGAAACACAATACCCCTTCCACTCCAAGGAGAAATTCATGGAAGAACGTTGTAGAATAATCAATTCCAAAATGGTTGTTGATAGCAAACGTTACGAGGTAAATTTTAAACCAAATAAACCTACTTTAGAGGCTAATCAAATGAGGAATCAAGATAGTCAATGTTTCAAATGTCATGGAAGGGGTCACATTGCCAGTGAAGACCCAAATCAGTGCACCATGACCATCAATAATTAAATTGAATGGGAGACTGATGGAGAGAGATAAAAGGAAGAGGTGAAAGATTATTCAAAATTCAATAATGGATAATTTGAAGAAGATGGTGATATTATCATCACTAGATGGGTTTTTAGTGTTCAAATGATGTCTAGTTAGAAAGAGAAAATGTATAACTTATTATATACCCAGTGAAAAATCAATAGGAAGATATGTAGTGAAATAATTATGGGATAAGTTTTAACAATGTGGTGAGCTCCGAGTTGGTGGATAAGTCGGGTCTTACAACAATGAACCACCAACATATATACCAGTTCATTTGTTGAATGATTATGGAGAGATGATGTTAATACAATAGGTTAAGGTCTTATTAACCATTTTTAAGAATTATGATGAGGTACTATGTGATATGGTACCAATGAAGGAATGCTACTAACTTTTAGGTGAGACATGAAAATATGATTGGTATGTGACAAATGATGGGTTTATAAACTATCCATCTTTTTGAGTCTGATGGAAACCAATAACCATTATCCCAATTTCCTGGAAATATTTTCTATGATTAGATTTTTGGAGAGAATAAAAAAATGATGGAGTAAAAATAATATTAGAATGGGGGAATGGTCGGAATGAAAGAATAAAATATATCGAGTTTAAATAAAAACAAAGAGAGAAATTATAATTCATTAAGTGGAAAATGTGATAATGACATAGAAGAGAGAGGTTAAGGAATATTTGATTTCATGGAGAAATCTCTATGTAATAATATACAATGAAGCAATACTAAACACTATCAACTTAACAACTTCTTGGAAAATAATTCTTAAATCGTTGTCACAGGTGTACAATGGTGTAATTCTTTGGCAGGTGCCACTATGTTTTTAACCTATAAGATAGATAAAATATATTCAAATATCCAATCACAAAATCATAAATCTATAGGATTGGAAGGAGTTTCTACCATACGAAGAGTTTTATAATAAAAATAAATATCACCCTATAACTCAATTTTATCCATATAAAACTCCTTTTGGATTTATCCTACTTACCCCTATTGATCAATTTTCATAGTCTCTATAGGAAATTAGAAATATTTTTGGAAAATAGAATTTTAAGAAATTCCATTAGAAAGAAAATAATTTGGAGAGGATTCAAAATAAACGGAAGTTAAAGATCAAGATACATGTAACTGAGGATTAACCCAGATAAAAAATGTGGCCCTCAGCTAAAAACAACGTCCCTCATACACTAGGAAAATTTCAAAATTTTCCCACCATTTCTCATTAGGTTTCTCAGCCTCCTTCGGAGGTCGCGGCAGTGTCGAGCTTCGGAATAGAGGCGCTGCATGACTATGGAGGCTCCCCTTTATCCCAGGCACCTCTGGTGCTCCCTTATAGCCCCCACAAGCCTTCAATTTCCTTTAAAGATGCTCTCTCTGGATCGTTTGGTAATAATGTTCTCTCCTTCTTCCCAGCGGCCCCCTGGTGGTGCCAAGGATTTCTAGGTTGGTTGTTGACCTGAACATGGATGTCTCAGCGGTGGAGTTTGATTCGGCTGTGGCTGGCCTCAAATGGACCCTCATTTCTAGGTTTGGCGATGATGAACCTCCTCTTCCCATCTTCAAGCGTTGGGTGAATTCTTGGGGGCTGCAGACTCTAGCATGCGTTTCAGGTATTCACCGTATCTCTTTCTATTTTGTCTTCTCCTCAGAGGAGGACTTCGTCCATGCATGGTGCAATGCCCCTCGACGCAAGGGCATGTGGCGTTTTAGCTTGGCGAGGTGGTCGATGGATGTTCATATAGGGAAGGAGAGTCCCAAAGCGTAAGTGTGGATCAGTCTTCCAGGACTACCCCTGCCCTTTCAGAATGTCTCCTTTCTCAAGGATATTGGTGACTCCCTTGGTGGATTTCGATGTGCGGACGACTGTACCAGGAGCAGAGCTGATCTTTTGGTCACCTGGTTGTGTGTTGAACTTGATATGTCTCTTCCAGTTCCAAAGAAAATCTCCTAGTTCATCTAGGGTTCTACGCTGTGGAACTGACATATGGTTTTCCCGGTGTTTCCCATGTTTTGTTATTCCTGCCTCCATCAAGGGAACTATGCGCGACTATGCAAGAGGGGCTGTCAAGAGAACCTTCGGCGGGAGGCTAGGCTAGCTTTGGGAAGTGAGCATCCCCCTCGTGAGCCGGATGGTGAATCATCCTCCTCGGTCCAGGTTGGCCCGCAGGTTGTGGATCTGTGGCTTTTTTGCTCTGCAGTTTTCCCTCTATCTCCAGCAGGGGGTGCTTAGTCTTGCGGAGATCTGGTCAGTATAGATCGGGGGCTGGCACCTTCGTGGGTGGACAGACATCGTGGTTGGGCTATGGGTCCCCGATAGGCTCTCTCTACGGGTGGGTTACTGGAATTCATTGTGCAGCTCCCTAAATCTAAAATACACAGAATCATAAAAAACCAAAATAAAACTAAAACATTTTAGAAATTTAAAATACCATAAAAACTGTAAAAAACACAAAAAATGCCAACACACAAAAAATATATAAAAACCCTTAAAATATGTAAACCCTCTAAAAAACATAAAAATATGAATAAAATACATAATATTTCAAAAAAATACATAGAAAACAATAAAACCCCATTAAATCCCTAAGAAAAACATAAAACCCAAAAAAAATGCCTAAAAAATTATAATTGATAAAATCCAGAAACACCTTTAAAATTATAAAATCTATAAAAAACCATAAAAAACTAAAAACCCATAAAAACCCCAAATACCAATAAAAACTCTAAAAACCATTTAAACCCTTTAAAATGTTAAGAAACTCTATAAAACCATAACAGTCTAAAAACCACTAAATCTCTCAAAACCCACAAAAATCATGAAAAACAATTATGAAAACACCTAAAAATTTAAACACACTAAGAGAACCATAAAAACCTAAAAACAAAATAAACCCCTCAAAACCAAAAAAAATAAAAACCATAATGACCACCAATATACATAAAAACCCAAAAAAACTCAAAAAAACCTTAAAAACCCTAAAATCCCATAAAAACATAAAAAGCCACTAAATACTCAAAAAACCCTTAAAACGCCTAGAAAAGTAAAAACTCTAAAAAATATTAAAACCCAAACAAATTAGAAACCCCTAAAAATGATAAAACCCCTAAATATCCCTAAAACCCTAGTAGTTCATAAAAACCCTAAAACCCACAAAAATCATTAAAGGCCCTAAAAATCCATAAATATTTTAAAAAAATATGAAATATTCTAAGAAAACATTATAATAAACTTTTAAAACCCTTAAAAACCTTAAAATTTCTAAAACCCACAAAAAATCTAAAAAATAAAATTCACCCTTAAAACCTTAAAAAAATAAAAACCCCTAAAAACAAAAAAAACCCTAAAAATCGATAAAAACACAAAACCCACTAAAATATCAAACAAAACATTGGAACTAAAAAATGTGAAAAAACTATAAAAACCCTTAAAACTCCATGGAAACTAAAATAGCATAAAAACCATAAAAACTAAAAAACCCATAAAATAATAAAAACCAATAAAATCCAAAAATACCCTAAAAATTGAAATCCTTAAAAAAGGATAAAAATTCAAAAAAATTATTAAAATACCTTGAACTCCTGATAAAATCATAATAAAACCTTAAAAACCAAAAAAAACGTAAAACCCCTAAAAACCAAAAAATTTAAAAACCCTCAAAAACCAAAAAAAACTTTTAAAAAAATAAAATTCACAAGAAATAACTAAAAATTAATAAAAATGTAGAAACTCCCAAACCCCTAAAAAAATCATAGAAAACCTAAAATACCAAAAACCCCTTAAAACTCTTAAAAAACCTAAATATTTTAAAAACCAAAAAAACCAATAAATACCCCAAAAAACATAATACCTCTAAAAACATTAAAAACCCTAATAACCATAAAACCATAAAACCCATAAAAACAATAAAACCCTAAAACCCCTAAGAAACACCCAAAACCACTAAAACATTAAAAACCCCTTTAAAACCACTAAAAATGTTAAAAATTACAAAAACCTTATCCCTAAAACACCTAAAAAATTAAAAAAATACCTAATATCACAAAAACATAAAAACCATAAACTCTTAAAAACCCTAAGAAACCCTTAAAAACCTAAATACACACAAAACCTCTAAAACCCCTAAAACCCCTGAAAACCATAGAAAACCTAAAAACCCATAAATACCCTAAAAACACTACAATTCTTAAAACCCTTTACTCCTATAAAAATGTGGAAAAATATAAAAAAATTACAACCCCTAAAAACTCAAAAAACCCCAAAGACCCAAAAAATCATAAAACCCCTCAAAATCCCTAAAAACACTAAAAACCAGAAATATCCTAAAATACATTAAAAAATACCTAAAACCTTAAAACCCCCTAAGAAAAACATAAAAACAAAAAGTCACTTAAAACCCCTAAAAACGTACAAAATTATAAAAACCCTTAAAATCCATTAAAATCTTAAAAAACCCTAAAAACATAAAATCCATAAACCCCAAAAAAGTCATATAAATCATAAAAAGGAATAAAATAACTCAAAACATAAAAAAATTAAATCCTTGAAAACCCTAAGGAAATCTTAAAAACAAATAAATAGTTAAAATAACTAAAACTGCTAAAAAATGTTAACCCCCCAAAACCCCTAAAAGACATAAAAAACCGTCAAACCCCTAAAAACCATAAAAAACCCCTAAAAACCTAATAAAATTATAAAAATCTATAAAACCATAAAAACACACAAAAAACTCTAAATTTACATTAAGCATCTAAAATGTTAAAAATTATAAAACCCCTTAAAACCCATAAAAACTCAAAAACTCCTACAAACCTAAAAAAAACCCCATAAAAATCCTAAAACATATAAAACCCCTTAAAATACCTAAAAAAACTAAAAACAAAAAAAATACAAAAAAAATCCCTGAAAAAACCTAAAATCATAAAAATTCATCAAAGCCTTGAAATACCTTAAGAAAACCTTAATGACAAAAAAACAGTTAAAACCCCTAAAAACCTAAAAATGCTAAAAACCCCAAAAAACCTAAAAATGATAAAAACGCTAAAAACCCATAAAAACCTTTAAAAACCTCAAAATCCCAAAAAACCCTAAAAATAGTAAAAATCCTAAAAATCCCTAAAAATACCTAAAAACATAAAAACCCCTAAAACCCTGAAATCTCTTATGAAAACCGTCAAAACCTAAAAACACTTATAACCACTAAAAATATAAAAAACACTAAAACCCATAAAACGACACTAAAACTCCTAAAATCCCCAAAATACCATAAAGACACTATAAAACCTAAAACCCCTAAAACCACATAAAAACCCTAAAAACCCACTAAATATTCATAAATCCATTTAAACCCCTAAAATGATAAAAAACTAAAAAAAAATTAAAACGCTAAAAAACATTAAAAAACCCTAAATACACAAAAAATCATAAAACCCAAAAGACACTAAAAACTCTCACAATTGATTAAAACCCATAAAATGATATAAATCCTTAAAATGTCATAAAAATCTCTAAAAACCAATGAACCAAAAAAACACATAAAACCATAAGGAAACCTTAAAACCTAAAAACACTTAAAACCCCTAAAAACTATAAAATTCAAAAACATCTAAAAAATAAAACATTCAAATCCTTATAAAGCAAATAAACCATAAAAATATGAAAAAAAGAACTCAAAATCCCTCAAAATGTAAAAAAACTCATAAATCCCAATGGAAACCTTAAAAACCCAATAAAATATAAGACCCCTAAAACCTTAAAATGAAATAGCCCTGAAAACCCTTAATGGCCCTGAAATCCATAAAACCCCCTAAAAACCATAAAAACCTCTAAATATAGTAAAAACCAATAAAAATAAAAAAACCTATACAACTACTAAAAAATATAAAAACCATTTCAATCCATATAATCATTATAATACACTAAAATCTATTAAACCCCTGAAAATTCATAGAAACCCCTAAAAACCATAAAAACACATAAAGGCATCAAAATAACTAAACTACTAAAAAACAAAAAACTAATAAAAATCCTTGAAATATCTAAAAACGTAAAAACCCATAAAAAATATGTTTCTACTAGAAATGGGGATGACCTTGTTCGTTTAAGGTTCAAAATTTCCAATTGGATTCTAACAGGTTTATTCATAGAACCAGAAACACCCGATGATTCTATATCCATTCGTACCTACTTTCCAAAGGTAGGTGCTCATTAGTTGTGGACGGATGAGGCTTAAGAATTTTCATCAGTTGAGAGGATGGGAGGTTTGGCTCATCATACCTTTTTTGGGGGGAATTATTGCCTACTATGGGACTCTCATATAGATTTAAGTTATGTTAACCAATCCTTATTAATTTACCGAGCATGAAAATGAGTTTTTCATTTAGATTTTTCAATCTATGATTGATATGTATGCGATTTAGAGAATCTTTTATATGTATTTGTGGTTATTCGTCAATAGGGAATCATCCATATGAATTAGAGATTCTTAGTCAATGGTATCCTTCAATACATCATATAGATATCTATTGGTCATTATGATGACCATACTGGTTTTAAAGCCACTCTATGGGGCAGTTGATGTTTACTATCATTCAGAAGGACATGGATTATTTCAGAGTTGGGATCGTACCCATAGATGGGCTACCTATGTATCCTCGTTAAAAGGAATCATAACCCTTGTAGTTCGATAATAAGGATATATTTTAATGTCATATGGGACGAAAAATAATTAATGAAGGATGGGTTCGAACTTTAGAAAGGATTCCTACGAACTCTAATTTTAAGGAAGATATCAAAGTCCACATAGTTCAGGTGAAGAAGTATGAGGTTTATGCATGATTAATGTCCCAAATAGAGATGTCATGATTAATTTTACACTCTAAGATCACGTGAGTTATGCTCGTTGTGAGAAACAAGAGGCATCAGTAAAACTGACGATTGTTTCATGAAAGACGCAGTCATAAGAAATGATGTGGGGCTTACGTATGTATGACTGCCTAAGTAGATGAATACCAAGACATACTTTATGTATGAATCCCAGGATTAGGGTCCATAAAGGTATTTGAACTTTATGGAGATTTAGAGTTTTAACCAAGGGATTACTCCTGAGAAGGAGGTCCAACTTAAAAAGGACTTATGATTGGGGCTTACTCCTGAGAAGGAGGCCCAGTGTTAAAGGAAACTTATGACTGGGGCTTACTCCTGAGAAGGAGGCCCGGGTTAATGGGACTTATGATTGGGTCTTACTCTTGAGAAGGAGGCCCAGATCAAAATATCTTCTCATCTTGAAGGATGAGGTTATATGGAGGAATCCTCTAACCATAGTGACATAAATCTTGTAAGTCACAAGGTTTTAGTAGAGGTTCTCATAGAATTACTTTTAGATAAGGAATAAAAAAAAGGAATCATGCCATAAATGACTTTGAACAGGGGTTGAAGGGATAATATCATGAATAGAAGAGGTGAATGGGAGAGAGTCACACAAATGAAGGTACCACACAAGTTTAGGTCACGCAAGTCATTTGGTGTGCATTTCTTGGCCACGCAAGTGTACTTTCATGACATTGGTTCACCTAAGAGACAGAAAATCTGTAGGGTAATACTTGGGAAAGACTAAACTCAAGCCTTTAGTGCTATCCTAATATGTTTCTAAAAGGGTGGTGTGAATGTTTCATTGAATGTATAGGGCGGTGCGCAATTGTTTCTACTTTTAAGGAGGTATGGGCACTTAGGAGCGCAAGTGTTGATGAGTTATAAACACATAGGCCTTATCCTACTCCTTCAAGTATTCCATTCTAGGTAAAAATTTACCTTAGAAACTTTCGGAAGAGTTGAATTGAAGACTTGGGCGACCAGAGCTTGTATTTGACTTCTGTAAAATCAGTATTTGAAATGGGGGGCCCACAGGGGATATTTATATGCCATCGTGAAATGTGGTGGAAAATAGAATGGGGTGCACAAGTGACATGCGTGATCCTTATGTGGCACACAAGTTCCATGCGCGGCATGCAGGTAACCTGCACAACACATTCCAAATCAGATCCTAGTCTATGCCTTTGTCAATTTTTTTTATATTCATCGAAGGGTGACCCTCTTTGTGATTAAGGTATTCCCTTTTTCCATTCAATTGACACTGTGATGGAAAGGAGTGTTTACAAAAGTCCCCCCTAAAATTTGGATCCGAAAAGGAAAGAGGATATGGCTCTGAGGTAAAGCCATGGAAATCAAGGGTCTACTGTTATTGGCGGTTTAAAGTCATTCATGTTGGACTATTAAAATGCTAATATTTAAGTACGAATATCTTTGACTAAATCGATGACATTGACTCAATTCTTGATAATTTTTTTTGGTAACATATTACCATATTCATGTATGGAGGGGGAAAATTGTAAACTATGACTTGAGAAATATTGAATCTGAGAAATGACATGGGAAAAGAGCTAAATGGAATTAGAGAATGTCTTTTCTACGAATGAAGTAACCACTACATGACAAACTCTTTATGGGGACTTAATTATGCAGGGCCAACTAGGGCATATACTGCATAGTGATATGTAGTATCTTTTGGATGATAGGTCCGTTATGTAGACAACTTATGCAAGGCCACCTAAGGGCACGTTCTGCATAGTCGGACAAAAGAACTCTCAGAAATTGAACTCTCTATTTATAAAAACCAAAGAATGTTTTATGGGGATTAAAATTTTCCAAAGCATAGAGTCTACTTTATAGAGAAAGGTACATGAATATGGAGAGGATATTTCCAATCAGAATTGTCAAAGAATTTGAGGAATGTGACTTCTACAATGGTTTGACCCAAATGTAGGGAAAAAGGAATCCGTGGTTTTAAATCATATGACTAAAACTGGAGATAGAAATATTATACGACATAATACTTTACGATCATGAAAAATAGTTTGGAACAAATATATTATGGTTGAAATTTTGTTATATCCATACATATCGCTGTTAAGACCAATAGGGACAAAAGAGGCTTCTCCTAAGAATGAAGTTACCACTACATGACAATCCCGTTATGGAGGGTGAATTATGCAGGGCCAACTAGGGCATAAGCTGCATAGTCAAATAGTAGAATCTTTTGAGATAACAGGTCCGTTATGAAGACAACTTATGTAAGGACACATAAGGGCACGTGTTGCATAGTCAGGCAAAGGAACTCTCAGGTATCAGAGATTTTGCGACCAAAATTCAAGAAAAGGGTACTGTAGATCATGAATATTATTTGTATATTGTTATAGTTGGGTCCTAAATTGAGATTCTGGATGTCACTATGTATATAATTAGGATGAGAATCAAGACACATGTAGTTCTTGAAATACATTTTAACATTATGGAGGACGAAAGCCTGGAAGATCTTAGTTTAGGGTTGTAGAGCTTGAACTATAGTGAGGGAGAAACATCATGCATTTTTTATAAACCTGATATGAATAAAGACCAGGGTGTTCCACATCACATCATGTGCTCCCAAGGGGACTTTTCATCCAAGAGACTAAAATTGGAGTTTGGGGTTAGGCCCAAAGGCCTGGGGCTAGACTCGAGGAATGCTAGAGAATTTCTACATATCCCATGAGGATGGGAATCACGCTACAGGTAGTTCATGAAATACCCTTTGTACAGATTTGGTTCGTACACATGAGGGGTACGAAGGAATTTAATTCAATTATGGATAGACCCAAGATTAAATACATTGGTGTCACTACGTATCTCATAATGGTGAGAATCAATCCATATGTAGTTCTTGAAATATGACATGGTTGGAGACCATGTCAATGATGATTCCTCTCGAGAGAGGGTATCAGGGATTGTTGCAATTTTATTGTCATACAGGACAAGAGTGAAAATAGTTTAAGGTCATATTCATGGACCAGTGCTATACAGTTTAATGTCTTGTAGTAAGGACAATGGGGGACTGTACAGTTTAATGTCATATAGCTAGGACGATGGGATGTATACATTTTAATGTCATGTGGGATGAAAGTGAACTGATATGAATATGACGGTTGATAGGAGCATCACGAACTAACATCGTATGGGGTGAAGGTGAATCGATGTGAAGAAAGTGGTTTCAGGCATGAACCTTAGGAGGTTTCCTACGTACCTGGCCTAGGAGGCAAGGATCAATGTTCGTGTAGTTCAATTGAGAGGGATTTTTTGATCGGGGTGTATTTGAGGACAACGACCCGAAGATTCTATTGGGACATAAGCATGGTAAGTGGCCAGAGAATATTTCATGGTCGAAGCTTACTCTAAGCTCACGCGAGTCATGCTTGGTGTGAGAAACCAGAAGCAACAATAGACCTGACAACTTTCATTCAAAATATGCAACCATAAAGGATGGTGTGGGGCTTATGCATGTTTATTTTCATGGGGAACGCATGGAAACAGAGTTTAAAAGAAAATTGTGCATGAGATGATCACAGTTTACTGTCATGTATCACAGACTTGGGGTGCTTGGCAGTTTAATGTCTTGTAGCTCGGACAATGCACAGTTTAACTTCATGTGGGATGAAAGAGGGGACACAGTTTAATGTCATGTTGGACAATGGAAGGAGCTATACAGTTTAATGTCTTGTAGCAAGGACAATGAGTGTATTTGTGTTACACAAAATACTTCTTCAATAATCTTACATTGGTTGGAGTTGTAATGAGTTCTCTATCCATTGAGATTAAAGAATAACCTCCATTAGAGTAGACCTTTTGTATTGAGTATGGTCCTTCCTGCTTTGGCTCATGCTTTGGAGGCTTCTTTACCAGTATCATTGCATTTCTGAGGACTAATACCAATTCTCTTTGAATGAATGAACGAAGATGAACTTTTTTATTGAAAGATCGTGCTATTCGATTCTGATAAACTTTTAAATGGTGTAGTGTGCATAATCTTTTTTCATCTAGTCATTCCAATTCATCCAATCTCTTTTGATATTGTTCATCTGTAGATAACTGATCACAAATGACGACTCTATGTGAGTGTAATTGGAATTCAATAGGCAAGACTGGTTCCATTCCATATACCATTGAATATGGAGTTGATCATGTAGCAGTGCAGGTGGTTGTCTGATAAGCCCATAGGGCATGAAATTTTTTATCGGGACATGATTTCTAATATTTGTCCACCATCTTTTGAAATATGTTTAAAAGAGTATTATTGAAAGAATCTACTTGAAATTTGGCCACTGCATGATATCGAGATGAATGGTTGGATCTGATATTGTAATTTTGATACAATTTTCTTACCTCAGATGAACAAAAGTTGGTTCCATTATCCATCAATATGGTATGAGTAACACCAAATCTGGTTATGATGTTGGACTTGACAAAGCTAAAAATTCTTTTAGAATTTAATTCTTTGAGAGGTATTTCCTCTTCCCATTTGGAAAATAAGTTAGTAGCAGTAAGAATATACTTAAACAGCTTAGCTGTAGCTAGAGGATAAGGTTCTACTACATCCATTCCCCATGTAGCAAATGGCCAAGATTATTTATCCGTATGAAGCAACTCCAGGGGTTGATGAAAGAAGTTGGAACATACTTGTAAAGAATCACACATCTTAGTGAAACCAACACAATCTTGTATCATTGAAGGCTAGAAGTATCCAAGCCTCCGAATTTGACCAGATAGTCTACGTCCAGACTGGTGGGCACCACAAACACCTACATGTACTTCATTCATGATAGCCATTGTCATTTCACCATCACTACATCTGAAGATAATTCCATCAAAACCTCACTTGTAGATAATTTTTTGGTGATCTGGGATATCATAAATAGTAAAATTGACCACACGTTGTTGGGCGTGTTCTTTCCCGTCTCTATCAAGTGGGAGTGTTTCATTTTGAAGGTATTATTTGATAGGTGTCATCCATACTGTAGTATGAACATATGGTTTAGAAATGGGATTAATTTCATTGATTTCCTCTATTCTGATTGGATCATAAGGTGAAACTGTATGATGGTGGGAAATACTGATGATTGTTTTGTCCCGATTTGGATCTTCTAGAGCTATGGATACATTAGCTAGTGCATCAGCATGGGAATTTACTGATCGTGGGACATAATAAAATGTCGGTTCTGAGTAAATTCCATCATTAACTCCTTGACGTAATCATACAAAGTTATTAAATCTTCATTTCTAATAGCATAGTCACCATTGATTTTTTTATTACCATATCTGAATAACTTTTTACCTTTATGTGATTCACCTGTTCCTGAAGCGCCAACTCCAAGCCTGGAATGAGAGCTTGATATTCTGCTTCATTTTTTGTACCACCTTCCAACAATAAGATGGAATAGGGTAGCACTGCCTTTTATAGGGAAATAAGCACAATTCCTAACCCATATTTGTTTAATTTAGGATCCCCCATTTTCTTCCCTGTTGGACTTCTGGAGGCACCATCAATGTAAATTTAACATGTTTGAGTATTATCTTGAATAGAGAAAACTTCCACATTAAGAAGTTCATTATTTAAAGATGTATCTTCTACAGATGGGTGTTCAGCAAGGAAATCAGCCAGATCATGGCCTTAGCCTTTTGAGACACATACTGGATATCATGCAACTTCAAAATAACTTCCCACCTTTCTAGACCTCATGTAAGAATTGGACGACTAAATATAAATTTGAGCGGGTTATTGTGAGATACCAATTGCACCTCATGATGTTGCAGGTAGTGTCTCAATTTTTGAACTGCAATGATTAACGCTAGGTAGCACCTTTCAATACTTGAATATCGAGTTAATGCCTCAAGCATAGTCTGACTGAGATAGTAAAGGTTGTTTTCATATCCATCATCATTATTTTGGGAAAGGAAGGCACCCAATGATCGCTCTAAAGATATCACATAGTGAATAAGTGGTCTTCCTTCAACAGGTGGAATTTATACAGGTGGACTCAAGAGATATTTCTTGAGAATATCGAATGCTTCATGACATTCTTAAGTCCACTGGTAGGTGACTTCTTTCTTCATTAATTTGGTTAAGGGTAAACACTTTCCAGCCAAATTGGAAATGAAATGCCGAATATATGCCAGGTGTCCTTGAAGTTCTGTCAATTCCATAAAATTTCTAAGAGGTGACATGTTAAGGATTGATTTTTTATTCTTAGGATCAACTTCGATACCATGATGACATACAACAAAGCAGAGAAATTTTCCTGAGGTTACCCCAAAAGTACATTTCAAGGGGTTCATCTTCAAATTATGTTGTCAAAGTTTGTTGAATATGATTTCCATATAGTCCAAGTGATCAGAACATCGTCTGGATTTAACCACCAAATCATCCACATAACATTCAACAAATTTCCTTAAAATTGTTTGAAGATATGGTGTATGGAATGTTGATACGTTGCACCTGCATTCTTTTGGCCAAAGGAAATTAACTCATAGAAAAACACACCTTGAGGAGCTCTGAAGGCTATAGAATCATCATATTTTGGGTCTATTCGTATTTGATTGTACCCAGAGTAACCATCCATGAAGGAAATAGCTTCATATCCAACTATTTCATCAATTAAGAGTTAATTGATCGGTACTAGAAAATCATCCTTGGGACATTGCCAATTAAGATCTCTGAAGTCAATTAAAACTCTAATTTTTTCATTATTCATTTTCAAAGGAACAATATTAGCCAGCCATTTGGATATTGAACTTCTTTGACGAAGTTATCCTTGATAATCTTATCAACATCAGCTTCAATTTTGGAGGCATAAGTTGGGTGTGTTCTTCTTGCGGGTTGCTTGAATCCTCGATGTTCTTCTAGAAACCCCAGATGATGAATAGAAACATCAGGATCAAGACCTAGTATTTATGTATAATTACATGAAAATACATATCGATTTTTCTTTAGAAATTAAGTATACATTTCTTTCTCTTCAAGATTCATGGATGCCCTAATTAATGTGGGGCGTGGATCTTCTTTTGTACCATGATTTATTTCTTTGAGTTCATCCAAAGTGGTGGAGATACTCTCTTCAAATGATATAGGAGCATCCCTAAGATCTTTCCATTCTTCTTCAATTTGTGTTACTTCTTTTATTTCTACTTTCATAGTAGATGACGAAGCAGAATTTACATGATTAGGGGAGAAGTTAAAATCTGAACATCTTGAAGAAGAGGCTGCCATTTCTGACCCTATTAATGAAGAAGGGTCTTCCTTGGGTAATAAATAAGAGATGATGGATTGAGAATCGACATCATTATTCTCCTCTGACATTGCTATAACTTCTTCTGGCCTGGTTGATGATGTATAGATTTACTGGAATTCAGCGGATGAAATGAAGACATATCCATTTAAGCTTTCGTCATTTCTTGGTGAATCATCAATTTATCCCATTCTATCTATCTTGGATGGCGTAACTAACATTATGGAAGTTTCCATAAGAGTGTTCGGATTTGGTTCTATCCTATCAATTTGACTAATAGGCAACACATAATCTATACTCACATGTATGAATGTGTTTACTAGAATCTTTTCCAAACCATTTGGAGCATTAATTATGGTAACCTCCTTTGCCGGGGATTTTTCCTTTCCCTCCGTGTGATAGAATTCTACCTCAATGTATTGAGATTCACATGTTTTGAATGGAGATTTATCACCATAAAATGTCGCAATTTGACCATTGAAACAATATTTGAGACATCAATGCTATGATGAAGGTATGGCCACGTGTTGATGTATCCAAGGTCTTCCAAGTAAAATGTTGAAGGCTGTGTCATGACGAACAACCATGAAATATGAATTAGACACAAGGTCTCTAAACTAAGTTTTATGTGAAATCATGCCCAAGGGTTCTTGTTCATTCTTATCATATCCATTCAACATCAAAGTAGAAGGAGATAAATCAGATTCTGTGAGGCCCAATCGATGAAGTTTACGAATAGGGATGAGGTTGACTCCAGTGCCATTATCAATGAAATCTCATCAAATGTTTATGTCATTGACTTTTCCAAATAGATACAAAGGTATGATATTTCCATGTACAACATCATATTCATCTTCATCAGTAAAATATATCACTTCATGGAATTTTTTAGGATCATTCTCTATATGGTATACCTCAGACGTAGTAATTTCAGTTTCGAATTCTTAAGGACTTGAAAAAGCCTTAATAAGAACCTTACGAAGATCTTTCGATAGATTCATGGAATCCAGAATTGATAACTTGGCCAGTACATGGGCCAAATGTTTCATGACATCATACTTTTTTTCCAAAGTTCTGCATTTCCCATCATGAAAATGTGGTTTTGTAGGTGTCTTGGATGCTTTGGCATTATATTCATTTCATATTGGTGTAGGAATTGGAAACACTCCCGACATCAGTAGAATAGACCAACTAGGTCTATTTATTTACTGAGATGAAGAAGGAGTAACCTCTAACTGGTCCTACAAAATAACTATGTCAAAACTGAATCTGCCATGTTTGGAAGATATTTCTAGTTCCCGTTGAGTCCGCTAAAGGGATTTTCCATGAGTTTCTACTGCATATACAGTTCTAGTAAGTGTATGATTGAAATAGAGACTTTTGGAATATCCATGTATTCCCCTGTATCCTAGACCTCTATCTTTTCCTCTAATTCCTCTTTTAGATGCAGGGAAATCATGCTCATCAAGATTGAAACATTCACTGGAATAGGGATCCGTTAAATGAATCATGTTAACAAAACAAAAGATCAACTCTTCATCTAATGATGATTCTTCTTGATGAACCAGATCAGGCTATTCCATTTGGTGGGGCGGTGCCCATGCTTTTGGAATAGATGGCATAAAATCTTCTAGAGTCAAAGACAACTTAGGCTTTGACACGAGATCTTCTTCTTCTGACTTCTCCTCTATCTTCAAATTATGACATTTCTATGAGTATTTTCCTTCTGATGAAGATTATTTTACTGTGGAAGAAATAGCAGAATGCACAATTGGTTCCTTCAATTGTGTTCGTAAAATGGCATGATTTCGGTTGATCATTTTCCTATCCATCCAATCATCATATTTCTGTGAAATTTTACTTCTGACTTAATTCCACTTGCCTTCTTTCTCTGGATCAGTAGTTGTAATACATGCTACCTGGGATGAAGAACCGTTCAATTTTACTTCTCCAGATTCCACCATCATTTGCAGTAGGTCTTTGAAGAAAAAACACTCATGAATGGTATGCCCCAACATCTGTTGAAATGAGAAATAGTTGGGGAGGTCTTCATCACTTTCCTTTTTCACCCTTTTGGGCCTTGGCAACTGATCCACATTGTTTTCTAGAGCCGAAATGAAGTAACCTGGAACTTGTTCATTTCAGAAAGAATAAACATTGTTCTTTAAATCCTCAAATTGTTTCTATATGTGATCTCTTTTATCATCTTGATGAGGCAGCTTTTCTTGTTGATTCTCATGAGGTGGAGCCCTTCGATATGAGGAAGGTTTTGATGTTGAAGCAGGTAAAGGTGCTTGTTTATGTGTAACTGTAGTAGTCTATGATCTCCCTATTATCCTTCCTAGAGCTGATGGAATTACACGAGTTTTAGCCTTATTATCTGTAAGAGAGTCTTAGATCTGATGAGTGATTGAAGTAAGGTCTTGAAACCCTCCTGTGTATTTCATAGTAATCAATGGTGTGCGTAGTTTATCACGCAAATTTTCCACACATATTGGCAGCAACTCTTCATGAGGGAGTGATAATCTTAAAGAATTTGTTAATCCCATCCAGCAAGAAATGAAATCCAAAACTCTTTCATTTACTATTTGTTTACAATTTTTATGATCAAAAACTATATTCATTGGTAATGTTGAGCTATATTGAAGAAGTAATCTTTGACGAAGATCTTCCCACCCGGTTATTGAACCAGACTATAAACTTGTATTCCATACAAAATCATGTCCTTTTAGTGACTGCACAAAACACCTGAGCATAACTTCTTCTTGTTGTTGAGGAGTTCCCATCATAAGATGAAAACTAGAAAAAAAATGTATTAAATGTTGTTTTGGATATCCAAAACCATTAAAATTGGGAATGTTGTATTCGCAAAATTTGATAGGGGAGGAATTACATCCACCCATTTAGGGGAAGCTCTCTTTTTTGGTTGAACCTGTGCATGTCGACCTTCCATATATTCCAACCGAGTGGTTAATGATTCAATTATTGTAATTAATTTTTGAGAAACATCTGGTTGATCTTGGACCTGAGCAGGTTTAATAATTAGAGTTTGGATGGGTGTGATGACAGGTACTACCACTAATGGTAGTATAGGTGGTTTCAGTCACATATGACCCATAGGATTGGACCTATGAATGTGTACATTCAAGGGAGGATATTCTTGATCCATCCTAGTAGCTATATCAAATTACATTGATTGACTAACTCTAGCACGCTTAGGAGGAAGACTACCTTGAAGTAGTTCAGCATTTAACCTCCTTAACTCCTTCATTTCGTCTTCTTATTGTGCGAACCTTTCCTCTAATGAGAGTGATTGGCCTTATCCAGAGGTGGGTGGTATATAACCTGACTTTTAACCTTTTCCTTGGCATGTGCCTTTCTAGAGTATGGAAGGGAATTACCTGATGGAATTTCTTGCATCTAGGAAACCCTCTAGCTTCTTTTACGCACACCTCATTCATTTATTTCTGTGTGTACAACCTCTTGAACAAGAACATCTTCATCTGATTCCTCTGGGTGAGCCTCATGTTCTGGGGGATCAGTGACAATGGTATTGATGGCATTTATCGATGCATAATGCATTTCATCCCTTCTGTCGACTTTTTTGTGATATTGTCCTCTTCTATGTCTTTTATGAAACATTTCCTTTGGTTTGATTGATCCCTCATGAACTTCTTGATAAACCTTAATTGGGAGGGAATTTCCTGATAATTCGGCTCTGCATTCCTCTTGTGACTTCTTCCCTAATCGAGAGAAGACTGACTTTTGCTGAGGAAGAGTTTGAGAATTTGAAAAGGTCCCCAGTTTGGTGGACTAGGGATATTCCTTTTTATCCTACTCAACTCATCGAATCCTGTCTGTTGATCCTGAGGGTTGGATTAAAAGAGTCCCTAGCCTGGCAAGCTGAGGTGGCTCTTGAGCTGCTACATCTAAAACTTTCTTAAATTCATTCCTGATTTTGCAGATTTTAGTTCGGAAATTAGCCGGATGGATCATCTGACATCCACTCAAATCACCTGACTCAGATGACCGTTGGATTATTTCTGACACCTCTGTCACCTAATGATGTGCATGATCTAATCGAGAATCCTCTTCGATATTCTCATTTTCATGATATAAGAGTAATTTGACAACTTTTTCTTTATATGCCTATCTTTGGGAAGAACTAGTTGAGGCATGATCCTGAAAAAGCCTTTGATTACAGAAAAAAACATTTATATATGGACATCCATGGGAAATAACATTGCATGAGACCACTTTTTGTAGGATTTGTTGACTAGAGAGCCCAGTGAAATGCAATTCTCCATGAACACCCAATCCCCTGATATGAATACCAGATGAAGCATTGTTAATTAACTAGTGCAGTCTTTTTAATGCGCCAAGGCATGTACGTTGAATGGCTCTCTACTGCTTGTCAACCTTTGGCTATCGGGAAACTGAGAGATATGCCAAGTCAATTTGGCATTGGAACCCTTCTATTACCTGAACATGATTTTGATATACATTATAAGGTAATATTATCTCTTTAAGTGAAAAAGAGTTTTCCACATGTTGAGATGAATATCGTGAATACAATCTTATATCAATGATTCTGGAACATCATATTGAGTGTCAGCCAAAGGTCAAAACATGATGGGTATTTCACCTTTCTCCAGTTGTTTTCACATATTCAACACTTCCTTTTTATCATTTTTTGAAGATTATTCTACCTGATTGGACCAAATCTGGTGCTTCATTGTTGATTGATCATATTCAACAATATTGGTAGAGAATTCATTTTTAAAATTAGAAGATGAATGACCCAGGGGTGGTTCAGATAATGACCTACACCCTTGGCTATCATCTGATTGAGAAAGTATTTTACATGCTAGTAGTAAAGCATCAGACATGATTGGCTTCACATTTTTAAGTGCCTCAAGATAAAAGGGCTTTCTTGTTACTACAAGTTCCATTGAAGAATATTCTAGGAAATGCTAATTACAACTGCGGAGAGGAATTTCACAGCTATGTTCATCATCTTGGGGAGGACCACCATGGTGGGTTATAGCAAAAGATGAAAACTTTTTTTCCTTGGTCTTCTGGCTACACAGAGGGTTATCATGGCTCTCATATGAATAAGATACTTTGAGATTGACCAAACTGTCAAGAAGAAATCCTTCATGAGGAAATTTCTGATGAAGACCTTCGAATTATTTTTTTTACTTCCAGAATATGATATTGATAGAGTATAATCTGGAGTTTCAACAGATAATTGTCTGAGGTATTCAAAAACTTCAGCATCGAGTAAGTCCTTATTGTAGATTGGCTCTTGATTTCATAACTGTTCCGAATGGGTCTTTTTATTAGATTCCTTCTTACTCACTTTGGAAACTACTTGTTGAAAAAATTGGTTATAATGGGAATCTGTATGTGCCTACTCAAGAGATATGGTCAGGTTAGGATAATTATCTCCATCTAAATCAGGTGTATTTGCCGACTTGATTGTTCGTATGACATGGGGGAGTATGCCCCACGACCCTCGTGAACTAGAACAGAGGTGTGTATCTGCTCAGGGTGACCTGTTGATGGGTCAGTCCACTGATAGGGATAGATTTATGTTTCTTTCCCTATGATGTCACTAAAGTTGTTATAATATTCTGATAGGTATTCCGAATATGGGCAGGGATTTTCATATGTTCTTTCACCATTTTCAGAATATGCTTGGTGACTTTATCTTCAGGAACGGGAATATAAGTCCATTTTGTGCTTGGAGAAGGTGTGTGTTCCTGCTCCTATCCTCCTTTTCCTGTCAGTGAATTCTGACAGTACTCATGGGTGGGGGAAAAAAGTTATGTCTGCCTCCTGCTTGTCATTGAATCATTCTAATTGAAATCTTCGGGTGCTACCAAACGAGACTATTGGTTAGCCTAATGAATTTCAGGTTTATGTTCCTAATGATTATTCTCCACTGAATATGATTGATTAATATCCTTCAATAATGGAAGATGAGACTGCTGGAAGAATTGATGAGTGTAAGTAGGTTTATGTGCATTTTTATAGGTGGTCATCACATTTTGTGGGCAAGCTTATTTGGATGCAGTCAGACAAGCCTGTTGACTGGAAAATTAATTATAAATAGGTGTATGTGCCTGCCTATAGTACTCCGCCAGAATTTCCTGGCGTGATTGGTGTGTTACTGCTAGATGTGTCTGCTGGGTAGTGAAACTAGGACGAACAGGTGTATATTCCCACTCGCTGTTTTCCATCAAGTTAGGTTGATAGATATTTTCGGAGGGGTAAGATGTATAAACCTAGTCCCTGTTGGCCAAATTTCACCTATGATGGATCTTCTTGCATGCTCAGGTCTGAGTAACCTGATCTGAACACCTAGAGATGATACCCTCATCATGTTGAAGGTTCACTACCGCATGATTCTGGCGGTGATTGTTGGCGGGAGCCCTCGGGAATGACTCATGTCTTCATGAATTGGGGCCTTGAGTGACCTCTTCATTAACCTCCCCATAATATGGGAGGGACAGGTTGTTACGTTCCGGGGATAACGACCTGAAATGGTTGGAGTTGGTGGTTGGCACCACCTGCTTCTTGACCACTGGTCATCGCTGTCCAGACAACCAGGGTGAGTTATTAACTTGAAGGACTTGTCGAACGGCCTCCAGAGTCGGGATTGTACCGTGTTGATGGTATTCCTTAACCAATGTATTTGAGACCCAGCTTTGAAGACATCGAGTAGGTGATGTCATCCACATAGCGTAGAAGAATCCAAAAGGAGTAGCGGCCGAGGCATTCATAGGTGTGAACTTTAATTAAGCCATTTCTGTATTGTAGAGAGATCTGGGAAAAGAGTGCCTCTTTGATATAAAAAACGTAATCAAGATATGTTTGGCCAGACTACATCTTTTGGATGAGCATATATGTTATTGATTGCTTTTTTGGACCTTATATTGAGTTAAATAGGGGACTAAAAAATAAGTAAAGCATCATTTAACATGGTTAAGGATTCACGTTCGGTTCACCATTTTTTTTTCTTCTGGAAATGGGGATGACCTTGTTTGTTTATGGTTCAAACTTTCTAATCGGCTTCTAACAGATTTACTCATAGAATCAGAAACACCCAATGATTCTATATACATTTGAACCTAAATTCCAATGGTAGGTGCTCATTAGTAGTGGATGGATGTGGCTTAAGAATTTTCATTCTTCGAGAGGATGGAAGGTCAGGATCATCACAACATTGGGGGGGGGGATTATTTCCTACTCCGGGACTCTCTTATAGGTTTATGTTATGTTAAAAAATTTATTATTAATTTACCAAGCATGAAAATGGGGTTTTCCTTTAGATTTTTCATGTTATGATTGATATGTATGGGATTTAGATAATATTTTATATGTATTTGAGGTTCTTCATCAATAGAGAATCATCCATATGAATTAGAGATTCTTAGTCAATGGTATCTTTCAATACATTATATAGAAATCTCTTGGTCGTTATGATGACCATACTGGTTTTAAATCCACTCAGTGGGGCACTTGATGTTTATTGTAATTGAGAAGAATAGGGATTATTTCCTAGTTGGGATCGTACCCACAGATTGGAAACCTACGTATCCTCGTTAAAAGGAATCAGAACCCACATAGTTCGATAATAAGGATATAGTTTAATGTCATATGGGATGGAAAATAAATAATGAAAAATGATCTTGAAACTTAGAAAGACTTCCTACGTAATCTACTTTTGAGTCATAGATCAATGTCCATGTAGTTTAGGTGAAGAAGTATTAGGTTTATGCAAGATTAATGGCCCAAAGAGAGATTTCATGATTACTTTTACACTCTAAGATCATTAGAGTCATGCTCGGTGTGAGAAACAAGAGTTATCAGTAAACATGATGATTGTTCCCTGAAAGATGCATTCATAATAAAGGATGTGGGGCATACATATGTATGACTGCCCAAGTAGATGAATACCAGGACTTAATTTAGGAAAAAATCCAACGAGTAGGGTCCATAAAGGTATTTGAACTTTATGTAGATTTAGAGTTTTATCCTAGGGATTACTCCTAAGAAGGAGGTCCAAATTAAAAGGGACTTATGATTGGGGCTTACTCCTAAGAAGGAGGCCTAATGTTAAAGGAAACAAATGAATGGGGCTTACTCCTAAGAAAGTGGCCCAGGTTAAGGGGACTTATGACTGGGGCTTACTATTTAGTAGGAGGCCCAGATCAAAAGATCTTCTCATCTTAAAGGGTGAGGTTATATGGAGGAAACCTCTAGCTGTAGTGACATAAAGCTTTTATGTCACGAGCTTTTGGGAGGGGTTCTCATTGAATTCCTTTCAAATAAGGAATCTAAAAAAGGAATCATGCCATAAATGGATTTAAAACGGGGTTCGAGGGCTAATATCATGAAGAGGATATGTGAACGGGAGAGAGGCACATAAATGAAGATGGCACGCAAGTTTAGGTCGTGGAAGACATTTGGCGCCCAAATCTTGGCCGCACAAGTGTACTTACGTGACATGGGTTCACCTGAGCGATAGAGAATATGTTGGGTAATACTTGGTCAGGACATAAATCAATCCTTTAGAACTATCCTAAGATGCTTCCAAAAGGGCGAATAGCAATTTTCATTGAAAGGATAGGGTTACGCACAAGTGTTTCTACTTTTACGGAGGTCTGGACACTTAGGCGCACAATTGTGGATGAGTTCTAATCACTTAGGCCTTATCATACTCCTTCAAGTCTTCCATTCTAGGTAAAAATTTACCATAGAAACTTTTGAAATAGTTGAGTTGAAGACATGGGTGACCAGAGCTTGAATCTGAATTCTAGAAAATCCGTCTTTGAAATGGGGGGCCCACATGGGCTATTTATAGGCCACCATGCAACGTGGGTGAAAAATCAAATGGGGAGATCATGTGACTTGCACGACCCTTATGTGGCATGCAAGTGATTTGCGCGGCGTGCAGGTAACCTGTGCGTCACACTCCAAATGGGCTCCTAGTCCATGCCTTTGTCAATTTGTTTTGATGTTCTTCAATGGGTGACCCTCTTTGTGCTTATGGTATTCCCTTTTTCCATTCGTTGGACACTATGACGAATAGGAGCATCAAAAAACTGTGAAAACCCTTAATAAAACATTCAAATCTAAAAACAAATAAAAACTCTAAAAAACTCAGAAACCTCTAAATACCATAAAAACCTAAAAGACCCTAAAACTGTAAAACACATAAAAGCCTTAAAACACCTAAAAGCCCAAAACCCTTAAAAATTAAAAACTCCATTCCCCCTTAAACCCATAGAATGTTAAAAAAATAAAAGCCATAGTACCCCTAAAAACTAAAAAAAACACTAAATACCGATAAAACCATAAAAAACTATAAATCCCTAAAAACCACTAAAATTAGTAAAGACAGTAAAAGAATAAAAATATTAAAAAATACCAAACAATAAAAAAGACATAAAAACCCCTAAAATAAAAAGAAAAACAGAAAAAACTAAAAACAAATAAAACCCCTAAAAACACGAGAAACTCCAAAAAATAGTAATACCCATAAAAACCCTAATGAATTATAAAATCCTAACATCACATTAAAACCCTAAAACACTAAAAACACAAAAAAAAACCTTTAAACACCTAATTTTTTTAAAACCCCCTCTAAAAACCGTAAAAAGTCAGAAACACCCTAAAAACATAAAAACCATAAAAACCCAAAAACCCAAAAAAACAATCAATATCCCTGAAACCTTAAAAACCATAAAAATAAAAATAAAAACCCCAAAAACATAAAAAAACCTAAAACCCCATAAAAACCAAAAAACATTAAATACCCTATAAAATAAAAGAACTCAAACACCTAAAACCCCATAAAACCCTTAAATACTTGAATAACCCCTAAAAACTTCAAAATCCCTTAAAAACCTAAAAACCATAAAAATCCTAAAAACGGTAAAAATCCCTAAAATTGTAAATAGCCATAAAAACCCAAACAAAACTATAAAAAACTAAAAATAATTTATACACCTATAATCCTAAATATGTAAAAAAACCGTAAAACCATACAATCCCCTAAAACCAATAAAAACATAAAAACCAATAAAATCATTAAAAACCATTTAAACACATAAATGTGTCAAAAAACTCAAAATGACCTTAAAAACAATAAAACTAAAAAAACCCTCTAAAAACCCAAAAAACTATAAATCACTAAAAATATAAAAAAAACATAAAACCCCTAAAAACCACAATAAACACAATAAAATCCATAAAACACTAAAAACACATAAAACTACTAAAAACCCAAAAAACACTATAATGCCTAAAAATCCCCTAAAACCCTCAAAATCCATAAAAATACAATGAAATATAAACATCCTAAAAACCCTAAAAATCCCTAAAAACATAAAAACTAATGAAAACATTGAAAACCACTACGAAAACCCTGAAAAACTAAAAACACATAAAACCCCTAAAAACCTAAAAAACATGAAAATCCCTAAAAACCATAAAACCCCTAAAACCCCCCACAAAATTCCTAAATAACCAAAAAAACCTTAAAATCATACAAAAATCCCTAAAAATAGATAAAAACATAAAAACCCATAAAACCCCCCAAAATAACTAAGAAAAATTTAAAGACCTAAAACACTTACAACTTAAGAAGACTAAAACCATAAAAAGCCATAAAAAGACACCAAAACCCTAAAACCCTTAACAACATTAAAAACCCCCAAAACCCCAATAAAACCTAATAAAAACTAAAAACTCTAAAACCACATAATTTTTATTAAAATGTTAAAAAACATAAAAACACTTAAAAACTCGAAAAAAAAACTCAAAAAACCAATACAAACCCCAAATAACCCATAATAAACTTTAAACCCCCAAAAAATTAAAAACCCTTAGAATCCCAAAAAACCAAAAAACCAAATAAAAAAAACACCTAAAAATACCTAAATAATTAAAATACCCAAAGAAAAAATTAAAATCACCAAATCATTCAAAAACACTAAATACCCTAAAACACTCTAAACCACAAAAAACTGTAAAAACACAAAAAACCCTAAATACCCTCAAAATCCCTAAAAACACTAAAAACCATAAAAATAATACAAAATCAATAAAAATTTCTAAAAACATATATACCATAAAACCCTAAAAACCTTAATAAATCATAAAAAACTTTAAAACACTTTAAACCCCAAAAAAGATAAAAAAACTAAAAACAAAAAAAAAACAGAAAATGACCTAAGAACCCGTAAAACCAATTATAACCCTTAAAACACATAAAAACCCAAAAACATATAAACTCTAAAAACTACTTTTACCCTTAAACATTAAAAAAATGTTAATCCCATAAAATCTATAAAAATAAAATAAATCGTAAAACTCAAAAAACCATTAAAACCATAATAACCCATAAAAAATTACAAAATTACTAAAAATAATAAAAACCATAAATATAGATAAAAAATCCCTAAGAATCCCTAAAAACATAAAAACCCTTAAAAATCATAAAAACCCCAAAGAAAACCTTAAAACCTAAATACAATTTGATCCCCAAAAACCTAAAAATTCTAATAACAATAAAAATCACAAAAAAATATAATAAACCTAAAATGCTTAGAATCCCTAAAAACCCTAAAACCCATAAAAATCCTAAAAAATATCTAAAAATACATGCAGTATATGAATCTATAAAAACTATTAAATACCCTAGGAAAACCGTAAAATCCTAAACACACACAAAACCTGTAAAAACCTAAAAAATGTAAAAACCCATAAAACCCAATACAAGGAACTAAAACCCTAAAAACAATGAAAACTATAAAAAACCATAATTTCCTTAAAAACACTAAAAACACATAAATACCCGAAAAACCTCTAAAACCCCCTAAATAACCGAAAAATCTGTAAAAATATGCAAAAACCCATAAAATCCATAAATACCCTAAAATCCAAAGAACCTTAAAACCACATAAAACCCCTAAATCCTACTAAAAACTATAAAACCCAATGAAACCCTTAAAAACGTTATAAACTATAATAAACCTCAAAAACCCTAAATAACTCCCAAAGCCCCTAAAATCCAAAATACCCAAAGAAACCTTAAAAACTCTAAAAACCCTAAATATCCCTAAAAGCTATCAAAACAATAATAATACTCAAAATATCCATCAAAATCCCTAAAAAATAATAAACCCTAAAAAAACTTAAAAACTAAAAAAAACTCCTAAAAACATGAAAACACAAAAATTAGTAAAAAACCAAAAAAAAATTGAAACCCTAAGAAACCCTAAAAGCCATAAAAACAAAAAAAACCCCTAAAAACCTAAAAACATAAAAAACCATTAAAACATGATAACTCTATAGAAAAACTAAAAACACTTAAAACCCCTAAAAACCAAATAATTTTTAAAATCACTAAAAACCCAAAACAACACTAAAACCCCTAAAAATATAAATACCCGTAAAAACCTCAAAACCCATAAAATGATTCAAAACCCTAAAACCCGCTAAAAAATATAAAACCCCATTAAATTCCAAAAAAGTTAAATCATCTAAACACCTTAAAAACCCTAAAAACTAAAATAATCCTAAAAAACATAAATTCCATAAAAACCAAAAAAACCCAAAAAACCTTAAAAGACCTCAAAACACTAGAAACAATAAATGTATGTAAAAATAGAAAAAAATAACAAAAAAATAAAACTATAAAACTCCTAAGAAACCACTTTATTCTTTAAAACACTCAAAACCCCAAAAAACACTAATAATGAAAAAATCATAAAACCCCTAAAATCCCTTAGAATCCATAAAACCCCTAAAACCCGTAAAATTCCTATAAGCCCTAAAAATCTATAGAAGAATTATTAACCATGAAATGCCATGAAATCCTTAAAAATAGAAAACTCTTAATACCCAAAAAACATAAAAACATTAAAAAATATAAAAACCCTTAAATGACTCTAAAAACCATAAAACCCTCTAAAATCATTTAGAAACCCATAAGACCCATAAAACTCCTAAAACTAACTAAAATTTTAAAAACACTTTATACCCCTAAAAAAATTGAAAAACATTAAAAACCCTAAAATCCATAAAAAGACCCAAAAACCAAAATAAAACCCCAATTATTATCAAAATCCTAAAAAACCATAAAAAATCTAAAAATAATAAAAACCCTAAAAAATCCCTAAAACCCTTAAAAACATAAAAAACACTAAAAACCCTAAAAACTACAAATAAAACAATAAAATCCTAAAAGATACATAAAACCACAAAAAACCTAAAAACATTAAAGACACCAAAAACCCTAAAACTCCAAAAAACCCAAAAACCCAAAAAAACCCTAAAACCTTTAAAATCCCTCAAATTTGCTAAAAACCCTAAAACCCATAAATATCTTCAAAAATAACTAAAAATCCATTAAATATAATAAATAAAAAAAAGCAAGAAAACCCATAAGGAAACCTTAAAATACTCAAAACACATAAAACCCTAAGAACATAAAAAAAAATATTTAAACCCAAAAAACCAATAAAAACACCTAAAACCCCTAAAAACCATGAAAACTCCAAAACACTTAAAACAATAAAAACCCTAAAACCTCTAAAAACTCTAAAACACCTTTAAACCCTAAAATATGAAAATCTCTAAAAAATCTAAAAAAACCAAAAAATCCATAAAACCTAAAAAACACCTAAAACCCAGAAATACAAAGAAAACTAAAAAACCAAAAAAAAGAAAAAAACCAAAAAAACATTATAAATCAATAAGTCCATAAAAGACCCAAAAACCCCTAAAAACAATAAAATTCTAAAACCCATTTAAACACCTATTTTTTAAATAAAACTATAAAACCCATAAAATTCCATAAAACTATAAAACCAATAAAAATCCTAAAAAATCACAAAAAAAACCATTAAAACATAAAAAACCCTAAAACCCCTAAAAACCCCTATGAAAACCTTAAAAAACAAAAAAACACACATAAAACTACAAAAAACTAAAAATTCAAGAAACCCTAAAATGCCTTAAACTCATAAAAACCATAACCCCCTTAATACCCTAAGAACCCTGATAACCCTATAAAGACACTAAAATCCATTTAAGTAATAAAAATGATTAAAAAAGTATAAAAATCATTAAATCCCTTAAATAATAATAAAAACCCTAAAACCCAAAAGAAATAGAAAATCCTAAAGACCCTGAAAACCTTATAAACCCCCAAAATCACTAAAACCCATTAAAATCCTAATTAACACTAAAACCCCCTGAAACCAAAAAAACCATATAATACTTCAAAACAATAAGAAAGACCTTAACACGGAAAGACACTTAAAACAATCTAAAAATAAAATATGCAAAAACCATAAAAACACTAAGAAACCCTATAAACCATAAAACCCCAAAAAAACATAAAAACCATAAAACCCCATAAAATCCATAAAAACCACTAAAAATGTTAAATTCCTTCAAACACCTAAAACCATTAAAAAAACACTAAAACCCATTAAAACCCTAAAAACCCATGAAAACCCTCAAAATCCCTAATACCATAAAAACCCAAAAAATACTAAAAAATAACTAAAAATAAAAAAAAACCTAAAACCTTGATAAACCCTAAAAAAATCATAAAAACCTAAAACCATATAAAACACATAAACACCTAAACAATTATAAAAACCATGAAATCCATTAAAATTGACAAAATATCCCTAAAAATCAACAAAACCCCTAAAACATTTAAAACCCCTAAAATCCCATAAAATCCCTAGAAACCACTAAAATCTATCTAAACCCATGAAACCCTTAAATTTCAAAAAAACTCCAAAAATACATTAACAACCTAAAAAATTAAATAAAACCTTAAAAAGGCAAAAAATTACATACATACTCTAAAAACCCTAAGATCCCTAAAAATCTATAAAAACCCAAAAAATCCTAAAAAAATACTTGAAAATTCGTAAACACATAAAAACCACTAAACCCCTATAACCGCCCTATGAAAACCTTAAAAACCGAAAAACACTTAATTCCCATAAAAACATAAAAAATGATTAAAGCCCTAAAAATCTTAAAAATAATTAAAGAAATTAAAATATTAAAAAACCACATAATACATTAATAAATAATAAAAACCCTAAAATCCACTAAAAATATAAAAACCCTTTAAACAAGTAAAAATGTTAGAAATTGTAAAAAACTTTAAAACCCCTAAAACTGAAAAAAAAACCATAAAAACCCAATAGACCATAAAAACCTTTAAAACCATCAAAATTCCTAAAACCCCAAAAAACATAAAAATCCATAAATATACATAAATAGGAAAAAATCCTAAATTCCCATGTTTCCCAGCAAAAATATTGGCACCCTTGTGATTGATTTTGGGGGATTGAACTCTGTATAGTCATTCATGTCTGCATTACTATCATTAAATGGTTTCCAATGGGTTTTGTTTGTGGAATTGGAAACACACAACAATTTCCTTATTCTAGATATTTCACGAACCTACTTTCCAAAGGTAGGATATTTTTTGTGAAATGCTACAAAAATTCATAGGGACTCCTATTGGTTAGGAGGATTGGAGGTCGCGCTCATCACACCTATTTTTGGGGAACTACTTCGAACTATGGTAATATCTTATAGATTTATGAAATATTATTGAATCCTTTATTGAATCCCAAGTATAACTATGGTCACCCCATATTAACTATCTTTTATTATCATATAATGATTATAGAATAATTTTTTTTGTATATGTGGTTCTCCATCAATGGGGATATTAGTATCTATCCCAGGTTCTCTATCAAAGTTACCCTTTTGTATGAAGACTAGTTATTTTTTTCATTTATTATTATTATGCTAGTTTTAATCCATGTAGTGGGGCACTATAGAATTTATCTTTATCCAGGGATATGGGAGTTGTATTGATATTGGTATCAGACACGTGAGTTGTGATTCCTATATATCCTTGTGAAAAGGAATCAGAACCCACATATTTTGGGGACACATAATGGGACACATCATAAATATTAAGTTCAAGTGATGAGGACCCAATCGTGTAGTTTAATTTCATTCAAAAAGGATTTCTAGGAGAAATATTCCTAGAGAAGGGATGTTGTAGTACATATGAAGAATCATCCCATGAAACATGGAGGGAGTGTGGAATCTTGGTTTGGTTAAGACCCTACTGGTAATGTGTCTTAGAGAATATTAGGGTTAATTTGGGTTTTTGGGATTGGAAATCATATAGGATTCCTACATATCCCACTTGCTCAACAATCAATGCCTACATAGATTAACGAAATCATGGACCCAAGAATATGGAGGATCTCTAACATTTTTTATCATAGGGGAATGTGGCCCTTTGAGAGGATATGACATGGCTTGGGGGATTACCCTAGGAGGAGGCCCATGTGTGTGGAACCATGAGGAATGTTTTGATTCATGGTGAATTTGATGATTGGTTAGGGATTACACCTAAAAGGATTCCATTAGTCGTGATGAGGATGGTTTTGGATTATATCGAATAATAAGTCCCCAAAATGGATACATGTATTTGATTGCCCACAAATATAGAGTACCTATGAAGGAAGGTGATAAGAATTTCCGGAAAAGGATTATTTTCCGGGACATGCATCTGGACTTGTGGATTTCATGATCATTTCAATATTCTAATCCCATATGATTCTTTTGAAGAAGTGAGAAAAAAGAGAAATTATAAGATCTATAAAACAACGTGATCCTTCTTCAGCTAGTGGAAGTGTTAAATGATATTGTAGAAGAAGAAAGGGCTTTGATGTGCTCATAATGTTTCATGTTTTCATAACCAAGATAGTCGCATCTGAATACTCATCTAGATATGGTCTATAAGAAATTCATGGTTCTTACTCCATGAATTATTCCTTTATCCAATTTCCATAGGAAGAGGTGGGGATTATTCACTAATCCCCATCAAAGGAAAAAAATAAAGTGTGATTCCTCTACCCCTCACCATCTAAAACAAGAGTTCCATGGACTTAGAGACAATAATGGGAGAATATACACACCCTTAAAACTGATATGGGGAGGTCCCTAGATCTACCCCTAGGGTTGGGTTCTTCATCATTGAAGGTATCCATAACTACATACACCCTAAGGACCCTACTAGCCAAATGGATTAAGTGGGGGATACCTCTGACTAAAGGAATTTATAACTGAATGGGTTAAACAATGTTTTTCTATCTCTATGGTTATGAAAGTCCAATGTTTTAGGATAGTGATTTAATTTTCCCCCCTCGGAAAAGGGATCTAGTGGAAGAGGAACCCCACCATTAGTGAGTTGAAATATGTATTAGAAGATGGATCATGCAAGTCAAGGTTGGGCGATCAGATGGTATTTCTCAAAGGGTGGACCTAAGATGAACTACAATTTCTTTCTGTAGGTCAATCATACACAACTTGGAGATTCCTGGGTGATGGAAACCCTGTGAAACAACACTTAGGTGAGTCCTTTCTCTAGGAATGAAGAGTTTCCTAAAGTGTCCCTGAAAGGGACTACTGCAGGTCCCATATTTGGGAAGGGACCTTCACACTAGTTTTTGTCAACCAGAGATAGGGGTCTACAAGAAGGTGTATTGTTTTTCATAACCTAGAGGGAAGTTGATCCTATTCTACCCCTTAGTTACCTTTTTTATTAGGATTTGGAGATATAACTGAATGTTTTTTATGGATTGGGAAAATAGGATGTTGGATCATAGCTCTGAGTTTTTATTCAATTTTCTTATTTTTCAAACTAGGATACCTTGTTTCCTATTTATAGGAAAACATGGGACCCTTGGAGAATAAAGTTGCTCGTGTGGGTACCCGACAGAGGGGTGGATGCCCCTTCTGGGACCATAGGTAGGACATCCATGAGCCTCTTGAAACATAGGCCTAGTTCATATAAGCAGATTTGGGTGAGTTAACTTGATACTTATTGGGTATCTTAATGTATTTATTTATTGATGTATTTATCATTAAATGTTTTCATCCCGATGTAAAAAAAGAAGTGTCATCAACCCCCCCCCCCCAGGATCTGATCGTAAGAATAGGGTCTAGTCATGGGTTAGAGGTAGGGAAATATTCATGGGGGTTCATGGGTATTCTACACAAGTCATTCATGGAGGAAAGACACGAATGTATGGATCACAGGTCAGACACATCAATAAATAGATGTTACTACCTAAATAATTATTCATTGTAATTTTTCTTTCTTCTTCTCTCATCGTGTAGGTCTTCCACACTGTATTGTTTTTCATTTCATTTGTACAATACATCAGGAGGATCGACTTCACGATAGTGATTTCTATGACATTTTCAACCCATCATAGAACCCCCAGTGAGTGACCTATGAATGGTCACTTGGAAGAGTGACATGTGTGAATCACTTTGGTAAGTGACCTATTCGAGTCACATGGGAGAGATACGCAATTATCTTATGTGATTCCCTACCCTTTTTCAATTTTTTTGAAATTTATGACACCAATATTTTGAATTTAATTAAAATCATGATGTGTCCTTGTAGACCACTAATGGCTTCTCTAATAGATTCCCATGAACAATATGCTACAAAAGTTTCACACATGCTCAAAACCATCCGGATATACTACTATGATATGTATGACTCCACCCTCTAAGACATAGAAAATAATTTGAATCATTAATAATGTGGGTACTATGAAGTGATTATCTTCCACTATGTGGCCATGTATTTCTAAGAGATGCATTAATCCCAAGGATCCAAAGTTACCTACCAAAGTCCTGTTTTGTGTAACATACCAATTATCACATTTCCAAAATCTCTTCCAAGGGTGTATTCATCAAGGAAGAAAAATTTCATATCACATGTGTCATAAACCATAGATGGTTTCCACCAGATATGAATCCTCACACTAAAGAATAAAATCCTTATGAATATTATTAATCCTTCAACACTTCTATGAAAGACCAAAAAAAGGATGGAAGGAATATTGGGACTTCCACTATGGAGGGGGACTTAGGACTAGTTGGATGATGGAAAACTGGGTCTTCCAAACCATTGCATATTTTAATATTGAGCTTCAATATTTAAATATTTAAAATTCTATTTGTGTGGTGTTGAAATATTTTTACAAGATCCCAAACACCATCCCTAAACTATTGAGCTGATGGATCCTTCAAACAAATTCTTTCCATCTGAAACATTGTGATGTTGTAAATTCCGTTTAGGATGTTTATAAAATCTTTGAAGCCCCTATACTTGTAGAAATGTATGATGATTTTATCCCACCGAATGTGACATGGGATGATACAGAAAGTATGTTGGCATTAGCCCATGAGAAAATAAATATGGCTCAGAAAATTAAGAAGGGAGACCCCAATCTAAGGGACCACATTCACTATCAAGAATGTATAAATGCCTTTGTCAGGAAAAAACAAGAAGTCAATACTTTCCAGAGCCCAACAAGATTCTCGATATTAGAGAACAATGCATTCTCGGTAAATTATGGCCTACCTTAGAGGAATGAAAGTATCACCAGTGGAGTTATAAAGTATATCCGAAGGTTTCTGTGAGGAAATACCAAGTTGTATTTCATTCAATGTGGCTAAGAACCTACCTATTGTCGGTCTTTGAATTTAGTAGTTTCATGATACCATATACATTTGTTATACTATAAAAACAAGGATATGTGAGATACATAGGGTTGGATACCCCTATTATGGAGCATATCTACTAGTTTTTATTACAAGTGTACAGTGGTAAGACCCCATTTTGAATTCTAGGTCTATTTAAAGTGTTTTGGGGATGGATAGTAGAACACATTAGTTCTTTCACTATGTTGAGCAAAGTTTAAGTTGTTGAAGGATGATTTCACCAGTAATTTATGCTCTTTATAGTATCCATCCATTAGCCCCCAATCACGATGAAGACTAGAAGATTATAAACATATCAAGAGAGTTCATCTTTTTCCCATATGGTTATTCACCTATTGGAACATTCACTAAAAATAGAAAAGCTGATGACGATCTGAGGTCCTATTTGATTTCATTCATAGATTGATTTCCAGTGTCTTGTATTGATAATAAGATCATATGTGAGGCCTACACAACATATTGATTTGCATACCAATTAAATTTTCTACAATATCCAAATATATCTCCACTCTTGCATGTTTTACTTGAGAAACACTAGATGTTGGATCATAAATTTGGGATCCTGATTTCCTTAGAGGTATCCCAAATGTCAATCAAGCTACGTCCATCGGGTGCATCGATCAAACTATAATATGGGTATTCCAATGTTTGGATTTCTTCATACCCTCAATGTCTATTAACAATAGGTATTCCTTGAGTTGTGGATATGTTTACTACTAGTTGTGGAATGTGTATAAGGACGATTCATCCTATGGGTATTTCTTCAGGATGTCATGCATATCCCAAATTTTGGATATATTTGAACAAATAGTAATCTTCACCCCAACATCAATTTTTCTAAGGTGAGGAAATATATTTATGAGTTGGATATGCTGATATATGAGATTGATGATTGAATCCCAGCCACTTAGTGGGTATCTGATATGCTGGACCGAGTTTCTATTGAGAGGTTTTTTGGATAATCTAATGATGATTGGGATGATTATGTCGAAGTTAGTATGCTATCTCTCTGAATTCCATTTTAACTTCTTCCATCATCCACCATAATTTTATTTTAGGGTATTTATCTTGTAGTAAGAAGTAGGAGAATATGAAGCACCAAGGTTAGTTCTTGATTCACCAAAATAGAGGCCCATGGGATGCCCCATCAGAGATAGGTTGAGTATCCTGATTCCTCGAAACAGTCATTTGGTTAGTGGATGAGAGTGAAGGAGATATTGGGAGGGTCTTTTCAACTACCAACTCTAGTACTCATAAATATGAGGATGAGTATGGAACCCTCAACTTCTCAATAAAATATACTAAATATGGTGAATAATTTTGTTAGGAATATGTGTTGTAGTAATAATTTTCACTTTCAGTTAATCTCATGACTATCCTGGTATACTGATTTGGCCATGATTTCCTTTTATAGGATCTAATTTAATTTCCTTACATAATGGGTCCATCATCGATCCTTCACGTACTAAATGGGTACATCCCAGATGAGTCAAAGATTCATGTCAATGAATATATCCATTTTATAGAAGAATTTACAAGAGTTGAAGTGACATCGTAACCCATTAGTGTAGAGAGGTAAGAGGGACCTGGTAATTTTAGATCAATATTATAGTGTTTCATGTGTCGGTCTATGAAATTATTTCATCATGAAATTTATTATCTATAATCTACATTTTTTGACCTTATAATACTCTACATATTCCCCATTTCCATTCTAGAAAGGGATGACACGGGTCACAGATGGTCAAATGAATGTGTTGGTGCAGATCTTAACTCTGCAGGGTTTAAATAGGCTATTCCATTTGATAGATAGGTCGGAAAAAATCAATAGGGAATCTAATTTAGGTCTGGATCTACTCACCTCAAGTAACCCTACTGGTATGTATGGTTTGAGTTTTGAGGGAATATATAATGAAGTCATATATGAACTAATGGATCTTGAAGAAATTTTGAAGAATGTTAATAACCCTACTTCTTTGGAGTAGTTCAAAGACATTGATAGGTTATTGGACGGATGTGAGTTTTCACTTTCTTGTGTTTTCAAATTCATTATACCACATTAAATTTGATGACTTGCATTATATATTGACTTGTACATTTTTTTACACTGGAAAATTTTCCAAGTAAATTCAAGACCAATGTGTCTATGTCCATCCAACTCCCATTGTCGAGGGAGAAATAGCTGAGGGCCTTTAAGTAGGAGATTCCTAAGAGCCCTCCATCATAGTTTCTAATAAAAACTCATGGGTACATTCCTTGATAGGATACCCCCACTCAGATCATAGATACTGGACACATTAGAGAGGAATCAATTCCAACCATCAATCTAACAACGGGTTAGTGTTTCCAACTATTCATGTTGTTTCACTACCTTTTCTTTCTGATAACTCTATGATGTTAATGAGAGGTGTCTTATTTTATCATGTTCCAATGACTTTAGTGGTTGAGTCTGAGAGGGGATTTCCCATGATCATTTATAAAAAATATTGGAAAGTGGAGATAACACTTTTTTGGAGAGATCTGAGTAGGATGCCTTGTTATGTATGATAATCCTAGAATTAATTTCATCTTATAAAAGAGGTTATGAGTCGTACATAGAGACACATGATTCCCTTCGGACCACACATTGTACTTTTTTCCAAAAATCTAGAATATTGACCTTGAGACTCCTCTTGATGTCCTACCCTTGCGGTTTCACTAACTTCCACTCATGTTTTCCATGTTGGGATATGGTGTATTTGGTTACCACATGATACATGATACAATTAATTCAATCATTCAACATCAAGTGTATGATAAAAGGATCACAGCAAGATGAGGAATAGATAGATATATAGTTTGAATGTATCAAATGAATCATATCCTAAGTATATCATAGCCATTACAAGGAGGTGGACGAGTATAAAAATCTCATTGATGATTAATCTCTCTAAATTTTGTTTCATTAAGAATAATTAAATGTTGTTAAGAAAGAGATGGTCGAATTCCACAAATCCATGATGGGGGCCTAGGAATAAGAAAGATATGTTGTTGCTGTAGAGAAAGAGATGCACCATAAAGCTAAGAAGGTTGTTACTATACAATTGGATAGGTTTTGAAAAACTATATACAATTCCTGATCCATAGTCCAAAAACTCAAAGAATATATTGAGTATCACTTAAAAAAAAATTGAAAGGCTCCATAATGTGGATATTTCTTCCCTTCTTTGAACAAGAATTAAAATTATTATGTTTCCAATAATATTTTCCTACATATCTTTCATCATTATAATCATAATATAATATTGAAAATGAATCAATTGATTAAATTTCATTGTGTTATAATTGAAATGATAGGGGTGACGAAGTGCTCTAATTTTTTCCTAGCTATTTGGACCTAGAAATAATTGTTTGACTATTTCTAGGGTCATATAGATGACCCCAAAAAAATTTTGTTTTTTTGTTTCATCATCCAAAATTTTAACTAATTCTGGTATGAAGAATACTTAGTGGGTGAGAATTTATGTTTTCCTAGGCCACCCTTTATATGTTTTCAACCTAACATGTTTTATTCCTTTTACTATTCATTTCTAGATTTTTCTTTCTAAACCACACAGAATACAGTTATAGCTAGTTGATACTCAACTTTTATCTAGGGTTCCCTTTGTAGGTTTTCAACCAATCAAGTCATTTGTTTCTTTTTTTAGGAATTAAAGTTTATTGTAATCCTGACTAATGTGATTGGTGTTTTATTTGAAACAACATTGAACATGAGTTTTGGAATGATATCCAAAATAGGGCTTGGGGACCGAAACTGTTCCAAAATTCTCCAAATATGTGAATGGGTATTTCATGTTGTGATTTATTTATTCCTAGATCTCAAACATGATATTTGAAAAGTATGTGTGTAACGAATGCAGAAAATGTTCAAAAATCATTTTCTAACAAGATTTTTTCCTGGATTATGGGAATAGAGAAAGTCTCTCCCAGGGAAGAGTGTGACACTGGTTGGAAAACCCATTTGGTCGGTGACATTATTCAAATAAAACCAGGGCATATTAGTAGGTATTCAAATAATAAAATCCCAAAAATGATAGTCCCCTTTGTTTGGAGACTTAAGAAAATAAAACCGGGATGTATTACTATATATTCAGAAAATTTTTTTCTCAAGATGATGAAATTATATTGTCGATGGACAAACAATGATTATGGAGATTTAGATATATCAATACCATGAAGGGAATGTGTCTGAGAATGAAGGGAAAGTTTGTGATATCACTATCCATGAACAGGGAAGCTTATCCTACATAATGTGTAGAGGATTGTAAAATCAATTTGGACCATATTCATGAAAGGGAGGGGTTCTGGAAGAAGTCCATAACCTCCCAATGAGATTATGGTTGTGTCCATGAATAGAGGGACCCACATATTTAAGGATATTATGGAAGAGGGAATTAAAATAGGGGATTTATGAATCACTACATGTCTTTATGGAATGAGCATCAAGTTGTATGAAGTTAATTGGGGTGATGTGGTAGATTCACAACATCTAGAGAAAGACTCTTCCCTATCAAGAATTGAATCATAATTTAGTTTAATGTCATTTGACTTGGACATGGACTATATAGTTTAACATCATTGGGCATGGATGTGGAGGGATAAAATTTACGGTCATTTAGATTTGATTGAATGATTAGTATTTGGCCATTCAAGTTGATCTGACAAAGAATGTTCCACAATAATCCTATATGAAGGGGGAGGATGCAAGCTATAATCTGAGGTTTTTTTATCTGAAAGGTGATATGGTATAAATATGTTGGGAATCACCTTGGAAAAAAAATTTATAGTGTGTTTGAGTATAATTTCACTAAGACTTACAAAGATATTAGAGGTCTCTCATAGGGATAATTGTGTCATTGGTTGACAACCCCTTTTTTGGGTGACTTTATGAAAATCCAATTGGGGTGTATTACAACTTAGAAAAATAGTGGAATCTTTCGAATGCTAGGACCTTTTGGAGGGTGACTTTATGAAAATACTACTGGGGAATTTTACCACATAGTTAGACAAAATCATCCTTATGAATATAACAATCTATTTCCAATTGTTAGATAAAGTTTATGATGATTCAAATTACTCCAGACACAGAGTTTGATTTGTCTAAGGAATGTTCCTGAGTTATGGAAGGTTCTATTCATGTCAAAATCACTTAATAATGGAGAGGAATGCTTCCAATACTAAACTAAACCATATTCACAGAAGATTTTTTTTTGTGACTAGGACCTTGATACTAGATCTAGGAATCTTTATGTATCTCATCGATGAGAGAATAAATCTATACATTGCATGAGAATTAAATACCCTATATAGTTCAAATAATTTTTTGGATAAAGGGTATTTTTTTATTATTATGGTTGGGCCCAAGACATAGGATTTGTGAAAAACTATGTTTCTAATCAATGAGAGAATCAATCCCTACATGATTCATTAAAACCATACAGTTTAAAGTCTTTCTACTAGGATATATCATGTAGTTTAATGTCATATAATGATGATGAGGGTGCATTTTAATGCTGAATAAGTGGGATATCAACCAATAATTTTAAATTTATTTTCTGAATATGAACCATTTAATTTAAAATCATGAGACTAAGAAGATATCATGTCTAATAGTTTTAAGTCATATGACTTGGACCATAGTGTTAAGGAAATTATTGGAAATATGAGGCCTACCAGAATATGGATGTTCTAGAATACTTAAAATTTGATGGAGGAAATTTAAAACTAAGATATTGGGTTTTCTTGGAATATGAGAAGTGACATGGGGAAATCATTAAAATAATTATTGCATACCATTTTCAAATAGAGGGTTCCAATGTGATTTCTTTGTGGATTACGAAGATATAAGGGGATTCTCCTAAAGAAGTACATGTTTCTAGTTAAAAAACCCTTTTGGTGGGTGAATTTATACTAATCCAACTTGGTATTGCATAGTAAAAATATGAAATCATATGACCAAATCACTATTTTTGGTGGGTGATTTTATGAATATCCAACTGAGAATTAGGAGTATTTCATGCATAAGGAATATTTCAGAGCACAAAGGAATCATTTGGACTAGAATTTTCCATAGATTGTGGATTCCCCTGCATAGATCTCACTCGTATGTAGGAGGGGAAATTTTAGTTTCTTAAATTGAATTTTTAATGAGATAACCCATATTAAAATCTATTACATAGATATTTGTCTATATACAGGGTAGGGGAAATTTTCTTTACTGTGTTGTTAGCCCTAAAACATGAGGTCTAGATGTCACTATGTATCCCACTGAAATGAGAATTGTGATGCATGTAGTTATTGAAAGGAGTTATTTTGGGAGACTAGAACCAATTATTGTGATCATCACAAGTATAGAGAAAAATGTTGAGTAGTTTTACATCATGAAATAATGATCTAAACCATGTAGTTTACATCATGTGGTATGTTAATTTTTGTATAACTTTTAACGTATTTCAATATGTACCATGTAAACACTATCGTGAACTAATACACCTTGACCATACATGGAATCCTTTTCCAAAACTCCTAAGACCACATGAGTTATGCTCGGTGTGAAAAACAAGGAGTAGTAAAATTTTCATTGACCATAAATAATTGATCAGAGAAAAGGACGCATAAATTTTGATATAGTGGTGTCTAGACAAGGATATAGCATCTATATATCACTATGTATCTCATTGAAATGATAATAAATAAATATGTAGTCCTAGAAATCCTTAACATTTAATGAGACGGTTAATAACCATCCATTTTAACATCATGTGGTAAGGACCTAAGTGATTTGATGTGAAGATGGGATATTGTTGCTAGGCCTAGGACTACAGATCTGGTAATCACAACGCATCTCGTAATGATAGAAATCAAGCCACATTTTGTTCTTGAATTAGTTCCCCACATTAATCAGTTTTACATGTGATGAAAGGGTAATTTTTGTTTTTTTTTTGAATGATGGATGGGTTCAAGACATTAGGTATGGGTTTCACTATGTATCCCATGGAAATTAGAATCATGCCCCACATAGTTTTGAATTTTTGTGTGGTATTGTAATACCCCAAGATTCCACGACACGCTTTCTTTTGAATAATACAGTAGCGTGTGTTGTACGCAATTTCGAGTTCTAACACACAGACCACAATCAATCAAACTAGCCGTTATGAATAGTAATACCCAAATTTTGAAATTTTATAAATTTTATCTTTCAAAATGGACTTCATTTTTGGATTTGTAATATCTAAATTAGCCTAGGGTGAAATTTTGGTATTTTTTAGAAAACGTTCACTTTTTGATGAATAGTGAAAAAACACTGAGTTATGGTTTAAAACCAATTTTTTATTTAAATAATTTTTTATATTATTTAAATTTAATTAAGGTCAAAATAGATACATAATACCTATATAAGTTCAATTTAATTCATTGGAGTTAGTTTAGAGTAATTTTAGATATATAAAAATTTTATTGAACTTTTCACCGTCTTTATCCCACCTCCTAGGAGAATTTGGAAATTCACATTAAACATAATTTTACCAATTCTGTGAGTGGAATTTCAAAAATCTGAGAGACACGGTTAATAACAAGGATCAAAATGTGGTTCATTGAGATGAAAATAATTTTTGGTGAATAGTAACATTTTACTTTTATTTACCACGGTTAAAAGTAAATAAGGTAATCAAGCGTAAAAATGATATTAATATTACCCTAACACATGTCCTAATTCTATTGGACAAGTGTATCTCTACCAAAACCAACATTAGGAATAAAATATTATCATTTAGGTCCCCTTGGATTAGATTAGGATATTTATTATTTTTTAATTCAAAGAAGATTTAAAAGAGTTAAAATCAATGTTTATTTACTAAAACATTTGTAATATAGGGTTACACGTAAGATAAATTTGATTGTAAATATTAATTTGAAAGATAAAACGATTTCCTACATAATGGTATTTTATTTATAATTTTTAGACATTAAATAATTTAATTTATTTATGACACAATGGTGATGCAGTAATTACCTAATTAATGAAATATTAAAATAATTGATATTATAAATATCAAAATAAATATAATTTGAGACTTTTTACGGATTAAACTAATTTTCTAGGTTAATATGACATATTAGGATTTATTATATAAATTTTTTTTCTAAGTACTAATCCTATTATGAATTTATCAAAAACAAAATACCCAATAGCATCAAAATTGTTATAAAAGAGTTTTTAAAACAAATATTATATTATTAATTTATATTTAATTCCTAAAAATCGAAGGTTCGGTCAAGAGACTTATATCATGATAGGTGTATCATTAATGGACTACTTGGGGGTCTTTTATAGGTATATAGTATGTTTATTAACTATATAATATAAAAATACAAAGTTACATGGTAAGTGTCAAACTAATTAACTAAGAGTTAAAACTAAATGATAAGGTTAATATAATGAAACAAACCTATCTAAATTCAATTGGTTGAGTGGATTTAGACCCATCCCCACATTAACCTTTAAATAATCCACTTTTTAGCCACTATATACCGAATATAAATTTTTTATAAAATAATATTTCTAGCTTTTTCAACGGTGACCCTCACCCCTCTTATAAAAGGGCACTCCCCCTTCTCACTAATTCACACATTCAAAGCCTTTTTTCTCGGCCAACCCCTGACCAAATACTCTATAACAATCCCTCACTTCAACCTAGAGGCCTTAGTTTGATCAGAAATCCATCCTAAAGATACATTTTGATCAAATCAATAGAAAGAACCCGAAGAAGAGATAATGTTTTCACCACCCTCTTTCAAGTTCCATTCTTCTTCAACTTCATCTTTATTTGTTATTACCATTCTAAAATAATAACTCCATTATATAATATATACTTTGATGTTATTATAAATATGGTACAACCATATTCATTATTCTATCCATCCTTTGAATGACATGTCACCATACGTGCGTACGTATGGCTTACTGTCTCCATGTCGTGATATAATTGTTATTCAATAAATTATTATTTGGATGGGTATAATAATGACATGTAATTCATGTAAATAATAAATATAACATGATAATTATTCTTTATATATGATATACCATCCAATTATATATTATTTTAATATCAAAAGAATTATATTGTCGCTTGTGCATACGTACGGACTACCGTCTCCACGAACGCGATGAGATTCATTCTCCATCGTATCCATTCAAGTATAATTATCATTTGATGATTTGAAAATAATTTTTAAGGAATTGATATCATTCTGGATATTAATAAGATACAACCTATCCATAAAAAAATACGTCTTATGTAACAAAACATATACGAGTATGTTAACACTCGAAATGACGATAATACAAAGATATTATTAACAAAGCAATGTTAAAAGATCGTATATGATATCATATTAATGTATATGATTATTGTATAGTTTAATAGCAATAATTTAACCATTATACAAGAGTTTAACCTACCCCCAACCAAGGAAAAGTACAAGGTAAGGGTTTATTTCACAATCTATTCATTATCCGAGGTTGTTTATACATAATTATCTACTAAGACCTCTTGATCATCCACATCCATTTTTCATAAAAATGTATTACAAATCATTCTTACTATTTTATAGACTATGAGATAAAGTCATTTATAGCCCTCTTGACTTTTTATAAGACGTTTATTAAGAAATTTCTCTGTCGTTTTCCAAACAAGGTCATTTTTAACCTTTTCGAGAGAATTAAGATAAGATTGTTTTTTTAACTTATACGGTGGGTGCAGCTATTTTCCACCTTTATAAAATCGTCGAAGCTTCCCTTAAAGCTTATAATAAAATGGTTATTTAATAAATATATGACTCTTAAATTTTTTCAAAATAGAAAGTGATATTTCTCTAAAAAGAGTTTTAATTTCATCTATGTCAACATCCTTTGATTGATTTTATGTTTATTTGGAGTTGATTTATTATGATACAAAACTTCCATGTTGTATTGATGGTTTTGTGATATGTTTGACTGTGGATGTCTTATTTTTATACCATTCATGGTTTATGAATAAATTATTGAGATTTCGTATGCTAGTTTTAATACGAATGTTTATGTTATGTTTAAACTTGTTTATATGAGGAATGCATTGGACTTAATAAGTGACTGGTGGAGCCTGCAATAGCTCCTTGATGCATCGGTAGGTCTCATGAGACAAACTAGTGTCTTGGCACAAGGCCTTGACAAAATCTTATTTGAAGTCTTGGCACGATGCCTTGGCTATTTGGTTATGATTGTCTAGCATTATGCATTCCATCATTAATGAAAGTGGTTATTGATATTTCATGTGTTTATTCGACTAGTAGAATATCCATGTGAATAAGTATATGGAATTATTTCATTTTATTTCTACCATATTATGCTAATGTTCAAGTTTTAAAAAGATTTTTTTTAATTTATACATTGCCTTAAATGTTTATGCTTATTTATGAAAGTTTCCTATTTATTGTTATCTTTACTGGTCATTTTGAGCTCAACCCTTTCTATGTTTTATTTTTCCCAGGATGTGAAAAAGTATTTTATGACTGACCTACAGGGATAGTTTGAGGGGATAAGAGTGTGGACTATGGAGACTATATTGTTATAGTTTTTCATTTTATGATGTAATTCAAACTTTATGAATGTATCTAGTTATTCCAAGGCTACTAAACTAATCAGTCTTTCGAGACTTGATCTTTCTTGTGATCATGCCAATGTTATGTAATAATGCACCGACTCTAAGTAACTGGGTTCAGGGCATTACAGTTGGTATCAGAGGAAGTTTAGTACAAACCTTGGAAGCTAGATTTAGATAAACTCTGATTAGAACACATAGATTTAAGATGGACTTTGAGGATTAGTATAGAAGAACTTCCTAGAATTTTGGTATTGTAGAGATTTTGTGTGTTTTCCGAGCAATACATCCCTGTCTAGATACGAGAAGGTAGAGACGGCTCTGGCACATATGTACCTAGGGTTAAAACCCGAAAACACTGCTTTGAGATAGACTCGGACGGGAACTGGTGCACGACAACGGGCCTTGATGCACTCTTGGTTATGACACTCCCGGGGGATATGCTTAGGATAACTCTCATTTTCTTTAGAAATAATTATCAAGGGTTTATGAGTATATACGTCCTCAAAGAAAGAATTTTAATGATTATGGATTATATCCATAAATAGTTCAATTTATGTAAAGTGTTTTATAAGTATGTAATTATGTATTTTGATTCATAAACTGATCTAGTTTATGCCATTGTTTAGAAATGGCACCTAGTGGAAGAAATGGAAATTGATTCAATGCATGCATTCCATGTAGGGATTTACCTCCTGCTCAAGATATTTATAGTGGAGCTGGTGATGCAACTGGTGCTGATCAACTAATCACCATACTGGGATAACTCACTGAGGTTATGAATAATAAACTTACCCGTATGGAGCACCCTGATCCACAACATGGATGATTAATGTTAGATCGATTGATGAGGCAGAAACCACCAACATTCAATGGTAGTAAAAATCCATTAGTAGGTGAGCAATGGATAAGTTCCCCAGAGAAAATATTTCAGGCTTTGGGGAGTAGTGAAAGGGAAAAAGTTTTCATGGTAGTTTATCGCATCCCTGGAGATGCTGATCAATGGTGGTCATTGATTCAAAATAAGAAGGAAGACGATGAATTATCAAATATGGAATGGAGGGAGTTCAAAGATCTGTTTTTAGAAAAATACTTTCCTCGTGACCATCGAGCAGATATGGAAAGGAAATTTTTGAGTCTGAGACAAAAGGAGGATGAGAATGTCGCAAAGTATGAGGCTAACTTTATGAGGTTAGCAAGGTATGCTGGAGATTATATACGTAACCAAAGAAGTAATATTGATCGTTTCTTTGATGGGTTAAAACCATTTCTCCTTTAATCATTAGTCTCACAATCCTTCTCGTCGTACGAAGACATTGTCTCATGTGCTATCAAGACAGAAAAGGAATTCTCTAAGTCTTATGTCTTTAAAGAAAAGAAAGAGAAGAAGAGATATCCTGATCAATTTGGGAATGGAAATAAGGGGAAGAAGGGAAAAGTTGACTATCCATCTTGTAGTAAATGTGGGAAGAAACACCCTGGTACTTGCTTAAAGGGAATGGGAGTCTATTAGAAGTGTTGTGAAAAAGGACACCAAGCTCGTGATTTCAAGGGGAAGAAGGAAGCTACCGATGTCAAATGCTACAATTTCAGGGAGATGGGACATTATTCAAATGAATTTCCAAAGCGTCAGGGGAACATACCTCAGAAAAGACCAATGGATCAAGGGCAAGCTTATACTATCACTACTGCTGAGGTAGAATCTCTGAAAGACGTGGTGTCAGGTAATTTAATGGTTTCCTCAAGTTTACCAAATGCATTATTTGATTCTGGATCATCGCATTGTTTCATATCTTCCCAGTTTTCTACGAAAATTAGATACTTACAATTTTATTTAACAATGGAGTTGTTAGTTAAAACTCCTAAGGGAAGTATCATTGCAACAAAGTTTTGTGAATCAGTCCCCATTAGAGCACATAAATGTTCTTTATCTGCTGATCTAATCGTCATAACTATGATTGAGTTTGATATAATCCTCGGTATGGATTGGATTTCGGACCATGATGCGATGATTTATTGTAAGAAGGGGGAGGTTACGATTTTTGATGATGATGATAAAGAACACCTTATTTTAGAGCAGAATCGTCACCACCTAATTCTTATCTAGATCCACCACCAATAGCTCAACTAAATTCAATTATTGGGGAGGAAGAGAATGAAATGACTGTGGGTGAGGAAAGGAATGTTCAAATAGAGGATGTAGCTATTGTGAAAGAATATGTAGATGTGTTTCTGGAAGATTTACCTGAACATCCTCAAGAACGAGAAGTTGAGTTTTCCATTGATTTAATTCCTGGATCAGGGCCTATATCGAAGACCCCTTATAGAATGGCCACTGTGGAATTAGTTGAACTAAAGAAACAACTAGAAGAATTGAGTAATAAGGGATTTATTTTCCCTAGTGTTTCTCCATGGGGAGCCCCTATTATTTTTGTTAAAAAGAAAGATGGATCTATGAGGTTATGTATCGACTACAGAGAGATCAATTCTATAACAATAAAGAACAAGTATCCCCTACCCCACATTGATGATTTATTTGACCAACCGCATAGATCTCAATACTTTTCAAAGATTGACCTTCGATCTGGATACCATCAGTTGTGTTTGAAGAAGGAAGTCATTCTGAAGATAGAATTTCGAATAGGGTACATGCATTATGAGTTTACGGTAATGCCTTTTGGGATGACTAATGCACCCTTAGTATTCATGGATCTAATTAATAGAGTTTTCAAGGAATATCTTGATGATTTTGTGGTTGTATTTATTGATGATATCTTGGTATAATACAAAATCTACGAAGATCATGAAAATCACTTGCGGATTATCCTGAAGACTCTAAGAAGACATGAATTATATGGGATGTTTAGCAAGTGTGAATTCTGGATTTAGAAGATTTATTTTCTTGGCCATATTTTCTCTTAATATGGAATCTATGTTGATCCTTCTAAAACCAAGGCAATCCAAGAATGGCCAGCACCTACGAGTATAACTGAGGTACGCATTTCTATTGGTTTAGCAGTTTATTATCGATGTTTCGTCCATAATTTTTCCCGATTGGCTAACCCATTAACAAAGCTCACAAGTAAGGGGGTTAAATTTGTTTGGAAAAAAGAGTGTGAAGAATGTTTTGAAGAACTGAAGATATGATTAGTCAATGATCCTATATTGACTCTACCATTGGGGAATGATGGGTAAGTTATTTATAGTGATGCATCAAAGAAAGGACTTGGTTGAGTCCTTATGCTGAATGATAGGGTTATTGCCTATCCATCACGGTAGTTGAAAATTCGTGAGAAAAACTATCCTAATCATGATCTCGAGTTAGCAGCTGTGATCTTTGCTTTGAGATATGGAGGCACTACCTCCATGGTGAAAAAATGTGAGATTTATACTGATCACAAGAGTTTGAAGTATATTTTCTCACAAAAAGAACTCAACATGAGGAAAAGAAGATGGTTTGAATTACTCAAGGATTATGATTGTACGATACACTACCACCCAGGGAAGGAAAATAAGGTGGTAAATTCTTTGAGAAGGAAATATCATGGAGTTTTGAACAATATATGAATTGAAAGGGATCCAATTTTCATTGATCTAGCGAATATGGAAATAGGAATAACCATGGAAGGTGAAACATTAGTGCTTTTTCAAATGGTTGCCAAACCATCTTTACTAGAAATGATTAAGAGTTCTCAGACCGATGATGAAGAATTTCAAAATAAGATTAAAGCTGTGAATGATGGGAGATTGAATTAATTTGGGTATGAAGATGGAATTTTGAAATTTGGGAAGAGACTTTGTGTTCCCAATATATAGGATCTAAAAAGGGAATTGTTGGAAGATTCTCATAGTTCCAATTTCTCTATACACCCTGGGAGCACCAAAATGTATAGAGACATGAAGGAAAAGTTTTTGTGGGACAACATGAAGAGGGAGATTACTGATTTTTTGTGAAGATGTATGGTTTTTCAATAAGTGAAAGATGGAAGGTAACAGCCTGGGGGAGTCATGCAACCTCTTCCCATACCAGAGTGGAAATGGGACAATATTATGATGGACTTTGTCATGGGGCTACAAAGACTCATAGAAGGAACGATGCAATATGTGTTATTATTGATCGTCTTACCAAGTAAGCACATTTTCTTTATATAAGAGAGGATCTACCACTGGAACGTCTAGCAAGACTATATATTAATGAAGTGGTGAGACTTCATGGAGTACCCCTATCAATTGTTTCTGATTGTGATCCCCGTTTTACTTCAAGATTCTGGGAGAGTCGTCAGAAATCCCTGGATACTGAATATCAATTGAGAACTGCCTACCTCCCTCAAACAGATGGACAATCAGAATGGACTATTCAAACCTTAGAAGACATGTTGAGATCCTTCTCACTTGACTTTCAGGGTATGTGGGATCAATATTTACCTCTATTAGAATTTTCCTATAACAATAGCTTCCATTCGAGTATTCAAATGGCAGCATATGAAGCGTTATACATAATGAGATGTCGCACACCAACCTATTGGGATGACGCTGGTGAACTAAAACTTGTAGGACCATAACTGGTGGAGGAAACAATGGAAAAGGTAACGGTAATCGAAAACCACATCAATATAGCTCAAAGTAAGGCAGAAGAGCTATGTGGATAACCGAATGAAGGATTTGGAATTTCGGGTATGAGATCATGTTTTCTTGAAGGTATCTCCATGGAATGGAGTTATACGTTTTGGTAAGAAGGGTAAATTGAGTCCTAGGTACATCAGACCTTTCGAAATTCTAGAACGAATTGGGGATTTAGCTTATCGTTTGGAAATGCCGCCAAGTCTCTCAAAAGTTCACGATGTGTTTCACGTATCACTATTGGGGAAATACATGCCTGACCCAACACATGTACTCATCTATGAGGAATTAGAACTGGAACCTGATCTGTCTTATTGCGAAGAGCCCGTCAGGATTCATGATACAAGGGAACAAGTACTGAGAAATCGGACGACTCGTCTGGTAAAAGTTTTGTGGAGAAACCATAATATGGAAGAGGCAACGTGGGAACCTGAGGAACTTACTATGACGAACAACCTGAGTCTTTTCATGTGGTAGTATTTTAGAAATTTCAAGGAAGAAATTATTTGAAGGAGGGGAGAATGTAACACCCCAAGCTTCCACGGTACGCTTTCCTTTGAATAGTACAGTAGCGTGTGTTGTACGTAACTTCGAGTTCAAACACACACACCACAACCAATAAAACTAGCCATTATGAATTGTAATACCCACTTTTTGAAATTTTATAAATTTTATCTTTCAAAATGGGATTCATTTTTGGATTTTGAATATCGAAATTATCCTAGGGTGAAATTTTGGTATTTTTCTGAAAACATTCATTTTTTGATGAATAGTAAAAAACAATGAGTTATAGTTTAAAACCAAATTTTTATTTAAAAAATTATTTATTTTATTTAAATTTAATTAAGTTCAAAATAGATACATAATACCTATATAAATTCAATGTAATTCATTTGAGTTAGTTTAGAAAAAGTTTAGATATATAAAAAATTTAATGAACTTTTCACCGTCTTTTACCCACCACCTAGGAGAATTTGGAAATTCACATAAAACTTAATTTTACCACTTCTGTGAGTGGAATTTTAAAAATCTGAGAGACACGGTTAATATCAAGGAGAAAAATGTGGTTCATTGAGATGAAAATAATTTTTAGTGAATAGTAACTTTTTACTTTTATTTACCCCGGTTAAAAGTAAATTGGGTAACTAAGGGTAAAAATGATATTAATATTACCCTAACACATGTCTTAATTCTATTTTACAAGTTTATCTCAACCTAAAACAAACTTAGGAATAAAATATTATCATTTAGGTCCACTGGGATTAGATTATGACATTTATTATTATTTAATTCAAAGAAGAGTTAAAAGAGTTAAAATCAAAGTTTATTTATTAAAACATTTTTAATATAGGGTTATACATAAGATAAATTTTATTGTAAATATTAATTATAAATATAAAACTATTTCCTACATAATGGTATTTTATTTATAATTTTTAGACATTAAATAATTTAATTTATTTATAACAAAATGGTGATGCAGTAATTACCTAATTAATGAAATATTAGAATAATTGATATTATAAATATTAAAATAAATTTAATTTGAGACTTTTTATGAATTAAACTAATTTTATAGGTTAATATGACATATTAGGATTGATTATATAAATTTTTTTCGAAGTAATAATGCTGTTATTAATTTATCAAAAACAAAATACACAATAGTGTCAAAATTGACATAAAAGAGTTTTTAAAACAAAAATTATATTATTAATTTATATTAAATTCCTAAAAATCTATGGTTTGGCCAAGAGACATATATCATGATAGGTGTATCATTAATGGACCACTTGGGGGTCTCTTGGAGGTATATAGTATTTTTATAAACTATATAATAAAAAATAAAAAGTGACATGGTAAGTGTCAAACTAATTAACTAAGAGTTAAAACTAAAATATAAGGTTAATATAATGACCCAAACCTGTCTAAATTCTATTGGTTGAGTGGTTTTAGACCCATAACCACCTTAACCTTTAAATAATACACTTTGGAGCCATTAGAAACTGAATATGAATTTATTATAAAATAATATTTCTAGCTTTTCCAAAAGTGCCCCTCACCCCTCTTATAAAAGGGCACTCACCCATCTCTCTAATTAACACATTAAAAGCCTTTTGGATCAGCCAACCCCTAAAAAATACTCTCTCAACATCCCTCACTTCAACCTAGAGGCCTTAGTTTGATCTGAAAGCCAACCTAAGAAGTCCTTTTGATCAAATCAAAAGGAAGAACCCGAAGAAGAGGTAATGTTTTCACCACCCTCTTTCAAGTTACTTTCTTCTTCAACTTCTTCTTTCTTTGTTATTCCCATTCTAAAATAATAAATCCAGTATCTTATATATACTGTGACATTATTAAAATATGGTACAACCATATTCAGTATTCTATCCATCCTTTGAATGACATGTCACCATACATGTGTACGTACGGCATACCGTCTCCACATCATGGTGTAATTGTTATTCAATAAATTATTATTTCTATGGGTATAATAATGACGTTTAATTAATGTAAATAAGAAATATAACATGATAATTATTCTTTATATATGATATACCATCCAATTATATATTATTTTAATATCAAAAGAATGATATTGTCGCTCGTGCGTACGTACGGACTACCGTCTCCACGAACGCGATGAGATTCATTCTCCATCATATCCATTCAAGTATAATTATCATTTTATGAATTAAAAATAATTTTTAAGGACTTGATATCATTCTGGATTTGAATAAGATACAACCTATCCATAACAAACCCGACTTATGTAACAAAACATATACGAGTAAGTTAACACCCGAAACGACGATAATACAAAGATATTATTAACAAATCAATGTTAAAAGATCATATATGATATCATATTAATTAATTTGATTCTTGTATAATTTAATAAAAATTATTTCACCATTATACAGGAGGTTAACCTACCCCCAACCAAGGAAAAGTACAAGGTAAGGGTTTATTTCACAATCTCTTCATTATCTGAGGTTGTTTATATGTAATTATCTACTGAGACCTCTTTATCATCCACATCCATGTTTCTTAAAAATGTATTAAAAATAATTCTTTCTATTTTAAAGACTATTGGATAAAGTCATTTATACCCTTGTTGACTTTTTATAAGAAGTTTATTATGGAATCTTTCTGTCGATTTCCAAAAAAGGTCCTTTTTAACTTTTCGACAGAATTATGGTAAGGATGTTTTTTTAACTTATACGACGGGTGCAACTATTTTCTTCCATTATAAAATCATCGAAGCTTCCCTTACAAGCTTATAAGAAAATGTTTTATTTTATAAATATATGAACCTTAAATTATTTCAAAATATAAAGAGATATTTCTCTAAAAAGAGTTTTGATTTAATCTATGTCAACATCCTTTGATGGATTTTAAGTTTATTTGGAGTTGATTTATTATGATAAAAAAACCTCCATATTGTATTTATGGTTTTGTGATATGTTTGACTGTGGATGTGTAATTTTTATATGATTCATGGTTTATGAAGAAAGTATTGACCTTTTGTATGCTAGTTTTAATACGAATGTTTATGATTTGTTTAAACCTGTTCATATGAGGAATGCATTGGACATAATAAGTGACGGGTGGAGACTGATATAGCTCCTCGATGCATCGGTAGGTCTCATTAGACAAACTAGTGTCTTGGCACAAGGCCTTGAAAAAATCTTATTTGTAGTCTTGGCACAAGGCCTTGGCTATGTGGTTATGATTGTCTGGCATTATGCACTCCATCATTATGAATGTGGTTATTGATATTGCATGTAATTATTCGACTAGTAGATTATCCATGTGAATAAGTATATGGAATTATTTCAATTTATTTCTGCCATATTATGCTAATGTTCAAGTTTTAAAAGTATTTTTCTTTAGTTATACATTGCCTTAAATGTTTATGCTTATTTATGAAAGATTCCACTATATTGTTATCCTTACTGGGCATTTGAGCTCACCCCTTTCTATGTTTTATTTTTTCTAGGATGTGAAGAAGTATTTTATGAATGACCTGCAGGGATAGTGTGAGGGGATAAGAGCGTGGACTATGGAGACTGTATTGTTGTAGTTTTTCATTTTATGATGTAATGTAACCTTTATGAATGTATATAGTTATTCCAAGTCTACTGAACTAATCAGTCTTTCGAGACTTGATCTTTCTTGTGATCATGCCAATGTTATGTAATAATGCACCAACTATAGGTAACTGGGGTCGGGGCGTTACAGGTATGATTCCAATACAATGATTTCTAATCCATTTAAGCACAGATAAATATTCTATGTAGTTTTATGTCATGAATCAATGACATAAACCATGCAGATTTACATATTGTAGTAATGAAACATCCATACAATTTAACATCAAATGACATGAATGTTGGGTTATATTATTTAGTGTCTTATAAATCAGACTTTAGTATCTTTTAGTTTTATGTGGTACGACTGGGACTATCCAGTCTGTCTTTTAAGGATATATTTCTAGGACCATGATGATATGTTGTTTTATGTCATGAAACTAAGATGAAGGGAACCATACAATTTAGGGTCATATGTAATGTAAGTTAGTATATTGTTATTTTATGATACACAACATGGATGAGGGACCCTGAAATTTTACATCATTCATTGAGGACTTGTATGTAATACAGTTTACCATCAAGTGTCAAGGACATTGGTGACATTTAATTTTACATCATAGGATATGGATGTAGGAACTTGTAGTTTTAATTCACATAGTGAGGATGTATATGTTGTCCAGTTTATTATCATGTGACTAGGATGAAGATGTTACTTAGTTTAACATCATGCAGCAAGGATATGGGGATTCTTTATCAGAAAATAAATTTCTTGAGAAACCATTCATTGTTAGGTTCTATAATAATCTCTCCATACATAGAAATAAAATAATATATTCTGTTAGAGTGGTCCTTGGGTATATAAAAAGGTCCCACACAATTTGGATTAATATTTGGTGGTTTATATACTGGTATCATCTGATTCTATTGGTGTAGTTCCAATTCTCCGTAGAGTATTGATCAAAGGGATACATTCTTATTAAAATCCACTACAATCGGATTTTTGTTTACTTATATGTGATGAAAGGTGTGTAGTTTTTCACATCTATTATATCACATTAATATTTTCATTTTTTATATTGATAGTCCATGGATAGCTAATCACATATAGAAATGTGGAGTGAGGGAAATTTGAATTAGATGGGTAATACTAATTTTATCTTATACACCTATAAATATAGGGTTCCTCAAGTGGTGGTCGGGTTTGCAGTTCGGTAATCCCATAGGGCATGAATGTTTTTCTGGTTAAAAATATCTATCCTTGTCTACAATATTCTAGTGTATGTTTGAAAAGGTATTGTTGAAGGACTCTATATTTCCATTAAATGATGTGTGATAGTTGTAGTAATTCTTGTATTTGATATTGTACTTTTGATATAGCTTCTCCAACTTATCAAAATAGAAATTGGTCCCATTTTCTATCAGTATTGTTTGAGAGACACCAAATATGGTAATGATGATGTATTTCACATAGATGTTAATGTTTTTGGTCTTGGAATATTTTAGGGGTAATTCCTTAGCCCACTTGGAGAAGAATTTGGTAACAGTAAGGATATACATGAACTATATAGTCGTAGCTAGGGAATACTACCCTATAACATCCGTTCACCATACGGAGAATGTCCAAGAGTATTTGGCCACAGAAAATAAATACAGGGTTGACAGATGTAGTTTTTGTGCACCTGGAAGGAATGAAATTTGTTGGTTAATTTTGTGAAATCATACATCAATAAATGAAAAAAGTATCCCAACCTCCAGAATTGATGGGGAAGCATGAACCCTTACTGATGGTAACTAAAGGCTCTTATGTATAATTCTATCATAAATGTGAATGTCTCTTCTCAATCAATGAATCTGAGAAGGATTCCATCAAAGCCTCTTTTTATAGGACCATCTAGATATTTGGGCTATAAAAGAGAGTAAATTTGATCACTCATTATAATATTTTATCTTTTCTAGATATGACTAATAATAAAACTCTATTTTGAAGATATTCCACAATGGAAATCATCCAATTAGTTTTAGGACCTTTTGGTAAAAGTAAGGAGTAAATCTCATTGATTTCACCCTTGTCGACATGAGAAAAAAATGACACCATTCGACTGTACACAATGATGATGACTATTTCATCTCGATTTGGATCTATAAAATCCATGGGTGACTTTTCTAATGTATTTTCTTGGGTGTTTTTCAATCATGTAATGTTATTCAATGTTGGATGTATTGGAAATTCATAAATTAACCATCATACATAGTCAAGAAGGGTGATTAGATTCCCTTTTATGATAGAATAATACCTAATTATATACTTGATTACCAAATCTAAATCACCATTCACTTTTTGAGAGATCCACTAGTATTGAATGTTCTATTTCAATCCCTGGAATGAGTTCCTAATACTTAGCCTCATTTTTTGTGAAACCTTATGATAATAGTACAGAGTAAGACATGATAACATTTTGCAGAGAGATAAGCATGACTCTCAACCTGACTTTAGGGAGCATGGGGTATTCCATTATATTCTATATTGGTCTTTTGGATATGCCTTGAAAATACATTTCCCATGTATGGGGGTCATCGTGAATAGATAAAACCTCGTCATCTAGTGATTTAGTATTTGATGATTTTGTTTCGGTAGGGAATGTTCTGCAAGGAATTATGTCATATCCTTACCTTTCACTAATTTTTTAGGTACAAATTGAATTTAAAACTATTGAAATATCACCATCCATCAAGGAAAATATCCATTCAACATAGGAAGGCTATGTATTTATTTGATCTAGATGTTACGATAGACCAAACAGACCTCATGGTGCTGCTATAAGTGCCTCATATTATGAACTGTGAAGGTTAATTTTAGGCATCTACTCTCGATATTTGATTAATGAGTCTTGGTTTCTATCATAATTTTACTATGATAATATTTTGTTTTCATTCATAGTGTCGTTATTTTGTGTGAGGAGAGTACCTAGTGATCGTTCATGGGATGTCACATAAAAAATAATCACTTTCCCTTAAACAAGAGGCATAAACATTAGTGGACTGAAGATATATTTCTTGAGACTATCAAATGATTATGAACAGTCATCCTTCTACTGTTATCTAACCACCCTTTTCATCAACTTGGTGAAAGAAATACATTTGCCATTGATTTGTAATATAAAGTGTTGAATGTAGGTAAGTCATCCCGGAAATCCTCTCAACTCATTAATGTTTTAAAGAGGTGACATATTATGGGTACCCTTTTCCTTATCAGGTTTGAATTTTACGCCTTTATGGTATATGATAAAGCCTATTATCTTTTGTAAATTCACCTTGAAAGAAAATTTCAAGGGATTCAACTTCAGGTTATGATACTATAGTTTTTTGAAGACAATATAAAGATCATCCAAGTGATAAAAATGTTGTCGATAATTAACCACCAAATAATTGACAAAACATTCAATGAATTTCCCCCAGATGGGTTGGAATATGTGTTTTATGGCACATTAGTATGTAGCGTCATCAGTCTTCTAGCCAAATGGTAATACCCGATAGCAGAACACTACTAGGGGTGCCTAAAATTAGTGATTTTATCCTATTTTTGGACAATTCAGATTTTGTTATTCCCTAAATATCCATCCATAAAGGAAAGGCCTTGATATCCCTCCGTAACATTAATTAGTTGTTCTATGATTGGGATTTAGAAGTTTTCCTTTAGAATGTGCTGATAGGGATATTTTAAATTGATACAGGTCTTGATTTACCCATTCATAGTCTCTATCGGGTCTATTTTGGATATCCATTTCAGATATTGAACTTCTAGAATAAAATTTTATCTAATAATCATTTCAACTTCAGCCTCAATTTTAGTGGCAAGAGTTGGGTGTGTCCTTATGGATTCCTATTTGTAGCCCTAGTAGTATTTTGGTAAGGCCAAGTGGTGAGTGGGAACCTCTAGATCAATACCTATAACTTTATTATAATACCAAGAAAAAACATCCCCATGCTTCTTCAGAAAGGATTTATATACCTCCCCCTCTTTAGAATACATGGCTGCACTGATCAAAGTAGATTGTGGGTCCTCCTTTGTATCGAGATCTATTTTTTAAAATCACTAATCATAGTAGGTATTCCTTCCTCAAATGATGGATGGGAATCCTTGAGGTCTCCATCCACCTATTATTCCTTCATATATTCTTCTTATATCTATTCCTTTTCCTGGGGGGATGTTAGTGATAAAATAAATTTCTCAAAGTTAGGAGACGAGCCAATATTTTGACATCTAGGAGATGAAGCAGCTTCTTCCAACCCAACTAATAATGTGGGTCTCTTTAAAAATCTACAGGGGATATTTTAGGTATAAAATGAGGATATTTACTCTTTTTGGTGACATGATGGCTCCTTCAAATTTTTCTAAAGAAAAATGGACTCATTGAACCTTAGATGATGGAATGATAGTGTTTTTATCCAAACTAATACAACTTTCTAGAGAGTTGAAAACTTCTTTAGGGTTATTGGGATCATTTCTCACAACTAATATCATGAAAGTTTCAAAAAAATGTGCCTAAATATTGGCACATTCCTTCAACATGATTGATGGGAAGCACACTCTCTTTTCATAAATGCTTGATGTGATTGACTAGGGTTATATCAAGACCATTTGGGGCATTGATTCAAGTAAATTTTTCTGTCATGTGCTACTTCCCTTGCCTATATTAGAATCATATATTGATTTATTGTGATTTTCAACATTCTGATGGTGATTTATCACAATGAAATGTCCCAAATTGACCATTAATTTAGTACATGACACACTGGTGGTATGATGACTAGATTGTCGTGTGTTGATGAACCAGGGCCTTCCTAGTAGAATGATGAAGGCTGTATCTTTTCGAACAAATTGAAATTCAGAGTTTGATATGAGGTCCCCAAATTTGGTCATGAGATTGATTCTTACGAGATTCTTTTGATCACTCTTATCATAACCCATTAGTGTTATAGTGGAGGGAGATAAGTGGGACTCATTGTAAACTAACCGATGAAGTGTTCATATTGGAATGAAGGTGAATCATGAATCATTGAAATTGAAATCTCATCATATTTCAACATCGTTTATGTGACCAAAAACATATAGGGATCTGATATGTCACAGTATAACGACATCCCAATCTTTCTCTTTGAAAGTGATTACAATGGGGAATTATGTGGGATCAATCTCTTTACAATATACTTCAACAGTGGAAAACTTATCTTCAAACTCTTGGGGACTCAACAATTACTCTTGGATTACATAGCGGTGGTCTTTCAACAAACATAGTGTATATAGACTTGACTGTTTTGGATGATACCAAAGCCAATTTCCTTGGAATATAATACTTTTGAGCTATAGTTCTATACCTTATAGAAAAAGGATTATCTTTTATAGTAACTTTAGGGGTTTAAGTATTTAATTTGTGAAGATCTTTCCTTGAAACATGAGTTAAAGGCTTTCATATTTTTGATGGTTATGCTGATTAGATCTACCTACTCATAATGGTTGACCAGGAATTTGTTTCCCCTAGCCTAACTTCATGAATAATCAGGATAAGGTGAATCCATAAATTGCTGGGGTAACTTTCTCACTCTTGTTGTGCCTACTGGAGGGGTATACCATGAGTTGTGATAGTATAGAAAGGATAAGTGGGGATGTGTCCGGATTGTTTATTTCTGTTGCAGTCACTTCTTCCCCTATATCCTTGTCTCTGGAGACTACTTCCTTTAATTCAAAAATCAGATGCAGGTAATTCAGGTTCATGTCCATATTCATCATTAGTTAAAGGATCCATGAATTTTATGATGTTAAAGGAACTAGAAATTAACCCCTCTCCTGATGAATATTCCTTCTAGAGGGTCGACTCTGAGGGTACCATTTGGCACAACAGTTCCCATTCCCTTTGGACTGTAGGCATGATGTATTATAGAGAAAAAGAAAACTTTTTTCATCGAATAGGTTCATATTCTTCTGTTTTTTTCCACCCTTATGTCCATGTCATTTTTTAGAAAACTGGCCTTTCAGGGGATGTAGTGCTGACAGAGTCATTTGCGCCATAACAGAAGAAGCTGGGGGAATAGTTGGTTTCTTCAACTATGATCAATGTATAGAATGAGTCCGGTTGATTGAATTCCTAACAATCTAGTCACTTAACATAAACATACCTTTTATTTTATCTTTATACCATTTACTTCCCTCTCTGGATTGGTGGTAGAAACACATGCTACCTGCGTGGGTGGTTTTCCTAGCTTCACATTCCCAGAGTCCACCTTTTATCATTGGATGTATTTGAAAACAAATAATTCCTAGATGATGTGACCCAATGTCTAGTGGAAGGGGAAATAGTTTACAGGATCTTCTATATTTTCCTATTTATGCCTCTTGGGATTCATAAAATTAATCAGGTCATTTATCCGAGTAATTATGAAGTTGTTAGAGACATGGTATTCTGAGAAAGAATTAACATTTTTCATAAGCACCTCAATTTGTTTTTGTATTTCGTCCATTTTCTCAACTTGATGAGGCTAGAGTTATTTATGATGTGCATTAGGTGGTGTTTCAAAATATTTAATGGGATTTAGAGCTGGATAGTGCGTGGGACCTGGCTTAAGCATGACAGCGACATCCTATTCATTCCTTGTTGACTTCCCTTGATTTTACAGAAGCATTCAGGTGTCATTCTTTGTTTTGAGATAGAGTATTCTAATCTTTACGAAATTATGACAAGATAAAAAAACACTCTTGTACATTTAATAGGTATTATTGATGTGCACATCTGGTTTTGATTATTACCTAGGCGGATGGAAAAAATCTTATTGACAAAGCTGTAGGATTATGGAGTATGTTAAAAAATTCCACTATGTAATTAAAATTGAAACCCCCTCATTATCTCGTTGTTATAAGTTTTATAGGTCAAGGATCATTGTATTCAGTAGTGTTGAGCTAAATTTGAAGAGAAACTTCAAGTGAATATCTCCCCATCATACTTTTGACCGAGTCGACAAACTATTCTTCCAAACAAAGATGGATACCAATAGTGTTTTAAAGAAGCACCTAGGATTCATTATTTCTTGTTGTTAAGGGGTATCCATCAAGGGATTATATTTGGATATGAAAAGCATCAAATGTTTCTTTGATTCCCCAGAGACATTGAATATTGGAAATGAAGGGTTTGAAAATTTTGGCATGGGAGGAGTTGGATCAACCCATTAGGGGTAAAGATTCTTTTACAGATGTATAGTCACACGTCGCACCTCAATAGATTCCAATTGATCCTTTAGTGACATAATGTTATTGATGATCCTTTGAGGATTATCTATTTGAGTAGGAGATTTAATAGGGTAAATAATCGTTAGGTCCAACTATGGGGACTTTTCTGGTATCTTCCATCGGTAACCTATAGGGTGAGTATTTGAGGATTCTATTGGACCTGTTTTGGTTGTGTACCCAATGGGGGGAACTCCTATTCTTCTTCTATGGGATCTAAATATATTGGTTTTTCGAACACCACATTGAGTAGAAATTTTGGCTCTATTTAAATTTTGGGGATTAAAACTATTTGATGAGGTATGATGGTTTGGAGTGCTAGTTGAGGTTATTCTTATAGAAAATATTTGTTAAGGATGTTTCCTCAAATTACTTCTGCATTGAGTTTTCTCAACTCCTTCATTTATTCCTCCTTTCATGTGAACCATTCTTCCTATCTGATGAGTTTAACCTCTTTTAGAGGTGGGATAGGTACATCCTTTCCATTACCATTTTCCTCAGTTGATGATCTTCTAATTGGAGGCACATGAACATTCAAATGATTTCTCGAATTAATAAAGATCCTCTCGTTTTTGGTACACAGTCCTCGTTCAATAATTTTAGTGAAAACCATATTATAAACTAAAAATTACTTCTCTTTATCCTATGTATTGGCCTCATGTTTTGAATCATCTTCATGGGTGGTTTTAACAATATTCACTAATATATAATACATTGTAGGAATTCCAATAGCTTCTTTGAGTTATTTCTTTTATCTTCATCCTTACAAGGCCTTTTCCTTCCCTTTACTGGTCTTTATGGGATTGTTTGATGAAGGGTGATCCGAAGGGAATATCTGTAATATTTTATCATGCACTTTCCATGTGAGGACACTGAGTCTTGGGATAAGATAATCTAGGAAGGTATATTTTTCATTGTTCCCCCTGATCAAGATAAGTCTAACTTTCTATCACGATTTGGTTCTTTAGGTAAAAAAAACCACCAACAATGTGGATGGGGCAGTTCATATTCCATATTCACAGCCATTCAAGCCTATTTTTCCAACCTTGACGTTCGGGGTAAAAAATTCCCTAGGAATATCGAATGGGGTTGATACTGGGCCACCATGGCTACTGCTACCATGACTTCCTTATTAATTTTGAGGATCTACATCTGAACATGGGCTAGATTCATGGTGAAACCTGTAACTGAGCTAACTTTTGTCAATGATATTTTGGATAATTTTACATTTTCAATATCTGATGGTCTACTTCCATCATTCTATAGTATTTCTAATATTTTTAGATTTTTAATGAAAAAAAATTCAATTTATTACTCTCTCCTAACTTTACATTTTCATCAGTCAGTCAGGGATGTTTTCTGCTGAGTTCATTAGCTGTCGATGAATGATTCCATTTGTCGAATATGGTCTAATGATATGAAATTACATGATATCCACATTTGAGGGATTTTATAATTGGGGAGACAAGTAATGTGAAATTCCCAAAGCTCTGCCTATACTATAACATGAACAATATCTCATTAATTTTTTATCAGGTGATGGAAATATGTTAACCCGTCGAGATATGTGTGTGGAAGGCCACCTTGTCATTTTCCCAATTTTGGGGGTCATATATCTAGGAGGGTACTTAAGTATATTTAACGGTGTATCCCTTATATTACCATTAAATGGATTTGATACTCATTGTAATGAAATAATTTTGATTTTATGTGATTAATAGTATTCCATACATTGAGGTAGATTTCATGCACACAAATTTCCTATAATTCCTTTGGAATATTGCATTGGGGAGTGGATAAAGGCTAGGAAATGATTGGTATATTAATCTTTTCCAACTATCTCCTCATGTTTAACGTGTCTTATTTATCTTTTTGTAGAGGCTCCTCATCTTTTTCAAACAAAATTGGACATTTGCATACTATTTTATTGTAAACATCTTGATCGATATGGATTGTTTCCTCTATCGCGTTGGAAGGAAAGTGATCTAAGGGTAGTTCAGATAATGAAATTTTCCTTGGGATGTCATCCAATTGGGAAAGGTTGTCACTTGTTAATAATGAGGACACGTGCATGACTTCCATCATTTTACAAAGTTCCTCGCGGTAGGAGGTATTTCACATCATTAAATTGGAAAGGGGAGGACCTTCTTGTAGAAGTGAAATACTACAATAGGGAGGACCCTCACTATCACGACCTGTCCCTTGGGGCCCATGTCGTGACTACCCCAAGCCTGGTTTCTATAGGCCAGGGGCATGAAACAAGAACCGAAAGGCATATCCCTAAAACGGGAAGGCATTTCCTTTAAACCTATATAAACTCATAGAGTAGAATGAAACTAGAGGTAACCACACATTCTAGAATGAAACAAAAGAAACTGTGAAGTAAACTGCTGTAGTAAAGAGTGCTGAAAATAAAGGGGGGTCGGAATACAATCCCAACAAAAAATAGTACAATTCCAACTGCAAAAGTAAAAAACAACTAAAAAGTGAAAGGTAGATCCTGGATCATTCACCACGAATCCTACCTAAAGGGTAGGCACAGCTCCCAATCTATAGTCCCAGAGTCATGTCACATCAAAAAGGTCCAGCTCCAAGCACAGCCCAATCCTAGCTCCCTCAACCTCGATCAATGCTATATGTCGTCTGCACCAGACACAACAAGGTGTTGGTGAAGCCCGTGCAACGGTGAGTATGGAGATACTCTTTAGGGACCCCAAGACCCTCGTAGGTCTCCAATAGTTCCTCAAAGGAATACCACAAAGCATGAAGAAAAAGTACACAACACCAGTGAGCTCACACCAGGTATCACTTTAGGTCAAGGATATAAGGGTTATCACATCATTGAACTCCTCAGCTGCTAGAGAACTCCACCTATATTTAGTACAATGGGACTACTGGGTCACGTAGAGATGCTTCCCACTAACCTTGAACTGTTGTGTTACCCATCCCTGATGGGTACTATGGGCATGCTGGGTCACACAGAGTCGCATCCCACCGTGGGCAAGCTGGGTCACACAAAGACTCTTCCACCCTAGGCTAAACTGAGCTACACTTCCTATAAATTACCATGGGTCTTCCATGTCACACAAATCCTCTCCCCACCATGGGACTGCTGGGTCACACAAAACCGCTTCCCACTAGGCCAATTTCCATGTAGTCTTTAGGTCTCAGCCAACCGCAGGGTTCCATACGTAGTCTTCTTGGGAGAACCACTCCTCAAAACAATCACATCATCTTGATTCCATGGATGTCAAGACAATGTATTCCAAAATATATGTCCCCTCAATAGAGTCCCAAAGATGCAAACAACTCATCAATAAAATGTATGGATTGTGAGATATCGGAGTTTTAGTGCATATGGCCTTGATGGATTCGTATTCGATCCAACCCAGCCATGCCCTAAATTTCTACAAACCATAGGTGCAACATCCCTAAAAGACTACCTCATCATAGGTGTCGCGACTCCATAGTCGGTTCATCAAACAAACATTAGTTTTAGATGTTAGGGAATGTTTTGTGTAACAAGTCGATAATGGGTCTGGGTCCGATCCACCTCGGCCAAATCGGCCCGTCCTGGTTCGGCAAGGTGCGATCCGTTTCGACTTGGGATGATGTGACCTGAATCGGGTCTGACCCAAATCAGGTCTACCCTGATCGCTAGACCCAGCCCGAACCGGCTGGGCCGCGGTTTTGGTCATTGAGCCACGGGTCTGCGGGTCGGTCTTCTAGACCGACCCGGCGGTGCCACCAACTTGGTGGCGGCCTGCCAGGGTCACCCAGACGCGATACATCCAGGTAGGGCATACATGGAATGGGGCCACATTAGTGGGTAAAATGATCAGGGGTTGACCCAATGCGGCACCACGTGGCACCGTGGGTCCTACATGTTGTGACAGACGGGCCGTGCGCCCTCCACGTTGTGGCCGAAAGGCAGCGGGTCCTCCACGCCATGGCCGACGGGCCGCGGGTCCTCCGCACCATGGCCGATGGTCCGCGAGTCCTCTTCCAGGTGCACCGATGATGTGTGCCCCGTCCACTGGCCGCTGGTTGTACCGGTGACCCTTTTCTACTGTCGAAACCATCACAAGTCACGTCCCAACTACGGTGTCGGCGCACTGTTAGGGGTGCGCCCCTCCTCTCCTCTGCCGCCACCCGGGGCGGTGGCCAGTCTTCCGCCGGACACATAGCTAGGGCCACCGCCTGCCACTACAGCGCCACTGTGTCCCACCACCGGTTCCAGTTACGGTGGTTGGGTGTCCACTAGGTCACCGTTCACGCACCGATGGCCCTCTTTCATGTGCCATCAGCGCTTGCGGTTTTCTGGGATCACGCTCATCGCTAGGGTATGCCCTGCTTCAAGTTGTCGCCATCTTCCAAAATGGATATCACAAAAAACATAGGAAAGGAGGGGCTTAGGTTTTTTTGGTGTTGGCCACTGCCCTCCACGTTAGAGATAACCCTGGTGGAGTTTTGGGGAAAAGTTCAACTGAATTTCATTCCTCAGTTTCAATTCCCAAATCCAACGATAAAGCACACCCTCCCGCATATAAAATAAAATAAAATTAACAGATCAATTTGTTTTTTATTTGATCCACTATCATATTTTTTGAATGAGAAGTGGGAAAAACCAAAAAACAGTGACACACCCTACCATGAAACATTTGAGAGCGCTCGTGGTTGAGGGAGTCTCATTACTCTCCATCCACTCAACAAGTCTCCCTCGCAGCCGCTCGAATGTCAAACTCTAGTTCGTGGTTTTGGTGTCATACGTCCCTTCCTGCTGGGGTCAGCTCTGTCATCTAAGGGCTTGGAATTACTGAAATCCAACATAACATTGCTTCTTGGCGAAGATTTTTCGATACCCCTCCCCCATGATCTTTATTTATTGGAGAGGGGGAGAGTAAATAATGATTCGGGCAGTTATTGGGGCTCATTAATAAGAATATTCCTAATTTCCACTACCATTGATGTTACTAAGAGTTGAGGGTATAGCCATTTATTGGCTTGACACCTCACTGGTCACACCCTACCGCTTTTCTATCGGAAGAATTGAATAAAAATAAAATATTAGTGTTATTTTATTTATTCTATTAAAATATCAAAAAACTATCTTTATCTTCGGACCTACTATGGTCGAAGTGAAGCCTCTCATAAGTGAATCTTGGTAGTTCAGATTCAACTATGCCCTAGGATTTTTATTCTAAGAAACGATTCAAATGTTAATAAATGTCTCTCACGCGTTAACTGAACGTACCTGAAAAAAATATCAGAAATTAATTCCGGGTGAACCGAGCCTCAGAATCATGTGTCTTCAATTTTTACGGGCTCATAAAATTCTATATAATTTTTATAAAAAGTTACGTGGAAAAATCAGGGTCTTTACATTCTCCCCACCTTAGGGATTTACATTCCAGAAAGCCACAACATTAACTAATGAACCAAATTGGGGTACTAAGCATGAATCTGAGCCTCCTGCTCCCATTTTCTCTCCTGGAGGTTCCCGTGCTGCCAAAAAATGCACACCACAGGTATCGACCACCCATCAAGGACCCACTCCTATCGATCCTTAATCTCTACTGGAACCTCTGCAAACATTGCCTCATCATCCAAGTCTAGATCTCCATGGTCGGTGAAGTGAGATGGGTCCCAGTGAGAGCAAAACCACCCCGCCATAACATGCTTTTCAGGTCCTATCCCACCAAGTACCACCAGTTTCCTTGTAGAAATGTTGTCCCCACCCTGGGGCCCACCCACGTGCCCGAACAGGTCATCTGACTAAATATTGTCCCTATAGGACAACACATTTCCTTTTTAGTGTGTTTTTTCCTCACTCACACACACCCTGGGAAACTTCCTAGGAAGTTACCCATCCTAATCAATACTCCAAGCCAAGAAATCTTAACTGTGGAGTTCTAATCAGGTAGACTCCCGAAAAGGAAGGTGAACTTTGTTGACATGAGTCATATAATTTAGTCATTTAACCCTTTATCATTTGGTAGTGTTACATTCATAGTGAATGTCATCACGGATATGACAACCATTATTGATTGAAATTTTATTTTAAGGAGTGTTCATGCAGCACATACCCTAGGGAGGACCTTCATCGAGGACAATAGTAAGGGGAGGTACTTATTTCTATTTGATATTATAGTCATCCAAAGGGATTTTGTGGCACTAATAAGGTGTTGGGCTCTCTAGATTGATTAGTTCATAATTCATTCCTTCATGGTATGATGTCTTGAGAGGAGCTACATAACTTTTACTAAAATTTATGTAATTTGGTAATGAAAAATTACGATCCCGAGCTAGTAGAGATAAAAATATGAGGGATTTGAGAACACTAGTGTTAATCAGAGTTGGATTTCATTTAGGATCTTTTTTTTCAAATCACCTTTGATGAGGCTTCTTTTTGGATTCCTTATTTCCGATTATAGGGGATGCTTGTGGGGGGGGGGGAAGTGGTTTTCACATGTGTAATCTTATTTGATTATCTCTTGTACTTTTATTGTAATTTACTAACAAGTTTCTAAAATTTTAACAAGGGTGTGTGACTGCCATGGAGTGGACACTATGGTAGACTGATGAACTATAGTTGGAATTGGAGTGTGGTACCAATCCAGTTGTCCATATATCATGGGGGATTTTGGATCACGAACCTCATGGATGGGAGAATATATGTGTGTTTTCTCCAAAGTGACGTGATAATGATTCATCCTAAGTATGGGGATGGAATTTTTTATCCTCCAATATACCAATACCACTGCCATTATTATGTCCTGGTAGGTTTGTAGGATGTAGGTAGAAATTTCCGTATGCCCCTTCATAATTTTTAGGATGTTCATGGTAACTTTAGTGGAATGCACATGGATATATGACCATTATATGGATTAAGAAAGGGTGTGTTCTTGATCCTCTCCTACATTTCCTCTCAGTTTATACTAAATTTAAATGGGTGCAGGGGTAGAGATGTGGTTCTGTCCCCTATTTGTTATTGGTAATTTCTAGTTGGTTTCTTCGATTGTTGCAATAAAAGGCAACAATAAGGCTTGATGGATGTGGATAGTTGTGTTAACCTTTTCGCAGTGTTCCTTTGAATTTGAATGGTGGGATTTCTAGGTGTGATAAGGTGTTTTTCTCTTCTCTCAATTTTCCACCATATATTTGGTGTACTTTCCTAGTTGCATGTAGATGAGTTTTCAGGAAGGCTTGGTTAGTGTATGACCATTTTGTGCCTACTCACTATTTTTCCACTATAATTTTTTGACGAAAATTTTAAGAGGGGATAATGGTTTATCCCTATTCATTATTTGATCGGTCACTGCCCTCAATGGGTCATCTTGCACGCCCATTTCTGGGTGACCCAGGCCTGGATTCCATGGACGGTACCCTCATCATACTAAGGTTTCATTTCTGTGTAGTGTTGGTAGTGAAAACTAATGGAAGGATACCTTTGGAGGGAACCTTTTGTCTTCTATGTGAGGATATTTTTGACCTCTTGATACTCCTCCTTAATAGATGGGAGAATATTATTGCTACATTCTAGGGATAAGATCACTAAATGTTTGGAGATGATAATTGGTTCCATATGCATATGGAAAACCATCATCCATTGGTTGGACAACTGGTGGGGATTCACTTTCAAGAGGGCCTATAGATATTCCTTCAGTTTGAGATGGTACAATTTTTAAGGTACTCGCAAAAAAATTAATTTGAGGCCCAAAATTAAAGATGATGGGTTGGTGATGATTTCCTATTTTTTCTTTGAGGATCCATATTTAATCGTAGATGAGGCATACATATTCTTGAAATTGTGAGATGCCATTGGATTAAAGGAAAATTTGAGATAAAATTATAGTAATATAGATGGAAGACACAAAATATGAAACCCCATAAATGCATTATAATAATAAGAGAACAACTGAAAATTTGGTTGTCTTGGATCCATGTTTTCCAGATCTTATTTTTATGAGCATGAAGTGTCTTGACATGTGGTTGAACACGTCATCTTGATTAAGGATTAACATCAGGTTAAAATTTTTTGTTTCTACATATGAACATTGAAACCTTTTTATCTTGATTGTGGGTGTTTGAGATTTGTAAATTCATTCACATTAGGTTCACTATCATAGGATGGTTTCCAATGGGTTTGGTTCATGGATCCAAAAACACCAACAGTTCCTTTATTTAAGATGATTCATGGACTTTCATTCCAAAGGAAGGTGATTATTGGGAAATGTTCCAACAATTCTTATGGAATCTCATTGATTGATAGGATTGGAGGTTAGGATCATCACACCATTTTAGGGGGAACTTTTTCCTACAGTTTGATTCTCTTATAGATTTAATACATATTCCTGAATCCTTTATTAAATCCCATGTATAAATAAGGATTCCCTGTATTAATAATCAATTATTTTCATGTATTTATTCTAGAATCATCTATATATATTTGATGTTATCTATCAATGGGGATACTTGTATTATCAAAGGTATCCATAAATGTTACCATTTTTTATATGGAATAGATATTCTTTAGTCATTTATTATTTTGATTCTCTTTTTAAGCCATGCAGTGGGGAACTCTTGGATTTATCATCATATATAGAGATGGGAGTTGTTTTATTATAGATATCAGATCCTTAAGATGTGATTACTATGTATCATTGTGAAATGAATTAGAACCCATGTAGTTTGATGACACATAATGTGTCACATCATACCTTTTAAGGTCATGTCACAAGCACCAAAATGTGTAATTTAATGTCATATGGAAAGGACGTTTAGGAAAAATATGCCTAGATAAGGGTTAGTGTGGGAATTATGCCGAAGCATCCCAATGAATCGTGAGTGATTTAGGCCTCCTGTGTTGGTGAAGACACTAATGGGAATGTTTCCAATAGAATATTTTGGTGAATATGGGGTTTTGGATTTGGAAATAATAGAGTCTTACAATGAATCCCATTTGGATGGGGATCAAAGCCCATGTAGTTTGATGAATTCAAGGAAACATTCCTATAAAGGATATATAATTCTTTTTCTCGGTGGGGAATGTGGATATTTGAATGTATATGACATGTTTTTTCGGGATTACACTTAGGATGAGGCCCGTGTGTCTAGAACCATGAAGAATGTTTTGTCAAATGGTGATTTACAGGTTTGGTCGGGGCTTAAACCTAGGAGGATACCATTGGTTGTCATGAGGATGGTAAAGGGTCATACAGAATTGTAGGCCTAAAAATGGATACATGGCATTGAGGACTTACTTCTATAGGGTCCCATTAAAGGATGGTGAGAGGACGATCCGAAAAAGGATTCTCTGTCATGAGATGAATCTGACTATACGAATGTAATAATCATCGTTAATATCTAATCTCATGTGATAATGCTCGTATGTGAGAAAAAAGAGGAATAAGAATATTTAGTAAACTATATGATCTTTTTTAATCTAGTGGATGAGGTTGGGGTTATAGGAGATGAAGAAAGGGATTTGATGTGCCTATCTTATTTCCCATTTTTTGTAAAGATGATAGTCACATATGACTACCCATATATGATCTATAATAAAGGATTGGGGGTTACACTAGGAGGTATTACCTAGTCAAAATTGTAGAGGAATAGAGGAGGATTAGTCACTAATACCCATAAAGTGGAAAATCAATAGTGATCCCCACCCCCTCACCATCCAAAACAAGAGGTCCCTATACATAGAGATGAGAATGGGAGAATATCCTCCCTCTCACATATGAGACTGTAAGGTAATTGGAACTTCAAACAAGCGTAGGTTCTTCATTAATAAAGCGGTGCATAACTGTACACACCCCATGGAACCTACTTGTTAGGTGGGACAAGTAAGGGACTCCTCTGACTGGGGGAATGCATAACTAAATGGGATACTTGCTGCTGTGTCTCTCTCCATGGTTGTGAATGTTTGGAGGATTTAGTGAAGGATTAAATTAGATTCACATAACGTGAGTGATACATAGGATTAAAATCCCTTAAATTATTGGATTTCAAGAGGACATATACGATGTCTCACACAGGTCAAATCTGGGTGAACAGAAGGTGCATCGCACATGCCAGACTTGGGAGGAACTGAAAGTTCTTCATGCAAGGTAGGCCTGCAAGAGATGAAGATTCATTGGGAGATGGATAAAAAGGAAAATAAAACATAGGTGAAGCCTTTATCTAGGAAGCACGGGTTTGTTAAGGTGTCTCTCGAAAGGGTTTCACATAGGTCTGATGTTTGGGAAGGGACCTTTTACCTAGTTCTTTTCAACTAGGGGGGGAGGGTGTCCTTGCTCCGTTGTATTTTGTTTAAGAACCTAGAGGGACTTTGATCCCACTACCCCACTTAGTTCCCTCTTCTATCATGTTTTGGAGTGTTAAAATAAAGTTTTTTAGGGCCAGGGGTAAGGGGATACATGATCAGATCTCTGAGATTTCTTCCGGTTTTCCAATTCTTAAAATAATGATCCCCATAGTCCTATTTATAGGGAGACACAAGGACCTGGGTGAAGGAAGTTCCTTTCACAGGTACCCCACATAGGTTTCCCACACATGTGCCTCATGTAGGAGTGGATTCCCCATCCGGTATATGTAGTTAAGGCATACATAAGCCTCAGAGCGTGCAGGCTTGGTGTACGAATGACAATTTGGGTGAGTTCCCTTAATCTTTCATGGGATTCTTCACCTCTTTATTTATAGAGGTATTTCTTATAAAATATTTTCATCCCAGGTGACAAAAATGAGTGTGAACAACCCTGAAAAAACCCTTGAAATCCTTAAATACCTAAAAGACTTTAAACATCTAAAAATGAAAAAACCTCTAAAAACCCCTAAATCCCTCAATATCCAAAAAACCCTAAAAACGGTAAAAACGATAAAAATACTAAAATCACTAAAAATCCTGGAAAACATAATAAAAACCTTTGAAAACCCTAAAAACCCCTAAAAACATCAAATCCCTAAAACACCTAAAACCCCTAAAAACTAAAAAATGATAAAAAACCTAAAAAACCAATAATAACCCTCAAAACACTAAAAAACACTATAAAACATAAAAATAGATAAAACCCATAAAAACATTAGACCACATAAAAACACTAAAAACCAACAACAAAATATAAAAACCAATTAAAACCCTAAAATATAAAAAATATACGAACACTTAAAAATCCTAAAAAATGAAAAAAAATCCATTAAAACCCAAGAAGAACCATAAAAATCCTAAAAACCCATAAATCCCTAAAAACACAAAAGCGATTTAAAATCCTAAAAACTCCAAAAAAACCCTAAAAACCACAAAAAAAAAACAAAAATAAACCCTTAAAAACCTAAAAAAAATTAAACCCCTAAAAACCTAAAAAATAAATAAACCCCTAAAAACCCTAAAATCCCTAAAAATATCAAAAAATCCTAAAAATCTATAAAACCCAGGAAAACAATAAAAACCTGAAAAATCGATAAAAATGATAAAAAAACATAAAAAACCCTAAAAACCCTGAAAAACACTATGAAAACATTTAAAACCTAAAAAATTTAAACCCCTAAAAACCTCAAAAGAAATCTAAAACCCTTAAATATTATAAAACACCCTAAAACCCTAAAACCACTAAAACCATAAAAACCTATAAAACAATAAAAATCCAAAAACCAAGAAAAATGATAAAAACCCTTCAACCACTAAAAATGTTAAAAAACTATCAAAACCATAAAAATTTAAAAAAACTAAAAAACCCTAACAACCCTAGAAAACCCAAAAAATCATAAAACACCTAAAATCCTTTAAACCCATAGAAATTCATAACAACTCGAAAAATACTTAAAAAATCATAAGATCCTTAAAATATAAAAACCCCTAAAAACCCTAAAAACCATATGAAAGCATAAAAATCTAAAAACACGTAAATCGCCAAAAAAATAACAACGCTAAAATCCCTAAAAACACTAAAACATAAAACCCTCAATATCCCTAAAAACCCTTTAACCAAAAAAATCAAAAAAATCAAAAAAATCATTAAAAATCCATAAAATCCCTAATAATGTAAAAAACCATAAAAACTGAAAAAATAAGAAAACCCTAAAATCCCAAAATCCCTAAAAACATCTTAAACCAAAAAAAACATAAAACCCCTCAAATTCCATAAAACCCTTAAGAATATCTAAAAGTCCTGAAACCTATACAAAAAATCCCAATAAATACTTATAAATGTCAAAACCTTTTAGAAAATCTTAAAAACCAAAAATAAATTAAAACCTATAAAAAAGATAAAACATCTAAAATCCCTAACCCATAAGAACATAAACCCCTAAAACCATGAAAACATAGAAACCCCTAAAAACCATAAATAACCATTAAAACTCTAAAAACTTTCTATCACCCTAAAAATTTTAAAAACAGTAAATAATAAATAAACCCAAAAAATATAAAAAAACCTAAAAACAAAAAAACCATAAAACCCAAAAGAACCCTAAAACCCATCAAAATCCTTAAAACCAAAAAAACCATAGAAATACTATAAATCACTAAAATACCTAAAAACATGAAAACCCTAAAACCCAAAACCCCTAAGAAAACCTTAAAAACATAAAATCTCTTAAAACCCCTAAAAATATAAAAAAACTAAAACCCCAAAACACCTGAAAAACCTTGAAACCCAAAAAATCATAAAAACCCAAAAAACCCCAAAAAAACCCCAAAAAACCTAAAACCCATTAAAAAAAACCAAAGCCCTATTAAAATAATATAAAATTTAAAAAACTCATAAAAACTGTAAAAACCCTAATTAACTCAAAAAACCCTAAAAGAACAAAAAACAATAAACCCTAAATACCCTAAGAACCATAAAAATCATAAAAAATCCATAAAAATCCCTAAAACAAAAAACCCTAAAATCGTAAAAGGCCTAAGAAAAACATAAAATTCTAAAAACACTAAAACCCCCTAAAAATCAAAAAAACACTTTAATCCCTAAAAACACTACAAATCCCTGAAACATTTCAAAATACCTAAAACCCAAAAAAACCATGGATGTCCAAAAAAATCCCTAATGTCCCTAAAAATGTGAAACATAAAAGAAAAACAATAAAAACCCACAAGATATCCTTAAAAACATAAAAAACTAAAACCCCATTAAAACAATAAAAAACACTAGAACCCCTAAAGACCATAAAACCATAAGCCCCTAAAAACCATAAAATCCCTAAAAACCTTAAAAACCTTTAAACTCGATAAAAATACCAAAACCCACTAAAAACTAAAATAATTTAAAACCCTAAAAACATTAAACGCTATAAACAACCATTAGTACCATAAAAACCTAATCTAACCCCTAAAACACCTAAAAATACTAAAAACCCTAACACTCCCCAAAATCCTTAAATACCCAAAAAGCCATAAAAATCTTTAAAAAATGACTAAAAATTTAAAAAACTCGTACAACACTAAAAACACATATTAAAACCTTATAAAACATAAAACACTCAAAACACACAAGAAACCTAAAAATACATAAAAACCTTCAAAACCCTAAAAATTATAAAAAGTCATAAAATCCTTCAAGATCTCTAAAATACAAAAAATAAATTAAAAAACCAAAAAATCACTACAAATCTATTTAAACATTAAAAACCTTAAAAAATGAAAACCCTAAATAAAATCATAAAATCATAAAACACTTAAAAATATGGAAAAACTAAAAATGCTAAAAAAAATATTTAAAACCCCTAAAGACCCTAAAAAACAATACAAACCTTAAAAGAGCCTCAAAACATAAAAATACCCAAAAAATCCCAAAAAATCCAAAAATCCTTTGAAACCCTGAAAATGTTAAAAACACTAAAAACCCCTAATACCATAAAAAAATAAAAAAACCCAAAACCCCGAAAAAAACATAAAACATATAAACAATAAAAAACCCCAAATAACATAAAAATCCATAAAAACTATAAAATTCCTAAAAAATAAAGAAATATTTTAAAAACCACAATACACTTAAGAAACAATTAATCATCTATAAACACAAAATAACTCTAAAACATAAAAAACAATAAAAACCACAAGACACACTTAAAACTTTAATAACCCTAAAACTGATAAAACACTTGAATACCTTAAAACCCCTAAACCCCATCAAACCCGTAAAACCCCACTAAAATCATTTAAAACCCATTAAACCCATAAAAATATTAAAAACTATAAGAAATCATACAACTCTTAAAAAACTAAAAAAAACATAAAAAACCAATAACCACAAATCCCTAAAACCCTCAAAATCCATAAAAACCCTAAAACCATGAAATTATTTTAAAAGGGATAAAAATCTATAAAAATATAGAAAAAAATTAAACCCTAAAAACCTCTAAGAAAACCACAAAAACCAGAAAACACTAAAACAACCTAAAAACCTAAAAAATGATAAAAACCCTAAAGCCTCAAATCCCCTCATAATCACTTAAAACTACAAAAACCATAAAATTCCTAAAAACACATAAAAATCCCTAAAAAGTAAAAACCTCTAAAAACACTGAAAACCCTTACGAAAACCATAAAAAAACTAAAAACACCTAAAACCACTAACAATACTAAAAAATTGCTAAAACCCACAACAAACCTAATGATACACTAAAAACCCTAAAACACATTTAAACTATAAAACCCCTAACACCATAAATAACCTTTAAAACCCATAAAAACCCATAAAGCCAACTAAAAAAAATCTAAAAACACTTTTAACCCTAAAAAATGTTTAATAAATCTAAAAATCCATACAACCCATAAAAACTAAAAAAACCCTAAATACAATAAAAACCATAAAACCCCTAAAAATCCCCCAAACAATCAAATTCAATAAAATCCCTAAAAACCATAAAAACCTAAAACCCTAAAAATACATAAAAACAAAAAAACCTTAAAACTAGGAAAAAACTCTAACAAAAAAATTAAAATTAAAAAACCACTTAAAAACTCCTAAAAACCTAATAAATGTTAAAAAACCTAAAAATCATTAAAAATCCAAAAAACCATAACCCATGAATCATAAAAACTATAACAACCAATAAAAACCCAAAAACCCACTAAAAAAACTAAAATCCATTTAACACTTAAGAATGTTGAAAATATTTATAAATCCTTATAAACCCTAAAAATTCAAAAAAACCCTTAAAACCCCAAAAAAATCCCAAAAAATACTAAAAACCATAAACAACCAATAAAATACCAAAAACCCATAATAATGCCTAAAAAAGTTATAAAACCAAAAAACCCCTAAGAAAACCATAAAACTAAAAGAAACATCAAACTTATAGAAAACCTAAAAACAGCTACAAACCCTAACAAACCCCAAAAACCTCTCAAAATCCTTAAATACCCGAAAAAATTACAAACATCCTAAAAAATCACAAAATATAAAAAAAAATTTAAAAACCATAAAAACCTATAAAAACCCTAGGAAAACCATATAATCCTAAAATCATTGAAAACTCCTATAAAACCTAAAAAATGCGGAAACTCTTAAAAATTGAAGGAAGACACTAAAAACCCTAAACCCCATAAAAACCCAAAAAACACTAAAAACCCATAAATCCATAAAAGACCACTAAAATATTAAAAACACTTTAAACCCATAAAAACATTAATAAACTCTAAAAACCCATATAATTTTTAAAAATTTCAAAAAACCCAACAGGGTTGTAGCTGAGGGTATTAAATCATCCTCACTGTAGCCCAACTTACAGAGTTTCCGTAGCGAAAGGAGGTTAATTGCAGAGCTATTGTCGATGAAGACTTTACAGATCTCAACATCATTCAATGTTTCAGACACATGTAATGGTTTGATGTGTCTGTGCAGGATGGCATATTCATCCTAATCGGTGAAGGAAATCACCACATTGCATTTAGTCGGGCCTGTCTCCGTCCGGTAAACCTCGGCGACAATTACCTCAGCTTGAAACTCCTGGGGGCTGAGAAAGGCGTCATTCCCCCTAGACACTTCCATCTCCTTTGGAAGATTTGGAGAAATAGGCTGCCAATGCATGGTCAGTTGCAAAAAGCTAGATGGCATATTGTCTCAGCCTGCAACATCTGTTTACAAGGTGTTGAAAGTGTACAACACCTCTTTGTTGAATGCAATATTGCGCAGAGACTATGGAAGCACATGCAAGACGTCTTTGGTATCCGTTTACCCCCAGGAACCTTTCCCGAAGGATTATTTTTATTGCAAATTTCAGTTGTAGTGAGACGCTTCACAATCTCCTTCTTGCTGCATCTGGAGCAATTGTTGCTTTCCTTTGTGCTGTGAGGAATTCTGCTATGATTCGAAATAAATCATGATCCACACGTGAGGGTATTACTGCCTTGCACAGTGTTGTTCGAATGGCTGGGTGTATTCAATCAGGTACGATGAACAACTACTTCAATGACCTTGTTACAATCCGCACTCTTGGTGTTCCTGGAAGGTGTAAAAAACCAATGTTGATGAAGTACATTAGATGGATTCCAATAATCCCGTTATATATCAAAGTTAATGTTGATGGTTCGACAACAGGTTCACCAGGCCCTTCAGGTTGTGGTGGTGTTTTCCATACCTATCGAGGTTTTATCAAGGGAATTTTCTATCATTTCCTTGGGAATGGTTGCGCCAATCAAGCAGAGCATTGGGCTATTATCAATGTTGTTCGTTTTGCAAATCAATTTTGGTGGATCCATATATGGATCAAATCTGACTCGATGCATGTGGTGTAGGCTCTCTGAAAAAACTCAAGTAAGGTTCCATTGCAGATCCAACCCCAATGGATTTAATGCCTTAGCTTATCCAAGAACCTAAGCCTCAAGATCCATCATGCATATAGGGAGGTCAATGTGGTGGTTGATGTTCTTTCCAAGATGGCTATTGATGAATTCTGCTCACGATGGTCATTCATTTATCCTTTTTGCGCGTATCATGTAGACTCTAACATGAAGGGCACTACCCGCACCTGAATGTACAAGTCCCCCTGTAATGTTTTGTACTTTTCTTTTTTTTTTATAAATCGAGGCACCAAACTCTCCACTTGGTTCGCACCTTCTTTTCCCTAAAATCCTAAGAAACCCTAAAAATCCATAAAACCCCCAAAACCCACTAGAAACTGTAGAAACCTTTTAAACCCCTAAAAACAATTAAAAAAACAAAAAAATCACAATCCATTAAAATACCCAAAAAAAACCCTAAAAACCATAAAGTCTATAACACCCTTAAAAACTCTAAAAAATCCCTCAAAAACCACAAAACCCCTAAAAACTAGAAAATCCTAAAAATCTTTAAAAATCACTAAAAATCTAAAAACACAAAAAAAACATGAAAACCACTACGAAAACCATAAAAACCAAAAAAAATCTATAATAACATGAAAAAATCTAAAAACCTTATAATACAATAAAAACCCTAAAACCCCTAAAAACTATAAAAAACCCTAAAAACATAAAAACCGAAAAACCCATAAACGCCAAAACCCACTAAAAACTCCAAAAACCCTTTAAACCCCTAAAAATATTTAAAACATCTAAAAACTAAAAAACTCTAAAAATATAAAAACCCACTTAATTCCCAAAATAATCCATAAAAATTCTGAAAACCCTCAAAATCCCTAAAAAACCTAAAAACCCATAAAAATCCAAAAAATCAATAAAAATCACTAAAAAAGTAAAAAACACAAAAAACCCAAAAAACCCTAATAAAACCTCAAAAACCTAAAAGAACATAAAACCCCTCGAATCCTAAAAAATATAAAAACATTAAAAAAACTGAAAAACCTAAAAAACCCTAAAAACCATAAAAACAATTAAAATTCAAAAAAACCCACAAAAATCCATATAACATAAAAACTATTAAAACCTTCAAAACCATTTTGAAAACCATTTTGAAATCCATAAAAACCTAAAAATATATAAAACCCCTATGAAATAAAAAAAATTCCAAACACATAAAAAACCCTAAAAAGACCATAAAGTCCTAAATGTCCTAAAAACACTAAAACAACTAAAACCCTAAAAACCGCAAACCCCCTAAAAACCTTAAAAACTATAAAATCCTTAATATCTATAAAAATAAATAAATACACTAAAACCCATTTAAAACACTAAAAATATAAAAAAACTAAAAAATCATAAAAAACCTAGAAATTCAGAAACCCCTAAAACCTAAAAAACCCATAAAAATCCTAGAAAACATTATAAAACACAAAAACCCTAGAAACTCTAAAACCCATAAAATTCTAAAAAATATCCAAAATTAACTAAAAACATAAAAAATAATAAAAACCCATAAAAACCCCTTAGAAACCCTTAAAAACCTAAAACAACAAAAACCCCCTAAAAACATAAAAAATATAAAAACCCTAAAACCACTAAAAACCATAAAAACCTTAATAACCCAAAACCCCCCCAAAAAAACATAAATCCCCATAAAACACCTAAAAACCACTATCAACACTAAAAACCCATTCAACCCCTAAAACATTAAAAAACTCCAAAAATCCTTAAAACCCTAAAAAATCAAAAAACCCTTAAAACGCCTTAAACCCCCTTAAAACCATAAAACCGCTTAAATCGTAAAAATACCAAAAAAACAATAAATATTTAAAAATTACCTAAAATACCTAAAAACATAAAAGACGCACAAAACCATCAAAACCCCTACGAATACCTTAAAAAATTAAAAGCAGGTAAAACCCCTAAAAACATACAAATTCTAAAAACTATAAAAACCCCTAAAATCTCAAAAAACAATAAACTCACATGAAACCCTAAAAAACCTAAAATCCTATAAAAACTATAAAACCAAAAAAAACATCTAAAACCCATTAATCCCCTAAAAATGATAAAAAACATTGAAACCAATAAAACCCCAAAAAACCCCTAAAGGCCAGAAAAAATCATAAAACCCTAAAAATGCTAAAAAATCTAAAAACCCAAAAAATCCATAAAAATCCCTAAAAATCCCTAAAAACCATAAATATCCTAAAAATTTGTAAAAAACTAAAAATATAAAAACACATAAAAACATCTAAGAAAAACATCAAAATCTAAAAAAACAAAAAAACCCCTAAAGACCTAAAAGTGATAAAATCTATAAAAAACCTAATACCCCTTAAAACTATAAAACCTCTAAAAACCATAAAAATCCGTAAAAACCCATAAAAACCACTAAGAACACTAAAAACCCTTTATAACCGAAGAAATACTAAAAAATATAAAAAAAAATTAAACCCCCTAATAAAACAAATAACCCCTAAACCCCCAAAAACGTAACAACACAAAATAACATAAAAATACTAAAAACACTAAAACCCTTAAAAACATAAAAACACTAAAATAATTGAAATCACTAAGAAAACCATAAAAACCTAAAAATAACATGAAATCCCTAAAAAACATAAAAACACTAAAACCCAAAAAAACCCTAACATAACCTAAAACCCTCAAAATACATAAAAACCTATGAAATAATAAAATCCTAAAAAGCCCTAAAAATAACTAAAAACATATAAAACCCTAAAAACCATAAAAATCCTATGAAAACCTTGAAAACCTATAAACACTTAAATTTCATAAAAAACTAGAAAATCGTAAAAAAAACTAAAAACCCTAAAATCATAGAACCTCCCCCCCCCCAAACCCTAAAAACCATAAAACCCCCCAAAAAACCTAAAAACCACTAAAAATATCTAAAAATCCTTTAAACCCTTAAAAATGTTAATAATCTCTAAAAACAAGAAAAAACCCAAAAAACTCAAATAACCTAAAAACCCAAACAACTAAAAAACAAGAAAACCCCAAAACGCACCCAAACCCCTCCAAATCCCAAAAAACTCTACAAAATAACAAAATCTAAAAATTCCCCATCAAAATCTAAAAATAAAAAACCCGTAAAACCTACAGAAACCCCAAAAAAATTCTAAAAACTGAAAAAACACTTAAAACCCATAAAAACTAAAAAAATGATAAAAACCCTAAAAACCATCAAAACCGTTGAACTCATTAAAAATATTAATGAACCATAAAACGTTAAAAGAACTACTCAAAACTCCAAAACCCCATTTAAATCCCTAAAACGGTTAAAAAATCTAGAAACCATAAAACCCCTTAAAACAAAAAAAAACTCTAAAACCAAAAAAAATCATAAAACCTTAAAAACCCTCAAAATCCAAAAATAACTTAAAATTTAAAAAAATTAAAATCCTATTAATCCGCATAAAATTTAAATATCCATAAACACCTAGAAAACCCCTAATAAAACATTAAAACCATAAAAACACTTAAAAACCCTAAAAACCTAAAAAACCCTAAAACCCTAAAAACCATAAAATAAATAATTTCATAAAAACACCCAAATACAGATGAAATCCCTAAAAATATTAAAAACTCAAAAAAAAAACAATTAACCCACTAAAAATATTAAAAAACTCTAAAAACCATAAAAACATTAAAAACCCTCAAAACCTTAAAGACAAAAAAAACACTAAAGATCCCTAAATTCCTTCAAAATCCCTAAAATCATAAAAATTCTAAATACTAAAAAATCCATAAACATCCATTAAAACCATTAAAACCACTAAGAAATCATTAAAAACAAAAAAAACACTTAAAACCCCAAGCATACATAAAAACTCTAAACGCACTAAAAACCCTAAAATCCTTAAAAACATTAAAACCCAGAATCCCCTAAAAATAAATAAAAATAAAAACAGCCATAAAAATCATTAAAACCCCACAAAAAACAATAAAAACGAAAGAAACCCAAAAAAATCTGAAGAACCCCATGAAAACTTAGAAACCAGAAGAAACACTTAAAACCCCCCAAACCCCCAAAACGCTAAAATCACGAAAAACCCAAAAAACACTAAAAACTATAAAACCATTTAACACACTAAAATGACTAATAAATTAAAAAACATAAAAAAACATTAAAACTCAAAACAAACACCTAAAATCCCAAAAAAACAAAAAACACCCAAAAAACCCTAAAATACTAAAACCCTAAAAACCTATAAAAATCCTAAAAATGTAAAAATATCCCCAAAAATGTAAAAAACCCTAAAATCCTGAAAACCCTTAAGAAAACCAAAAAAAACTAAAAACACATAAATCCCATAAAAATTAAAAATGGGTAAAAACACTAAAAACCCCTAAAAACGATAAAAAACCTAAAAACATTAAAAAAATATTCAAACTATTTAAACCATAAAAACCCTCAATAAACTATAAAAACCCTTTAAACCACTAATGCACTATAAAAACACTAAAAAATAATGAAATTCTATAAAACTCAAAAAAATAATAAAATCCACAAAAAAACCATAAAACCCAAAAAACCCTAAAAGACAGTAAAACCTCTCAAATTCTCTAAAACCCTAAAAATTATATAAATACACAGATGAGCTAAAATCACTAAAGACATAAAAAACACAAAAACATTCCAGAATAATCCTCAGATAACCATAAAAAACTGAAAAAAGTAAAATCCCCTGAAAAAATAATAAAAAGTTAAAAACACTAAAAAACCATAAAAACCATAAAATACTGTAAAAACCCTCAAAATCCCTAAAAATCCTATAAACAAAAAAACCAAAAAAAGAAAAAAACCTATAAAACCCAATAAAAACCCTAAGAAAACCTCAAAATCCTAAAAACATAGAAAACCCCTAAAAATGCTTTAAAAACTAAAACACACAAAAACCCTGAAACCCATAAAAACACAAAAACCCATAAAATCCTTAAAACCCCAATACCCATAATACCAAAAAAATAACTATAAAATATAAAATCTTTTAAACACTAAAACGTTAAAAATGCTAAAAAAACTTAAAACCCCTAAAAACTCAAACAAACCCTAATCCCCCAAAAAACCATAAAACACTAAAACTATAAAACCCTAAAACCCCTAAAAATTACTAAAAACAATAAAAAATTAAAATCCTAAAAAATAACTCAAAAAACCTAAAAATATAAAAATCTAAAAACCCATAAAATCTATGAGAAAACCTTACAAATATAAAAAAATTTAAACCCCTAAAATCATAAAATATCCTAAATCCTAATAACCCTAAAAACCCATAAAAACCCTAAAAACTAATATACCCTAAAAACCCTAAAAACCCATAATGAACTATAAAAAACATTTAATCTCCTAAAAACATTAAAAACTCCAAAAAAACCATAAAACCCAAATATACTTAAAGAAACCTTAAAACACAAAACACAATCAAACCCTAAAACCCTAAAATACATACACTCCTCAAATTTCTAAAAATTAGAAATAAAATAAAAATCCTAAAATGTTCAAAAAATCCCTAAAAACATAAAAAACCAAAAAAACATAAAAACCACTAAGAAAAACATAAAACCCTAAACCATTTTAAACCACTAAAAACCTAAAAAATCTTAAAAAGACATAATAATCACTAAAACACCCTAAAAATGATAAAACCCCCAAAAAACATAAAAGACCCCAAACCCATAAAAATCCTAAAAAAACCAGTAAAAAATATAAAAAAAAAATTAAACTGTAAAAATGTAAAAAAACAGTAAAAACTATAAAACCCTAAAAAACTCAAAATCATAAAAATCCAAAAAACAATAAAAACCCATAAAACCCATAAAAATATTTAAAGAGCATCAACATTTCTAAAACCCCAAAAAATACTAAAAAACACCTAAAATCCCAAAAATGTAAAAACCCTAAAAACCTAAAAACTCCTATGAAACTCTATAAAACCTAATATATTTAATACTCATAATAACCTAAAAAAATACTAAAAACCCTAAAAACCCTAAAAATCCCTAAAACCCTAAATATCCTAAAAATAAAAAAACCTTTTAAAATCATTAAAATTTCCTAAAATGCCTAAGATTGTAGAAAACCATAAAAACCACTAAGAAAACCTTAAAATCCATAAAATAATTAAACTCAATAAAAACCTAAAAGTAATAAAAATCCTAAAAACCTAAAAACCATAAAATAATTAAAAATTATAAATCCCCTATAAAAATTAAAAATAGTCAAAATCCTTAAAACCTTAAAAACCGCTAAAAACTCTAAAAACTCTTTAAACCCCAAAAAAATTGTAACTAAATCAATGAAACCAGAAAACCTTAAAAACACAAAAAAAACCCAAAAACCAAGAAAAAACCATAAAACCCCTAAAAACATAAAAACCCTAAACCACTCAAAATCCCTAAAACCCTTAAAACCTAAAAAATACAATAAATAAATAAAAATCCCAAAAAATTAAAAAATTCTAAAAACCATAATAAAACCTTAAAAACCAAATGAAACATAATACCCATAAAAAATAAAAAACATAAGGACCCTAAAACTAATAAAAACCCTAAAACCCCTAAAAGTCGAAAAATTTCTTCAAAATCCAAAAAAGAATTAAAATCCTAAAAAATATATATAAAAAAAGAAAAAACCCTAAAAATGTAAAAATTACTATAAAAAATGAGAAACCTAATGAAATAATTAAAACATAGAAATAATCAATACCCATAAAAACATTAGAAATGAAAAAACCCATAAAAACCCATAAAAACCATAAAAACCTAAAAACATTGAAAACCCTCAAAATCACAAAAAACACTAAACATCATTAAAGTGAAAAAAATCACTAAAAATACCAAAAAATATAAACACCAAAAAATATTAAAACCCCTTATAAAAACATAAAAATATAAAAAAACATAAACAAACTTAAAAAACTAAAAACACTAACAATGATAAAAACCATAAAAACCATAATAACCCATAAAACCCCTAAAAAATTAGAAACCCATAAAAACCATAAAAAAACACTAAAAACATTATAACTTATTTAAACACAATGAAATGTTAAAAAACACTAAAACCCCATAAAAATAATAAAAGATCAAAAATACTTAAACTGAATAAAACCATAAAACCCTAAATACCCAATTAAACTCTAAAATTCCCCAAAATCCTTTAAACCCCTAAAAAGAAATAGAAAACTTAAATTATCCCTATAAATCCCTAAAAAATCTAAAAAATCTAAAACACTAAAGGACCCTTAGAAAGCATTTAAAACCTAAAAAATCTTAAAAACATAAAAATCATAAAACTCCAAATCCCTTAAAAACATAAAAAACCATCAAAATCCATAATAACCCTAAAACACCTAAAAATTTAAAAAATCCCTTAAAATCATTAAAAACATTAAAATCCTTGAATTCCTAAAAACCCCTAAAAATCATAAAAACCCAAAAGACCTAAAAATACCTAGAAATGTGAAAAAAACATTAAAACCCCTTATCATGCTTAAAACCCATAAAAAAATTTAAAACATTAAAAAAAATTAAAACCCCTAAATACCATGAAAATTGATAAAACCCCTAAATGACCTTAAAATCATGAAAATACCTATTATCATAAAAACCAAAAAGAATATAAAAACCCCCTAAAACCCATAAAGAATATAAAAACCACTAAAACCAATAAAAACACTTTAAACCCCAAAAACATTAAACACTCCAAAAAATATTAAAATCCCAAAAATACTAAAAAACACCAAAACCCCAAAAAAACCATTAAAACTTAAAAAACCCTACAACCCTAAAAATCCTTAAAAACCCTAAGAAACCATAAATCCTAAAAAATTGATTAAATCCTAAAAAAATATATTAAACCCAAAAACCCTAAAAATATTAAATAAAACCTTAAAAATCTAAAAACATTAAAAAAACCTAAAAACAAAAAAAATGATAAAAACCTTAAAAGTCACTAAAAACACATAAAACAATAAAAAACTCTAAAAACCATAAAAACCATAAAAACCCATAGATCCCTAAAAACTTCTCATAAATTGATAACCCCTAAATACCTTAAAAAATCTAAAAAACCATAAAATACATAAAATACTCAAAAAACCTCTAAAAACAATTAAAACTAGAAAACCAATAAAAAACACTACAACCATCAAAATCTCTAAAAACTCTAAAATTCATTTAAATCATAAAAATACATGAAAATGACTAAAAATGTAAAAACCCCCAAACCCTTAAAAACTCTAAGAAAACCATAAAAATCTAAAAAACATAAAACCCCAATGAAACTTAAAACACGATAAAAAACCTAAAACCAAAAAAAATTACTTAAAAAACCTAAAAATACCTTAAAATTAAACACACTAAAAACCATTAAAATTATAATAAAACCCTCAAAACCTAAATATATATAAAACCAATATGATATAAAAAACCACTAAAATCCTTAAAACCCCAATTAAACCTAAATCCCCTGAAAATCTCTAATCACCCAAAAAAATCCAAAAAATCAAAATAATTTTAAAAAATATTAAAAAACCCTAAAAAACCATAAGAAAACAATAAAAACATAAAAAAACATAAATCCCATAATACCCTAAAAATTATAAAAATGATAAAAACCCAAAAACCCTAAAAGTACCTAAAAACCATAAAAACTCTAAAAGACCCTAAAAATTCCAAAAAACATAAAGAACCTTTGGAACAATTAAACCCCCTTAAAAAACCATAAAAACATAAAACCACATAAAACCCCTAAAGAACCTAAAAATGATTAAAACCCAAAAACCCCTAAAAACACCAAAAAATCTCAAAACCATATAAACCCCTAAAAGCATAAAACCCTAAACACCCATAAAAACGACAATAAAAAATATAATCTCTCAAAACCCTTTAATCCCCTATAAATGGTACAAAATTCTAAAAAACTATAAAACCCATAAAAATTCTTAAATCCTATAAAAATACAAAAAAAACATAAAACCCTAATACCCATAAAAACCCTAAAACCCCTCTAAATCCATAAAAACCAAAAAACCCATGAAAATCCTCAAAATCCCTTAAAATCCTTAAAAACATTAAAACCCATATATCCATAAAACCCCTAAAAACCTTAAAAACCTAAAACACATAAAACACCTAAAAACATTTAAAACAATAAAATCCCTACCACTAAAAACACTAAAAACCCCTAAAATCCCCTATAAATCCTAAAAATACTAAAAATACATAAAAATGTAAAAAACCCTAAAACCCTAGAAAAACATTAAAATCCTTAAAACCACAAGAAAACAATAAAAAAACTAAAAAACCCAAAAAATCACCAAAAATGTAAAAAACCCCTAAAAGCATTGAAAATCCCTATGATAACTATAAAATTCAAAAAAAAAATATAAAACCCTTTAAAAAAACTAAAAATAGTTAACAACCCTAAAACCCGAAAAAATGACCCTCAAAACCCTAAAATACCCTAAAAATATAAAAACCCTTATAAAGATAAAAAACCAAAAACCCTAAATACACTAAAAACTCTAAAAACCCTTTAAATGAATAAAAGCATTAAAAACTATACAAAATCATAAAATACATAAAATAACCCCCCCCCCAAAACCCACAAGAAACCATAAAAACCATTAATCCCTAAACAACTTTAAAAACCCAAAAAATCACTAAATACCCTAAAAACAATTAAAACCGTGAAAATCCAAAAAGATCCCTAAAATACCATAAAAACTTAAAAAAACACTAATACCCCAAAAAAATAAACCATTAAAAATAGAATACCCTAAAACCCTAAAAAATATGAAAAAATATAAACCCTAAAAACTAAAAAACCAATAACAACCTTTTAAAAAAATAAAAAACATAAAAAACTTTAAACCACCAAAAACTCTAAAAACCATTGAAACCACTAAAATAATTAAAAACTATAAAAACCCATATAAACCATAAAAACAAAAAAAAAAATAAAACCCCCCTAAACCGTAAAACCCCTAAAAACCAAAACCCCTTAAAAATAAATCCCTTTAAAAACCCACAAAATTTAAAAAACATTAAAAAATCAAAAACATACTAAAAAACCTAAAAAATAAAAAACCCTAAAAACCCTGAAAAAGCTAAAGAAAACCATAAAAACCTAAAACACATAAAACACCAAAGAAACCTAAAAATTATAAAAACCCTAATAAACATAAATAGACTAAAACAACCCAAAAAATAAATAAAAATATAAAAACACTAAAAACACTGAAAACCATATGAAGCCCCTGAAAAACAAAAAACACATAAATCCCTAAAAACATAAAATTTTCTTAAAAACCATAAAAAACACTAGAAACCATAAAAAAGAAATAAAACCCGAACCACTAAAAATATAAAAACCATTTAAACCCCAAGAAATGTTAAAAACACTAAATAATCATAAAAAACTAAAAGCCCTAAAAATACCTAAAAACCCCATAAAACAGTGAAAATTTTGAAAAACCACAAAAAATCTGTAAAAACATAAAAATCATGAAAAAATAATATTAAAAAAAGCCTAAAACCCCTAAAAAATTAAAATACCGACAAAAACATTAAAACACAAAAATACATAAAACACAAAAAAAAAATCCCTAAAAACACATAAAAACCACATAAAAGCCTCTAAAAACACTAAAAATATTTAAACCCATTAAAACATTTAAAACATCTAAATAACCTTAAAACCCCAATAACTCAGTAAACCCCTAAAACCCCATATAAAACATAACACTCTAAAACCCAATAAAAATTCTAAAAAATGCCTAAAAATACCTATGAACGTAAAAACCCACAAAACCCTTAAAAACAATAAATCTGTAAAAACATAAAACATGTAAAACCAAAAAATGCCTAAAAACACTAAAAACCCTAATAACCATAAAACTCCTAAAAATCCATGAACCATAAATACCAAAAAATCCTAAAAACACTATAAATTCATTAAAAAGTTAAAAACCCTGAAAACCGATAACAAAAATAAAAAATTCTTAAAACCTTATTTCCCAAGGAAATGGGGACATCATCATGATTTTTTATTTCTTAACGGATTCAAATGGATTTGTTTATAGAACTAAAAAAATACAATGGTTCAATATACGAAAGGAATTTCTTTACAAATGTAGGCACTTGTAAGGTATTTTGGAAAACAATGCTTAAGAACTCACATTGGTCGAGAGGATGGGAGTTCAGGCTCAATATTATCTTTTGGGGGAAATTATTACCTATTATAGAACTCTATTCTAGATTTAAGATATTTTCATGAATCCTTTATTAATTCACATGTATTATGTTGGTCATCTCTTACTTAACAATATATTTATTAACATTTAATGATTTATAATCATTTGTATGTATATAAGGTTCTTCATTAATGGAGATATCTATATGAATCAGAGGATCTCCATTAATGGAATCCTTTAAAATACTACTTATAGATTCTTCGTCTTTATTAAAATGATACCAGTTTTATAACCACATAGTGTGGATCTATTGATTATATTATTCTCCAGGAAGATAGGAATTTCTTTGGAGTATCGTTATCTAGGGAGATAAGAATTGATTTGATTATCAGGATCGAACCCATATATGGGAATCCTATGTATCATTATGAAATAAATTATAACACACACAGTTCAGTTCCACTTAATAGGGAACATAATACTTTTTAAGTCCAAGTGATAAGGACCTAACTATACAGTTTAACATCATGTGGCATGGACATCTAGTCTGAAGGAACCTAGTAAATTTTTGTGGGGGAATTATTCTTAATAATCCTAGATAACCCAAGAGAGAAAGATATATGGAGTCATAGATTTAATTAAACCCTAGTGGGAATTTGTACAAGTAAGTATTAGGTTTTATTTTGGGTATTAGGTTTGTACCTCATGGAGGATTCTTACCTACCCAATTTATAGGGGAATCAAAGCCCACATTTTTTGTTATGGGGATCCCCACCTATGGAGGCCATAAAATTTTATCTCATAGGGGAATATAGCCCTTTGAAATGGCTAGTTTGGGGCTTATTAATATAAATTATTCCTTAGAAAGATACCATGAGAGATGTCTCAACTCATGGTGGGTTGGAGATTTGTTTTGGGGCTTATTCTTGAGGAGAATTCCCATATTAACGATATCATGATTGGTGATTACTGCTAAGGAAGATTACTAGTGAGGGGTATGATTTCCAATCTCATGGTTGATATGGTATGGATCTTGGGCCTTAGGAAGACATCCTACATATCCAAATTATGGTCGGAATCAGTGTCCTCGTAGTTCATTATGCTGCATGGATTTTGTGGATATCATGATCACCACTAATCTCTAAGCCCACATGAGTCAAGATCAGTGTGACAAACAAAAGGATGCAAGATATTTATCAGACCACATAATTTTCGTCCTCCATTGGTAGAAGAGGAGGGAGATGATAGTGGAAGAGGCTAGGGTTATAAGACCTCCCTCTATTCAATGTGTCCCAAAGAGGGAATGAAGGTTAAGGATGCATAGGTAGAGATGAGTAAGATTGAAAAAACTTATAAAAAAGGATGGGGGCTTACCCGAGGAGGTATGCCCTATAATTGGTTCCCCAATAAAATGAGGACATATCTCCTTGTTTAATAAAAGATCACGTATAATCCTCACAATCTTCACTAGGAACTAGAGGCTTCGGGTCTCAAAGACGATAAGATCGTACGTGGTCCAAACATTTTATTTCAAGACTGGGAACTCCTTAACACATTCCATGGGTATGGGGTCCTTGTAACCATAGATTTTAAAAATCTATATGTTCACCATGGATCCTCCATATCTAGTGGGACAACTGCTGGAAACCTATGACTATAGAAAAACAAATCTAAATGGGGGGCACACTAGAATGCCTTTTCCCATGGTTTTTAAATATGGAGGAATTAGTGGAGGTTTTTATTTGATCTCAATTTAAAAATAGTGCCAAAGAAGGATAGGCCTTGCCATGGATGGGTATGAAGAAGTCCTAATTAATTTATTTCACAAGATGGATGTTAGGGAGAACCAAGGAGGCTCATGAAAGGGGTTCTTTGCATAGGTATATCATAGAGAATTTATGGATGATTGGGTGAAAGAAAACCTAGATGACTACACATAGGAGAGGATTTTCTCAATATATCAAGGGTCTCTACATGTATTCCCAGAGGTTACTCACATAATTCCCTATTTTAAAGATATTACCTAATGATAGTGTTAGTTTATTTTGGTTTGGTTGAGTTCCACTTACTGTGGTTATCTATTTTTAAAACCTAGTAGAAATTTAGTTTTTTTTATCCCTCTTTAATTTCTTCTACTTCAGGTATAATAAAACTACCATGAAGTTTACCGAGGGATTGAGTAAAGAACTAGGGTGGTCAATGTGTTGGTTGGCCATCCGGAATTTATTTCCATACAAATAAATACCCTAGGGTCCTATTTATAGGTAAATATGGTACCTTGGGAGAAGGTGTCATCTCACGTCGGTGTGTCACATAGGTCATTTGTGTGAGGTTCCACGCAGGTACTTTCAGGTCGATGGTTCTTGGGGGATTAGGGTGAAATTGTGTTCTGAGGCCCTTTAAATCCTTGAAATAAACTTATTTCTATCTATTATACCTAAGTTATTTCCCTTTATACTCCTTTTATCCATGTGACAAAATAAAGTGTCAAAAAAGACCCCCCCCCCTCAGGATTTGATCTAATCGATAGAAGAGGATATAATTCTGAGGTAATGAGATAAAAGGGGGTTATATCGCACATGGAAATTGTGCAAGTGTTACATTATAGTAGTTCTCTAAAGTTATTTTTGAAGGTTGATAAAGTATATGGGTCATGTAGTGAGGCATCCTAATCTATGAATAGGGTCCTCATTTTGCTGATTGGTTTTCCAAAATTTTGAATCACTGTCGCTTTGTGCTAGTGTCTCATGAAAACACTTCACGTTGGCTTTCTAACACATTGTTTGGGTAGACTTGGTTTGTATACATCTTTATGATGCATGATATTTTAAGAGTTAATATAATAAGTATCATTTTTTATGGACATATGTGAGGCAATTACGCAAGTTACTTGTGTGAGGTACATGTGTGTGGCACATGCACGAGGCACATGCGTGAGGCAGTTGCATGAGTCACTTGCCCATGTTTTTGAATTTTCCTAATTTTCTTATTTTCATATATTTATGTAGAATGAAATTGTCATGAAACAAACTTAATACGTATTTTTTGGGTTAAATAGACACCAATAAGATCTTAGTTTCTTATTATTAGGCTATACAACACATTGAGGAGATTATTAAAGACATCGGGCAGGACTATTCTGATGTTTGCGATACTGCTCTTCCTGATTTGTTGAATTTTTTGAGAGAAACCACTTAGACATCCCAAATAGTGTTTATCTGCCACATTATGGTCATGGATATCTATGGGATGTCCTCACACTAGATAACAAGAACTACATACTTGTTTTTTTGGTTTCATGATCACAAAAATTTCTCAACTGCCAAAATTTCCAGTTTTGGTGCATATGTGAATACTGAGACATCATCCAAAACTTGTTTCAACTGTCAATACCATGTACTCTAGATCTGAAACAACACATGGTTTAAATTAATCTTCACTACTAGTCATACATATTTTGAGATTCAGAAACAATTCAATTGATGATCTGGAAGAAAGGTTGGAACTTTTTCCTAGGAGAGGCTATTAAGACTGCTTGGATGTGGGCATATTTAGTGCACTGAGATTGTACAAAATTCAAAAAGGTACTACAAGTAATTGGAATTTATGAGGCTGTATTGGTAGGAAAAACATATGTGTATAGGAATATTGAGTTTATTTTGGAGATACTGAGCTTATGGATCCCACATAAAAATTCATTCCATCAAATGCATTGAGAAATTATCATCGGCTTATGGGTTGTTTACAAGATCTTTGGGCCTCCGATCCATGGATATATATATGATTAATTATTATCTCTGAAAGAGATGTAGGATGATACTAATAAAATGCTACCTCCAGTGTATGAGATACTAAAAATAGATCACAATATCATGAAGGAATACCCCAAACTAAGGGGGGAAGTAATTTGGAGGTATTGATGAGAATTTTTTTGAAGGAGAAGGGTAATGTCCCCACTTACAAGAACTGAAAAATATATCCTAAGGCAGCAAAGAGAAGCACACCCAGAACCTTCTGGATGACATTAGAAAATGGAGAATATGACATGTGGGGATATGATATCTGAATTAATATTACAACTAAAAAAGGTCTTTCAAGGTTTCTGGACACGTGGTTCATTGTTTATTTTCTTCATATCCATGATTCTAATAGTTGAATAAGGCTAGGAATATTATTTAATGAAACCAAATTGGTGTAGAATATGTTTGTGGGACTAGATATCCCTATCCAATATTAAATATATAGGATTATTTTTCATATTCATCTATGGGAGGCTGCTTTTAGAATTGAAGGATTGTTCCAGGTGTTGTGGGTGTGGATTATAGCCCATTTCAAAACTTACGCCATGAAAAGAAGGATCAAGGTATTTAGGTGTGATTTTCAACCATATGTGCTAGCTCTATCCCGCATTCCTCCCTTGACTATGAAACCCAATGAAATCCAAAAAGGTTGATCTTATTTAAATCATTAAAATTAATTCCCTATTGGAATCCTATCATAGGGATATTTACTGATGATGGGAAGGCTAACATTGAGCATAGGTCATACCTAATGGCCTTCCGGGATGGTTTGCTGGTTACCAGGATTGATGGTGAAATCATATGTGAGACCAATGATCCGTAAAGGTTTTCTCACCAATTTAAATGTCTAAAACAAGTAATTATATATCCACTAGTGAATTTTCATGAAGATAAACATCCAATGGTATCCTGATAGCTATGGCTGCTCATAGTTGTGGAGTTGATGCATGTGGTGGTGAACAAACCTTGAATGGATGAAACTAGCAGGTTAACTAACTTGTATGTTAAGTCCTAGATCACATCATTCCCCGAAGGTGTGCTGGAAAATGATGTTCCTTGGGATGGAAAAAATAAGAGTAGTTGGAAGGATTATCCCCTTGTGGAAGGTTATTCATCTAATTTGGAGGTTGCTTCATCCTTTTTAGAGAATATGGATGAAGAGGTCCAATGTATACCCAAATGAACTCTTGAAGTTATTATCAACCGACTAGAATAAAAATGGCCAAAAAAAATTGAGTTGTACCAATATGGTCCAGTCATCCCCACCAAGAGAAGTCTTGGGTTACATTCTCTCCTCCTTCATCTATGACGGAAAGGGTTAGAAAACCTATGAAGTGAAAGGTTACAAGATCAGAATCACAATAGACCAGGATTTATTCCTAAATCATATGACTAGAGGCATCAAAATTGTTTCAGGACCTATCTTCTGATGCTAAAATCATATGGGTTATCCTACGTGTGGGGTTAGAGGTTCTGGGGATAGGAGATGCCTGATCCCTATCTGATATTTGATTTGATTATAATCCTGTTAAAGTGGGGAATCATAATTGAGAGCTATAGATTTTCATTTATGAAACCAATGATCATATTCTTACCATAAGGTTAGTGGAGGAGATTAAAAATGTGGGTATATTTAAGGGGTCAATCATTCATCCTCTGAGGAATGGTGTGACTTTGTCAATACTGAATACATAAGTTCCTCTCTACTCATACTCCATTATGCATTGCCTTTATATTTCAATAAAAGTTGTATTATTAAGGGGAACATCATCTTGAAAATTTTAGTGGGATATGGGTAGACCAATCGAGTTTCCATCACTATAGTATAGTCCTGGTGGTACCCTGATCAAGATTTCTGAATCACCCCTGGATCAAGAGAGGTATCTTCTAACCGACGGGACATGGAGAAAGATATAGAGGGTGAATTCCCATTTTCTCCTATAATACCTATCTTTTGTGATTATGATGTTAACCCTAATCCATAAAAAATAATGAAGTGGAATGAAAACTATATGGTGAAATCTCTGGCTAAATTTCTTAGCAGCAATAGTATGTCATCCTAGAACCATTAATATCTAATTTATTTATAACACATGTTTAAACATCCATTAATTATAGGAACTTCTTCTCATTCTTCTCTCAAGGGGTTACAGATGAACCTTCAAGGACTAATGTGGGTGCTCTGGATCGGGCATTGATTTCTACTAGCATGCCATATCCCTTAGCTAAAAAGGTGTCAGGGTAAGATGATGTATCATCTACACATTTTACAACCCCTATCACCATTATGGTTTTTGATGTTGAGAGGAAGGAGGAATCTGGTTTTTTAGTGATATTTCAAAATATTACACATGATAATGACTTATTTCCAATTCAATAATATTTCAGTTTCATCTTATGGACCAGAAAATACTTTGACAAATGATGCAGATCCTATAGTTATCACCAAGGAGGTTGTTTAGGGATTCAAGTCATTGATGGAGTGTCATGAACTAAATTCTCCAATTTTTCCAATGTGCATTGTTAACATATTTATTAGGATTCCAATAAATTCCATGAAAAAAATTTTCATGACATTTTATGAAATGTTGCAACATATTAAAATCGCTACCAGCAAAATTGGAAAATGAGGCCCTACACATGGGTGAATGCCTTTGGAAATCACAATTAAAAAATCATATCTAACTCACCCCGTCGCTCGACCCGCCCCCCCCCCCCCCCCTTCCTCGTGTTCATCCGCACAAACCCTACTCATCCCTCCATCATCAGCCACCTCTGCTTATGGATCTTGAAACCACTCCCTCACTAACTCTTCTCCGCATTTCTGTATTCGCCTCCATATCCCTAAAATCCGTATCCCTCATGCCTCTACATTCAATATCATTATACCTAGATTCACTACTAGAAACCATCTACCCTCACCATTACCTCTTGCACGTTTCCCTACCTCTACCTCTAAACGTGTCCATGGTTTCCACTCGATGATATGATCCCTCTTATGTATTGGACTACGGTTCCAAGTGACCATTTTCAGTTTATGATTTTACATATTTTTTTATCCAATTGAGGTTGATACCATCAATTTAATAATGTTATTGAAGTTGGTTCCAACTATAAATTTGAATCTGTTAAATTAGCTTACAATTTACCTTTCTTCTATCAAAGGTTTTCCGCCTATATGAATATATGTTCCTATGTTTCTATGTGTTTAGATTGATTTTCAACCCAATTTAATGGTTACATGTATTTAAGGAATATGTTTAAAGGATGGTGTCTAGAATGCAAGTTAAGAATGACATTTCACCAACTATTAGGAAAGTAATCGATCAATTTGATGAATACAAATGAATTATTCTGGAGGTTGTCTCTTCGAGTCAGCAATCTTCACAACAAGTAATGACAATGAATCCAAGAATAACAGCGATGCATTTCAAGAACCAGAGACTTGTTACAATGATCAGAAATATCAATCAAGCATGATTTATGAATATTTTTGTAACACTGATACATTTTTCCCACTTCAGAGTGGGGATTATGTTTTAACATCATAAAAAATGCTTTTTCCACTAAAATTTATCTTTGTCCATTTTATTTTTCACTTGAAGGAAAAAGATGAAAAAATATTTTGGAAGTTTTTCTATTATTTTTTAATTATTATTATTTGTTTTCTGGAAAATGAAGAGTTTGATTTGAATAATATTGAAATAGATGAGAGAATCAAGAAAATTTATGGGTATCTTCTTATGGGTTTGGGATTAACATTAAACCAAAATGCTTTTGCAGGTCCTAAAAATTAGAAGTTATAGAATCTTGAAAGTAATTTACATTAGATACCATCATTTAGTGTTTCTATTAGGTTAATCTATCATTTATTAACTATTTTTAGGTATTTATTCCTTTGGATAAAATGAATCAATATCAACTTCTATGATATCAAGGGAAAAAATAGGTTGAAGATGATCTTGATTTCATAAATAAATTGGAAATAAATTATCTGATGTCTTTGTTCCAAAAAATCCCCAGTCATTATTGATTTTTAAAAACTTAGTGATTTACAACACAAAATATCTCGAAGACTATCATTATCAACCAGAAAACCTTGTCAAATTGTTTCTTCTTCCAAATGATCTAGTAATGCCTCTCTTTGTTGAAAAATGCAGTATTTTTTATCACCTCTGATGTTTTGTGGTTGAATTTTATTTCTAATATTTTCGTTAATTTTTGATTGAAATATTGTAGTGTATTAGAAAGCATAGAAGAAAAACCTTGGGTAATATGATGTATATGATATTGAATTTTGGTTTGGTACATGTTTATTGAAAATTCACTAGATTTTATATTTTTTTATTCCTAATGTCTTTTAATAGTTTATTTCTTTTAATACATTGGATAATATATTTTGTTGATTTATGTGATATATATGACCAAAATTTATTATGGTTTTTTTTCTAATCTGTTGGAATTTTCTTAAAATATTGATGAACATGTGAACTGATGGGGATAGGATGGTGAAATGATATTTATTAAATTCAAATTTATAGTGTGGTTATTACATCTGTAATAGGTTTCATATATTTTTTTATCTTCACCCTTTTCTTATTTAATTTACATAAGATTAATTTATATTTTCAAGGGTTTTTATTCGATATTTTCATTAAATTGAATCATCTTTCTCGTTAAATGTTCAAATAATATGATATAGTTGTAGATACACAAGCTTTTGACTATGTATATCATCATATATCATGTTTTTAAGGTAATATTGTAGGACTAAATTCAAACAGTAAGGAATTTATTAAATTTTTATGATCAATTTATACTTTTTCCATTACTATTCAATCAATAATCATTAAAAATTATGGATTTTAATAATACTGAATTACCTTTACGGTTATTATTGACTCCCTTTATTTTGTGTAATTATGTAATGATTCTTATTTTAGGAATTATGTTTTCCATGTATCCATTAAAAGAAGGAAATTAATTTTATCCATGAACCACTAAACTGGTTAAATGAATTTGATTAATCCCCTCAACTAAATAGACTTATCTGTTATATATGAATTTTCTATTTATCTTCCAGACACCAATTATTGTGTATCTGCACAAGAAATTTATCTATCACTAAAAATTATATAATACCATTCATTGGACCCAGAATAATATTTTCAGTACTTTCAAATCTTGAATCAGTTCATCAATCACATCACTTTTTATTTTAATTTATTATCCATTTTTGTAATTATTTCCTATAAATTTGTTAGGTAGGTAAAAATTCTTTAACCTTTATCCTTCATGTTTTGATCTTCATCTCTCAAGGATTTTGTCTTCTCCTGTAGGTTTTCACCAAAAAAATTTCTAGATTTATGTTATCAAGTGGTTTCAATATCGTCAAAGCATCCGGTTGATATAAAATCTTTATATTTAGATCTATAAGAGATATATTATTTTGGGTTAGACTCTAACATATTTAATGATTCATTTTTGTTTACTAGAGTAGGTGAACCCAATTTATTAGACTTCAACTTGTTCTTCTTCTTTCGATTTTGGACTGGTGACACTCCTCTTCAAGATACATCAAAACCGGATCATTAATAAATTACTATTTTTCCTTAAAGATAAATTGGTTATCATAAAAATCTTCTAACTTTACCCATATTTATTTTTGATGTAGTATAGTGAACAACTTCCTCTCCCACCTTCTTATCCGAGGTCTCTTTTAATACATTCTTAACACATTTATCAATATTTAATTTTCATTGAATTATCTCATGGAAAACTCTAGGTCTACTTGGAAAAACAAAACCACATGACAAAATATCATAATAAACTCTAATATGGTCTTAAAAAAATGAAAATAATTCCATTTTCCAAATAGAAAAATGAATTTCAAAAAATACATATTCCATATTTTCTTGTTTAGGTAGTTGAATACTGAACATGAAATTTTTTCCTTCTTCATGATGCTTCAAAGAAATGGAACCCTTCATCATGTAGAACATAAATGTAAACACAAAATCTCCACACACTACAAATTTTTTGTGAATAATTGATTTTATATAATTTTATCATAATACGATATGTTTAATGTATCATTTATTCACAAGCCATAGCACAAAAACCATACCCATTCTCACTACTAACTATTCAAGTTATCTTATTCTTTGAATATGGTATTAAAAGATCCAACACTCATGTATGAAATTTATAGTTCTCTAACTCATATAAAATATAGAGATAATGAGTCATTATAATTATCAAGAAACCATAAAAATCAGGAAAAAACAGAATGTTTTCATCCACTTTTTTCACTCGGTCTCAAGAAACACCTCCCAATCCGATTTATCTCTTTCTAAAAAGGTAGAAAACATTTTTCAATGGGGATAAGAATTTGATTCAGAATGTGAATTTTAATTCACTAAAATTATAAAGTAAATAACTTTTATTTTTTGTATTTATTTTATATAATGGAATTCCCTTTATTCATGGGGGAACATACAATAGTTAGTATTTATCTTCCCACTCTGCTCGTTTATAAATTATGTCTTTGATTCCTATTAATTTGTTGGTGATGAATGTATCTATTTATGATTCATTGCATGTTCTTTATCAATGATTCTTACCATATATATGCCACTTAATCTTTTTCCAGATCTCTCATGGACACATATCCCACTCTACTCTCTCTTTTCATACTTCATTAAGAATCAGGTTAATTAGTTAAATCCACATATATGGTTGGATGTTTTTTTGTTGTAATATAATGATCACACATTATTATCAGTGGATTCTTGAGTACCTACTCTACATAATAATTCCCCATTAAGTGGCTTCTTGAATTTTTTTACTAAGAGAAAATAAAGGGGTTCCTACTATTTTCGTCGATTACAGAACTGATTTGATGGAGTTATAGAGAGATTAAGTGAGAGGATGGTTTTGATTTGAATTGGTGTAGTTTTGTTTCATGTGAGAATTATCCATGAATATTTTAGTGATGCTATATTAGATCTAGTTATATTGTGTCTTGTAGAACTATATATTGTAGAAAATTTTCATTAGCTTCCTTGTGATCATGGAGGCCATAATTTTCAGCTGGCCTATTTCAATCATATATGTGTTCATTGAAATTGAATCCTATCTCTTTTAGTGTTTCATTTATTTTTATTTCAATTATATTATCCTCTTGTATATATCAATTTAGGTTGTTTTAATAGTCATTGGACTGATAGAGTATTCTATTTTAATCTGATTTGGATTTCATACATAGTGAAACCCCAACCCCACTACCACATGCATATAGGTCCAATTTGGATCAAATATTTTAAAAAATAAATGTTTTCTAATTTTTTGTCAGCTACTATACTTTATTTTCATTTTCTGGTTTCCTTGATTTTGGTTCTCTCATTTTTTGGTCTCAAACTATTTTCTTTAGACTTATGGTAGTGTTGGTGGATATCTTTATCTAGTAGAGAGGTACATTTGTGTGATTTGATTGCATTCGCATGACATTGAGAAAATGAAAAGTTCTAGGTTAATTTCATGTTTTAATTTTTTTATGTGGGATAGCTTCATCCAGTGGAGGGCTACTTTGGTGATATTTGTTTGAATTCGTGTGACATCGAGCAAATGAGGAGTTTTGAATTAATTTCCATTTTTTATTTTTTCTCATATTTTGATTTGGTTATATAGTGTTGTGAAACTATATTTTTTTTTAAACGTCTCCTAATTTATGGCTTCTAGTGGCAGTCTCTAATGCTCAGAAAATTTCTGGGAGAATTTGGAACAACTTTTGGTGGTCTCTATGTCTTGAGGCATCAGTGACCACAAAATTGGTTGTTATTGGTCGTCTTAGAGACCGATTCTAGGATAATCAAAGTAGGATCTATGGAAACCTCCTTTGGAGGTTGGTAATGGACATAATCATTGGGCTAAAATGATACTTCCAAAGGTGGCCTGATGGCAGTCTCTAGAGCTCTTCAGTGACATCATTTGGTGGTCAAAAATGTACATTTTTTGAAGTGAATTCGCACTAATTTTCAATACGTTGAATCACATAACATATAATTGATGGGATGTTACTATTTATTTCTTTCATAGCCAATATTTTTGTTCTAATTATCTAACCAAACCTCTTTGAATCTTATAGTTCCATACAAGGAGGATGTTATATCTATGGCGTTGGTGCAATATCTTTAATTCTATCTTAGTCCCAATATTTAGGAGGGTAATTTTATGTAGAAATTATAATAAAAATTCTTTTGAGACTCATTTGGAAATCCCTAATAAAACCTAGGAGAGAGCACCTCATTAAGATGTGCCATCATGGACTACTAAATTTATGATTTTAGGGAGGATCCCACTCAAGTTGCTGAAAATTTATTGGGTAAGGGTTACCAACTGTGGTGATTGTTCCCCATTATCACATTCTTTTTTTGATAATAATTATTTTAAATCATCTTTTAGGATTTTCAATTTCAACATCTAGGACCGTGGGTGGAGCTTCTATACGAATTAAGCCAACATTGAAAGGTGAAGTGGCTAATGTCTTAGAGGGAGAAGATCAAGAAACTTCTCTAATTAATTTGGGTCCAAATTATATTATTCCCCTTGACAATAGATCTATGTTATACATAGATCCAAATTCTTCCTCCAGTGTCAAATTTGTGAGGACATGAAGGATCTTCTATAATATAATCACTAAGACATCTCTGGAAGTCCAGACTTCATAGTTCGTCCCAATTCCAGTTTTTTTTGGCATGTTGGCATTTAGTGGACTTGATTAATATCTAATACATGCTACTGTGAAGAATAATTTACACCATTGGGTGAAAGATAATAATCTTCGATAATACCTTGTAAAGGTGAAACTACTTTCAAAAGTTGATGATTTTTTAGTAGAGTTATATCAAGAGGAGGGAAATCATAACACAAAACTATCGGAATTGAAGTGAAATATCAAGGAAAAGACTATTCAAGTGTCATTCCTCTAAAAATTATTATATGCCTCTTATCGGGAACATAAAAAACTCCATTTTTCATTAGAAGAATCCAAAAATGATGGGTGAACTGTCATTGCAGCTGCAAAGGATTCACTTATTTAGGATGAGGAGATTTAATCTTGTCGGTTGGCTAAGATTCAACAAAAATATGATGGGGATCATGAGGTTATTCATTTGATAATGATTTATATTAAATTTCTCTTATAAATTATGATAGATAGAATACATCCTTTCGATGTTCTTATGTGGTATTTTTATACTTATAAATGAATATAATTTTATTTCAAATCATATATGTCTCATCCCTTCCCTATTACTATAATCATAACATCGAAACTGATTTTCATTGAATGACATCTTCATGACAACTAATCATAATCACAATGACAGAGATGGTGGCGATCTAATTTTTAATTATTCCGTGGGGATTAGTTAGTGTAGTGTGATTTTTTCTAGTGTTATATGAATAACCCTACCAAAATTATGTCTTTTTATGTATTCAACCAAATTTTTTGGCTATGAATAAAAGCAAATTGGTTTAGAGGGCGATTATTAGATTTTTCTTATCCCTCCCTTCATGGGTTTTGGGCTAATTGTTTTTGTAAATTTTTCTTTCCATTTCATGATTTTTACTAAATCATATGCTGTGTAGGTCTAGAAAACAATGCATCGAATTTTTTCAAGAGTTCCCTCTGTGGAATTTTAATTTGGTGATTATTCGGCCTCTTTTTGTGTGTAGTTTGAATTCATTCACGTCAGAATAAAATGTCTACTATGTTATATTGATCATATTTTACTATAAATTTTAAGATGATGACATATATGTGTATTTATGGCTATGAATGTTTTGAAATGCATTAGATACTTCTAAGGGGAATCTTGAGCCAAGATTTTATGGTTCCTGAATCTAAAAATTGATAATTGAGAATAGAGGAGGTCTATCTGAAGAACGAATTTACCACTGGTTGAAAAAAAACCATTACAAGGGATATTTTATGCAAGGCCTACTAGGTAATGGGATTTATAGTCATGTAGTGGTATCCTTAGGCTGAAAACCCTGTTATATGGATGGCTTATGAGAGGGAAACCGGGGATCATACTATATATTTTGGAAAAGGAGTTATTTGGATTTCAAATATTCTATTACTCACGGGTGAAGGATGTTTATGGAGATTTATATTTCTAAAGACCTTAAGGGTGGTTTTTCTAAGGTAATATGTATGAGAATGAAGGGAATATCAATATTAGTACTAGCCCTTAATGGGAAAACACTCCTACCCGAATTAGGCTTGAGTTATGGATGGTACTTTTTTTTCATTTGGTTGGGGCCAGGGGGTGGCCCTATTCTGAAAATGGTGAAGGTTTATGCAGTTTAATGTCATGAGACCAGGACATTAACTATGGAGTTTAACATCTTACAGTGAGGATTTCATTATATTAATTTTAAAGTCATACCATATGTACATTTTTTCATGTAGTTTAAATTCATACTGCAAGGATATTATGGTGTCTGGTTTAAGTCATACCACAAGGAAATTATCCTTTGTGGTTTAAATTCTTACCATAAGGACATTATGAGGCTATAAATTAAGGTCCTGGGTTTTACCAAAAGCATAATTATTTTCACATTTTTGATAATTTTTATAGAAATGTGTTTTCATATTTACATGTGATTGGGTATAGTTGTAATCTATAACTTCGAGATTCTTGGATATAAATAATGGTATGGGGAAAAGGTCTTATGGAATTATAGAGGGTCTCTACTAAGAATGAAGTTATCACTAATTGAAAAACCATTGGGTGAGATATTTTATGCAAGACCTATTTTGGGTTGTGCATCATAGTCAAGAAGTGATGTCCTTTGGATTACATGACCAAAAATGTGAGCAACTTATGAAAATCCAATGGGGATCTATTATAAAATAGTTAGGAAAATAAGTCCTCAATAATTCTAAAATTATATCACTAAAATATTATAGAAGTTTTTGAATATTTGTATTTCTTGGGGAATAGAGATTGGTTGGTGAAGGGATGGTACCTAAATAAGAAAAGAGAATTATAAGTTGAAATTTAAAATGAATTTGGGGAAATGGGTGATCTAAAAAGGTTCTACCCAAGAATAGGAAATATGGTATCCATGGTATTAGGTTTATACAACTAGGACACTGATATCTTGGAAACAAAATGTGGTATGTGTATTTATTAGACTAAGGTCATTTCAATATACATTGAATGTGAGGGAGAAAATTATAAACCATTGTCTTAAGGGATTTTGGATTGGAAGAAAGGATGTGAAACAAAGCTAATGATGATATAAGAGGCTTCTCCCGAGGGTGATGTAAATGCAGGTTTACAATACTATTATGAGGGATATTTTATGTAATGCCAACTGGGGAATGTACTATATAGTCAAATAGTGTAATACTATGTCTGATAGACCCAATATGAGGGTAACTAATGAAAATCCAATTAGGGCATGTTATAGAATATTCAAACAAAGGAGTCCTCAGGTATGAGACATTCTATCACCATAAGATGGATAAAGATTATAGAGATCTAAAAGTGTCCAAGTCTAGAATTATGAACTACAAGTTGGATATTTCAATGCACATCGGAAGTGTTCAGACTGATATTGGCCAGGATTAATAATTCCATTTTATAGATTTGACAGATATATAGAAGGGAGATATCTCTGCTTCCTTGGTTGGCCTCCTAAAGTGGGGACCCAAAATAAGAGCTCACGCATGAAATTTTGATGGTATGTTAGAGAGAATGAATTTTTATTTGACCCATGGCTAGGACTAGGATTTGGGAATAAGAATCACTACATATCATAGTCAGATGAAAATCATGCCACAAGTAGTTTCTAAAAGTTACAGGTTCACACCTAATGTGGGAAATCGTATTGGACCTTCACATATAGATCTAACTCACACATGATATAGTAGATTATTTTTCATGTTATGATATATCTGGGCTCAAGATTCAAGATCTGTATGTCACTAATTTTATCATTGGGGTGATAATCCCACCTCATGTTGTTCTTGAAAAATCAGGAAGTTTATTGTCAAGTGATGAGGACCTATGTGTTACCTTTTATGGACTTATATCCAGGACCATGGTAGACCTAATTTGAATCGATATATCTTAATCCTATAGAAAAATCATTTACAAAACACATAATACAATTTGATCTAATCTCAACATGAGAAGTAAGGCACAATGGATATTTCTTTTATAGTGTAAGGGAATCATAAGTGAATGATTGGGGAATGTTGATTATGTGGTGACAGATCTAGGAGATAGGATTCAAGCATCATTACTTATCTCATTGGGATGAAAATCAATCCGTATACAGTTCTTGATTATAACTTATAGTTTAATTCCTTGCGGTAAGGATGGGGATGAATCAACATAAAAGAATAGAAATTCCATGGATGGGCCCATGGTTTGAGATCTAGGAATCACTAGATATCTAATTGAAATGAGAATCAACCATCATGTGGATCTTGAATGGATCCCTTTGAAGCTCGGATTCATACACAGGGAGTAAAGGGGTTTTGTTTTTGAAATGTGACTAGATCTGAGATCATAAATTCAGGCATCACTGTATATCTTTCTAGAGAAGAATTGAACCCACACGTAGTTCTTGAAGAACCTTGTAGTTTAGCGTATTGATGCAAGGATGTTGGTCAATTGATATGAAATAGGTGTTGTAGCTAGACAAAGGGATATGAAGCGAGTATCATTATGTATATTTTTGGAGAAAGAATCAATCCATACCTAGATCTTGAAAATCTCCCTGTGTAGATCTGATTCATACATAGAGAAAGAGGTATATATATATATATTTCCAAGGATGAACTAGGGTAAATAGATAAAGGCCTCACTACTTATCTCGATAAAATCAGAGTCAATCAACACATAGTTCTTGAAGAATTCTCCCCACACCAATCATATTTAATGTGAAGAAAGGGGATCTGATACTTTATAGAACAATGGTTGGGCCTGAGACTTGTCGTCTAGGCCTCACTACAGAATCTTATTGTAATGAGGAGTAAGTCATATATGCTAGAAAATTTCCTCTTGTAGATCTATTTCATACATGGAAAAAATAAGGGGATTTTTTTCAAAATATCAACTCGACCCTAGATTGGGGATCTTGGAATCACTACATATATCATTGTAATGAGAATCAAGCCATATGTTTTTCTTGAAAATGTTCCCTATGTAGGTTGGAATCATACACACATGGAGTGAAGGGATTTTTTTTTAATATTGTATCTAGACTTGAAATAGTAGAACATGGAATCATGATGTATCTCAATAAGATGATAATCAATCCATAATTAGTTCTTAAACAAATCATGTATTTTACCATCAAACAATGATGATTTTTTACATGCAATTTATCATCTTGTGGTAGGGACATGAAAAATTAATTACATATACCTATAAACTTGGGACAAATTTATATAATGTCATGGAAATTATATTAGTGGGGCTTATGCATGGGGGTATTCTTGTTTTCTTCCTCAAGTATGTCGAAGTTGGAGTCTTCACCCATTGAGGGGTTATAGCTATGTGATTGGGAACTACATGTGAAATAGAGGCCCACTTTTAAGGGACTATAAGGGATATCTCAGATCTTAAGTGCATTTTGGTTTCTTAACGTTGAATTTAAGTGATTTTAACCATGTAGTTTATTGTTATGGGGTAAGGAAGATGGGTATCTTGCACTATAATGTCATGCGATAAAGACATAATTTCATTTATTTTAAGGTCATGTGAAAAGGACCCTCTATAAAGTTTAACGTATTCATCTTGGACGATGGTCATTTCCTTAGATTAAATATTTCCCTATGAACCTTTCATTGGCTAGGGTCATAGTTAATTCTCCATCCGTTGAGATTAAAGAATAATCTCTATTAGAGTGGGAATTGTGTATGGAGTAACGTCCCTTCTACATTGGTTCATGTTGAGGACGCTTCATTACTGGTATCATTAGAGTCCTAAGGGCCAAAGACATCTCTCTTTGGAGGAATGAATAAAGGTGGGCCTTCTTGTTAATGGAATGTGCTATCTGTTTCTAATATAACTCCGAGTGATGAAAGCTATGGAATCTATTTTCATCCAGTCACTCCAATTCATCCAAACATTTATAAGACTATTCATCAACAAATAGTTGGCCATAGATGGTAATAAGGTAAGATGGAAATTGAACTTCAATGGGTAGGACTGATTCTATTCCATACACAAATGAGTACGAGGTTTTTCATGTTGCAATATGGGTTATTGTCTGGTAATCCCATAAGGCATGCATGATCCTGTTAGACCAAGAATTCTGATCTGTATCCACAATATTCTGGAGTATGATTGAAAAGGTATTTTTAAAATATTTTATATATCCATTATCTGCAACATGATATCGGTATGAATGGTTGGATTGGATATTGTACTCCTAATATAGTTCTCAAACATTGAAAAATAGAAATTGGTGCCATTTTTCAAAAATATGGTATGAGGGACACCAAATATCATAATGATGTTAGCTTTGATGAAGCTATGAATGGTTTTGGCCCCGACATCTTTGAGGGGTTTTACCTCATCACATTAGCAGAAGAAACTTTTCATAGTCAATTTGTATTTGAACAGATTGGTCTTAGATGGAGGGTATGGATCCACCACATCCATTACACATGTGGAAAATGGCCAGGATCATTTTTCTATATGTATCAACTCAGGGGGTTGATGGATGAAGTTAGAATGCAGCTAACAGGAATGAAATTTCTTGGTGAATTGTATGAAATCCAATATCCTAAAAGGCTAGAAGTATGCAAGACTTTGTATTTGATTAGAAATCATGTACCCTAATTTATGTCCACCATAGGATCTTTCATGAACTTCTTCCATGACAGTCACAATCTATTCTATATTGAAACATCATAGAACGACTTAATAAAATCTTCGTTTGCGGAGAAATTTTTTTTTGGGCCATCACAAAGAGTGAAATTGGTTACTTATCACCGGTTATGTTCTCTCCCAGATCCATATGATGGAATTAAATAATATTCAAGGTAGTTTGAAATGGGTATCATCCATACAGTGGTAGGAACAGATAGATTAGGGATGGTACTGATCTAATTAGTGTCTTTTGTTTTTATTTGAAAAAAGGTAGGACCATTCAGCGACGAGAAATGCTAATGATTGTTTTGTCTTAGTTTGGATCAACAAAAGTTGTAGCTGCATTTTACTATGAATTAGCATTATAATTATATGGTCATGGGATATAATTTAATGCTGGATGTGAGGGTAATTATTCCATTAACCTTTAGACCTAATCAAATAGTGGAATTATCTCCACTTTTCTAATTGCATAATCCCCGTTTATATTCTTTATTAGAAACTCTGATTCACCTTTCAACTCCAACTGGTTCACCCATATCTAAATCACTTATTATTTTCCTAATATGAGAGATTGATACTCTACCTTATTGTTGGAATAGCCATATTATAACATAATGGAATATTGTAAAACTTCTATCTATGAGGAGACAAGCATAATCCATATCCTCACTTTATTACGTCTAGGGTCTTCTATTCTCTTCCCTGTTGGGATTATAAAAGAACCATTGAAGTATATTAAACACATACGTGGGATTTCATGAATAGAAAATATATAATCATTGGTAAATTCATTATTTTATTGCATCTCATCTATAGATGGGTTCTCACTAAGTAAGTATACCATGAACTTCTCGTTCACTGATTTCTGAGGCATAAAATATATATCAAACTACTACACAATATATGGCCATTATTCTAAATGTCCTATTAGTAATGAAAAATGAGGAAAATTTTGAGCAAGTTATTGTGAGAAACCAATCAGATAGCATGGTGTTATAGGTAGTGCCACAACTTCTGAATGAAATATATTAATTCTAGGTTTCTCTTCTCGATATCCAAATAACGAGTCTCAACATCAATCATGGTTCAAATGGGGTAATAATGGTTGTTTTCATTCCTGTAATCATTCTTTTTAATAAGGAAGGTTCCTAGTGTTCTCTCTAAGGACATAATGTATAGAATGAGTGGTTTTCTTTAAATAATTAGAATCAATACCCGTGTTCATAATAGATATTTTATAAAGGAATAAAAATTATATTAAAATTAATTGGTCCACTAATATGTGGACCCCTTATTCATCAATATGGTGAAGGGTAAAAACTTTCCTATGAATTAGGATATAAAGCATCATATGCAGACCATGTTTCCTTGAAGGCCTCTCAATTATTTCATGTTTTATGTATGTTATATACTAAGAATAGTTTTAGTCATCTCATGATCGACATCGATTCCATGATGTCACAAAATAAAGTCAAGAAACATCCATGAGGATACCCCAAAAGAACATTTTATAGGGGTCATATTCAGGATATGTTGTCAAAGCTTGTTGAAGATGGTTTCCCAGTAGAATAGATGATCAACAATCAATCAAGACTTAACTAATAGACCATAAATGTAGAATTCAAAAAAAAAATCCAATGAAAGATTTGAAGATATGATGCATGGGATGTAGGTAAGTGGATTTGGCATTATTAAAGCTATAGGACATCACTTGATAGCCTAATACAACTTGGAGGGATCCGAAGGGTCTATATGTTTCATCATTTGAGGATATCCTGATTTGGTTGTACTTGAATATCCATCCATTAAGGAGGTGTATTGATAAACAGTTGTCACTTCAATCAAGATTTTTGTAATTGGACATGAGAATTCATCTTTGGAAAAATTCAGGTTGAGATATCTAAAATAAATGAAAAATCCAATTTTCCCATTATTCTTATTCAAAAGGAAATTGGTGGCTATCCATTTTGGGTATTTCACCTCTTTGATAATTTCATCATTTATGGTATTATCCACTTCGACCACGATTTTGGAGATGTGAGTTGGGTGTGTCATTCTGGCTTTATGCTTGTATCCCTGATGATCTTCTGGAAAACCCAAGTAATGGGTGGCAAAATTAGGTTCAAGTCCATCCATATATGTATATTTCTAGGAAAACACATCATGGTTCTTCTTTATTAAAGATGTATATACCTCATATTCTTTAGGATTCATGGCCTCAATAATTAGTGTGGGCCATGGATCTTCTTTCATAACTAGATTTTTATCTATGAGTTTATCCACGTGGTGGGGAAGTCTTCCTCCAATGATGGAGGGGAATCCCAAATGTATTTACCTTATTTATCTTTTTCATTCTTGAATTATTTTTCTTCAACCTGTGAGGTGGGTGATAAAGCAAGAGTCTTCAAGTTAAGGGGAAATCCTTATTTGTCATCTAGAAGATGAAGCAATCATTCATCGCTCAATCAATAGTGAAGGGCCTTCGTGGAGTCCTAATGAAAATGGGAGGTATTGAGAATTAGAATCCCTATATTATTTTGTTGGTGTTATAACATATTCTAGACAAATTTATGGAGATGGGGTTTTTTAAAGCTTGGGAGATGGAATGAAGATATTTTCATCCAGGCTCATATCACTGTTTGAAGAGTTTGTCACTTACCATGTACTATGGGATTCAGTTACCATTATCGATATAAATGAATTCACTGAATGATTTCTTGAATATGGGATAATCCTTTCAATTTGATTAATGGGTGTCATATAATATACATCGAGTTTATTAAAAGGGTTAGTTGGAATCATTTCTAGGTCATTTGGGGTATTGAATTGAATAATATCATCTATAATAAAATGTTTTCCACATTTTTGGTATAACACTATGTTGAGGTACTATGACTCGTAGGATTTGAATGGGGACATTCCACTATGAAATTTCCCAATTTGACCACCTATATAATATTTGACACACTGGTGGTATGATGAAAGTATGGCAGCCTGTTGATGTACCTATGGCCTTCCCAACAAGATGTTAAACGTTGTATCCTTCTAGATAGCCATAATCTTTGAGTCAGACATGATATCCTCGACCTGAGTTCTACGTGTGATATTTACAAGTGTATCATTATAATTCTTGTCATAACCCAATAACATCAAATTTTGTGAGACAAATGTGATTAATTAAGACCCAGTTGACGAAGTGTACAGACTAGAATATGGTTTCTACCTGATCCGTTGTCGATAAAGGATCATAGGATATCAATGTCATTTATTCTTCCAGATATATATAGGGTTATGATGTGTCCTTGTATGATAACATATTTTTACTAATTCGTGAAATAGATGACAACATGGATTTTGTAGGATCATTCTTTACACGTTACACTGCGTAAGTATACGCCTCTACTTCAAACTCCTGGGGGATTGACAAGTCCATAATAAGTGCTTCCCATAGGTCATTCAATTAACTCAAAGAATCTAGGATATATAATTTGGCCAAAATATGGGCCATCTAATTCAAAACAATATATTTCTAATCTAGAATTCTTCACTTCCCTGCATGGGTATTCTATTTTACAGATGATTTAGGAGCATATGAATTTGATGTGGATGAGTCATCCATTGGGGTAGGGGTTGGGAGAAATTACGTTCCTGGCAGATTAGGCTGACTAGGTCTACCAACGCACTGAGGAGGTGATAGAAAATTCTATTACTGATCTTCCAAGTAGATCATGTTAGGGAAGACCACATCATGTGTTGAGGAATATTTACCTTGTTCCTAGTAATCGCATTGGAGATATTTCCCAGTAGTTTTGATCATATTAATGGTTCTAGTGGGGGTTTGGTTGATGTAGTGGATCTCTGCACGACCACACATTCCTCTATATCCTTGACCTCAAAAACATCTTTTCCCAGTTCCCCAATCATGTATAGGGAACTCGAGTTCATAATATTTCTCATAGTTTGTGATGGGATATGTTAAGGGAATAATTTTAACAGAACCAAAGATCAAATCTTCATCTGATGATGATTTTGTCTGATTGGTTGACTCTTATCATACCATTTGGTTGGGCGGTGCCCAATTGTTTGGGACTATAGGCAGGAAGTTCACTAATGTTACAGAAAAAATTGGATTTGACACATGATAATATTTATGTGTTTTCTTATTATCCTTCAATCCATATTTCTTTTTGGAGGATTGGATTTTAGGGAGGAAGGAAGCTGATGAAGCTGGCTATGCAGCGGTGGGATCGGTCAAGGGAACATTTAGCTATTTATGATATTCTCAGGGGATGGAATGAGTTTGGTTGATTGTTTTTATGAACATCCAATCACCAAACTTCTTCATACTGTTCCTCTTAACCTCTTACCATTAAAATATCTCCTCTTTATTAGTTACAGAAATATATTCTTCCTGAGTATGAGAATTCTGCATCTTTACATTCCCAAAGTCCACCATAATTTGTAAGAGGTTTTGAATATAAAACAATTCTAGATGTGGTGCCCTAACATCATATGGAATGTGAAATTGTTTGAGATATCTTCATCACCTTCTTTTTTGGGCTTCCCAGGCTTTATAAACTTTACAACATTTTTCCAATGTCAATATGGATTAGTTTGGGACTACATCATTTAAAAAATAATAGACATTGTTTTTCATATACATAAAATGTTTTTTACTATGAAATATTTGATCATATTGATGAGGTGGGAATTATTAACGATGCTCTAGAGGTTTATCTATATGGTATTTTATAGTATTTGAGGTGGGAGTGGGTATAGTGGTTTTCTTAAGTGTAACTGTAGTGGCCTCTGCCTTTTTTATCCTCTTTCCCTGAGTCAATGGAATTATTTTGGACTTTTCCTTAGTTTCTGCAATGGAGTCTTCTACCTACTGACTAACTGTGGAAAGATCCCAGAACCGTAATGTGTATTTCACAATAATTAGTGGTATGTATAACTCATCTTGAATATTCACTACAATGATGAGAAAAAACTATTATTGAGGGAGTGGTATTTTTATGGAGTATGTTAGTCCTTTCCACTGAGTAATGAAATATGAGACCCTTTTATTATCCCATTGTTTTCAATTTGTGAGTTGAAACCCTATTGACTTCTTCATTGTTGAGTTGAACTTGATGAAAAACTTCTGATGGATATCTTTCCATCCTGTGATTTACCGAGCTTGCAATATTGTATACCACAAAAATGATGGCCCTTGTAGTAACTGTACAAAACATTTTAGCTTCACCACATCATGCTATTCAAGGGTAACAATCATGGGATTGTAGTGAGAGATGAAGTGTGTCAACTGTTTCTATGGGTCTCCAGATCTATTGATGATCAGAAATGTGGGATTTATAAATTTTGGCGGGGGAGGGGTTGAATCAACCCATTATGGGTAAGCCTTATTTTCTAGTTGTACTGACGTGCTCCGTTCTTCCATATCTTCCAATAGATCTGTTAATGTATAAATGGTGCTCGTAAAAATTCATGAAATGTATGGATGATCTAGTAACTAATCAGGTATGGTGGCTGAATCATGAACAAGTAAGATAGATTGTAGAACGATGGGTGGAACCACTTCTGGTATTTGTTGTGGGTAACTAATAGGGGAGGGCTTGTAAGGATATGTGTGACCCTTCTCTAGTTTCATACACAAAGGAGGGAATTCTTGATCTGATAATGTGGGATCAAAATATATTGGTGCTTGATATCCCACATTGAGTAGATGTTCCTATCCTACTTCAGTTATTATGGTGAACCCTCTTTGTTGAGGTGCTCCAACTTGAAGTGCATGTTGAGGATAAAATTATGGAGCATATTTGGCTGGAAGGTTTCCTCAGAATAACTCTTCATCAAGTCATCTCAAATCTGTAATATCCTACTCTTACCAAGAAAATAGTTCCTCTAGTGAAAGGTATTTACTCTATATTGGGGGAAGGTGATATATGACTACACTTCTACCTTCTTCACTGTGTGGTTCCTTACAAGGAAGTAATGATGGATTGTTCTGGTGAATTCCCAGATTCTGAAAAATCCTATGGTTCTGGGTATGTACACCTTCTTCATTTGTTTCAATTTAAACAACATTATGGAATAGAACCTCCTCCTATGAATCATATTAATTTTAAAAATGTTTTGGAGGATTTTGAATGACTATGATTATGATGTTTAAGGATGCATAATCCATCACATGCACTTTGTTGATATCTCTACATGATCACCTTCTTTTTCACCCTCTATGAGACCTTTTCCTCTTTTTTGTTGGTTCCTTAGGATCTGTTTGATGGATAGTAACCCAAATATAATCTCAAGATAGTTTAGTCATATTTGTTTCATGTGAATGTAAAGAATCACGAGAAAAGACAAAATGTTAGGATTTATTCCGTGGAATCTTCTGTAATCGAGAGAAAATCCATAGAACCCCTAAAACCCCAGAAAACGCATCAGAAAACCATAAAAACTAAAAAACATAAAATATCCAAAAATCCTAAGAAATCTAAAGACCCAAAAAAACCATAAAACCCAAAAAACCCCAAATTATCTTAAAAACCTTAAAAAACATAAAAACCCATAGAACACCTAAAAATCCCAAAAATCCATAAAAATGTAACAAACATTAAAAACCCTACAAATCCCCAAAACTTCCAATGAGATTCTTAATAACCTAAAAATAGTTAAAACCCTTAAAAACTAAAAAATTATAATAAACCCGAAAAGACCCTAAAAATCCTAAAAACCCTTAAAAACCCAAAAACCCAAAAACCCCTTAAAAACACAAAACACCTATAGAACCCTAAAAAACACTAAAATCTATAAAAACCCTTTAAACTTCTTTAATGATTTGAAGAACTCTAAAACCCCTTTAAAATTATAAAAAGTCAGAAAAAAACCAAAAAGTCACTAAAAAGGTAAAAATCCCTAAAACACTGAAATTCTAAAAAATCGTAAAAAAGCATAAAATCCAAAAAAACATTAAAATTATAAATACATAAAACACCTAAAAACCATGAAAACCCCTAAGAAACACTTAAAATAAAAATAAAAGCTAAAACCCTTAAAAATACAACAAAATAAAAAAAACCCCTAAAACCCCTAAAAAACCTAAAACCCCTAAAAACCCTAAAAACTTGAAAAAAACCTTCATACCAATAAAAATGTTTAAAAACTCTTAAAAAATTAAAAATCCAAAATTTTCTAAAAACCCTAAGAGAATGCTGCGGTCTGTGCCTGGATTTGGCAGGCTGGGAGACATGGTTGTGCTTACTGCTACAGCTCACAGAAAGGCCAAGGCGATGAGTGCTGATGATGTGGTTCAATGAAAGAGTGTGGAGAAGAATATACCTCCAGTGAAATGGGGGGAAAGGAGGGATTACTCCTCCTTTTTCAGGACAATGGCTACCAGAGCCTCTTCCAAGGCTATTAATAGTAAGTAAATTCCCCTGGTAGGGATGATCGGGCAGGTACAGTGAAGGAAAATGTGGATCTCATAAATTATTATGCATCCTTCCTCAAGGAATATAAATCTTCTGAATGGGAGTCAGTGGATTCATATGCTTCCTCTGTCTGTGGTGTTGATGGAGATCCATATGGGGATGGAAAATTTGGTTTGTAGCTATCTTTTCTTTTGTCTTTTGGGTCTTTTGGACATTGATCTGTGGGGTTTTGGACTTTGGTGTGGGTCACTGACCCCAACCTCCCTTTCTTTCTTGCTTTTTATCTATAAATTTTTGGGGGGTCAGGACTAGTCTGGCCTTGCACATTCCTTTCCCTAAAACCCCTATAAACCTAAAACATATCAAAAACCCTAAAAACCCAAAAAAAAACAAAAAAATCCTAAAAAATGTTATCATAATCCAAAAAATGTCCTAAAATCCCTAAAAATGTAAAAATCCTTAAATACCTAAAAACAAATAAATCCCCAAAAGAAACTAAAAACGTTAAAAACCCTAATTACCCCTAAAAATCCTAAAAAAATAAAATCCCCTAAAAACCCATAAAAACCCTAAAACCCCTTTAAATCCCTTAAAACATTTAAAAATTCAAACAAAAACCTTAAAACCCCAAAAAATCATAAAAAATATAAAACTCCCAAAAAACCATAAAACATTGAAAAAACTACAACCCTAAAAATTATTATAAACAATAAAAATACTATAAAAATCCTAAACACCATAAAAATCACTAAAAACATATAAAATCATATAAATCATGAGAAAATTGGAAGAAAACATTAAATCTTAGAAATAGTTAACCCCCTAAAAAACCTAAATACCCTAAAAACCCCAAAACCCTAGGCACTTTAAAAACCCCTAAAAACCGTAAAAACCCATAATACCCTATTAAAACCCTAAAACTACAAAAAAAAACATTAAAACCCATTTAAACTCATAAAAAGTTAAAAAAAATCTTAAAAACCCCTAAAACACAAACCAACTCAAAAAACCCTAAAAACTCAAAAAACCCTAAACCCCTTAAAATACAAAATAATCCTAAAAACATTTAAATTCCTAAGAAATCCCTAAAAATATCTAAAAATGTAAATAACCCTAAAAACCTAGAAAAATCCTGAGAAAGCGTTAAAAAAACACTTAAAACCCTTAAAATCATAAAAAACCCTAAAACCCCCCAAAAAACCAAAAACCCAAAAAAACCATTAAACCCCCCAAATCCCAAAAAAACCCTAAAACCATAAAAATCCAAAAAAAAATATATCAAACCATAAAAAATGTAATACCCCGAATGAAAACCTCAAAAACTAAAACACTTTAAAATCCTAAAAAATCTAAAAGAATTATAAAAACACTAAAAAACACTAAAAACCCAAAAAACTCTAAAAACCATAAAAACCCTAAAAACCCATTGAATGATAAAAACCCACAAAAACTATAAAAACACTTGAAACTAAATAAATTGAAAAAAACTCTAAAAATCCATAATAACACTAAAAGACTCAAAAAATCCTAAAATTTCAAAATCCTTAAAAAGCCTAAAAACCCTCAAAATCCCTAAAACCATAAAACCCCTAAAAATCATAAAAAACACTAAAAATAACTAATACGGTAAGAACCCTAATACTCTGATGTTCAAAAAAAACATTAAAAAACTAAAAACACATAAAACCACCCAAAAATAAAAAACAAAAAAAATCTATAAAAACCCAAAGAAACCCTAAAAAATTAAAAAAAAAATAAAAAACCATAAAAGAAATTAAAATCCCAAAAACCCGTAAAACCCTTAACAAATAAAAACATTAAAATCCATTTAAATTCATAATAATCTTAAAAAATAATAAAAAACCTTAAAATCACTTAAAGCTAAACTAAAAACCCTAAAAACCCATAAAACCATAAAAATCATAACAAATCTTATAGTTCATAAAATTCATAAAAATCTATTAAAATATTAAAAAATATATTAAAATCCCTAAAAATTAAAATAACCATAGAAACCCTAGAAAAAACCGAAAAAACTGAAAATAATTTGGACCCCTAAAAACCTAAAAAACTATTAAAAACCTAAAAACCCTAAAACCCTAAACACCCTCAAAATCCCTAAACCCCTAAAAGACATAAAAATTCTAAAAAACTATAAATATCTAAAAATGTTAAATACCATAAAACCCATAAAACATTAAGAAAACCATAAATACCTAAAAACACTTAAAACCCTTAAAATTGTAAAAAATTCTAAAAACCATAGAAACACTAAAAACAAAAAAAACTAAACGCCATAAAACCCCCTAAAACCCTTTAAAACCCATGAAACCAAAAAATACACTAAAACTCTAAAAATCATTAGAAACCCTACAAATATTAGAAAACACATAAAAACATTTAAAACCCAAAAAACACAAAAAACCCAAAAACCCCAAAAAACCATAAAAACCCTAAAAACTAAAAAACCCCTCAAAACCCTAAAACATATAAAAACCCATATAGATCCTAAAAAAGATGTAAAAATCAATAAAAAATAAAAATAAAATCAAAAAAAACTAAGAAAACCATAAAAACCTTATAGCACTAAAACAACTAAAAAACATAAAAAATTCTAAAACCCTTAAGAACCCTAACAAACCTAAAAATCCAAAAAAAACCATAAACCACATGAAACTGATAAAAACCCTAAAACCCTATAAAAACCGTAAAAACCTAAAAAAATTATAAAACCCCTTTAAACCCCAAAAAACATTAAAAACTATAAAAAGCCATTAAAACCCCAAAAAACATAAAAAAATACCAAAACCAAAAAATTCACTGAACCCCTAATACCCTAAACCCTCTCAAAATCCATAAAAACCATAAAAGTAATAAAAACCCAAAAAAGTCATCACAATCTCTAAAAACCAAAAACCCTAAAATCCCCAAAAAACACTAAGAAAACCATAAAAACTAAAAACACTTAAAACCAATATATATATAGATAATGTTAAAAATCGTAAAATTATTAAAATACCTAGAAACACACAAAATCCATAAAATCAACAAAAGGAATAAAAATTAAAAAATCCCAAAACATTACTAAAATTGTGAAATACCCTAAATCCTTTGAAAACACCTATTAAAACCTTAAAAATCTAAAAACACATAAACCCATAAACCCATAAAAAACTAATAAAAACCCAAAAAAACCTAAAAACCATTGAAACACATAAAAATAATAAAAACCCAAAAAAACTAAGAAACCCAAAAAACAATGAAAAACTCTTAAACTCATTAAACACATAAAGTATTTAAAAATTTATAAAAAACATTAAAACCCAAAAAATTCAAATAACCATAAAACCCCAAAATACCATAAACACCATAAAAATCCCTAAAACCCTAAAAATCATAAAATTTTTAAAAATCCCTAAACCTCTAGAAAATCATAAAAACCTCTAAGAACCAAACTAACCTCTAAGAAAACCATAAAAATCTAAAAAAACTTAAATCCACTAAAAAACTATAAAACCCTAAAAACCATACAATCCATAAAAACCTTAAAAACCCATTAAACCCCCAAATACCCACTTAAAACAATGAAATCCCCTTAAACCACTAAAAATGATAAAAACTATTAAAAACCTTAAAAACCCTTAAAATATCAAAAAAACCGGAAAAGCCCAAAAACCATAAAACCTGAACAACCCCTAAAAATCGTGAAAAACACTAAAAACCCATAGAAATCCTAAAAAATTCCTATAAATCCCAAAAATTAAAAAAACCCCAAAGAAAAAATAGAAACCAATATAAACATAAAACGCCTAAAAACATAAAAAATGCTAAAAACCCTAAAAAACTCAAAATATATAAAAACTCAAAAACCACATAAAAATCCTATGAATACCCAAATATCCCTAAATATTAACCCCCCCCCCCCAAAGAAAAATCATAAGAAAACATTAAAAACCTATGAATAATTAAAACCCCTAAAATGCTAGAAAACGAAAAAAACCCCTAAAAACCCTAAAAGACCCCAAAACCCCTCAACCCCCAAACCCATAAAAATCCCACAAAAAACATAAATATAACTAAACCCCCCTAAAAATCAAAAAAAAAACTAACTAAACCCCCTTTAAAAAATATTAATGTTAAAACACTTTAAAAACCAAAAAAACTCCAAAACCCCCTATAAAAAACCAACAAACACCTAACGACCTAATAAAATAAAAAACTCAAAATCACTAAACCCACCAAAAAACCATAAAAATCATAAAAAGGCCTAAAAACAAAAAACATTAAAACATCCAAAAAACATGAAAACCCCTAAGAAAACCTTAAAAAACTAAAAAACTTATAAAAACTAAAAAACTAAAAACGTTAACAGCCCTAAAAATCTAAAACCCATAAACCATTCAAAATCCATAAAACCCAAAAAATCCATAAAAATCCAAATAATATATTAAAAATACCTTAAAACGTAAAAAACCATAAAAACCCTGAAAACCCCTAAGAAATACATAGTTACTAAATAACACATAAATCCCCTAAAAAACTAAAAAACAAAAAATAACTAGAAAACCCTAAAAATATACTAAAACCCCTTAAAACCTAAAAACAGTATAAACCATCAAAATCTATAAAAACATTAAAAAACAATAAAAATATTAAACAACCCTAAAATTCCAAAAAAATAAATAACCATAAAAACCATGAAATCCCATATGAGAAACATAGAAATAGAAAAACACTTTAATCCCATAAAAACCTAAATAATGTTAAAACCCCTAAAAGACACTAAAACCATTAAAAACCCCTAAAACCCATATAAACCCTAAAAACATTAAAAAACTCTTAAAAATCATAAAAACCATAAACACCCTCTAAAAACTCCGAAAATCCTTAAAAGCACTAAAAAATTAATTAAATTATAAAAAACATTAACCCTTTAAAAAATCAAGAAAAACATAGAAACCATAAAAAACCAAAAAAACCATAAAACCCTCAAAACCCTAAAAATCAATAAAAAATATAATAAATCAAAAAAATATTAAAAATCCCTTAAAATACGTAAAATCTAAAAATCGATAAAATCCTATAAAAAACCAAATAAAACCTAAAACACTTGAAACACTAAAACCCCCTATAAAATGTAAAAAAGGCTAAAATCACTAAAAACCTAAAAACACCCAAAAACCACTAAAAATACCTAAAACCCTAAAAAACCAAAAATATCACAATAAAGGAAAAAAGATCCCTAAACATGTAAAAAATTATAAAAACATTGAAAAACCTTAATAAATCATTTAAGACATAAAAACACTTAAAACACCTAAGATTCCAAAGAAATTATTAAAAAAATTAAAGACCCTAAAGCCCTAAAAGCCCAAAAAAACATAAAACCTCTAAATTTCATAAAAAACCCTAAAAGCAATAAAATCTATAAACCAGTAAAAAAATATGAAATCCATTTAGAACCATAAAATGTTAAAAAACACTATAAAATTTTAAACCCAAAAACCATAAAAAATCATAGAAAAATACAAAAAAACCAAAAAACCCCTAAAACCATAAAAACCCGTAAAAACCAAAAAAATGCTATAAAATCATTAAAAAAATATATAAACAACCAAAAAAACTAAAAAACCCCTATGAAAACCATAAAAATATAATAATTCTAAAAACCACTAAAATCAATATGAAAATAATAAAAACCCTAAAAATCCCTAAAAATAAAGTAAAACCCCCCAAAACCCCTAAAAACCATAAACCTCTAAAAATTTGAAAAAACCGTAAATCCTATAAAAAAACAAAAAACCACTAAAAAAATAAATACCATTTAAAAACCTAAAAAATTAAATAATAATAAAAAACCTTCAAAGCCTAAAATAATAAAAAATACCAAAAAAAACTATATACCCCCTAAAAACCTAAAAAAGGGAAAAGACCCTCAAAATCCCTAAAACACTATAAAAATAAAAATAAGGAAACAATCCCGAAGAATACTAAAATTTTAAAATTACATTAAAACCATGAAACCCCTATGAAAACTTTAAAAACCTAAAAACACTTTAATCCCATAAACATTTAAAGAATGATAAAATCCCAAATCCCCTCAAAATCTAGAAAAACCCTAAAACCCTAAAAATCTAAAAAAACAACCTAAAAACCCCTAAAACATAGAATACTATAAATCCCCTAAAAATCCTAAGAAACCCTTAAAAACCTAAACACTCTTAAAACCCCTAAAAACATTAAAAAACTAAAAAACCTTAATAACCCAAAATACCCTAGAACCCTAAAACCCCTAAAACAACCAAACCTTATAAAACCCTAAATTACACTAAAAACATAAAAATCCTAAGAACCACTAAAATCACTAAGATATCCTTTAAACCAAAAAAAATTTAAAGAACTCAAAAAAACATTAAAATCCATACAAACAAAAAAAAAGTGGCCACTAAAAACCCAAAAAACCCAAAAAAAAACCCCTTAAAATCCCTAAAATCTCCCCAATACCATAAAAATCAAAAACAAATCCATAAAAATCCCTAAAAATAAAAAAAAAATCCTTGAAATCCCCTTTGAAAACCTAAAAAACTAAAAAAAATTAAAACCCCTAAAAACCTAAAAGAAATTCTAAAACCAATAGAAAACATAAAGGACCACAAACCCTTAAATCACTCCAAATACTTGAAAGCCATAAAAGCCCAAAAAAATCCATAAAAATTCCTAAGAATGTAAAAAACTGTAAAAACCATGAAACCCCATAAGGGAACCTTAAAAACCTAAAAATCACATAAAACTATTAAAAACCTGCATTCAAATCTTTTTATCATTATCAAAAGACGGTTTATGGGAACCGGTTCCCAAACTTACAAAAATAATCTCAAAAAAGGAAAACACAAACATGAAAACCCATCCAATGCCAAATTACACATCTTAAAACCCGTAGTCATCTCTGCAACCCATGGAGGATTCATCTTCATCGGTAGCCGTAGCTGATTCCCTTTCTGGCGACCTCCAGTAGCTTGCACTTTGTACCCTACATCTGAGTGGTTCCAGTGCTGATTAATCTGGTGATGTCCCATTGATCAAGCTACCCTTCCAAACAGCCACGGTTGCCTCACTATTCCCCTTAGAGGCGGACCTAGTCCACATCGTCCGTGGGAGACAAGAATAATCTCTTCTTGGTTGTCTTCTTGGTGTAGCCGAAATATGCCCTTCAACTGAATCCAGAGGCTGCTTCCCACCTTGAACAACTTCACTAAAAGAATGACCAACTGGACCACTCACATTTTCTTTACCTCCCAAAGAGCATCCCTTTACATTACCGAATTGATCCCCTAAACCCGAGCTAGGACCCCCAACATATTTCTCCCTCCATTGATCTGGAGTTTTAAGCTCCATTAAAGGAATGTATTCCCCCTATGGAGACACATTTTTCACATCCACCACAACAACCTCCGTCTCACCACTGCCAACCTAAAGATCCAGAATCTTATCTGTTTCAACCCTATTGGAACTCCTGACCACAATGGGGTTGTCTTCCACTGGAAAACCAAAAAAATCAAGCCCCTGCCTCCAGCCGGAGTAACCTCCACTGTCTGACTCTCTGGAGCCACCTCACCGGTAATCCCCCTGCATGTTTCAACCAGCTGACAATTTGGAAGTCCCCTGTCGCCAACAGGTGCATCTTCCAGTCATTCACGCGACAGCCTCGCTGGAGCCACCTCACCATAAATCCCTTCAGAAAGGCCGGACTCCTCCAGACCCTCGTCCATCAAACCATCAGACAAACCTTCAAACAAGTTACTCAAAGAAAGAAAAGGTGGAACTAAAGGGTCCAGTCCTCCAGCCTCTTTAGCACCAACTGAGCAAAACACATTCGCAGAAACCAAATTCCCCCCGTCCTGCTCAATCCCTGCACTCTCACTGTCCAAAGCACTAGTGGAAACTCCAGCCTCCTGCCTTGACTTGTGAAAACTTCCTGCATCCTTCAGGTTATGCCTCTTACCCCTCGAAACTCCAAGATCAAGACTGCTTCTCTCAAAGGACACCTTACAAGACCCATTAGGCTTACCATTCAAAGATGAACTAGACCCACCATGACACATTCCTCTTTTTTCATTTTTGATTTTTCATTTTCGGTCTTTTGCGTTTTGGGTTGTAAGGGTTTTTGGGTGTGGTTCGTTTGACCCCTCCCCTCCCTTGTCTGTTGTGTCTCTTTTTCTTTCTAATAAATTTGGGGGGGGGGGTCGGGAATAGCCCGACCCTCGCATCTTCCTTGCCCTAAAAACGTTAAAAAAACTCTAAAAACGTTAAAAATCGTAAAAAAATAAAAAACCCTTAAACACATAAAGAACCATAAAACAACCCAAACCCTAAAAAAATAAAAACAAAAAAAAACTCTAAAACCAATAAAAATCCCTAAAAATACTAAAAAACACATGAAATTCCAAAAAATGTCAAAAACCTAGAGATCCTTTAAGAAAATAGTAGAAACCTAAAAACACTTTAGACCCTTAAAAAGCCTAAAAACACTAAACCCCTAAAAATATATAAAGACCCTAAGAACCATCAAAATCTAAAAACCATAAAAACAATAAAAATCCTAAAACCCCATAAAAATACCTAAAAACATATAAACCGTAAAACACTAAAAAAACATAAGAAAACCATAGAAAACCAAAAACACATAAAACCCCCAAAAACATAAAAATGATAATAATTCCGAAAACGCTATAATGATCTTAAAAATCATAAAAAAACAAAAAAAAACTCCTAAAAATCATAAAGAAAACAACAAACCCCTAAAAAACCTAAAAACTACAAAAATATCTAAGAAACATTTAATACCCTTGAAAGGTTCAAATTTTTTTAAAAATCTCACAAAATCTCATGAATCCCTAAAAAAGAAAGACCCCATACAAACCCTAAATCCCTAAAAAACCTTAAAATCACTAGAACACTAAACACCATAAAAATCCTATAAAATGCCTTAAAATACCTAATAACATAAACAACACTAAAAACCCAGAAAACTGTAAGAGGTCCTTAAAAACATAAAAAAAACATTAAACCCCCCAAAAACCTAAAAAACAAGAGAAACTAAATACTCCTAAAAGAAACAAAAAATCAAAAAAAACCCTAAAATCCATAAAAAAAATAAAGTCCTTAGAATCTCTAAAACCCATAACCAACATAAAACACCACTAAAAAAATTAAAAACCTTTTAAACACATAAAAAATATTATAAAACTCTAAAAGTAGTAGAGACCATAAAAGGCCAAAAAATACGAATTAAAACCCCCAAAATCCATGAAAACCCTAACAACCCAAAAAAACCCTCAAAATCCCTAAAAACCCTAAAAACCCTAAAAATCCTAAAAAATCCTTAAAAATACAAAAAAACATAAAAAAATATAAAATTTTAAAAAAATAACTATGAAAAACTTCAATGCATAAAAAGCATAAACCCCAAAATACATAAAAAATCTAAAATTCCTAAAAAAACATAAAACCCTAAAAAATCCTTGAGACCCCAAAAATCTCTAAAAACACAAAAAACCATAAAAACCATAAAAATTCCAAAAAATATGTAAAAAACCTATTAACCTAGAAAACCCCCTAAGGAAACCATAAAATGTCTACAAAACATAGATCCCATAAAAAACCTAAAAACACTTAAAACTATATACTTCTAAAAAAAACTAAAACCCCTAAAAACCATAAACCCCTAAAAACATAAAAATAATTAAAACCCAAAAATCACTGAAAACTATAAAAACTCTTTATAACCCTAAAACATTAAAAACTCAAAAAAAACCTTAAACCACTAAAAATATAAATACACCCTAAAACCCAAAAAACAAAAAACCAAAAAAACTTTTAAAAACCCTGAAAACCAAAAAAAATCCTCAAAATCCCCCCAAAACCTAAAAATCCCAAAAAATCCATAAAAATGTTAAAAATACAAAAAATCCTAAAAACCAAAACAAAATATTTGAAACCAAAAAACACTTAAAACCCCTAAAACACCTAAAAATAATAAAAACCATAGACCATAAAACACTAAAATCCCCTAAAAACATAATTACATTAAAAACAACAAAACCCATAAAAACCAAAAAACCACTAAAAACTATAAAAACCCATTAAACAATTAAGATGATAAAAAACTCAAAACCCCTAAAACCCTAAAAACCATAATACCCCATAAAATCCCCAAAACCCTAAAACTATAAATATCCTAAAAAATATAGAAATATCAAAAATCTTAAAAAACTGTAAAAACACTTAAATCCTAAGAAAAAAAATAAAATCTAAGAACACTATAATAACATAAAATTGTAAAACCCTAAAATCCCTAAAATACCCTAAAACACCATAAAACCTTAGAAGAACCTAAAACACATAAAAACCCTAAACCATCTAAAAACTCCACAACCCTTTAAACCTCCATAAATTATAATAAATATAATGATCCATAAAACAAAAAAAAAATCAATCCCCCTTAAAACCCAAAAAACCCAAAAAAGAGTAAAACCCATGGAAACCCCTCAAAATCCCACAAAACACAAAAAATGCATTAAATTCTATAAAAATATTAAAAAACCATAAAATACCTAAAAACATAAAACACACTAAAAACAATGAAAACCCGTATGGAAACCATAAAAAACCAAAAACAATTAAACCCATTAAAAACCTAAAAAAAATTCAAATCCATAATAATCCTAAGAACCCAAAAAACCCTCAAAATCACTAAAATCCATAAAAACAAAAACAAACCTAAAAACCACTAGAAAAATAAAAATCCTCAACACACCAAAAATCCCTGAAAACCAAAATAAAACCATTAAATCTATAAAAAACTTATCTTCAATAACAATAAAAATCCTAGAAAACCATAAAATGACCCTAAAATCCACTAATAATAAAAAACCCCTTAAACTAATTAAAAATAACTGAAAACCTATAAAACCCAAAACAATAACTAAAAACTAGAAAGTCCCTTTAACCCCATAAAAATGTTAAAAAACTCTAGAAAACCTTAAAAACCTAAAAAAATCACAAAACCCTGAAAACTATTAAAAACCCTCACTATACACAAAATCCTTAATATCCCAAAAACCACAAAAATCATAAAAATCCCAGAAACTCTATAAAAATGTAAAAACCCGTAAAACCCTAAAGAAGGATTAAAAAATAAAATGGCTTAAAAACCCTAAAAACCAAAAAAAACACTAATCACAATATAAAAAACTAAAAGAGCCTAAAACCCCTAAAATCCTTTAAACCCATAAAATAACTTTAAAAACCCATAAAAACCAACAAAAAATTTATAAACCCATTAAACCCCTAAAATCATTACAATAATCTAAAAAAAATAAAAACCCTTACAATCTAAAAAACCCTCAAACCCCCAAAATACCCTAAATCCCAAAAAAATCCATAAAAAACCTAAAATCCCATAAAAATTTTAAAAAATAAAAAACAATCCTCAAAAAAGTAAAAAACCATAAAAACCATGAAAATTACTAATAAATCATTAATAATATAAAAACAACTAAAACCCATAAAAACAAAAAATACTTAAATTCACAAGATCACTAAAACCCCTAAAAACACTAAATACAATCAAATATCCTAAAATCCTTAATTACCATAATAATTAAAAAAGCACTAAAATCCATAAAAATATAAAAAACCCTAAAGCCTAGAAACACCATAAGAAAACCCTAAAACCCTAAAAACACATAAAACACCAAAAACATTAAAAAACCATTAAAAAAACCTAAAAGACCCTAAAAATCCTAAAAGACCCTAAAAACCCTAAAACCCTAAATCCCTAAAAACCATAAAATACCAAAACCCATAAAAACCCTAAAAACCCATAAAAACCCTAAAAACACACTAAAAATTATAAATTACCTTTAATCCCCTAAAAATGTTAAAGACTTTAAAAAATATTAATATTATATAAATAAATAAAAACCCCCTTAAAACCCATAAAAACCCATAAAAACTAAAAAACAAAAAAAAATATAAATACCCACAAAATATCTAAAAACCCTATAAACCTATAAAATTCTAAACCCCCCTAAAAATCCCTAATAACATACAAACCCATAAAACCGCAAAAACACCTATGAAAACCTTAAAAAATAAAAAAACTATAATCCACTAAAAAATAAATAATGATTTAAACCCTAAAATCTGAAAAATACCATAAGAACCCTAAAACCCCTAAAACCCATAATTCCCCAAAAAAAATTAATAACCCTAAAACCCCTAAAAACCTTAAAAGCACAAATAAATCGAAAACCATTTAAAACCCTAAAAAAGTTAACGAATCTTTAAAAACATAAAATATCCTAAAAATCACAAAAAAAAACCCATAAAAAATATCCTAAAACCCTAAAATTCAATAAAATCCCTAGAAAATCATACAAATCGTAAATAATCTCTATTAATCCATAAAAATTTAGTTAACCTTGAAAACCTCTAATAAAAGATTTAAATCTTAGAATATGATAATAACCCTAAAAATCAGAAAAACACTAAGAACCCTAATGACCCACAAAATCCATTATATCCATTAAATAATAAAAATCAAAAAAATTCATAACAATGCATAAAAACATAAAGAAACCCTAAAATCCCCAAAAACCCCTAAGAAATCCGAAAAACAAATATACACTTCAAACCCTAAAAAATCTAAAAAATTATAAAACCCATAAAAAGATAGAAAGACCACAATACTTTAAAACCCCTTAAATACATACAATCCATAAACACATAAAAACCATAAATACCAAAAAAACCACTATACACTGTAAAAAACCCTTTATTACCTAAAAACATTAAAAAAATCTAAAAACATTATAAACCCTTAAAACCCCAAAAAAAAACCGGAAAAACAATAAAATACACTCAAAACCCTCAAAATCCAAAGAAACCTAAAATCCAATAAAAATATTTGAAAATCTCAAAAATACCAAAAAACATAAAAATCTTAGAAGCAATAAAAAAATACCTATAAACCTTAAATATATAATAAAATCAAAGCCCCTAAATACCTAAAAATTTATGAAAACCTAATAAAACCAATAGAGAGTCCTAAAACCCCACAAAACCCCTATAAACCACTAAAAACACAAAAAACCCTTTAAATCTATAAAAATGTTAAAAAACTCCAAAAAACAAAAAAAAAACATAAAAAATTAAATAAAACTCTAAAACCCATGTATTCCTTAAAAACCCTAAAACCTAACAAAACACGAAAACTCATTAAATTCCATAAAAACCTAAAAACCCTAAAAACCCTTAAAATCCCTACAAATCCATAAAAACATAAAAAACCTTAAAAACCTAAAAAAACAAAAGAAAACCATATCAATATAAAAAACATTGAACCCCTAGAAAACATAGAAATACTAAAAACCCTAAAACAACATGAAAACCCTAAATACCCCTAAATCCCATCAAAATCAGTAAAACCCTAAAAAACCTTATAAATAATAAAAAATCCCTAAAATGATAAAATACTCTAAAAACCTACAAAACTCTATAAAACCTTTAATATCCAAAAAATAATGAAAACCCATAAAAACATAAAAAATGTTAAAACAACTTAAAAGCCCCTAAAAACATTAAAAAACCTGAAAATCTTAAAATTTCATTTAAACCCTAAAAAATAGTAAAAATATAAAATTCATTTACACCCCTAAAAACCATTAAAAATATTAAAAAACTCTAAAAATGGTAAATACCTCAAAAAACTATAAAACCCCAAAATATCCATTAAAACCCCTAAACAGCCTTTAAATCCCCAAAATCCATATGAAATCCTTAAAATCCTAAAACCCCACAAAATCACTAAAAACGTAAGAAACTTCAATAGCCATGGAAATCCCTAAAAATAGTAAATTCCTAAAAAAACTACCCCTAAAACCCTAAAACCCCCTAAAATCCAACCCCCTCAATCCTTAAAACCCTAAACCCCATAAAAATACTAAAAAAATTAAAAACAATAAAAACTGAAAAATGTTAAAAATCAATATTTTTTTAAAAACCCGAAATTACTGATGGAAAATCCATAAAAATGAAAAAGACCATAAAATACCTAAAATACTATAAAAACTCTTAAATCCCTAAAAATTATAAAAACATAAAAAATACTAAAATCTATAAAAATACCAAAGAAAGTAAACAAAACTAAAAAGCTTTATGAAAAAATTAAAATCTTATAAACACTTAAAACCACTGAAAACCTAATAAATTCTATAAAAAACATATAATCCATAGAAACCAGAAAAAACTATGAAAATAATAAAAAACCTAAAAACCATAAAAACCTAAAAAATCTCTAAAAATCCCTAAAAATGTAAAAACCATAATAAAACCTTAAAAACCTAAAAATACTTAAACCCCCTAGAAAACAAAAAAATGATAAAAACCTACAAGACCCTAAATTCCCTTAAACCACTAAAACAATAAAAACCCATAAAACCCATAAAAATCAATAAAACCTGATAATAATTATAGAAAATGATTTAATCCCCTAAAAAATTTATAAAACTCTAAAAACCATTAAAAATAAAAAAACCCTAAAAACTAAAAAATCAAAAGAACCCCTCAAAACCATAAAAAAATTAAAAACCCTAAAAATCCTTTAAAACTCTAAAAACTCTAAAAATCCTAAAAAAACCATATAAATCTCTAAAAACATAAAAATAACAAAAACCCCCTTCAAACCCCTAAGAAAAAAATAGAAACCCAAAATACTTAAAACCCATAAAATCCTAAAAAATAAAAAAAAACTAAAATGTTCTTATAAACCCAAAACCACTGAAATCCATAAAAACCCTTAAAATTGTAAAAACCCCAAAACCCCAAAACCCATAAAACTCATAAAAACTCAAAAAACACTTTAAACACATAAAAACATTAAAAACTCAAAAAAACTATAAAAACAATATAAAAATCAAAAAAACACTAAAAAACAAAAACAAAAAAAATTACCCTAATACCCTAATACCCTCAAAAAACCCTCAAAATCCCTAGAAACCATCAAATTTCTAAAAATAGAAAAAAATCACTAAAATTTTCTATTCATTAAAATCCCTTGAAAAAATGTCTATGAAAACACAAAAACCCTAAAAACTCCTAAACTCCCTAAAAAACTAAAAAAATACTGAATACCCTAAAATACTAATCCCCCAAAAATCATCGCAAATCCATAAAATCCAAAAAATCCAAAAAATCCTAAAAAAATCATTAAAAATCACTAAAAAAATAAAAAACTCTAAAAACTCTGAAAAACCCTATGAAAACATTAAAACTTTAAAAACTATAAAGCCAATAAAAACATTAAAAACCTAAAAACCCTGAAAACCCTAAAAACCATAAAAACTTATAAAGACCATAAACCCCTAAAAACATTTAAAAACCCTAAAAACCCATAAGAACCCTAAAAACCACCAAAAATCTAAAAACCCTTTAAACCACTAAAAATGTTAAAAAATTATAAAACAACTTAAACCCCTAAAAACTAAAAAACCCTAAAAAAGTCATAAAACCCTAACTGTCCTCAAAATACATAAAATACTAAAAATGACATAAAAAATATCATAAAAATATATAAAAACATAAAAAATCCTGAACATAATGAAAAAACCTAAGAAAATCATAAAACCCTAAAAACACTAAAATACCCTAAAAAACCTAAAGAACCTAAAAACCCTACAAACCCAAAAACCCGAAAAACCCTATAATCAAACAAAATACCTAACACCCCTATAAACCATAAAATTCCTAAAAATCACTAAAAATACCTTAAAACATAATAAACATTAAAAACCTAGAAAACTTCTATGAGAAACAAAAAAACATAAAAACACTAGAACCCCTAAAAACTGAAAAAAAGTTAAAATCTATAAAAATACTAAAATGATCATAATATCCATAAAAATACTAATAACTATAAAACCATTAAAACCCATAAAACCCCTTAAAACCCATAAATCCCTAAAAATCCACCAAAAAATCTAAAAAACCTACAAACATAAAAAACCATAAAAATATAAATTTCCTAATAAACCTAAAAACCCATAAAAAATCATAAAATTTTCTAAAAATCCTGAAAAATTTAAAAGACACTAAACCACCTAAAAACACATTAGAAAACTTTTAGAAGCATAAAATAATTTAAACCCATGAGAAAACAAAAAAAACACTAGAACCACTTAAAACCCTAAAAACCATAAAAACCATAAATCCCTCAAAACCCTAAAAACCATATAATTTTGAATAAAGCCCTAAAGATCCCTAAAAACATAAAAAACCCAAAAAACACATAAACCCCCTAATAAAACTGTAAAACCCTAAAAAATATAAAACCCCTTAAATCCCTAGAAACACTAAAACCCCCTTAAATCCTAAAAAACACTAAAAACCCCTTAAAAACCTAAACAACTAAAAACCCTAAAACAATTAATGACCCTAAAACCCCTATAAACCATAAAGAACCTAAAAAGTTAAAAAATACAAAAACCCCTAAAAATCCTAAAAATATAATATAAACTCTAAAAACCATTTAAACCTCAAAAAAATCTAAAAACCTTAATATCCCTAAATATCACAAAAAAACCCAAAAACCACAAACACCCATAAAACCCAAAAAATCCTAAAAAAACCCTACAAACCCCAAAAAACCTTCATAAGTCATAATTTAGAAAACAAACAATAGAATCTAAAAAAAATAACTACAAATCACTAAAAATAGAAAAATAACCCTAAAATACCCTAAGAAAACCTTAAAATCCTAAAAACACATAAAACATCTAAAAAACAAAAAATGGTTAAAAACCAAAAAACCGTTAAGACTGCTAAAAACCCCCAAACCCCTCAAAATCCATAAAAACATATACGAGTATTAAAAATCCTTAAAAACATAAAAAATCCTAAAACTGTGAAAAATCGTAAAAACTATTAAAACATAAAATCACTAAAAACCCTTAAAAACCAAAAAACATTAAAAACCCCTATCATGCCTAAAAACCCTAAAATCCTTAAAAATAATACACCCCTTAAAAACTATACAAAATAATAAAAAACCATAAAACCCTAAAAACCATGAAAAACAATAAAACCATTTAATCACCTAAAACATTAAAAAACTCGGAAAATCCAAAAAACTAATAAAAACTCAAAAACCCCTAAAAACCCAAAAAACCATTTAATGCCTATAAAACCCAAAAAAACCCTGAAAATGATTAAAAACAATAAGACCCATAAAAATTTTGGAAAATAATAAAAAATACCTAAAAGTGAAAATACGTAAAACCCCTATGAAAAAATTAAAACATAAGAGCACTTAAGACCCCTGAAAACATAAAAATCATAAAAACCCTAAAAAACTAAAATGGAATAAAAACACTAAAAACCCCCAATAGAACCTTAAAACCCAATAAACACTTAAGACTCCAAAAAAATAAAAAATGATAAAAACCCTAAAAACCCTAAAATTACCTGAAAACTCTAAAAACCAAAAATCACATAAATCTCATAAAAAATCTGAAAAACCATAACAAAAACTTACAACCAATAAAAACCCTAAAAACCACTAAACTCTCCAAAACCCCTTCAAACCTATAAAAATATTAAAATAACTCTAAAAACCGTACAATACCCTAGAAAATTGAAAAATCAAAAAAAACCCAAAAAACCCAAAAAACCCTAAAACACTAAAATTCCATAAAACCCACAAAATCCCTAAAAACAGTAAAATCCCATAAAAATAAAAAAAATCACTAAAAATATCCTTGAAAATATATAAAACCCTAAAATACATGAAACCCCTTAGAAAAAAATAACAACATAACAATACATAAAACCCCTAAAAGCCTAAAAAATCATAAAAATAAAAAAAAACAGATAAAACCGATAAAACCCTCCAAATCCTTAAAAACCCAAAAAATCAAAAAATCTGTAAAATCCTCAAAAACATAAAAAACCCTAAAAATCCAGAAAACCCCTAAGAACACCTTGAAAACCTAAACAAGCATAAAATCCCTAAAACGTTAAAAAATAAAAAATCCTAAAAAACACTAAAAAGACCCTAAAATCCATAAAAACACCTAAAAATTAAAAACCCAAAAAATTAATAAATACACTAAACCCCACTAAAAATATTAAAACTCTTTAAAACTCTAAAAATGTTTTAGAAAATATAAAATGATTTTATGTAACAAAAAAATATTTTTTTTGATTTCATATATAGTCTTATTATTGTTGAGAGGGGAAAAAACCCCTATGTGGGATTCAAAATTAAAAGGGTTCCAAATTCAAAATTTAAAATTCCAAAAACATGTTACGAACAAATATCTTGAGAAGACCTCTATCCTCGAGTCATCTAAGTTAGCTTAATTCACATAATTTTCCATCATCCTCATGATTAAACCACCACCATCATCTCTACCCTATCAACTCCTTACCGAATAACTAGATAAAAAACACCTAAGACCCCTTTAACGTCGCTATATTAATTTTAACATCTTTATCATCATGAGAAAACACCTTCATACCATAGTAATAGAATCATCCTTAGTAGTGAACCACCACCTATCTAGAACATTTTTCTGTGGCCCCCACCATACTAGAAAATATCCTTTTCACCATTTTGAAACAAACCATAGCCACCATTGATGGTTGCCAGAATACCTATCACCTCAATACTGCATCATTATTTCTCACAACATTTCTTATTATCAGAAATCACATAATCTTCCTCATTTACATTACAAACCTAATCAATGTCATCATTTTATGAAACTAAATGGTAGAGAGTATTAAATTAATCCACCTTCCGCCATCACACTGAACTACCAAATGAAGGTCCAGCCTCCTAGAATATCATTGGACACTTGAAAAAATATCCCTAAGATTCCGAAGAACCATCGCACCAGACCGAATTGGGGAGGAGAGATGGTATACAAAGTCATGATAGAGTTGAAGTGGTTTAAGGCCTCCAAAGAGAGTCATGAACTTTAATAATAACATTAATAGAAAAACATTGACCAAATACAAATATCATTCTATAGAAAAAAACCATCCAAAAAACATAAAAGTAAAAAAACTAAGGAAAACCTAAACCCATCATTAGGATGAATATACAAACCAACAAAAGAGAAAAAAGAAAAAAGCTGATGAGATGAATAAGACAACACTAGTGAAGAAAAAGAATAGAGACTACTTCTATCCCCCCTACAACACCATCCCAAGTAGAACCAAAAACCTCATCAAGCATGACCATAATGGGGTAGAACATGATTTGTTGTCCATCAAGGGAAGTGAAGAAGAAGAAAACCAAATGCCACCACCGACGCTGACCCAAGAAGGGTAAATCACTAGCACACAAACCCATAATGAAGGTATGATTCTCAAGGTTAAGGTAGAATGATAGGTTTTATGAGGCATACTATATCCACATTAGAATCAACACCGGTCATGAAGGGGAAGGAGAAAATAGGATCGGGGAGAGAAAGTGAAGCCATGAAAAGTGAGGACTAACACCACCAGTGAACAGTGCCATGAAAACCCTAGATTTAAAGGAATGATGAAGGGGTATGAAGACCGATTTGTGTACCATGCGAGTCAGGATCCATCAACTTTCCAAAAACCTTAAAAATACAAAAGACTCAAAAAAACATAAAAAACCCCAAATCACATTATGACCCTAAAACCCTAAAAACCCTTAAAAAATGAAATCTATCAAAATCTATAAAAATCCATTTAAATCATAAAAAATCCTTCAAAAAATAAAAATATAATTTAACCATGAAAGACCCTATGAAAACATTGAAATACAAGAATCACTAAAAACCCCTAAAAACAAAAAAATCATTAAAAACCCATAAATACACTAAAAACCCTAAGAAACCTAAAATAAAAAAAACACTAAAATCCCTAAAAACATTAAAATTTTCTAAAAGCCCTAAAATTATGAAAAACCCTATAGAACTTGTTGACCCCTAAGAAAACCATAAAAAACTAAAAAAAATACTTAAAACTCCTAAAGGACACTCAAAACCCTTTAAAACCATAACAACTCTAAACCCCCTAAAATAAAATAAAAATCCTAATCCCTTAAAAACCATAAAACCCATAAGAACAATAGAAACATAAAAACCCATAAAATACTACAAAACAACTTAAAACTATAAAACCCATTCAAACCCTTAAAATTGATAAAAAAAACTCTAAAAAAATAATGACCCTAAAAACTCAGAAAAACCCTGCATATCCAAAAAACCATAAAAACCTTCAAAATCCCCAAAACCCCAAAAAATGATAAAATCTTAAAAAATCCATAAAAATCCCTCAAAATGTAAAAACCCTAAAAACCTAAAACTAATAAAAACTCTAAAAAAAACTAAAAACCACTAAAAATGATTAAGAGTTAAAAAACCTAAAAACCATAAAAACTAATAAAACACCAAAAAAACCTAATAACCCTAAATACCCTAAACCCCTAAAAACAATAAAACCCAAAAAAACCATAAAGATTCTAAAATTACTTGATAATCCATAAATATAAAGAAAACCCTTAAATAACTAGTAAATTAGAGAGAAAACATTGAAAACATAAAAACATTATTACCCATTAAAATAAAAAATTTTAAAAACCCTAAAAAACCGTATATGCCTAAAAATACCCTAAAACCATCAAAAACACTAAAACCCCTAAAACCCTAAAATTCATAAAAATTCCCAAAAAATAACTAAAAACCCCAAAAAACCTAAAAAAAATCCCAAATAAAACCTTCAAAAAATTAATACCATAGAAAACCTTAAAAAATATAAAATAACTAAAAAACACATAAGTCCCCCAAACCCGTAAAAGCAATAATAACCCCTAAAACCATAAATAACCATAAAACCCTAAAAAATACTAAAAATCCAAAAATACTCTAAAATCCCTTTAAACCCCTAAAAATGTTAAAAAACTAAAAAAACCATAAACCCCTAAAAAACTCAAAAAACAAATAAAACCCCCCAAAACCATAAAACACTAAAACACCTAAACACCTAGAAAATACTAAAAAACCCTAAAAATACCTAATAAATTATAAATCCCTAAATACCATGGGAAAACCCTGAGAAAACCTTAAATACCAATTAAAATTAAACCCCTAAAACCTAAAAAATTCATAAAATCATATTAAACCCTAAAAACCCTAAAAACCTAAAAACCCTAAAAATATCTCAAACACTAAAAAATATAAAAATAATAAAAATCCATAAAAATACATATAAATGTGGAAATAATAAAAACCATGAAAAATCCTAAGAAAACATTGAATACCTAAAAACACATAAAACCTAAAAAAACAAACAAACCCTAAAACCCACTAAAATCAATGAAACCCATTTACGCCGTAAAAATGTAAAAAAAAGGCTAAAATTACTTAAAATCCCTAAAAACCAATAAAATCTAAATCACCCAAAAAAACCAAACAACCCCTAAAACCCTAAAATCCCTAAAAATCTAAAAATCCATAAAACCCCGAGAAATAAAAAAAAATACCTAAATGTAAAAAAATCCCTAAAAATTTAATAATCCCCTAAAAACATAGAAAACCATAAAAAAATATTAAAAACCAATAAACATGTATAACCCCTGAAGAAAAAACAAAAAAAAACCCTTAAATCATTAATGTACCTAAACAAACCTACACCCTTCAAGATCCTTAAAAAACCTAAAACCCTGTAAAAAACCTAAAAAATCCAAAAAAACCATAAAATTTTAAAATTCCTAAATTATAAAAAAATCATTAATAGAACCATAAAATATAAAAACATATTAATCCCCTAAAAACCCTAAAAACACTAAAAGACACTACAAACTCAAAAAACCCATAAAACCAATAAAAACACCTAAAACCATAAAAACCCTAAAACCCCATAAAAATGCTTAAAAACATAAAACCACATAAAACATTAAAAACCTCTAAACCCCCAAAAAAATAAACCAATATTTAAAATAGTACAACCATAAAAACAAAAAACCCCATAGTAACCCACATTACCATAAAAATAATAAAATCCCTAACACCTAAAACCCCAAAAATAACATAAAATAGTAAAAACCATTAAAAACCCAAAGAATCCCTAAAAATACCTAAAATTTTAAAACCACTAGAACCCTAAAAAATCGTTATAAAACATAAAAACATAAAATACCTTAATACCCTTAAAAACCCAAAAAATTCTAAATTCCCTAAAACCCTCAAATACCTAAACAACACTAAAAACCATATGAAAACCATTAAACCATTAAACCATTAAAATCCTCAAAACCCACAAAACATATAAAAATTCTAAAAATCATTTAAACATCTAAAATTGTTGATAACCTCTAAAAAACATTAATATCACGTGAAAACTGAATAAAAGCTGTAAAAACATAAAAATCATAACCCTAAAAATCAATAAAAACCATAAATAACCTAAAAATATCTAAAATTAATAAAAAATGTTACATACCAGGAAAATAGTGAAAACCCCTAAGAAAATCATAGAGGCCTAAAAACAATTAAAACCCCTAAAAATCCTAACAACACTGAAAACACTAAAAACCCCTAAAATACCATAAACCCCAAAAAAACCAAGAAATCTCTAAATTCATAAAATACCCTAAAACCCATAAAAACCTTGAAGAACCACTAAAAATTCTAAAACATGTCTAAACCCATAAAAATGTTAAAAAAAATCTAAAACTCAATTAAAACCCTAAAAAACTCAACAAACCCACTAAAAACCATAATGATCTGAAAACCCCTCAAAATCCATAAAACCCTAAAACCATAAATGTCCTATGAAATCCCTAAAAAACACTAAAAATGGTAAAAAAAACAAAAAACCCTAATAAAATCATGAAATCCAAAAACACCAAAAACCCCTAAAACATTAAAAAAATATAAAATCTCCTGAAACCCAAAAAAAATAAAACCCAGAAAATCCTTAAAACCCCTAAAAACAATAAAAATATTATAAATCCATAAATATCTATAAAGACAAAAAAAACTAAAAACCCAAAAACCCATAATAAAACCTTGAAAATATCTTAACACATTAAACTTTTTAGAAATCAAAAAATGCTCAAAACCCTAAATAAAACCTAACAACTCTAAAATACCAAAAAACCATAAAAACCATAAAAACATAAAAACTATAAAACCCATAAAATTATAAAAACACTCAAAACTTTAAAAGACATTTCAATACCAAAAAAAATAAAAACTATAAAAATCATAAATACCCCAAAACTAAAAAGGACCCTAAAACCCAAAAAAAATAAAAAACCTAAAAACTAAATAAACTCCTAAAACCCTGCCAACACTAAAAACCAATAAAAATCCTACAAATCCCTAAAAATCACTAAAAATATGAAAAATCTTAAAAATCATGAAGAACACCAATGAATCCTTAAAAACATAAAAACTCATAAAACCCTAGAAAATCTAAAACTCTTAAAAATAATAAAAGTCCATAAATCCACTAAAAACCATAAAAATTGCTAAAAAACATACAAAACTGTAAAACCCATAAAAAACCTAAAACAACACTAAAAACATTAAAAACACTTTAAAACCCTAAACAAATATAAAAACTATAAAACTAAAAAATCTTAAAAACTTAAAAAAATGAAAAAATAAAATGACCATAAAACCATTGAAACATTAAAAAACACTTGAATACCTAAAAATCCTTAAATACCCAAAAAACTATAGAAATCCAAAAATCTAACTAAAAATCCAAAGAAACATAAAAAAAAATATTAAAATAAAATAACCATAAGAAAATGATGAAAACATAAACACACATTATACCCCCAAGAAAACCTATGAAATGCTAAAAATCCCAAAAAACCCAAAACACCCTAAAACCCAAAAAACCCAAAAACTATAAAAACTATAAAAATCATAAAAAAATCAACGAATCCAAAAAACATAGAAATCCTTAAAAACCTTGAAAAACTCTATGAAAACAATGAAAACATAAAAATAATTAAAGCTAATAAAAATCTAAAAAATGATAAAAACCATAAAAGACCCTAAAACCACTAAAAAGGTTAAATAAGACATCAACCCAATAAAACCCCTAAGAGCCCACTAAAAATACTATAAACTCTTTAAACTACTAAAATAATTAAAAAATACATAAAAACATAAAAACCATAAAAAAATAAAAAAAAAACCCTAAAACCCCAAAGAAACACTAAAAACAATCAAAAACCCTAAATTGCTAAAAACCAAAAAATCATAAAAATCTATTAAAATAACTAAAAACATAAAAAATGCCAAAAATTGTAATAAATCATAAAAATTAAAAACACTTAAAACCCCTCAAAAACCAAAAAAAATCTAATAACCCTAACAGACTTAAAAAACCCTCAAAAACTATAAAAATCCTAAAAATCAATATAAATCCTAAAAATCCAAAAAAATTAAAAACCCCTAAAACCCATAAAATACACAAAAACCCTAAAAACATAGAAACGCTTAAATTGAGTGAAAACCCTACAAAAAACTAAAATATTAAAAACCCCTAAAGAGAGACTAAAAAACTATAAAACCCACTAAAAATCATAAAACCCTTAAAAATTTACCGAAATCGGTTGGACACAACCCCTTTTTTATAAATAAAAGAAATAAACAAATCCATTTTTGGACTGGGTTTAGAGAGAATCCATTACAAGATCGAAGGCCAAGAGGCACACGACCTTAATATTAACTTACCTAAAATCCCATTGATACAACACCTAGTTTAAGATATTATAGGAAATAAATTACACATCCTAGTTTCTAGCATGGAACAACCTTGTAAAGTAGGTCATATCCTCACTACATGAGGTCACCACCTCTCATCCTAAGGTCTCTTTCTCTCATTCCATGTGCATAAATTACATCACCAACAGCTTCGGCCTTAGGCCCCTACAAAAAATCACCAATATAATCACATGAATGTTGGGAACTATTGCCAAACATGTCGCCCGTGGGATGACTATGCTGTGTAAGAGAACCGTCGTAACCCCCGCCGTTAGATCATCCTGTAAAGTCATCATCAGCCCACATGCATCATCAACGTATTGCCAACTAGACAATAGCCACTATGACCCACCATCACCACTGGTGAACTTTCTACAGATCACACTGTTATAATGAACATCACCTCCAGATTGATGTCACGATGAACTGAATCTAAGAATCCATCCACCATGTTGAGGCCACCGATGCATCGTAGATCCACCGTCTATGATGATACTCCCAGCGCAACACCTACTAGATGAGATCCCAGAAAACACTACCACCTTGGACCTGCCACTATCTCTTGCTACCAAATTCATCCGCCATCCGTAAAAACCACGATATGATCTGACCGCAACGTAAACCCCTGATCAACTTTGATCAGAACACCGCCACCTAAACAGGGAAGCCTTCCATCATCCACCTTCATCGAGCTCATCACACAGTCAGCTGTCACCGACCGAGGTCACCCCTGTCAGTATTCCCATTGCCTCCATCGTCTGTAGGAGCTAGGGAGCCACCAGAAGCCATCCGCCCCAAACATGGACATCACCATTCGATGCCACCGTCATCCACAAGGGAAATCTTCCACCTCCTCCTGTCATTGAAGAGTACTGAAAACTCTTCCTAAAATCCTAAAAAATCATAGAAACCCTAGAAAACATAAAAAACCATAGAAACCATAAAATCCCTAAAAACTTGAAAAACCATAAAATTCCTAAAAATCCCTAAAACCAATAAAAAACAAAAATAACATAAATACCTTAAAAAATACTAATAAAACATTAAAATCCAAAAAAAAACTTAAAACCCATTAAAAACCTAAAAATGATTAAATCCCTATAAAATATAAAAACCCTTAACCCCCTATAAACCATAGAAACTCTTTTAAATCCATTAAACCCCTAAAACCTATAAAACACTTAAAACCCTTAAATCCCCTATGAACATTAAAAACTCTGAAAACCAATAAAACCCATAAAAAACTAAAAAACCCATCAATATTCCAAAAAAACATAAATACATAAATATTCCAAAAAGGACCTAAAAATACCTAAAAATTAAAAAATGGTGAATCCCAAAGAAAATCATAAAAACACTTCAAACACCTACAAATCTTAAAAAACTATAATAACCGGAAAAGTTTTTAATGACCCAAAAAAACTCTAAATCCACTAAAACTATAAAAACCCATAAAACCCTAGAAAACTACTAAAAACTATAAAAAACCATTAAACCACTAAAATTATAAAAAATATCTTTATAAATTTAAATTCCAAAAAATATAAAAAAACCCTAAAACCCTGAAAAACCATAAAACTCTCAAAATCCTAAAAAATATAAATACCCTAAAAAACCCCAAAAAAACAAAAAACAAGAATACTTATTAAAAATTCATAAAATAACAAAAAAAATATAAAAAACCTTAAAAACCCCTTAAATATCTTTAAATCCAAAAACAGATAAACCCCTAAAAAACTAAAAAACCCAAAAAAACCCAAAAACCCCCAAAAAATGCCTAAAACCACTCAAAATCATTAAAACCCATAAAACCATAAGAATCATAAAAAAGACCTAAAAACCCTAAAAACATAAATATCCCTAAAACCCCTATGAAAACCATAAAAACCTAAAAACTGTTAAAATCCCTAAAATCCTAAAAAGTTAAAACACCCATAAAAAAACTACAAACCCTAAAAACCCTAAAACCCCTCAAACTAACTAAAAAACTAAAATTTCATCAAAATACTCAAAAAGTGATAAAAATCCCTAAAAACAAGAAAACCCCTAAAAACCCAGAAACACCCAAAGAAATCCATAAAGACCTAAAAACTCTAAATCCCTAGAAAACACTAAAAACCCAAAACCCCTAAGAAACCTAAATACCCAAAACCCCTAAAAATCTTTAAATCCCTATAAAACCATTAAAAACATAAAAGGCCTAAAATTACCTAAAAACATTAATCCACTAAAAACACTAAAAACGCTATGAAATCCTTAAAATATTAAAAACACATAAAACCACTAAAACCTTATAAAATACAAAAAATAAACAAATAACCCAAACCCCATAAAAACCATAAAAAGATATAATAACCTTAAACTCCCCAAAAACATAAAAAACTAAAACACACAAAAAACTATAAAATCACATTAAACACAAAAAATAGAAAGAAACACAAAAAAAACTATAATACCCCAACAAACTAAAAAGGGAAAAGCCTAAGATGGCGGTGGTTCATCTCTCGCGATGGGTGATCTCCTCGCATTGGAGGATGTCGATGGTGTGGCTTATGGCTTCATCAACGTTGCCCCACCCTACTCCATCTCTAGGGGTGGTAGTGGATGGGCCTTTCCTGCATAATCTTTCTTTCCCTTCTACTACTATTTCTCATCTTCCTTGCTTTCCTGAGATTAAAATTTTCCCCATAGTCCCCCATTGTGAGAATGGTGTACCTTCATTTCAGATATCTTCTTTGGAGTTCGCGATGGCTTCAGCTCTTCTAGATCTTACATTGGTGGCTCATTTTGGAAGGATCCGTCCCTCTATGGATTATTTTTACATGTTTTTGCTACTTCTTGGAATATTCATGAACCATTGGTTGTAGGGTTATTATATTCTCGACACATTCTGATTTGGTTTAGGAATGAAGAGGACCTAATTTTGGTCTAGGCCTTTTCTCCACAATCTTTTGATGGACATCGGTTTCACCGTTTTCGCTGGAATTTTGAATTTCACCTGCACCGTGATCCCACGAGCGTGGCATTGTGGGTTACCCTTCCTGGTCTTGACCTTCCTTTCAAAAACCCATATATCCACTGCATCAATGGAAATTTCATTGGTTGATATCATTGTATGGATGCGCGGACTAGTGTTGCCTGCCACCCCGATTTCACTGAGGATTTGTATTGATGTGGAGGTGTCTAAAGATCTAGTTATCTCTGTATGTGTTGGATTGATGGTGATCTTCGATGGCATCAGATGAATTATTGTGGATCCTGGGTGCCTTTTTTGTCGTTTCTCTATAGACTGGTTCACTAGGCCTCTTCCTGTATGTGTGCTATTTCTATCAAGACTACACTTCAGCGGCCAAATGCTTCTCCTTTTGGTTTGAAAACACATGCACCTCCCTAGGGGGAAGGGATTCCATGATGAAGGATTCCTTTCTAGATAGGCTAATCTGCCTCTGGAGAAGGATCAAGCTGATATAGTGGTTGGCGATGTTCCACTAGTGGTTTCCCGATAGTCCCCTTCTAACTCGAGTGTCTATGATGTCTTTGATAGGCTGAAATGTGACTTGGGAATTGAGGCTGGTAGGGTGGTGATGCAATCCTTGGAGGGAGAAATAAGTTCTAGGATGGTAGAGTCACGGAAGATGGGGCTTCCTAGGTTTTCTATTGTTCTTGTAGGTCTGGAGGGGGCCAGAGACTCTTCAGAACAATTTACAGTGCATGAGGGATGTGATGTTGACACTTTTCATAATCAGCTTGATGGATTGGTTTCTGAGGAGTCACTTTCAAAGAAACACGTTGTGCAACCATACATAGCTGGTGACCTGGATGAACAATCTGGGTATAATACTTTCTCTAGGATTAAGGGAGAATCTTGTGAAGATAGGGGTAAGGGGTTACATGAAAATTCTGGTGACATAATGTTGGATACTATAGGGTATGAGGATTTTGATACTATGAATGATAGAGGTGTTCCTATATATGGATCTTCGGGTCAAATAAAAGGGGATGTATCTTCGGTGCTTAATGGAGTACTTGTAGCTCGACCCACTGGTAATGAGAAAGATCCCACATGGGCGGATGTGCAGGTTCCCTTTTCCAACAATGATGCTAGTGCTGGGATTGAGTGTTTTGTACATACTGAGACAGAGAGGGAAGTATATGCCCATAGGGACATGGATGAGCAGAGGGTGTTGGAAGTACAAGAACACGTCTTCCCAGTGGTGGTCAATGTGGTTGTTGGGGAGGCTGGTTTCGAGGGAGTGACCGGTTGTAGGATTTCTGGACTGATTTTATATACACCCGGGGTGGTGCTTGAGGGGACTGTAGGTGGTCATTGTCATGTGACTGAGTAGGAGAAGGTGGAGGAGCAGAGGATAGTGGATAATCTGGAGGAGGCGGCTGATCAGTGTGGAACGACTGCGGAATGGATGGCAGGAGGGCAGGGGGAGGGAACTGGGAAGGGGGATAACCTCGAGCAGGGGGTCACCGCCGCATAGGAGGAGGTTATGGGGCCGATCATGTAGGTACATGAGGAGACTCTGGATGAAAGTCCTGGCTGTATGGGCTTTCATGATTTAGAGATGGTGGACTTCCCAGGTGTCCCATGGAAGGGTAGCCCTAGTGTGGACCAGACCAGGCGGATGGAGGTGTTAGAGGACCTAGCTCCTAGGGTTCCTGAGGTGGTCCCTAGAAATTTTCCTTGTGGGTTCTTATGGGTTGTTCACAAAACCAAGAAGCCTCCTTCATTCCAGACCAAGTGCAGGAGGCTGGAAGAAGTATGAATCACAACATGGTTATGATCCTTAAGGAGAGGGCATTTCTTGTGGAGTCCATTGGGAAGGAAAAAAATCTTGTTGGAGTCCATGTTGAATCACGAAGGAGGAAGCCTATGAAAGACTACTCTTCATTTCCAAAGACTGTGTCTGTAAGAGCCTCCTGCATGGCAAAGGAAAATGCCTTTGGAAGGGGAGGAAGGGCTGTCAAGGTGCAGTGTAATGTGGATCAACAACATCTTAAGGAGTATTTCTCTAACTTTATAAAGGAATATGAATCATTTGAATGGGAGTTGGGGGATTCAGATGCTTCCTCTGGGTCTGATGCAAATGGGGATCCATATGGAGATGATGCGGCTTATGGTCATAGTGCAGAGGGTGTCCCTTATGGCACTAATGTTTGTGACATCGATGGCAATATTGGATGACTTGTTTTTCTCTTGGGTGTTTTCTTTTTAATTCTTTTTTGGTTTTGGGGTTATTATGGGTTTTTGGGTGTAGGTGGATTGGCCCCTCCCCTCCCTTGTCTGTTGTGTCTCTTTCTTCAAATAAATTTTGGGGGGAATAGGATTAGCCGGGCCCCACAGCTTCCTTTCCCAAAAAACTAAAAAAAACCACTAAAAACTCAAAAAACCATCAAAATCCTAAAAATACCAAAACCATCAACATCCCTAAATACACTAAAAAATATATAAATCCTAAAAAAATCCCAAAAAAACCCTAGAAATATAAAAAAAACCTAAAAATCCATAATAAACCCTTTAAAACCTAAGATCACTTAAAACCCCAAAAATAATAAAAAATGAAAAAAAAACTAAAAACATTACAAATAACTAAAATCCAAAATACCCCTACAAACCAACAAACCCTTTAAAACCATAAAACCCCCTATAACCCCTAAAAACAATAAAATATAATAAAAACTATGAAAACCCTTAATACGCCTAAATATGATAAAAAAATCCAAAACCATTAAAAACACTAAAAAATGGAAAAACCCATAAACCCCCCCAAAACCATATAAATAATAAAATCCAAAAAAAACTCAAAATTCCAAAAAACTCAAAAAAACCATAAAATCCAAAAAAATCCCTATAATTCCATTAAAACAAAAAACAACTTAAAACCCTTGAAAAATACTATAAAAACATTAAAAACATAAAAATAATTAAAAACCATAAATAACCTAAAAGGATAGGAAACCTAAATGACCCTAAAAACTAAAAAAATACCCAAAATGATAAAAACCCCTAAAACCTTGAAGAAGCCTAAGAACCCAGAAAAACCCAAAAACCCTCTTAAAACACTAAAAATGTGAAAAAAACTCTAAAAAACAGAAATAAAATAAAACCCAAAAAATAATAATTAAACCCCTAAAATAACAAAAAAACTATAAAACCCCTAAAAATCATTAAAACTCCTAAAATACCTAAAATTCATAAAAATTCCTAAAAATCCTAATAATCCCAAAAATTCCAAAAGATCCCTAAAATTCATAAAATCATAAAACACTTATAAACCCTGAATATCACTAATAAAACATTAAAACCCTAAAAAAATAAATCCCCTAAAAATATAAAAAAACTAAAAACCTAAAAGACACTAAAAACCCAAAAACTCCTAAAAACAATAAAACCCATTAAAACTATAAAAAACCCTAAAACAATTAAAACCATTTAAACCACTAAAAAACTGAAACCATTTAAACCCCTAAAAATGTTAAAAATCTATAAAAAACCATAAAAACCAAAAAACCCCAAAAAACAATCAAAATCCCTAAAAACCCAAAAACAATAAAAATCCTAAATAAGTCGTAAAAGTCCCTAAACACATTAAAACTACCAAAACCTTGTAAAAAACTAAGGAAAATTTAAAAACCTGAAAACACATAAAACATTTAAGAAAACCTAAATATACTAAAAATTAAAAAAAACCAAAAAATATTAAAAACTATAAAAATATTCAAATTCATAACAACACTTAAAAACCATGAAATAAAAAAATCTATAAAAATCATTAAAAATATATACAAAACCCTAAAAAACATAAAAAACCTATGAAAACCATAAAAAAATAAAACCCATAAAACACCCTTAAAAACCTAAAAATGAAAAAAAATCATAAAAGACTCTAAAAAAATAAAACCTTTAAAAACCATAATCCCCACTAAAACCATTAAATTCCATAAAAACCCAAAAATCTCTAAAAACAACAAAAATATGCCAAATCCCATTAAACCCCTAAAAAGGTGAAAAATATCTAACAACCATAAAAATCCTAGAAAATAAAAAATGACTAAAATACCCTAAAAAACCATAAAATCACTAGAATCCAAAAACCCAAAAACCCTCAAAATCCCAAAAACCCCTAAAAAATTGAAAAAACTATTTAGAAATTCAAAAAATCTATAAAATTGTACCAAACCCCAAAAAACTAGTGAAATGATAAGAAAACTTCACAAAATTAAAAAACAATTGAAATCCCTTATAAACCAATAAATATATAAAACCCTGAAAGAACCTAAAAACTGAAAAAACAATAAAAACCAAAAAACCCCTAAAAACTATAAAAACCCACCAAACACTAAAAACCTACTAAAGACTATAAAAATTCTTTAAAAACCTTGAAATGTTAAAAAACACAAAAAAACATAACACCAAAAAACTAAAAAACTATAAAACCCCCAAAACCACCAAAAAACCCCAAAAAACTGAAAAACTATAAAAACTCAAAGATACCCAAAATCCCCTCAAAATCTCGAAAAACCCGGAAAACAAAAAAACATCCAAAAAAATACCAATAACATTCCTCAAAATGTAAAAACCCTTAAAAACTATGAAAAAGTCAAAGGGATCCTTAAAATCCAAAAAAACCTATAAAAACCTAAAATACGCAAAAAACACTAAAAAACCCTAAATACCATAAAACACATAAAAATACTGAAAATAATAAAAAAACCTATAAATGTAAAAAACCCTAACCCCCCCCCCCCCAAGAAAACCATAAAAACCTAAGAACAATAAGAACCACTAAAATATTAAAGTTCCTAATCCACTAAAAACCTAAAAATGCTAAAACCCATAAAAACATAAAAGCCATAAAAACCCAATAACCACTAAAAATCCTTAAAATCCATAAAAATGAGTAAAAGTCCTAAAAATCAAAAAAATTCCAGAAAAACATAAAAAATCCTAAAACTCCAAAAACCTGAAAGAAGTCGTTAAAAACAAAAAAAAACACTTAAAACTCCTAAGAAACCTAAAAAATGAAATAAATACTAAAAGAACATAAACACCATAAAACCCCCCAAACCCATTGATCACCTTAAAATTTAAAAATACTTTAAAGCCCCTAAAACCCCTAAAAAATAATGAAAAACTCTAAAACCCATTAAACACCTAAAATTTTAAATAACTATAAAATCCTTAAAAACCAGAAAAAATAAAGGAACATAAAATACTGATAAAAATACCTAAAACCCTAAAAAACACTCAAAATCTTTAAAAATGTAAAATATAGTAGAAAAAGTTTAAAATACTTTAAAAAATAAAGTTTTTAAAACCCCTAAAATCATTGAAACCCCATAAGAAAACCATAGAAACATCAAAAACATAAAACCCCTTACCAAAATAAGAACAATAAAAATCCCAAAACCACTAAGACTCTAAAAACCATCAAGCTTCCAAAGAACCCTAAATACCATAAAAATTCTAAAAACCTACAAAACCCCTAAAAACATAGAAGAATCAAAAAATTGTTATGAAAAACATAAAAACATAAATGCACCTAAAACCCCAGAAAACATAAATACACTAACCCCCCCCCCCAAACATAAAAATCTATAAAACCCCAAAAATTCATAATAGCCTAAAAATCCAATAAAATTAAAAACCCGGATAACCGAAAACACATTAAGAAAATGTTAAAAACCAAAAACTCTTCAAACACCAAAACCCCAAAAAACACTAAAAATCCTAAAACTCTAAGATCCCCATAAACCCTCAAAATCACTAAAAACCCTAAAAAAACCTTTAAAAACTCAAATAAGCTCTACGAGTCCCTAAGAACATAAAAAACCTGAAATCCATTAAAATCCCTAAGAAAAACACAAAAAACTAAAAACACTTAAAACCCCTAAAAAACCTAAAAAATAATAAAACATATAAAGGACACTAAAAACACTAAAAACCATAAAACACTACTGGAAATATGACTTTTCCCCACACTTCTTTACCAACGGTTTGGCCAATCCGTTGGGAAAGGGTATGGAATTCCCAACGGTTTGGCCAAACCGTTGCGAAAATTCCACTTTGTGGACACCTTTCCCAATGGTTTGGCCAAACCGTTGGGAAATCCATACCCTTTCCCAATGGTTTTGGAAAACCATTGGGAAAAGTCCACTTTGTGGACACCATTCCCAAGGGTTTTGGCAAACCGTTGGGAAAATTCCACTTTGTGGACACCTTTCCCAACGGTTTGGCCAAACTGTTGCACAAGGGTAAACCTATCCCAACAGTTTTCCAAAACCGTTGGGAAAGGTCCCCCATAAACCAAACCGTTGGTATAGGTCTATACTAACAGTTTTGACAACCGTTGGTATAGGTTCATTTAATTTTTATTACATCTTCTTACCGAGAACATTATATAAATCAAAATTTAAAATAATTATGACAATACATATATATATTTATGTAATTATATTCATAAAAGTCATGTTAGGTTTGTGGTTAAGTCATTCAATGATAAACAAGGAGGTCCTGGGATCAAATCCCAGCGAATGTTTTTTTTGAAATACATATACCAATGGTTTTATAACCATTGGTATAGATTTTCATATTAGTTATACCAACGGTTTCCAAAACATTTGGTATAGGTCTATACCAATGGTTTTCCCAAAACCGTTGGTATAGACCTATCCCAACGGCTTACATGGAAACGGTTCTCCAAACCGTTGGTATAGGCTATACCAACGGTTTGGAGGCCTATACCAACGGTTCCGAACCGTTGGTATAGGTTAGTTTTCCAGTAGTGAAACCCCCTGATGAACATAAAAAAATGTGATGTTACATAAAATTATTATAAAACCACTTCAAACTGTAAAACCATTTAAACCCATAAAAACGTTAAAAACACTAAACCCCTAAAAAACTCAAAAATACAAAAAAAAACAAAAAACAAAATAAAACAAAATAAAACCAATCAAATACCCAAAAACCCAAAAAAAAATTAAAAATACTACAAATATCTAAAAATTTAAAAACTCCTAAACCTCTTGAGATTAATAAAGAAAACATTAAAAACATAAAAACAATTAAAAATCCTAAAACGATTAAAATTATAAAAACCATAAATAATCCTAAAATCTTAAAAATCTCTTATACCACTTAAAATCCCTAAAACACCCAAAGAAACATAAAAATCTGTAAAGATCCATAAAAATTCCTAAAAATTTAAAAAAACCATAAAAACCATGAAAAACCTTAAGAAAACCATAAAAAGATAAAAACACTTAAACACCCTTCTAAACAAAAAAAATGCTAAAACCCTTCAAATACCCTATAAACCATAAAACCCCATAAAACAATAAAACCCCTAAAACCTTAAAACTCCAAAACCACATAAAACACTTAAAAACCACTAAAAACTTTTTAAACCTTTTAAAATTCCATAGAATGTTTAAAAAATTTAAAAAAATAATGATCCCTAAAAATTCAAAAATACCCTAAAACACCCAAAAATTCATAAAACCACAAAAAACTCTACAAATCCTAAAAATCACTAATAACCTTAAAATATCGTAAAAGTATTATAAAATACCTCAAAATACCAAAATATTTAAAGAACCCCAAAATCTCTGAACAACCCTAATAAAACCTTAAAAATCTAAAAACACTTAAAACTCATAAAAATCCTAAAAAATGATAAAAATGCTAAAAACCCTAAAAAATCTAAAACCACTAAAAATCCACCCAAACCCCAAAACCATAAAAATAATAAATTCTGTAAATTTTCCAAAAACATAACAACCTTGAAAAAGCTCTAAAAACCTTAAAAACCTTAAAACACTTTAATACTCTAAGAACAAAAAAAGCTAAAAACACTAAAAAACCCCTAAAAACCGTCAAAATCCCTTAAAATCCTAAAACCCCATAGAAAACCTAAAAAACAAAAAAAATATCTAAAAACGTAAAAATCCTAAAAAAACCTAAAACCCCCTAAGAAAAACATTAAAAACTAATATCACTTTAATCCCATAAATAAACCCAAAAACACTAAAAACAAAAAAATGTCACAAAACCAAAAAAAAACTCATAAAACCATAAAAATCCATTAGAAACATAAAAACATAAAAACAATTAAAAACATAAAAACCACTAAACACTCTAAAAACCCATTAAATTCCTAAAAACTCAAAAAACTATAAAAACCATTACAAATCCTAGAATAATGAAAAAACCCTAAAACCCATCAAAACAATAAAAACCTAAAATACCATTAAAACCATAATATTTTTTTAAAACCCCTAAAAACCATAAAAATCATAAAAAATTTCTAAAAATAACTAGAAATGTAAGACACCCTAAAAACCACTAAACATCTATGAAAACATTAAAAAACTAAAAGAAATTAAAACTGTAAAACCAAATGACTACTAAAACGTATAAAAACCCTTTAAATACTAAATATCCCTAAAAACATAAAAACCAATAAAATCATTAAAGGCACGTAAAAATCAATAAAAATGTTGAAACCCCTAAAAACCTTGAAAACCCCAAATAAAACCTTTTGTACATAAAAACACATAAAACCCCTAAAAACCTAAATTACCACAACTACCCTAAAGTACCTTAATAACCCTAAAAATCCCTAAAACCCATAAAATCACCTAAAAATATAACAACCCCTAAAAACCATTAAAACCACATGAAGACACTAAATAATATAAAAAACCTTTTAAACCATAAAAAAAATAAAAAACTCTAAAATTCCTTTTAAACCCTAAAATCAAAAAAACCAAAAAAACCCCAAACAAATATTAAAACCAAAAAAACCATAAAACATCTAAAAACCCTCAAAATACATAAAAACATAAAAAATATAAAAGAAATAAAAAATAAAATAAAAAATCTAAAAACATTAAAACCCCAAAAACTCTAAAAAAACATAAGAAAAAACTAAAAAACCTAAAAAAATATCCTAAAAACGTAAAAATGATAAAAAAAACCCCTATAAGTCCCTAAAAACCCTAAAAACCTAAAAACCATAAAACCCCAAAAAACCAAAAAACACCCTAAAATTGATAAAATCCATAAAAACCACGAAAAACTCTAAACACAATTTAAACCCGTAAAAATGATAAAAAAACGAAAATCCTTTAAAATAAAAAAACAAAAAATTCCTAAAATTCTAAAAAAACAACATAATCCATAAAAACCACAAAAACCTCAAAATCCATAAAAACCCTTAACCAATAAAAATACAAAAAATCCATAAGAACACCTAAAGACGTAAAAAACCCTATAAACCATGAAAAAACATGTAAAACTGTAAAAAACCTTAATAACCTTAAAACACCAAAAATGCCTAGAAACCTAAATAACCCAAAAAATGCTAAAATACCCCAAAACCCTAAAAATACCTAGAAACCATACAGCCCATAAAACCATAAAAACCCCTAAAACTGATGAAACGCTATAAACCCACTAAAAACTCTAAAACCCTTTTTACACATAAAATGTTAAAAACACTAAAAACATTAAAACCCTAAAAAGTCAAAAAACATCTACATAACCAAAAAACCAAAAAACCTCAAACTCCTCAAAATCTCTAATTACATTAAAAACCCAAAAAAATTCTTAAAAATCCTTAAAAATCCATAAAATAAAAAAAACCTGAATCCTTAAAGAACCCTAAAAAACTATAAAATCCTAAAAACACTTAAAACCCTAAAATACTTTAAAATTATTAATCCCAAAAAACCCCAAACCCCTAAAAGTTCATAAAATAACTAAAAACCATAAAATCTATAAAAAATTATTAAATATCCCTAAAAATGTAAAAAACACAAAAAAACACAGATAAAACATTAAAAAAATTAAAATCAATTAAATCCCCTAAAAACCTAAAAAAATGTTAAACCCCCCAATGGCCTAAAAAACAATAGAATCCATTAAACCAAAAAAAACCTAAAATCCTTAAAACCAATAAAAACCCAAAAACCACTAAAATACTTTAAACAACTAAAAACGATAAAAAACTATCAAAACCGTAAAACACCAAAAAACTAAAATACCCCAAAGGCCCCAAAAAAACATAAAATATTTATAAGAACTAAAAACTCTAAAACCCTCAACTTCTATAAAAACCTAAAAAACAATAAAAATAAATATCCCTCAAAATCCCTAAAAATTTTAAAAACCCTTAAAACCCTCCAAAACCCCATGAAAACCTGAAGAACATAAAAACACCAAAACACCCTTAAAACTTAAAGAATGCCAAAAACACGAAAAACACAAAAAAACCTAAAACCACCAAAAATCCATTAAAATAATAAAAACCCAAAAAATCATAAAAAATTTCTAAAAAAATACTAGAAATGTAAAAATCATTAAAACCCCTAAAAAATAAGAAAACATCAAAAACGTAAAAGAACTTAAAACACATAAAAATCTTGGAAAATGATAAGAACCCAAAAAAACCCTAAAGTATAAAAAAATATTGAAACACCACTAAAACCCTAAAAAAAATAAAAAATCATAAAAATCTGAAAAATCCCAAAAATCCCTTAGAATATAGAAACCCCTAAAAACCTTGAAAACCTAGGGAAAACCATAAAAATCAAAAAACACAAAAAACCCTAAATAACCTAAAAAAACAAAAAATATTAAAAGACCCTAAAAATGATAGACCCCTAAAAACCTTAAAAACACTAAAAACATTAAAACCCCCAAAAACCATTATAAAATAAAAAATCCTTAAAAATCAAAAAAATCAAAAAAAAAACTTTAAAAACCACTAAAAAATCGTAAAACCATTCAACCCTTAAAAATGTTAAAAAACTCTTAAAATCTCAAAAAAACCATAAATGCAGAAAAACCCATAAAACACCCTAAACCCGCCAAAACCATCGAAATCCCTAAAAACCATAAAAACTAATAAATTCGTCATTAATCCATAAAATGCCTAAAAATTAAAAATTCAAAAAAGATGAAAAACCCTATAAAAACATTAAAAACCTAATAAAAACCAAAAAAATCCTAAAACACATAAAAACATAAAAAACCCAAAAACCATAAAAACCCGAAAAGACCTAAACACCCTCAAAATCCCTAAAAACCTTATAAAACCATAAAAATCATAAAAAATTTCTAAATATCTTTTAAATCCTAAAAAAACTTGAATAAGCGTAATAAAACCTTAAAAACCTACAACACTGAAAACCACTAAAAACCTAAAAAACATGAAAAACACTAAAAATCCTAAAATCCCTAAAAAACCATAAAACCCTAAAAAATATCAGAATGAAAAAACCCAAAAACCTATAAAAGTACAAAAAAATAAACTGACCATAAAAAAATTAAAAACCCAATGATTCCTAAAAACCCTTAAGAAATCCTTAAAATCCTAAAATAATTATAACCCATAAAAACCTAAAAATGCCAAAACCCTAAAAGATCCTAAAAACCCTAAAAACCCTAAAAGATCCAAAAAAGTCTAAAAACGAATAAAACCATAAAAACCCCTAAAAACATTAAAACCTATAAAACATCAAAAATAAAATAAATATCATTAAAAACATTATAAATACCTGAAACCCCTAAAAAAATTAAAAAACACTAAAAAACATTAAAACCCTAAAAAACTCAAAAAACCTCTAAAACCCCAAAATAAAACCATAAACCCATAGAAACCCTAAAAACCCTAAAAATCCAAGAAAATACTAAAAAATAAAAAAAATCTTTAAAATCCCTGAAAATACCTACAAATATAAAATCTTAAAAAAATAGGGAAATAACCTAAAAGAACCATAAAACCAAAAAACCGTTAAAACCCCTAAAAAGTATAAAAATTTCATAAAACCATAAAACAACGAAAACATCCTAAAAATCCTAAAAACCACTAAAAAATAAAAAACAACAAAATAAATTAAAAAACCATAAAACCCATAAAAAATATATAAAAATACTAAATGTTCTAAAAACCATTTAAACACCTAGAAACATTAATTAATAAAAAAAATACCCCTTAAAACAAAAACAAAAATCCAAAACCCTAAAGACTCAATAAAGCCTCAAAATCCATACAACCATAAAATATCATAAATATCCAAAAACTACCCACAAAAATCAACAAAGATGTAAAAAACCTAACAAAAATTGAAAACCCTATGAAAAACCTAAAAACAAAAAAATACATAACACCCCTAAAAACCGAAAAATGCTACGAACCCTAAAGGACTATAAACCTGAAAAACCCTAAATCCCTTAAAAATTAAAATACACAAAAAAATCTTATAAACCTTTTGAGAACTCTAAAAACCCTTTAAATACCAAAAAAAATTAAAAATTAAAAAACAATTAAAACTCAAAAAAACCAAAAAAATACCTAAAAACACTAAAACCCTACAACCTCTCAAAATCCGAAAAACCAAATAAAAATTTAGAATAATCATGAAAATCCCTGAAGATGTGAAAAACATGAAATCCCTGAAATCCCCTAATAAAATATTAGAACCCAAAAAAAACATTAAAACACTTTAAACCCCTATAAAATCTAAGAAACACTAAAAACTCAAAAAAAAATTAAACCCTCAAAATAATGAAAAACTGTAAAAACTAACAAAATCCTAAAAAACCCTTGAAAATCCATAAAAATGTAAAAAACCTTCGAACCTCTAAAAACTCGATGAAAAACATTAAATAATAAAAATACGTAAAACACAAAAACCCCTACAATCAAAAAAAACCCAAAAACCCCAAAAACAATCAGAATCCATTAAAACCCAAAAAACCCATAACTATTATAAAAAACCCTCAAAATCCATAAAAATGTAAAAAACACTAAAAATAGATAAGAAAAACAAAAAACCTAAAAACACAAAAACCCCCTAAATCGATTAAAAAGCCTAAACGACTGTAAAAATTATAAAATCCATAAAACACCAAAAAAACACTAAAAAATAAAAGTCCCTAAAAACCAATAAAATGACTAAAAACTGTAAAAACCCTTTAAATCCCTAAAATATATAAATAACTCTAAAAAACCTTAAAACCTCTAAACGCTCAAAAAACCCTAAAAAAATGAAAATACCATTAAACCCTAAAAACCTAAAAACCCTAAACCCCATCAAAATACATAAATTTTTTAAAATCCAACAAAAAAAAATAAAAATGTAAAAGACACTAGAAACCTGAAAAATAATAAGAAAACCTTAAAAACATAAAAACACTTAAATACCCTTAAAAAACTAAAAGTTTCTAAAATAACTTAAAAAATAACACCCCTCAAAATCCCTAAAAACTGTATAATACTAAAAACTATAAAAATTATAAAAAAACTCCAAAATGCCTAAAAATATAAAAACACAAAATATCCTTCAAAACCCTAAGAAAACCTTAAAAACATAAAAACAAATAAAACCCCTAAAAAACCTAAAAAGTTATAAAATCCATAAAAGACCCTAAAGCCCCAAAAAAATAAAAACAACTTAAATTCGTAAAAACCCTAAAAACCATAAAACTAATAAAAAATCTAAAACCCCTTTAATGCAAAAAAAATGTTAAAACCCCTAAAAATAATTAAAATCCAAAAAAACATAAACATAAAAAAACATAATGTCCCTAAAATCCCTCAAAAAAACTAAAACCCCTAAAAATCCCTAAAAACACTAAAAATAAAATATATGCTAAAAAGACATAAAAATCCCTAAAACCATAAAAACCAGAAAATCACGAAAAAAACCATAAAAAATAAAAAAACTTAAAACACATAAAACCCTAAAAAACTAAAAACCCTAAAAACCCTAATAACACTAAGACCCCTAATAACCTTAAAAACCCAAAAAACACTGAAAACCCTAAAACCATTTAAATCCAAAAAATCCCTAAAAATCCCTAAAAATATAAAAACCGTAATACCCAAAAACCCCCTATGAAAACCATAAAAACATAAAAACACTAAAAACCCTTAAAAAACAATAAAATCCTAAAAACCCTAAAAGACCCAAAAAAACCTAAACAACCCATTAAAACCACAATTTTGGTCGGAGTTGATACTCAAGAGGAGGGTGTGTGAATTGAGTACCAATTAAAATTTCTGTTCAAAATATCTCTATTAAAAATACCCCAAATTGAATAACAAGATAATATGTTGTGAATTTGTATTAGAGTAAAGGGTCAGTTAGGTTCTCAAGAGATTTATTAGTTCTCAGTTAATTCAATCTGAAAATTAATTAACTTTTGAAGCTAACCTAATTATTTACAATATATACAAACACTTTCTAGATTAAATATCATAGTAACTTTAAAAAAATTATATTTCAAAGTAATTGGCAGCGGAATATTCAATATAGGTTAGAACAAAAATAGGTAAGCACAATAGATTTAAAACAAGAGGTTCAGTATCAAGTCGAGACTTAGTCCTCTCAAATAATTTATATAAATTTTGATCCACACCCTGGATCAGGGTAAACAATAGTACAGAGACAGTCCAGGTACTAAGACCTCTACCACAGTTCTTCGTGGGAAAAAAACAACATCACACAGGCCGTCCAGGACTTACTTGACCTCTACCACTATCATCAATGGGATACAAGAGAGTTAAAAAAGATTTTTGTGAGGATTTATAAATCCTCCAGCTTAACTCAGGAGGCAGTGTGTGTATAAAATATACAGAGCACACACATTGCTCGAAATGTAAATAAAAGAATTACCGAGAGAGTAGATATGAGTTTTAGAAAGATCTAGTGATTTGAAGTGCATATTTGGACTCCTCTTTATTGGTCAGAAATGCTTCTGAGTCCTTATCTAGTATTTGTCTAAAAACATTGGGTCGCTTTCTTCAAGTTTAGTTTGATCAGCTTGAGTGCATGAAGAGATCGTTTTTGTTCTTCACTCCTTGACTAAGGTGCATCTTGTGTTATCCTCTAGAATGAATGTCTTCGTGTATGTCCATTGTTCTCCTAGTAAGAATGTTTCATTTCTTTTATGTGTGAATCCACCACTTTCCAACGCTATTCAGCCCTTGTTTTTCCACACTATTTTGCACATCATGTGTCCTTCCTGTTATAGAATTCAACTCCGGTCAATGGGAATGATTACCTTTACATGGGTACTAGGTACGGTTCCCTGACATGTCAAAAAATATCATTAAATAACATTATTTGTGTTAAAAGAATCAAATATAACCGTTTCATAATAAATAAATAATATTGAGAGTATATAGTTTTACTGGTCAGTCTTTCATCAGTATCCTTATGTCGGTAGATATGTATCGGTGGACTTTGTATAGCAGTGAATTCCTATCGGTAGCTCTTTTTCCTTGTAACGGTAGCTCCGTGTATCGGTAGCTGTTACTCCATGCATCAGTAGATCTATGTACCGGTGAATCCTTTTATCGATAGCTTGTTTGTTCTAGCAGTAACTTGCATGTATCGGTAGCTTGGTGTATCAGTGATTGTTTGTATATTGGTTGACTTTATATCGGTAGCTTGTGAATTTTGGTAGCTCCATTCTGTACCAATGATAAAGTGCATACCAGTAGACTTATGCATACCGGTAGACTTGTTCTATCATTAGCTGGCTGCTTCTATCGGTAGACTTATAATATCAGTAGTTCTGCTTCTATTTTTGTGATTGTCTATTCAATCTATCTGTAACCTTTGTTTATAAGTAGACTAAGTCTATCGGTAGACTAAGTACCTGTAGATCTATATCAGTTGTTATAAGCATATTAGTGACTTAACACTTGGCTACTTTATACAAAACATATCTGATTGAGTTATAATTACATAAAAAGTCATATAAGCAAGGATAAATATTGATTAACATATTTAAAATATTATTTTAATATTTTAATAAATATGATAATAGAATATCAAGGATTGAAAGAATTAACATATAGATACACATTATTTGGGATTATCAAAGTATGTGAAAACATAATTGGGATTATCAAAATAGGTGAGGTCAAAAATCTCCCCCTTTTTGATAATCACAACTTATGATATTAACTTATGATATTGTAGTCTCAAAATAATTAGTAATTGTATCAGATTATGTAGCATTAAATCCATATTACAAAGCACATATATCAAATACTAATCCCCCTTTCTCAAAAAAGATATTATTCCCAGATATGTTTCTCGATATGTTTCTCCCTTAGATAATATTTCTCCCCCTTTGTGATAATAAAAAAGCGGGAAAAACGGAAAGATAGAAGAGAAGGAACAAAGAGTAAAATAAAGTAAGAGCATATGTATTCCTTGGAGAAAACAGATTACAAATAGAGACATAAATGAAACAAAAATAAGTATAGGTGATTCCTATCAAAATCCTTATCCATTGTTCAATCAACATCCTCAGAATGAGATTTCCCCTTGGGATCAGAAAAATATTCAGGTGAGGTGGATGCAAGTGAAGGCTTAGGAACACTAGAGATGATCAGAGGTGGCTGAGCTACTGAAACTATTCCTGGTCTGTACTGGTTAGTTCTCTGAGTGATCATAGAAGTAAGGCTTCTGATAGCTTAGACTGGAGTCATCTGATTAGGAGAAGTAGTAGAGGCAGAGGTAGGTATTAATGAAGATATAATCACTATCCTATCATCAACATGCAAGAAGGGAAACAGAAGATTTATGAAATCCATAATTATTCCTCCTCCTCTCTCAATATAATATATGAAATCATCCTTGTTCTCCATGAATTTTTCCAAGGTTGGAGTCAGTTCCCTTAACTTGTTTACGTGATCTTTGAAGGCTTGATTGATAGGAGGTAACTTTATGTTTTCTAATAGAATTTTGAAATGGTTTTTGAGTTTATTCTTGGTATAAATCCTTTCGAAATAGTAATATACCTTGTCGTTCACTTATTTAAAAGAAGAATAAGATTCTCTCATATAGTCTTGAATAATCTTCATTATTTCTCTAGTGGTATCTCTAGTAGAAGTTAATACTTTGGTCAGATCAGATTATTACACAGAGCCACTGGTTGACGCTGAGCCATGCTCCTCCTTCATCACAGATCGAATCTGATTTAGTTATATTCAAGGTCTGGAGGCAAGAGAACCAATAGAGAAAGTTCTTGTTTCCTTAATGTTTTTGGTCAATCCACTGATAAGATTTTTCACTTGGGAATCTTGGGTGCGGACATGATCTTTCATGGAGGTTTTAAGTCCTTCAAAGACTGATTCCATCATTCTTACAACACTTTTAACATAAGCTAAGTCTTTGTCTGCTTGGTATTTAGAACTCATGTAGGATTCTAGAGAGACAACTGATTTCTTTAGAACATCAACACTCTCTACCAGGCTAGAAAACTAATTCTGGAAAGTTGTAACTTCATCCACTATCTATTCCACAAAGGTTGACACATTACAGCTAAGAGATAGTTTAAAGGACTTTTCCAAATTGCTCAATTCTTCAACAAATTGATTCATTAACCCAATAATAGAATCACTCAGCAGCTCCTTCAACTCAGCCTTTAAGGAAGCTAAGTCATCCCCGGTGATCATATCAGCAGGTGAAACCACACCAGCTGCTCTTTTAGATTCTATACTGGCCACGGAATCAGTCATAATTGATTAGATTGAAGATACCAGGGAGCATTCCATTCTTAGGACTTCTTCAACAAAACTGGCCTTAAGATATTTCTTCACCTTATCTAGGTCATGTGTTCTAAACACATATTCAGGTAACAAATTATCCTGAATATAATAATTGATTTTTGGACTATTGAGGGATGCCTCATTATCATAATCTGGGTAATCCAATCCACAAACCACAAAACCCGGGTCTTCTACCCAATCCTTAATTTCAACAACCACAGAAACACTGCCAAACCTGGTTGGATGCTCTCCCTCAAGTGGTTCATTATCATGTATAGAAACAGCATTCTCCCCGGGTCTTTCTTCCTCAGAAGAATCTTCTGCAATCAACTCCATCTCTAAAAAATAAAGAGGCTCCTCTAGATTTGGCATAGGTCCTTCCATTTCACCCACTACATACATAACAGGAACAACTAAGCTTCCAATAGATGGACTCAGACTCAAGCAGATAGAATCACAGGCTTCAGATTCATTCATTATTTCTTCTTCATTCTCAAGGGCTGGCTGGTCTTCCTTGTCAGCAGTTGTTTGTTATTATAATAATGTTTCCTTTCTTGATGATATAATTTCATCCACAGGACTTGGGGGCATGTCCGGATCCCTTCCATCAGTTATAGAAATCTCTTCTTCATCAGTATCATCACTATACTCAGGTTCATCTTCATCAGGCTGTAGACATGGATCTCTCACATCCTTAGGCCTTGAAGGATGATCCATAGGATTGAATTTATTATATATATTCTTTTCATCATTAACCGAATCTCCTCTCCATGGATTCCAGTTTATCTTCATGTATTTACATACAGTCCTTGTGATACAGAAATTGTTTCTTACTACTTCTGTCTCATCCTGAGACTCATCTAATCCTTTCACGTAAATCATTACATAGATCAACTTGGCAATGAATAAGGCATTAGTATTTGATTTTTTCCTGGTTGTATCCTCCATTTGAATCATTAGCAACCTACACAGATTCATTTTCACACCATGTCTCAAAAAATATAATAGATAGATATCATGATATCTTAAATTCGCATAGTCCCCTATCCTTGGAATTAAAACACACTGAACAAAGTTGAATAGTAATCTGTTCTCTCCATCCATTTTAGCAGCCACCACCTGTCATTGCTTGCCACTACAAGTGAGCTCCTCTAAGCCAGTCTCATAATCAAATATATCACTTGTAGGCGGTATTGTCTTCGATGAATAACCATAATCTTCTTCATGTGGTACTCTCAGATACTCATCCCACTCAATAGATGAAAAAGATATTTCCATCCCATTCACAAATGAAATCACTCGGTTCTCATCTTCTAAGTTCTAAAAACCTACAAACTCATAAAACAGTTTTACTAGCTTTGGATTGCAGGGGCCTTTATTATTTGAGAAGCATTCTACCCACTTCTAATCTTCCAGCACCTTAGTAACTAATGAGCTACTAGACCTCAGCTTTTCTATGCACAGCTCTTTCTCGGTTACAATAGATCTATTTTGTAAATGTGAGTTTACCGGTCACCTCCCTGACCTTGTTCTACTAACACTTCCACTTACTTCTTGCTCTCTCCTATACTTCTTCGCATTCGGCTCATTGATGTCATCTCTGACAGTAGGTATTTTGGTTTTTTCCATTTTTCGTTCGAGGAACATAGGGCTTTCGAGAGATTTGGGAGCTAAGGAATGAGGGTAAAGGGTTTGAGGTGGATCAAAAACTAGTTAAGACTTAGTTTTATCATTTAGGAATCATAAAATAATAATAAAAAAATATAAAAATTAAAGTATAAACAATACAGATTCTAGTAGTAGAAATAAGTTTAAAAGAGTGCATACTTAACAGTAGGGTATATCAGTGAGAATTCCTAATAGCGAGGTTTATTTATCAGTGAGGTCCGTACCAATGAGGTACATCGGTGAGGTACATCAGTGAGGTTTCATATCGGTGAGGTACATCAGTGAGGTTTCATATCGGTGAGGTAGATCGGTGAGGTTTCATATCGGTGAGGTACATCAGTGAGGTTTCATATCGGTGAGGTACATCGATGAGGTGTCATATCGGTGAGGTACATCGGTGAGGTTTCATATCAGTGAGGTACATTGGTGAAGTTTCATATCGGTGAGGTTAATCATTCCTAACTCATGTCTAATGTAACATAACCAATCTAAACTTAAAGGTTTGGTGAAAATGTCAGCTAATTGATGTTCAGTACATATAAATTTAAGAGTAATATCATATTTTTGGTAATGATCTCTCAAAAATTGGTGCCTTACATCAATGTGTTTGGTCCTAGAGTGAGATACAAGGTTATTTGAAATGTTAATTGCACAAGTGTTATCACAGTTAATTGAAACATGCTTAAAATAATATCTATAGTGAAAAAGAGTGTGTTTCATCCATAGAATTTGTGCACAACAACTACCAGAAGATATATACTCTGCTTCGGTAGTGGACAAAGCTACATAATTCTGCTTCTTACTACACTAGGATACTAAGGAATTACATAGAAAATGACATATTCCAGATGATATTTTTCTATCCAACTTTCAACTAGCAAATTCAGCATCTGAATAACACATTAATTCCAAATATTGTCCTTTTGGATAAAACAAACCCAAATTTACAATATTTTTAAGATACTTAAAAATTCATTTAACATCAATTAATTAGATTCTTTTGAATTAGCTTAAAATCTTCAACTCATACACACACTAAACATAATATATGGTCGACTAGCAGTAATGTAAAGTAAGCTTTCAATCATACCTCTGTAATTTGTTACATCTACTGGTTTCCCAGTTTCATTTGCATCCAATTTACAGACAGTACTCATAGGAGTATCACTTTCTTTAATAATATCCAAACCAAAACGTTTTAAATGATCCTTTGTATATTTACCTTGATTCAAAATAATACCATTTTCATTTTGAAAAACTTGAAATCCAAGAAAATATTTGAGTTCTCTCATTAAACTCTTTTCAAATTTATTTTACATAATCTTTGAAAAATCAGTACATAAAAAATGTTTAGAAGATCAAAAAATAATTTCATCAACATAGATTGGTACTATCAAAACATCTTTATAAATTCTTTTAATAAAAAGAGATGGGTCAAAAATCCCTTTAGTAAAACTTTTTGAAATAAGAAAATTGCTAAGTCCATCATACCAATCTCTTGGAGCTTATTTCAAACCATATAAAGCTTTAGATATCTTGAAAACTCAATTTGGAAAATGAGGATTAGTAAATCAAGGTGGGTTTTCAACAAAAAATATTCAAATATAAAACCATTTAGAAAAGAACTCTTAACATCAATTTGATATAACATGAAATTTAGATGAGCAGCATAGGCAAGTAGAATCCTTATAGCTTCTAATCTAGCTACAGGTGCAAAGGTTTCCTCATAGTCTATTCGTTCTTCTTGACTATATCCTTGTGCAACTAGCCTTACTTTGTTTCTAACAATATTTCTTGACTCATCAACTTTGTTTCTAAAAGCCAATTTAGTGCCTATGGTAAAAGTGTCCTTAGGTTTGTCAACTAATTCCCAGACTTTGTTTCTTTCAAATTGATTTAACTCTTCTTGCATAGCCATTGCCCAAAATTCATCATTGATTTCATCGTTGACATTTTTAGGTTCTAGCTATGAAAGAAAGTCTTAATGTTCAACCTTATTTCCTAGAGAATCTCTAGTCTATGTCCCTCTATCAATATTACCACCAATAGCATCCAAAGGATGATTCATTTGAATCCCAGTTGACCAAGTAAAGGTAGGACTAGAAATTTCAGGCTCTTCTATACGTTAGGGTTCTTCAGAAGCAGATTCTGGATTATGTACAGAACATGATGTCTTTACAGCAGGTTATTTGGTTTTATCATTAAGGTCCAGAATAGACAGATTTTCTTCATGATTTTCAATGGGAGATTTGGGTTCATGTGGGTCAGTTTCATCAAACTTGATGTGAACAAATTCTTCCACACATTTGGTTATTTTGTTAAAGACTCTATAGGCTTTTCTAGTTAAATAATAAACAAGAAAAATTCCTTCATCACTTTTAGAAGCAAACTTGTCACGATTTTCCTTTGTATTGAGAATAAAAACGTTTCAACCAAAAAATATGAAGTAACTTACCTTAGGTTTACTATTATTCCACAATTCATAAGGGGTATTCTTAAGAACATGTCCAATTAAAACTCTATTGATGATATAACAGGCTGTATTTATATCTTCATCCCAAAAATAAATTGGCAGGTCATACTCATTAAGTATGGTTCATGAAATTTATTCAAGGGTTATATTCCTTCTTTCTACCACACCATTCTACTGAGGTGTTCTAGGGGAAGAGAAATTGTGACTATAGCCATTGTGTGAGAAGTAAGATTCAAACTCATAATTTTCAAACTCACGACCATGGTCACTTCTCAAAGTCTTAATCTTATGTCCACTATGATTTTCTACAGACATGGAGGATTTATTAAAGTAAGAACAAGCTTCACTTTTGTGATCTAGAAAGTATACCCAAGTATATCTAGAAAAGTCATCTACCAAAACATAGACATAGTGCTTCCCATTTAAACTAGAAACTCTATAAGGTCCAAACAAGTCCATGTGAACCAACTCGAGGGGTTGAGAAGATGAAACTTCTATCTTTTATTTAAAATAAACTTTATGTCGATTTCCCTTTTGATAGGGATTACAAACATTGTCAGGTGGGAATTAAAGTTTAGGTAGGTATCTAACTAGGATTTTCATAGTTAGTTTTCTAAGTGAATGAATGTTGCAATTTCCTAATCTTCTATTCCATTGACAAGATTCTTTATGAAAATCATTTAAACAAGTAATATTTTGTTCAGCTAAATAATTCAAACCAACAACATAAACATTTTCATTCCTCATAGAAGAAAATTCTAAAATAAATAAAAACATTACAAGATTCATCTTCAAATTTAACGTTAAAACCATAATCACACAATTGAGAGATACTTAACATATTATACTTAAGTCCATCAACAAATAAATCTTTGGAAATTAAAACTGAATCAGTGTTACCAATCTGGCCTAGGCCGATGATCTTTCCTTTAATGTTATCACCAAAGGTGAAATAGCCTCCATCAACTTTGATTAAGCTCATAAATCATGAGTAGTCCCGAGTCATATTCCTTGAACATCCACTTTCCAAGTAACATATCTTCTTATGAGAACTCTTCAAGAAAGGTTCCAACAAAACAGATTTAGATGGAAAATGATTTTGGTACCCAGATCTTCTTGGGTCCAGATAGGTTTCCAAGCAAAGCTTTAGGTACCCAGATTTGTCTTATGGGTTTCATATAGTTTACAACATCAATAGATTTTGAAAGATAAACTTTATTTGATCTAAAACTATGTGAGTAAATAGTTGAGGCATATAAATTGACCGAACTTGAACTAGCACCATTGTTTCCAGATTTTGGAATAAATCTAGTTTTAGTAAATTGTCTTTATCCAGGATGATAGCCTAAACTAGTATTATACATTGGTGCCACTTGTTTTCATAGAATTTGAGTGAGTGTATCTTTTACATTTGTGAAATTTTCTAAGTCCTTCCTTAATTTATCATTATCCAATTTTAGTTCAGTATTTTCCTTAAGTAATTGAGCATTCTTTTCCTTTTCTACATTAAGTGCAGATTTTACATAGCTGGTTAGAGAATTCTATTTCTTTAAGGTCTTATACTTTTCATTCAGTTCTTTACATGTCTCTTCTAGAATATTAAAATATTCAAATAACTCTTCACTAGACATATTTTCAGATTCTGAATCATAATCAATTCCAGAATAATATGAATTTAATGCAGGAGTGTCCAGTGTTACATCAGATGTGTTTATCATAAATCAAATATTAGCACGATTATTTTTAGAGTCAGAAACTTCAGATTCACTTGTGTTGTCTTCTGAAGCACTCCAGGTTTCTTTCATAGCTTTCATGTACTTATTATCCTTGTAATGATATTTCTTTTTGAACTTCAATTTTGGATAGTCTGCTTTCACATGTCCTTTCCTTTTTCATTCATAACAGACAATATCATCACTCTTATCAGACTTTTTCCAATCCTTCTTCCAATGACCCTTGTTGTCATATTTTCCTTTGTAATTTGATTTTCTGAAGAATTTCTTCTTCCTTTAGAACTTTTTAAATCTTCTGGTTGTCTGAGCCATCTCAGCATCACTGTCAGAATGTGTACATTCACTTGTTGAGATTTCAGTTGGTATGTGTACCTTCTCCTTGTCCTTGCTCCTCAAGGTAGTATACTTAAAAGAAACTGACTTCCTTTTTAGTTTATCATCTTCTTCCTTATTCAATTTGAGTTCTTCCTCATACATCATTAACTTATCAATTAATTCCTCAACGGGCAGAGAACCAATATCACATGATTCTCGAATTGAAACTGAAGTGCCCCTCCCTTTGTCTGGAAGACATCTTAGTATTATCATGATCTACTCCTTTGCAGGAACAGTTTTTCCAAGGGAGCTCATAGTGTTGAAAATCTCATTGAACCTGAGATACATACCAGAAATAGGTTAATAATGATTCATTTTAAAATTATCATATTTGATAGTATAGGTATTGAATCTCATTTCCATGACATTGGTTGTTCCCTCATGGGAAATAGCCAATGTGTCCCAGATTTCATAAGCAGTTTTACAAGAAGATATTCTGTTAAATTCCTCATCACCTAAAGCACAGTACAAAGCATTCATAGATTTATAATTATTATTTTAAGATATCTTAGTAGGTTCATCCCAAGTAGTTCTAATAGTCTATGGAATCTTATATTGAGTTTCAATGGTGGTCCAGATACCAAATCCCAAACTCTCTCAATGAATTTTCATTTTAAGCTTCCACTGGGCATAATTTGTACCATTAATGAAAGGTGGCCGGTTAGTAGCATCACCTTCTAGTCTATTGTCCATAGATATATTTTAGCTAAAATTTTCATGACCCCTCCCACCAATGATGCCCCTCCTGAGCTGGCAATGGTGAATGGGATATAATGACCCCCGAGTCCTACCTCTAGTAGGCCTCGGGGTGGTGACTAGCACCAAGGGTATGAGTTTTTCCCAATATTGGAGGCATTACCATTTTTATTTTTTTAAGATCAGGAAATAGGATGAGTCAAACACAAAAAGAAAAAGGCAACAAGTAAATGGAAATAAAACCAAACCAATCCCACATGCATGTTTTAACAATTTTGAAACAAGGTACAAGTACAAGAAAGCTCATAATTACAATACCAAAAGAAACAAGAGTACATCAACTACAAAAACTCCTACTGTCTCGACTAGTAGGGTCCCGCACGGCCCTGGTAGTCCTCCTGGAAACCTGAAAGTAAATGTAGGGTGAGCATACAAGTTTACTCAATAGGGAAACCTAAAGCTCTCGTGCACAAGTGGGGAGACATCCTAATATCCCGTGAGAACAACAGAGGAAACCAAAAACCAAACAAGGAATTCTATCCACCCATCCTCACTAGCCACGCTCACTAAAAACACGAACAATAGGAAGTAGAATATAAGAACAAGAGTATTGGGTACCCCACACCATTTCCCACTAGTTAGCTTCTCTTCCTAACGGCGAACGTCCTGACACTACCACACTCTTCCCGCCCACACACACCCGGGCCTCAAGAACCACAGATCCCGCTCGCACACACATGGGCCTCACAACCACGTATCCCACCCGCACAAACCTAGGCCTCATCCCGAATATTCTTTGGAAAATAGTAAACCTGCCCAAAGATACTTGGGCTAATACCACCCCAATCGAAACCTACCGAATGAATCTTAGGTGTATGGTTGCCTCAATACATCACAGCATATGGAAGAAGGAGAAGGAAGGAGCTAGTAACTAAGGGTAAAACACCCTCTCCCATGAAATGGGAGTGTTCAGCACTATGTTCTCAACATGGGTGGGGTGCGACCAAACAAAAAGAGATATATATATATATATATATACCAAACATACAGCACAACCTATGACTTCTAAACAGAGAAACTGAGCACGTTCCTCGACACTGCTATGTCGAAGCATGCATACAGAAAACAACCCCAACCCCATTTAGGTTTTCATGTTTCAACATAATTATTTTATTAGTTCCTTAACTACTGGGAAATTATCCATAACCAACCATATCAATAGTTCATAAAACATACCCTGTCATCCACAAATCAAGTTAGGAAAACACAAGCAACATAAACAAGTCCCTTCTTATTAACCAACCAGCCCCATTGATTATTATTCCTATTCCATTACCATGCCCCACCATTCATTTACTCTTCCACTTTTTTTATTATTCACAACCCATAGTTCGTTCACTTTCAAACCCATCCCTGCATCCCCATTGCCAACCACCATAACCACAAACACATTGAAACTCGTACATCATCATCCCTTGATACCATTTATCGCAGCCCCGATTCCCATCACCAACATATCATTGACACCATCCCGTTACCAAGACAACCACAGCCCCGCTACTCTCCCAATCCAAAACAACCCAGAAAACACTTTCTTCACATAAATAAACCCTAAACAGCACCCACATGTTTATTATTTCAGTTTTTGTTCAACCAGGGTGATCACACATGGGTTTTAGTTATTAATTTAATCAGCCAACTTTACGTGATTAACCAATTTCCACATTTCACAAAGTTTCCATCCATAAATGGTCTAAAAAGATAGGGCAGCATTTAATTGCGCAAGCAAAGGACCCCAACAACCGTGATTTTTAGTAGGCAGAAGCTCATTCAATTCACAACATAATATCACAGGATATAAATAAATATAAACATAATAATTTCCCCATACCCATTCATTAAGTCAGTTATTATCATTATTAAATAGGTTCAAAATTGTTTCACATAAACAATAGAACAACCACCCCCCATGATGAAAAGTTTAGAAAGATTAAGGTAACATCCCTACCTCCACAGGTTCTGATCACAATGCCCCCCCGGATCAAATTTAGAAGACGTTCTTCGGTGTCCGTCGCTTCTGTCAAATCCCGGAAGAACCACCTCGGATGGAATCTGGGAAGGAAAGGCTAAAGGGAGGACAACAGATCCAAGATCAGAAGTTCTGCCTCATAGTTATGATCTCGTGGCCGCTGACGGATCGTAAATCGGAGCTCGGACGAAGAATTTATGGAAGAAAAGAGCCTTGGAGTCTCTTGGGAGAGCTCTGCACGAAGGAATGGGGAGGAGAGGAGTGATTTGAAAAGGAGGCGAGGACCCCTCCTTTTATAAGTGAGAAAAACAAAAGTACACAGTGTGTACTTCCTAGTACACGGTGTGTACTCGACCATTTCACACGGTCACCACGTAGCTTCCAACACTGCCTTCAACGTTGAACGTGGTCGTTGACATGTCAACACACAGTTTGAGGGTAATGCATATGCGTGGAGGGACTAAATAGCGTGTAATATGGGATACAGGACGCGTACCCATTTATTTCACGCGGAAAGGACACGACATCAACACGGAAGATAGTCGTTGACTGGTCAACACACAATTTGAGGGTAACACATACGCGGGGAGGGACTACACGACATGTAGTATGGGATACACGGCGTGTACTCATTTATCTCACACGACAAGGACATGGCCTTCAACACAGGGTATATCCAGTGAAGGGGTACATGGAGTGTACTCACACTACATGGCGTGTACTTACAAAATACTGGAAAGTGTGGGAAAAGTCCATTTTACCCTCCATAACACTTCATGACCTTCTTTTTGACAATGGAATGGGCCTGAGGGGTCCGGGACATTACATCAGATACCTATTAAAACATTCTCGTCCCCGAGAATTCAAAATCCAACCCAGAGGAACCCAACAAGATACCTCTTAAGGATCTTGTTATAACAGGAACCCATCCAACAACCCTAATCATATGTGTTAGGAATTCATTCTCCTATGTTGAGATATTATCTGCTTTAGGAGGCACTAACTCTCCTGCACGGGTTTAATCGCATCCTCATTAATGTGTCTCGATTAAGAATTTAGTCTCCCCACTTCCATACATCAGGATTTTTCAACTTGGACTACCCCCAACACCACACAACCAACACACTGCCCGAACACATGGTTTGGGGAAATTCCTTCTCCTATGTCAAGATATTATCTACTTTAGGTGGTACTGACTCGCCCGCACGAGTTCAATAGCATCCTCATTAATGCGTCTCGATTAAGGATCAGGTTTTTTTTCGTTTCCCCACACATCCGGAAATGCTACACACTTCCAGAGAACACGGAAACAAAAGGTCTCACAATCAACAAGCCAAGCAATCCATATATCAAAGGTACAGAGTATGACATTAAAAAATTCTTAGAAGAACAAAGAAAAATACAAGTCAAAACAACTCCAGGTACTGAGCGTGCATCTGATCCTCCCTCTCCCAAGTGCTCTCCTCGAGGCCGCCAAGCCTCCACAAAACACGAACCAAGGGAATGGTTTGTCTATAGAGCACCTTCTCTTTACAATACTCGATTCTTCCCAGTCACTTCTCGAAGGTCCCGTCATCTCCCATATCTAACTCTCCCCAGTCGATAACGTGAGAGTCGTCGTGCAAGTACCGATGAAGTTGAGAGATGTGGAAGATGTCATGAACCTTCTCCAACTGAGGTGGAAGGGCTAGCTGATATGCCACCTCTCTGACTCGCCTCAGCACCTCAAAAGGTCAGATGAACCTAGGGGAGAGCTTACTCCCTTTCCCAAACCTCTGTTTTCCCCGTCGTGGGGAAACCATCAAGAACACATGATCTCCCACCTCGAACTCCAAGGGCCTCCTACGATGATCAGCATAAGACTTCTGTCAATCCTGAGCCGCTTTCATCCTCTCACGCACAAGCTGGACTTTCTCTGTGGTGCTCTGTACTACCTCTGGCCCAAGAGCACCTGTCTCACCAACCTCTGCCCAACAAATGGGTGAACGACATGGTCTTCCATACAAAGCCCCAAACGGTGTCATGGAAATAGTAGAGTGGAAGCTGTTGTTGTAGGAAAACCCCACTAAATTAAAGTGTCTCACCCCTGACCCTCTGAAATCTAGAACGCATGCTTGCAGCATGTCCTCCAACATCTGGATAGTACGCTCTGTCTTCTGATCGGTCTGGGGGTGGAAAGCAATGCTAAGGCGTAGCTAGGATCCAAAATCATGATTTAAACCCCTCCAGACTCATGAGGTAAACCAAGAATCCCGATCTGAGACGATAGTCTTAAGAACTCCATGAAAACCTATCACCTCGTCTACGTACCTCTGTGCTAAGGTTCTCACCGGGCCTGACTCCTTAATTTCTAAGAAGTGAGAAGATTTCGTCAGTCGATCCACCACTACCTAGATAGCATCATGACCACCCTGAGCTCTGGGTAGTCCTGTGATGAAGTCCTTTGTGATTTCATCCCATTTCCACTCGGGGACATCTAAAGGATGCAACAAACCACTAGGAACATGGTGTTAAACCTTCACTTTCTGACACACTAGGCACTTAGCCACAAACTCCGCCACTTCCCGTTTCACCCCGGGCCACCAAAACTGTTCCCTCAGGCCTCGGTACAATTTTAAAACTCCAGGATGTACCTCCAAGGCTGAGATATGGAACTCCCGGAGAACTCCCTCAAGCATCGCCTATGGAATAAACAAACATCCATGAAAAAGAATCTGATGTCGGCTATCCTCTGACCATCCTTCTCGATCGTTTCCCTGATCGATATGATCCTGCATTACTTCTTCCTCGGCGTCTCCCCACTGAGACTCTTCTACCTGCTACAACAAGGAGGACTGCACCGTCATCTGAAACATGAAGCCTCTAACACCCTCTACCCTTGAATCCAAGTGCAAGGCATCCAACTCTCCCTTCGCTCTCCAAGCATCAGCGGATTCCCGAACCACTTCCTTATGTGACTTCCTACTTAGAAAATCAGCCACAATGTTGCCCTTACCTTCAGTTTAAGAGATCTCTAAGTCATAGTCTTAGAGAAACTCGACCCATCTCCACTGCCGTATGTTCAGGTTACGCTGGGAGAAGATATAACGTAACCTCTTGTGATCTGAGAAGACCACAAAGCGCTCCCCAAAGAGGTAATGTCGCCACAATTTTAGTGCGAACACTACTACTGCAAGCTCTAGGTCATGGGTGGCATAATAACGCTCGTGAGGGTGCAACTTCCTAGACACATAACAGATCACACCCTTCTTCTGCATCAGTACACACCCCAAGACAAGGCCAGAAGCATCACAAAACACTTCATAAAACAACCCTTCCTCTGGAAACCTGAGTACGGGAGCACTAACCAAATTCTAATTCAGGTAGTCAAATGATTCCTAGCACTGCTCGCTCCATAGGAAGACCTTGTTCTTCTTAGTCAAAGCCATCAATAGGGAAGAAACTCAATATAAGTCTAAAACGAACCTCTGATAATAACCTGCCAGCCCCAGGAATCTACGAACTTCTGCCATGCCCTTGGGTTCTGCCCAAGAAAAAAACTGCCTCTACCTTCGATGGGTCCACTAACACTCCATGGTGAGACACTATATGCCCATGGAAGTTCACTTCTTTTGTCAATAACTTACACTTTGACAATTTCCCATAATGCTGGTGGTGTCAAATGACTTCCAAGACTTCCCTGAGATGCTCAACGTGCTCCTCCTCTAATCTTGAGTAGATCAGGATGTCATCGATAAACATAACAATGAACCAGTCCAGAAACTCTCGAAAGGCAAGGTTCATAAGTCCCATGAACACAGCTGGTGCATTTGTAACTCCGAACGGCATCACTACAAACTCGAAGTGCCCATACCTACACCTGAAATCCATCTTTGAGATGTCACCATCATTTACCCTCAGCTGATGATATCCAGATCGTAGATCAATCTTAGAAAACCAACCTGCTCCCCTCAGCTGGTCGAAGGGATCATCTTTCCTTGGAAGGGGGTAACGGTTCTTGATTGTTACCTGGTTCAACCGTCGGTAGTCTATGTATATCCTGTGACCACCATATAACTTCTCCACGAACAAAACTGGAGCACCCCATGGTGACATACTGGGTTGAACAAAACCCTTCTCCATCAGATCGTCAATCTGAATCTGTAACTCCCGCAACTCCGAAGGTGCCATCTGATAAGGGGCCATCGAAATCGGACAGGCACCAGGATGTAAGTCTATCCAAAACTCAACGTCACGTCAGGGGGTTAGAGTCACAACCTTTTCAGGAAAAATATCGAGGAACTCCCTAACAACCTCTACGACATCCATCATCTCTATATCAAATGAAACCACTGATAACCCACCTAACAATGAAAGGAGAGGCTTCACATGACGACTTCCCACCTGAAATCTCCTCTCGCCAACAAAATATACACGCTGCCCATCCACATCAGAGAACACGACCCTTCTTCGGAAGCAGTCGATAACAACACTAACAAAAAACAACTAGTAGATGACTAGGTTGACATCGTATGGCTGCGTCTGTAGAAAAAGTAGGTCCCCACTTGATCGATGTGGTCCCAACGTCATCCCACATCTGCTGAAAACACAAGATACGCCGGTCTGGCCTCAAACTAGTGTACTCAGCACAAGGGGTACAGAAAGTCTCTCTACGTCTAGACCCAATGCATGGGCTAGACTGGGTGCAACAAAGGAGTACGAAGCTCCTGAATCGAAGAAAGAAGAAACGAGAGTACTGAATAATCAAATCGTACCTCGCACCACATCTGGTGCTTCCGGCGCTGTCAACTATGCTGGTTGCAACTGTCCACGCCCAGCTGCCCTGCCTCTCTGATGTTGACTGCCTCCTCGACCACGTCCGGGTCAAGGTCCCTGAGGAGCACCCTGAGGTCGGCCTCCTTCTGAAAAGTCTGCCCTCGGAGGAGAAGGGTCCCACTGCTGCTAGAAGGGCCTCACCGGCAACTGGTGCTGTTGAGGCAGGCACTGAACCTGCCCACCACCATCGTGCTGAGCTCGGGTCAGGCACCGACTCTAAATGTGCCCGAAACCTCCACAAGAGAAACACTTCGGTCCTGGGCTAATGAAAACGGGATGAGGACCCGGAGATCTAAACTGGAACTGGTGAGGCCTGCTCCCTACATTCCTGAACATGGAAGGTCTTATCGCAGGAGACCTACTATTGAGTGTCTTCCCCTTCGAAGAACCTATATGGATCCCCTCTCGTGGTGCACCTCCCTGCAATTTCATCCTCTCTACAACATCTGCCTTCTTCTTTACTACCAATTACGTCAGAAGAGTGAAGGGGTTGACAACATACTGGAGAGAAGGACGAAGCGCCTCCTCCAACCGTCTTGCCCGAGACTCCTCATCCGGAAATAGATCCGGAGCAAAGAGTAGGAGATCCTTGAAATTGATCACCAACACTCATACTGACATACTCCCGTACTGAACGGAGAGTAAATATTTCCGCTTCTCTGCCTTGATCATGGAAGAAAGGAATTCCTCTCCGGATTCCTTCTCAAAGTCAGCCCACGAAACCTCTGTCTCTGTCCTCTCACTGAGGTATAGTGTCCACCACTAACACACTGCGCCTCTCAGCTGACTGACTACTAGGGGAACCCAGTACTACCTCGGAGCACGGATCAGAGTAAAAGAGATCCCTAGCTCCTCATGCCACCCCTCCATCTTCATATCTAAAGTACTACCCTCGTACTTCTTGAGGGTTTTTCACTAGAAAGAACGGAGAGTCTTCTGCCATTAGTTATTTTCCTCCTCCGAGTCAATCCTCAACTGATCGACCGCCTGAATCTACTGGGTCTCGGCTGTCTAAGACACCTAGGGATGTCGGCTAGGTGCCATAGCTGTACGGTAAACAAAGATCGCTTAAGCCCAAGTAGTAAGGAAATTTTTCAAGGTTTTATTTTATAATTTTATTCAATTTCTTTCCCAGAACACCAAAATCAAGTAAAACACAATCATGATGATGCATGTACCTTCCCTAGGGTCTCTGCCCTACAATCAATGTAGTCTCACTTGGTCGTTCGGTAGGCTCAGAGTCCTTGCATCAGATCACGGGGGGGGGGGGGGGGCGCTAAAATCTCGTGTCCTAGCCGGTCTTCCCTGGCCTATGTCATGCACCAAGATCAGCCAACATTGTCGCCCTACCATCCCATGCAATCCTCACTGTGCCTAAATCAAGACTCCATACTATCTCTCAACCTCACTCTGATTCCATTCTCTCACGACCACATCCCACCAAAGATGCCCTTCCTGTGCTGGCAATGGTGAAAGGGAGATAATGACCCCCGAGTCCCACCTCCAATAGGCCCCAGGGTGGCGACTAGCACCAAGGGTATGAGTTTTTCACAATATGGGAAGAATTAACCTTTTTATTTATTTTAGACAAGGAAAAAAGATGATTCAAACACCAAAAGAAAAAGGGAACAAGTAAATGTAAATAAAACCAAACCAATCCCACATGCATGTTTAAACAATTTTTAAACAAGGTACAAGTACAAGAAATCTCAAAAGTACAATACCAAAAGAAACAAGAGTAAAAAAACTGTAACAAATCCAACTGTCCTGACTAGTAGGGCCCCACACAACCCTTGTAGTCCTCCTCGAAACATGAAAGTAAATGTAGGGTGAGCATACAAGTATACTCAGTAGGGAAACCAAAAGCTCTCATGTAAATGTGGGGAGACATCCTAATGTCCCGTGAGAACAAAAGAGGAAACCAAAAACCTAACAAGGAATTCTATACACCCTACCTCACCTGCCACGCTCACCAAAAACACAAACAATAGGTGGTAGTATATAAGAACAAGAGTATTGGGTACCCTGCACCATTTCCCACTATTTAGCTGCTCTTTCTAATGGCGAATGTCCTGACGCTACCACACTCTTCCTACCCGCACACACCTAGGCCTCAAGAACCAAAAATCCCGCCCGCACACACCTGGGCCTCACAACCACGTATACCACCCGCACAAACATGGGCCTCATCCCGATGATTCTTGGGAAAATAGTAAACCTGCCCGAAGAGACTTGGGCTAATACCACCCCAATCGAAACCTACCTAATGATTCTTTGGTGTAAGGCCGCCTCATGCTTTCACAGCCTATAGAAGAAGGAGCAGGAAGGAGCTAGTAACTATAGGGAAAACACCCTCTCCGATGAAATGGGAGTGTTCAGCAATAAGTGCTCAGCATGGGTGGGGTGCAACAAAACACAAAGATACAGATATATATATATTCCAAACATACAGCCCAACCTATGGCTTCTAAACAGAGAAACTGAGCACGTGCCTTGACACTTCTAAGTCGAAGCATGCATACAAAAAACAACCCCAATGCCATTTATGATTTCATGTTTCAATAGAATTATTTTATTAGTTCTTTAACCACTGGGAAATTATCCACAACCAACCATATCAATCGTTCGTAAAACACATCCATGCCATCCAAAAATCAAGTTAGGAACACACAAGCAACACAAACAAGTCCCTTCTTATTAACCAACCTTTCCCATTGATTATTATTCCCATTCCATTACCATGCCCCACCATTCATTTACTCTTTCACTTTTATTTATTATTCACAACCCATAGTTCGTTCACATTCAAACCCATCCCTGCAGCCCCATTGCCAACCACCATAACCACAAACACATCGAAACTCATACATCATCATACCCTGATACCATTTATCGTAGCCCCATTTCCCATCACCAACATAGAATTCACACCATCCCATAACCAAGCCAACCGTAGCCTCGCAGCTCACCCAATCCACAACTACCCACAAAACACTTTCTTCACATAAATAAATCCTAAACAGCACCCACATGTTTATTATTTCAGTTTTAGTTCAACCGAGGTGATGACACAAGGGTTCCGATTATTCATTTAATCATCCAACTTTACGTGATTAACCAATTTACACATTCAACAAAGTTACCATCCATAAAAGGTCTAGAAAGATAGGGAAGCATTTAATTGCGCAAGAAATGGCCCCCAACGACTGTGATTTTTAGTAGGCAGAAGCTCATTCTATTCACAACATAATATCACAGGATATAAATAAAGATAAACATAATAACTTCCCCATCCACGTTCTTTAAGCTAGTTATTATATTTATTAAACTGGTTCAAAAGTGTTTCACGTAAAAAAGAGAAAACCCACCTCTCATGATGCACAATTTAGAGAGACGAAGGTAAGATCCCTACCTCCACAGGTTCTGATCACAACACTCCCCCGGATCAATGTTAGAAGACGTTCGTCGGCGTCCGTCGCTTCTGTCAAATCTCGAAAAAACCTCCTCGGGTGGAAGATGGGATGGAAAGGACAAATGGAAGACAAAAGATCCAAGCTCAGAAGTTCCACCTCGTCGTTACAATCCTGTGGCCGCTGACGGATCGTAAATCGGAGCTCAGACAAAGAAGTTATGGAAGAAAAGAGCCTTGGAGTCTCTTGGGAGAGCTCTGCTTGAAGGAATGGGGAGGAGAGGAGTGATTTGAAAAGGAGGTGAGGACCCCTCCTTTTATAGGCGAGAAAAACAAAAGTACACAGCGTGTACTTCCTAGTACATGGCGTGCACTCGTCCATTTCACACGGTCACCATGCGGCTTCTGACACGGCCTTCAATGCGGAACACGACCATTGACTGTTCAACACACGGTTTGAGGGTTATGCATACGTGGGGAGGTACTACACGGCGTGTAGTATGGGATACACGGTGTGTACCCATTTATTTCACGCGGCAAGGACATAGAATCAACACGGCACACGATCGTTGACTGGTCAACACACAGTTTGAGGGTAACGCGTACGCGGGGAGGGACTAAAAGGCGTGTAGTATGGGATACACTGCGTGTACTCATTTATCTCACATAGAAAGGACACGACCTTAAACACGGGGTATACCCGACAAGGGGGGTACACGGCATGTACTCACACTACACGGTGTGTACTTAATTTTTTTTGGAAAGTGTGGGAAAAGTCCATTTTACCCTCCAGAACACTTCATGACCTTCTTTTTGACAAAGGAATGGGACAAAGAGGTCTGGGCCATTACAAAAATATTTAAAGATATAAAATTTATAACTAACAAAAATTTAAGATCTTTAAGATACAACTAAAATCACAGTTAAAAAATATAATGTTTCGAAAAACATTAATAATAAATTGTTTCCTCTGATACCAAATGTTGGTTAGAGTGGATACTCAAGAGGGGGTGAATTGAGTACCAATTAAAATTTCTATTTTAAATATCTCTATTAAAAATCCCCGAAATTGAATAACAAGGTAATCTGTAGTGAATTTTTAGTAGAGTAAAGGGTCAGTTAGGTTCTCAAGAGATTTATTAGTTCTTAGTTAATTCAATATGAAGATTAATTGACCTTTAATGCTAACCTAATTCTTCACAATATATACAAAAACTTTCTAGATTAACTATCAATGTAACATTAAAAAAATTTATATTTCAAAGTAATTGGCAGCGAATATTTAATATAGGTTAGAACAAAAATAAGTATGAAAAATAGATTTAATACAAGAGGTTCAGTCTCAAGCCGAGACTTAGTCCTCTCAAAAAATTTATATAAATTTTGATCCACACCTTGGATCGGGGTAAACAACAGTACAAAGACTGTCCAGGTACTATGACCTCTACCAAAGTTCTTCGTGGGAAAACAAAACAATAGCGCACATGCTGTCCAGGTGTTATTTGACCTCTAACACTATCCCCAGTGAGATACAAGAGAGTTAAAGAATATTTGTGTGAGGATTTATATTTCCTCCAGCTTATCTCAGAAGATAGTGTTTGTATAAAATATACATAGAACACACACTGCTCGAAATGTAAATAAAAGAATCACTGAGAGAGTAGATATGAGTTTTATAAAGCTCTAGTGATTTGAAGTGCAGCTCTAGAATCCTCTTGATTGGTCAGAAATGCTTCAGAGTCCTTCTCTGGTTTTTTTCTGAAAAACAGAGGGTCGTTTTCTTCATGTTCAGTTTGATCAGCTTGAGTGCATGAAGAGCTCGTTGTAGTTCTTCACTCCTTGACTAAGGTGCAACATGTGTTCTCTTCTAGAATGAATGGCTTCGTGTATGTCCAGTGTTCTCCCAGTAAGAAATCAGCCTTTCTTTTTTGTGTAAATCCACACTTTCCAACGCTATTCAGCCCTTGTTTTTCCATACTATTTTTCACAGCATGTTTCCTTCCTGTTATAGCTTTCAGCTATGGTCAATGGGAATGATTACCTTTACATGGGTACTAGGTACGGTTCCCTGACATGCCAAAAAAATATCATTAAATAACATTAATTTCATTGAATGGATCAAATATAACCGTTGCTTAATAAATAAATAATATTGAGAGTATAGAGTTTGACTGGTCAGTCTTTCATCAGTATACATCTGTCAGTAGATATGTATCAGTGGACTTTGTATAGCGGCGACTAGCTATCGGTAGCCCTTTGTCCTTGTACCGGTAGCTCCGTGTATCGGTAGCTGTTACTCCGGGTATCAGTAGCTCTATGTACCAGTGACTCCTTCTATAAGTAGCTGGTTTGTTCTAGCAGTAACTCGCTTATATCAGTTTCTTGGGGAATCGGTGACTATCTGTATATCGGTATAATTTGTATTGGTAGCTTCTGCATACCTATATCTCCGTTCTGTACCAATGATAAAGTGCATACTAGTAGACTTATGCATACCGATAGACTTGTTCTATCGGTAGATGTCTTATTCTATCAGAAGACTTATACTATCGGTAGCTCTGCTTCTGTTTTAGTGACTGTCTATTCAGTCTATCGGTAACCTTTGTTTATCGGTAGACAAAGTCTATCAGTAGACTAAGTACCGATAGATCTATATCAGTTTCAATAAGCATATCAGTGACATAACACTTGTCAGCTTTATGAAAAACATATCTGATTGAGTTAGAATTACATCAAAAGTCATATAAGCAAGGATAAACTTTTATTAACATATTTCAAAGATTATTTTAATATTTTTATCAACTTGATAATAGAATATCATAGATTAAATGAATTAACATATAGATACACATTATTTGAGATTATCAAAGTATGTGAAAACATAATTGGGATTATCAAAGTATGTGAAAAAATAATTGGGATTATCAAAACAGGTGAGGTCGACACATAAAAACTAATAAAACCCTTAAAAACATAAAATCCATAAAAACCCTAAATACCACTAAAAACTCAAAATACTAATTAATTCCAAAAACTAAAAAAAAACTCTAAAAAACATCCAAACCCTAAAAACCAGAAAATACCTTAAAAACATAAAAACCCTAAAGAGCCTCAGAATCTCTAAAGAACATAAAACCCACCAAATCCCTAAAAATTCATACAAATCCATAAAAATGTAATAATACATAAAAACGTAGAAAACCTCTAAGAAAACCTAAATCCCCAAAAACTTAAAACCACTAAAAACCTAAAAAATAATAAAAACCATAAATGTCTATATAAACATTAAACCCCCTAAAACCATAAATATCCCTAAAAACCATAAAATACTATAAAAACAATAAAAAACATTAAAATTCATTAAATATTTTAAAAATACTTTAAATCCCTAACAAAGATTAAAACTCTAAAAAGCCTTTAAAACATTAAAACTCAAAAAATCTTCCAAAAAACGAAAAAAACTATCATACCCAAAAAACTCAAAAAAACCCAAAAACACTAAAAAACCATAAAAACTTATAAACCATTAAAAACATAAAAAGGACTAAAAACCCCTAAAAATGTAAAAACATTTAAAACTATACAAAAACCTAAGAAAACCATAAAAACCTAAAATAACATAAAAAACCAAAAAAAGCAGAAAAACACAAAATTCCCAAAAATACTCAAAAACCCATAAAAACTATTAAAAACCATAAAACCACTAAAAAATTAAATAACCCTAAAAACCCATAAAACAACTAAAAACTCTAAACCCGTTAAATTGTTCAAAATATTAATAAACCTAAAAAAAATTAAAACCACCAAAACTAAAAAACATATTAAACCTCAAAAAAATCCCATTAAAAACCCAAACAGCCCAAACAACCCTCAAAATCCCTAAAACCCAAAAAATCCTAAAAAATCCCTAAAAACCCTAAAAACATAGAAACCCTAAATAAATTGAAAACCCCAAATAAAACCATAAAAACCATAAAATAATTAAAACCACTAAAAACATAAAAAATACTAAAAACCAAAAAAACCATAAAACCCCATAAAAAACCAAAAAACCCTAAAATCCCAAATACAATAAATATAATAAAAGCCCATAAAATCCCAAATAACATAAAAACACAAAATATCCTAAAATCCCATAAGAAAACATTATAATACTAAAAAAAACATAAAACCCCTGAAAAACCTAAAAAATACTAAAAACATTAGAAGAAATGAAAACCCAAATAACCATAAAATCACTTAAAACCACTAAAATCCCTAAAAACACTTTAAACTCCTAAAAAATCAACTTACTATAAAAAACCCAAATAACCAAAAAAACTAAAAAAACCACTAAAATCACCCCAAAAAAATTAAAAAACTATAACCCCTAAAAACCAAAAACCCTCCAAATCCATAAAAACCCTAAAAATACCAAAAGGAACAAAACCCTAAAATCCTAAAAATATTTAAAAACCTAAAAACACTTAAAAACCCAAAAAACATAAAAATTTATAAAAGCCCCAAAAAACGAAAAAATCCCTAAAAACCCAAAAAACATTGAAAATCCATAAAAACACTAAAACCCTTAAAAATCCTAAAAACCAAAAAAATGCCAAAACACATAAAACCAATAAGAATAAAATAAAAACCTAAAACCCTTAAAACACCCCCAAAAAACCTATAAATTCTAAAAACCAAAAAATTCCCTAAAACCCATTAAAGCCTATGAAAATCACAAAAACCATAAAACCTCGAAAACATGATAAATCTCTAATACCATATATTTCCATGAAACCAGCTAAAAACTTTGAAACCCCTTTAAACCCATAGAAAAGTTAAAAAATTCTAAAAAAACATTTAAACCCCTAAAAACCTAAAAATACCCAAAAATAACATAAAAATCCTAAAAAACGTAAAAATCTCTAAAAACCTAAAAAAACGTAAAAACATGAAAATCCAAGAGACAACCTAAAAAACTTAAAAACACATAAAACCACTAAAAACAATAAAAAACCAAAAAACCATCAAAATATCTATAAAACCTATAAACCATAATAATCCTAAAAAAATATTAAAAATCATTGAAAATGTTAAAACCCTTATTGTCCCCCTTAAACCCCTAGGTAAACATTAAAAACCAAAAAACACTTAAAACCTAAAAACCCATAAAACCCTAAAAACTCTAAAAAATATTCAAAATATTTAGAAACCCAAAATATATATATAAAATAACAAAAAAAACAAAAAATAAATAAAAATGAAAAATCCATTAAAATCCCTAAAAATCATAAAAACCTAATAACACTCAAACACCTGAAAAAACCATGAAACACAAAAAAACACTAAAAGATCTGAAAACCCGAAAATCCCAAAAAAATCATAAAAACACTAAATACCCATAAAACCCAAAAAATACTAAAAAAATAAAAATACATTAAACCCTTAAAAACATTAAAAATTTATAAAAATCAATAAAACCCAAAAAAACTAAAAACAGCTAAATACATGAGAAATCATAAAAATAAAATAAAAAACTATAAAAACCCATAAAACCTCAAAATCCCAAAAAACACATAAAAATCATAAGAAATCACTAAAATGAAAAAAATGAAAAGACTTATAAAACCCTAATAAATTTATAATTTCTTAGAAACAATAAAAATCCCTAAAAACCAAAAAATGATTAAAAACCATAAACAACCTTAAAACACTAAAAAACAATAAAATATCATAAAATAACTAAAAACATTAAAATACATAAATATAGAAAGAAATCCATAAAATCCCTAAAAACATAAAAACTCTTAAAACCCAAAAAACTCAAAGAAAAGACATAAAAAAGTAAAAAAACTTAAAGGCTCAAAAACCCTAAAAACACTGAAATCCTAAGAAACCTAAGAACCTTCAAAACCCTAAAAACTAAAAAACCATAATAATCATTAAAATCTAAAAAATATATAAAAAATTAAAAAAGGATAAAGCCCAAAAAACCCACAAAAATGTTAAAAACCTAAAATCACATAAAACCCCTAAAAACCAAAAAATCATAAAAAACCTAAAAATCATAAAATCCCTAGAAATCCTCAAAATTCCAAAACACCATAGAAACCCTCAAAATTCCTAAAAAGAAAAAAAATTCTAAAAAGCTCTAAAATTCCCTAAAAAATTAAATAACCCTAGAAAACATAAAAACTTTATGAAAAACATAAATAAATAAATACACTTAAAACATATAAAAATTCTTAAAAAACCCATAAAAATCCATAAAAACATAAAAACCATGAAAAAATTAAGAAAAACATGAAAACCTAAAGCACTTACAACCCAAGATAACCCTAAACAAATATAAAAAACCAAAATGAGGTTGTAAATACAAAAATACCTATACCCATAAATAACCATAAAACCTTAAAAATCCTAAAACCCATAAAACCCTAAAAAACCACTAAAAACTATAAAATTGCATTAAACATTGATTTTTATTAAAACACTAGAAAACATTTAAACCCCTAAAAATATAAAAAACCTTTAAAAACTAAATACCCATAAAAACCCAAAAAAATGTAAAAGACCAAAAACATCCCAAAAAACCCAAGAAAACCGTAAAAATATTAAAAAAGCCCAAAAATCTCTTAATACGTAAAAATACACAAAAACCCTAGAAACCCCTAATAAAATAAAAAAACCTAAAATAACCTAAATCCCATAAAAATATCTTAATATTTTAAAACCCTAAAAACCCTAAAACCCCTAAAATCCATTAAAATACCAATAAAAACACAAACAATCCTTCAAAGTTCCTACAAACATAAAAAACCTTGAAAACCCAAAGACATCCAAAAAAACCTAAGTTCCATAAAAACACATAAAACCCCTAAGAAAAATCGAAAATTCTAAAAACCGAAAAATACTTAGAAATCTATAGACACCCCAAAAAACTATAAGATCACCTAAAAACTATAAAAACCAAATACCCACTGAAACCACTAAAACCCCTTTAAAACTATATTTTTTTAAAAAAAACTTTAATAACAAAAAAACACCCAAGGAACTCAAAAAACCGTAAAAACAAAAAAAATATCGTAAAATCATAAAAACATTAAAATTCTCCAAAGTCTTCAAAATCACTAAATTCCTTAAAAGCCATAAAAATCATAAAAAACCAAAAATTTATTAACGATGAAAAAAAAACATAAAAACCATGAAAACCATAAAAACCCCTTTAAACCTTTAAACATATAAAAACTATAAAAAACTAAAAACATAAAAAACCATACAAACTCCGAAAACCCTAAAACCCAAGAATATTCCTCAAAAGCCCTAAAAATATTAAAAAACATAACAAACCTAAAAACCATAAGAAAATAATAACAACATAAAAAAAATAATACTCACAAAAAACAAAAAATGTTATACCCCAAAAATAGCAACATAAATGAAATTAAAACTCAAAAAAAAACATAAAATGCTATACTCTTAAAAGACCCAAAAAACCCATAAAAACCATAAAAAACCTAAAACCATAAAAAAATTAAAAACCATATAGAACCTTAAAATCATTAAAAAAATGCAAAAACATTTTTAACCCTAATAAACTAAAAAAACCCCTTAGGAACCCAACCCCCCCCCCCCCCAAAAAAACTCTAAAACCCCTCAAAATCACGAAAAACCCTAAAAACAATGAAAACAATAAAAAATACAAAAAAATCCCTAAAATTTTAAAATACCCTAAAACCCAGAAAACCCCTAAGAAAACTATAAAATCATAAAAACACTTAAAATCCCTAAACAACTAGAAAACACTAAAATCCCTAAAAAATCCATAAAACCTAAAAAACCCAAAAAAACCCTATAAATACAAAAAACCACTAAAAACAAAAAAATTCCTAAAAAAATCCATAAAAATGCTAAAATGTAAAAAAATATAAAAACCTTGAAAAATACTTTGAAAACCATAAAACATAAAAACTCTTAAAACCCCCAAAAATTCTAAAAAACATTAAAAACCCCAAAATCCCAAAAAACCAAAAAACCGCCTAAGGAATATAAAAATCTTTTAAAACAATAAAAAGTTTAAAATTATAAAAAAATTAAAACCCTAAAACAAAAAAAAACATAATAACCTTAAAACCCTAAAATATCCTAAAACCCTCAAAATCTATTAAATCCCATGAAACAATAAATATCCTAAAAAAGAAGCAAAAAACTCTAAAATCATAATAATAATTAAAAACCCATAGAAACCCTAATAAAACCTTATAACCAAAAAAAACAAAAACCCCTAAAAACCTAAGAATTGTTAAAACCCAAACCCCAAAAAACCCTAAAACCCTCAATATCCCAAAAAACCCTAAATAATTAAAATAATAATATAAAAACCTGAAAAATACATAAAAATGTAAACAAATACTATAAAACATGAAAACCATTAATAAAACCATACAAAATAAAAAACATAAAACATATAAACACCAAATAATTATAAAAACACTAAAATACCCTAAAAACCTAAACACCCCAAAAACCATAAAAACCTCTAAAAATTGAAAATACCCATTAAACCAATAAAAATTCCCAAATAACTCTAAAAACACTTTAAACCCCAAAAAATGTTAAAAAATCAAAAAAACCATAAAACACCCAAAATACTAAAAATTGATAAAACATCAAAATAATCATAAAACCACAAAAAACCAATAGGAGTCTCAAAAAATCCAAAAAACCGATAAAAATCCTAAAAATGATTAAAAAATCCAAAAATATGTAAAAATCCATAAACCCTTGGTGGTTTTCAAAATCCCAAAAAACCCCAAAAAATAAAAAACCAAAAAACCCAGTAAATCCATTAATACAATAAAACCTGTAAAAACCTTGAAAATCCATTAAAAAGTCATAAAAACCTAAAATCACTTTAAACCCCAAAAAACCTAAAAAATTCTAAAACCCCTAAAAAACATAAAAACTCTAAAAATAACATAAATCCCAAAAAACCAATTGAAAATCAAAAAAAAAACTAAAAAACTATAAAACCCTAAAAAACCTAAAAACCAAAAAAACCTTGAGAAGACCATGAGAACCTAAAAATATTTAATGCCCAAAAAAACCAAAAATATGATAAAACCCTAAAAGTCCCTAACAACACTAAACCTCTAAGAACCACAAAAACCCATAAGAGTCTAAAAAAACCCTAAAAGCCCATAAAACCCCTAAAACCCCCCTAAAACAATAAAATCACACTTAACCCAAAAAATCCTAAAAACTATAAAAAACTGTAAACCCATAAAAACTCAAAAATCCCAACAAATGAAAAAACCATAAAACCCTAAAAACCATAAAAATTATAAAAAATTAATAAATCCCAAAAAATTTAAAAATACCTAAAAACCATGAAAACCCCTAAGAATACCTTAGAAACCCAAAAAAATTAAAACCTCACAAGAAACCTAAAAAGGATAAATCTGTAAAACCCTAAAACCCCTAAAATTCTCTAAATATCTACTGCCGATAAAAATCGTAAAAGAGTCAGAAAATTCCCTAAAAATGTACAAATAGTAAAATCCCCAAAACCTCAAAAACCCATAAGAAAAACTTAAAAACCAAAAAACAGTTAAAACACATAGAAATACTAAAAATGCTAAAACCCTAAATGACTCTAGGAAATATAAAAATCCATAAAATACTTAGAAAAATATAAAAAAATAAAAATCCTAAAAAAAATAAAAATCATTTAAAACTACTAATACAACTAAAAATTTTAAAACCTTACAAATTATAAAAAATAATAGAAACCCTAAAAATCCAAAAATATAAAAAAAATTACCTAAAAAAAACCATAAAAACCATCAACCTCAATAAATCCCAAGAATCCCTAAAAACGTGAAAAATGATGAAAATCCTAAAAACCACTAAAAATAAACAAAAATGTAAAAAACCCCTAAAATAACTTTAATAAGCTTAAGAAAACCTTAAAAACCTAAAAAACTAAATGTCCTAAAAATAAAAAATATATAAAAACCCTAAAAACTCTAAAAATCCTAAAACCCTAAAAATCCAAAATACCCCTAAAAATAATAATAAACCTAAAAACTCTATAAAAATATGTAAAAATTTTAAAACCCTAAAAACCCATAAAAACACATAAAAACCCTAAGAAAACATTCAGAACCTAAAAACACATAAAACCCTGAAAAACATAAAAACAATATAGACCCTAATATACATTCAAATCCTTAAAACCTCTAAAACCCATAAAACCCCTAAATACTACAAAAACCCCTAAACCCCATCAAACCATTAATGAAACATCAATATCTAAAAACCATATTATACCATAGGAACGTTAAAAAACTCTAAAACGCATAAATCAACTAAAAAACTCAAAAAATATAAAATACCACAAAAACGATAAAACACGTAAAAAACCTAAAAACATTAAAAAGCCTAAAAAACACTAGAAAACCTTAAATCCCATTAAAATTACCAAAAATTAATAAAATACCTAAAAACATAAAAAACCACAAAACACTACAAAAACCTATGAAAACCTTAAGAATGGAAATACACTTAAACACCCCAAAAAACTACAGATGATAAAAGCCCTAAAATCCCTAAAACCCAAAAAACACTAAAACCCTAAAAAAAATATTTCAAAACATAAAAAACAATGAAAAACTATAAAATCAATAAAAAATAACTAAAAAACTAAAAACCCAAAAACCCATAACAACCCATTAAAAGGTAAAAAACCCTAAAAACCTATATCACTAAAAACCCTAAAAGAACCTAAAATAACTAAAAAATCCAAAAATCCGTAAAACTGCTAAAACCAACAAAAATAAAAAAACCCAATAAAAACCAAAAACACTAAAAACTCAACAAACTCTTTAAAACCCTATAAAATACTAAAAAACTCTAAAAACACAAAAAACACAAAAAACTAAAAAAACACTTAAAAACCATAAAACGATAAAAATCATAAAACCCTTAAACACCCATAGAAATCATAAAAATCCCTAAAAATTCATACAAACCAAAAACCCATAAAATCCATAAATACCCATATTCAATCCTTAAAACCTAAAAACACTTAATATCACTAAAAACATTAAAAAATATAAAAAACATTAAAACCCCTAAAAACCAAAAAAACCCTAAACACCAAATAAACACATTAAAACCCTAAAAACCCTAAAACCCCCTCAAAATTCATAAATCCTAAGAACTATAAAAATATTAAAGAATCCTTAGAAATTTAAAAAAACTTAAAAACCCAAAAAAACCCCTATAAATCAAAAGGAAAATCTAAAACCCTTAAAACACCCAATATACCTAAAAAATTAATAATATTAAAGACCCAAAAAACTCAAAAAAAACCAAAAAACCAAAAAACCCTTAAAATCACAGAAACCATAATAACCGTAAAAATCCAAAAATGTCCCTAAAAATCATTATAAACATAAAAACCAGGAAATCCCTGAAATCCCCAATAAAAATTCTAAAAACCTAAAAAAAACTATAAACACGTATAAACATTAAAATTATAAAAACCCAAAAACATATATTAAATCATTCTATTATTACTAATTTTTTATGGTTTTTTATGTTTTAAGGTATTTTTAAGGATTTTTGTTGGGTTTTTTGAATTTTTAGTGATTTTGATAGGTTTTAGGGTTTTAATGGTATTGGGGGGGGGGATTTAGATGTTTTTATGGGTTTTATGATTTTTTTGATATATTTTTAATTTTTTTTGGAATTTTAAGTGGTTTTAGAGTTTTTAGTGGGTTTTATATGTTTTTAAATATTTTAGGGGATTTATGGGTTTTATGTTTTTTAATGTTTTTAGAAATTTTTTATGTATTTAGGGGATTTAAGTGTTTTTAGGTTTTAAATTTCTTTTCATTGATGTCATAGTTTTTAGAATTTTATAATTCTTTTGGTTTTCAGGGATATTTTTATTTTTATGGATTTTTAGGGTTTTTAAGGATTTTTAGGGTTTCTCGTGTTTTATAGTTCTTTAGTGTTTTGGGTTTCTTTTTGATTTTAATGGGTTTTTATGTTTTTTAGGGTTTTATTTTTTTTACAAGTTCAAAAGGTTATTATAGCTTTTAATGGGTTCTACCATTTTTATGTGTTTTTTGAGGTTTTGGGGGTTTTTATTGTTTTATCTAATGTTAGGGTTTTAATTTTTTTAGCGTTTTTTATGTTTTTAGAGGTTTTAGTGTTTCCAGGTTTTTAATTTTTTAGGATTTCCATTATTTATTGGTTTTCTGTTTTTATGTATTTTTATTGATTTTTTCAGTTTTTTATATTTTTTATGGGTTTTGGGAATTTTTGGGTTTTAAAGTATTTTGATTTTTTTTGATTTTTTTTGTTCTATGGTTTTTTGATTTTTTAGGGATTTTACAGTTTTTAGAGTTGTTTATCATTTTAGGGGGTTAATGTGTTTTTAATGTTTTAATTATTTAAGGTTTTTTATGATTTTAATGGGGTTTTATTTTTGGTTTTATGGGTTTTAATGGTAGTTAGGGGTTTTTCGGAGATTTAAGGTTTTTAGGTTTTTTATTGTCTTTAGGGTTTTTAGGGTTTCTATGGATTTTTAGAGGTTTTTAGCTTTTTTGGAATTTTATGGTTTTATTGGGGGGGGGGGGGGTTCAAAGCTTTCAGTGTTTTTTATGTTTTAAGGGATTTTTACTACTTTTTTGGGTTTTTATAGTTTCTAGGGATTATAAGAAATTTTAATATTTTTAGGTATTTTAGGGTTTATAGGGTTTTAATGGATTTTAGTGTTTTAGTTTTTTATTGAGTTTTTAGTATTTCGAGAATTTTTAACATTTTAACAGGTTTAAATGCATTTCAGTGTTTTGTGCATTTTTAGGTGTTTAAGTGTGTTTTATGGTTTTTTATGTTTTAGGGGTTTTATGGTTTTATTTTTTTTGGGTTTTAGGGTTTTAATGTGTATTTAGAATTTTAAGGTTTTCGTAAGGTTTTTATGGTTTTATATGTTTTTATGTTTTTAGGGACTTTTAGTATTTTTCAAAAAATTTATGGTTAAGGATTTTTATGGGTTTTTGTGGTTTTAGGGTTATTAGGAGATTTTATCAATTTTAGGTTTTCTATGGGTTTAATTTGGTTTTAGGTTTTACGGTTTTATTTGGATTTTCCAGGCTTTTAGGGATTTTTATGTTTTTAGGTATTTTTTGGGAATTTTGTGTATTTTTATTTTCATTTGGGGTTTCAAGGACTATAAATATTTTAACGATTTTTAGGGTTTTTTATTTTAGATTTTTAGGTTTTTAGGGATTTCTTGAAATTTATAGTGTCATGAGGCTGGTTAGTTTTTTTATGGTTTTTAAGGGCATAGATGTTTATAGAGTTATTAAATAATTTTTAGTGTTTTTAATAGTTTTAAGGGGTTTTTTAATTTTTAGGGGTTTAATAGTTTGAAGGGTTTTTATAGTTTTTACTTTTTAATGCTTTTTACAGTTTTCATGCTTTTTAGGGATTTTAAATGTCTTTAGTGTTTTAAAATAGCCTTATATTTTTATGTGTTTATATTGTTTTTTTGGAATTTTTATGTTTTTGTTGTTATTTTTTAATTCTAGATAATAATAGGTTTTTAGGGTTTTTAGCAAATTTATGATTTTTATGGTTTTTTGGGGATTTATGGTTTTTTAGTTTTTTTTGGTTTTAAGATTATATATAGTTTTTTAATATTTTTAGGGGTTTAAATGGTTTATATGTTTTTAGTTCCCTTTTCATTGATCTTAATGTTTTTTCTAATTTCTTAAAATTTTTTAGGTGGTTTTATGGGTTTTAGGTTTTTAGGGATTTTTTTGGGATTTTATGGTTTTTAACGATTTTTTTATGTTTTGGGGGTTTTCAGTTTTTTAAGAGTCTCAAGGTATTCATAGAGATTTTTCAGGGTTTTGGGAATTTATATGATTTTAGGGTTTTTTGTGATTTTTTTCAACTTTTAGTGTTTTAGGATTTTTATAGATTTTGATGGGTTTTTGGGGTTTTATGGCTTTGGGTTTTTAGAGTTTTTAGTTATTTAAAGGGTTAAACTATTTTAGTTTTTTAAGTTTATATTAGGGGGTTTCAAGGTTCATTTTGTTTTTTATGTTTTTTGTTTCTTAATGATTTTTTGGCTTTTGGGGTTTTTATAGATTTTGAGGGTTTTTGAGTTTTTAGGGTTTTTAGGTTTTTAGGTTTTTTTAGTTTTTAGCAGTTTCAAGGGTTTTTAGAATTTTTAATGTTTTTATGGTTCCAATGATTCATTTGAGTTTTTAGTAGGGTTTTATGGTAATTTAGGGATTTATGGTTTTTAGGGTTTTGGGTTTTAGGTTTTTTTGGTTTTTAGGGTTTTTATAATTTTTTATGTTTTTAAGGGTTTTAACTATTTTATTGTGTTTTAAGATTTTAATAGTGTTTTTATGTTTTTTTGGTTTCTTTATGTTTTGAGGGATTTTTAATGATTTTTCCAATTTTCAAGGTTTTTAGAGGTTTAGGGAATTTGAGGATTCTTGGGGGTTATATGGTTTTTTTGTGTGGTTTTAGGGTTATTTTAGTTTTTTAGAATTTTAAACGTTTTAAGTGTTTTGAATAGTTTTTATAGGATTAATGGGATTTTAGTGTTTTTAGTGGTTTTAGGGTTTTTTTGTTTTTTTAGGGTTTTTAATGTATTTTGAGGTTAATTATTCTTTTTTTTTGTTTTTTGGGTTTTATGGCTTTTTTAGGGTTTTTATCATTTTTATGTTTTATAGGTTTTAAGTGTTTTTAGGTTTCTAAGGATTTATTTGGGTTTTAATAGTTTTTGAAGTTTATTTGATTTTAGATATTTTTTTGGATGTTAAAATTTTTTTTTTTGTTTTTTAGGGTTTTAGTAATTTTGAGGGGTTTTAGGTTTTAGGGATTATATGATTTTCTGGTGTTTTAGAGTTTTTAATTATTTTTAAAGTTTTAAATGTTTTGGGGGGTTTAAAGTGTTTTCCAATTTTTAGTGGTTTTTATGGTTTTATATGGTTCTCTAGGGTAATTTATGTTTTTAAGGTGTTTTAGGGATTTCAGGATTTTTAGGATTTATGTTGTTATGTTTTTTATTTTTTTGGGATGTAATGTTCATAGGGGTTTGTTTTTTTAGGTATTTTAGTGGTTTTAGCATTTTTGGGTTTTAGGGGTTTTAAGTGTTTTTTTTGTTTTTAATGTTTTTTAGGATGTTTTAGGGCTTTTAGGGTTTCTATGTTATTAGGTATTTATAGCACATTTTTAGGATATTTATGGGGTTTTTTAAAGTATACATTTTTTATAAATTTTAGGGGTTTAATGGGATTTTATGTTATTTGGGGTTTTAAGTAGTTTTTGAGTTTTTATGGGTTTTAAGGTATTTTTTTTAATGTTTTAAGGAAAGGAAGATGCGAGGGTCAGGTTTTTTCCGGACCCCCCAAATTTATTATAAAAGAAATTGTTTTTAATGTTTTAGGGGTTTAAAAGGTTTTTGGAATTTTTGGTCGATTTTAGGGGTTTTTATGGGGTTTTAGGGTTTTAAATTTTTTTTGGTGTTTTTATGGATTTTAGGGGTTTAGGGTTTTTAGGATCTCTCATGGGTTTTTAGGGTTTTTAGTCTATGTTTTTTTATGGGTTTTATGTTTTTTTTGGGTTTTATGGTATTCATAGGATTTGTCAGGGTTTTTAGGGGTTGTCACAATCTAAAGGATTTTTATGACTTTTTTAGATTTTTATGGGTTTCAGGGGATTTAGACCTTTTATTTTTTTAATGATGTTAATGGGATTTTTTATTTTTTAAGTATTTTATTGATTTTTAAATATTTCTTATTGTTTTTAAGATTAAAAAACATTTTATATTTATTATCAATTTTATGATTTTTTTCATTTTTAGAATTTTTTTGGTTTTTAGGGGTTTTAGGGTTTTAATGATTTTTTAAACTTGTAATTGTTTTTAGAATTTTTTAGGTTTCTTGGTTCTTTTATGTTTTTTCCATAAAATATGGATTGACATCCTCTATCAAATCCCTTTACTCCATGATCATAGCCATGATAAAGAACATCCTATTACCCTCCTCCTGGAAATGATTTTTATGTTCGTGGATTTTGGTTTATTCCATATTTACAATATATTCACCCAAAACTTCAACTTTCATCATTCCCTGAACAATAAACTCTTGATTAAGATAACTATGATTATGATCCAAGGAAAAAATATCCATCCCATAAAAACCATGATCATTCAGAGCCACTGACCCCTGCTCATAACCGATACAACTTCTAACAACCTCTAAGATAGTTTCACTTGGATTTACTAGATTCGATTACAACCCCTCATCCTCCACAATAGAAGTCTACACCTCATATACTCCCTCTATAGAAGCAATTCCAGCTTCGTATCTCCCCATCTCAATCCCAGCAGTAGGATAACAGTTGGTCAGGGTCATTTTCACATCAGAGTTTAGTGTTTTGGGTTTTACCAATCTTAAAAACCTAGGGGTTTTAAGTGTATTTAGAGTTTTAGGTTCTTCTTAGCATTTTTCATGTTCTTTATGGCTTTTATCATTTTCAATAATTTTTATGGTTTTTTATATTTTTATGGTTTTATGGTTATTACAGATTTTGAGGGGTTTTCTTGTTTTCTTTTGTTTTTAGGATTTTTCTGAGTTTTTTTGAGTATTATAATATTTTTAATATTGTTAGGAGTTTAAAGGATTTTATATTATTTAGTTGGTTTTAGTTTTTCATTGGTTTGTAGAATTTATTTAGGGGTTTTAAGGGTTTTACATTGTTTTTAGGTTTCCTATGGTTTTAATGTTTTTAGGTTTTTTATGGGGTTATAGTTTCTTTTTTGTTTTTAAGTATTTAATAGGGGGTTTCAAGGGTTTTTGGTATTTTTACATATTTTGGGATTTTTTTGGGGTTTTTAGGAATTTTTTTATTTTCAGGGTTTTGGATGATTTTGAGGGGTTTTAGGGTTTTTTTAGCTTTTTAGGATTTTTATGGATCTTATGGTTTTTAGGGGTTTTTGGATTATTTAAAATTTGAAGGATTTTAAGGGTTCTTAGGTTTCATTAAATTTTTAGGGGTTTTAATTTTTTTAGAGTTTTTATTGTTTTTGGGGATTTTTATGCATTTTTCGAGTTTTTACGGTTTTTGGGATTTTTATGGATTTTTGGTGGTCTAGGTTTTTTTACAGTTTTTATTAGTTTTAGGTTTTTTTGGGGTGTTTTAAGTTTTTTTTATGTTTTATAGGTTTTATTAAATATTTTCAGGGTTTTTAGGGGTTTATTTTCTTTATATATTTTTTTATTATTTTTTATTTTGATTGTTTTTACACATTTTAGATATTTTTTGCGTTTCAGGGTATTTTAGAGTTTTTATGGTTTTTTGCGTCATATGTTTTTTTGGGTTATTATTATTTTGAAGGTTTTTTGGAGTTTTTTAATGTATATAGGAATTTAAAGGGGTTTTGGGATCATTTAGTGGATTTTTATCGGTTTTGGGAGTTTCTAAAGATTTAGTGGATTTTATGGTTTTTTTGTGGTGTTAGGGTGTTTAATGATTTTACATGTTTTTAGAATTTGTAATGGTTTAATTTTTTTTGATGTTTTTATGTTTTTTATTCAATTTTTTGTGGTTGTTTAAGTTTTTTTTATAAAATTTAATGGAATTTTTTGGATTTTTATGGTCCTTAGGGTTTTATGGTTTTTTTGTTTTTAGGGATCATTAGGGGTTTAATTTCGTTTTCATTTTTTATGTTTTTAGGAATTTTATGTGGTTTTTGGTTTTTAAGGATTTCTTAAGCTTTTCTTGGGTTTTAATTAGTTTTAAATTTTTTTCATAAAATTGTGTTATTTAGGATTTTTATGGATTTTTAGGGTTTTTTGTATTTTTAGGATTTTGGGGTTTTATGTTTTTTGGGGTTTTTGTGGGTTTTTAGAGTAATTTAGGGTTTTTCTGGTATTTTGAGTTTTTTAATATTTTTAGGGTTTTAGAGGTTTTTTTTGTGTTTTTAGTAATTTTATGGTTTTTATGTGTTTTAACGATTTTTTTATTGTTTTAGAGTTTTTATGGTTTTAGGTTTTTAGGCCATTTAGGGTTTTCTAGTTTTTTTTAACATTTTTTAATTTTTATAGGTTTTAAGTGTTTTAAAATTTCCCAAATTTTATAAGGGTTTTTATGGTTCTTTATGTTTTTAGATATTTTTAGTATATTTTTTAATTTATTTAGATTTTGAGTGGTTTTAGTTTTCTATGGTTTATATGGTTTTTATTACTTTCTTATTCATTTAGGTGTTTTAGTTTTTTTTGTTTTCTAGTGTTTTTAATATTTTTAGGGATTTAAATGGGTTTTAATGTTTTATGAGTTTTTTGGGTTCTTTTGGTTATTGGGGCTTTATGGATTTAATTACTTTTACCATTTTATTATTTTTAATAGTATTAAGTGTTTTTAGGGTTTTATTAGGTGTTTTCAAGACATTTAGGTGTTTTTATGTTTTTAAGGATTTTTAGTTATTTTTAAGGAGTTTTATTTTTTGGGTTATTATTGATTTTGTGGGTTTTTATGGTTTTTAGAATTTTTAATATTTATTTAGTTTATTATATTTTTTAGTTTCTAGGTTTTAATTTTTTTAGTGTTTTTTTATTTTTTTGGGATTTGGTTTTTAAGAGATTTATTGGTTTTTATGGTTTTTTGTTTTTAGCTTTTTTTTTATGTTTTGAGTGTTTTTTTGTCTTTTTTGTTTTTACGGAATTTTTGGTTTTAAGGCTTTTTATTTTTTTTATGTTTTTTGGGGTTTTATGTTTTTTATATTTTTAGTGTTTTCTTTGGGGTTTTTAGGGTTTTATGGTATTTTACATTTTTTTTGGAATTAATAGGGATTTAGGGATTTTTAATAGTGTTTATTATCTTGAGGGGTTTTAATGGGTTTTAGGTTTTTGTTTTTTTTATGTTTTTATGAATTTTAAGTGAATTTTAAGTATTTTTATTATTTTTAGGTATTTTGAGTGCTTTTAGGGTTTTATGGCTTTTATTTTTTAATAATATTATTAGGGGTTTTATGGTTTTTATGGGTTTATAACATTTTTAGGTTGTTTATGGGTTTAAATATTTTTATGTTTTTAAACTTTTATTATGTTTTTTCAAGTATATTAGGGTTTTTTATGTATCTAGGGATTTTTAATGATTGGTAGGTTTTTATTTCCTTTTAAATGTTTTAGATATTTTTATAGTGTTTAGGGTTTTTATGATTTTCTGTTTATTTGGGTTTTTTTAGTTTCTAGGGTTTTAAAAATATTCCAGATTTTTTTAATGATTATAGGCGATTAAAAGGGATTTATTGTTTTTAGTGGTGGTTATAGGTATAAGTGTTTTTAGGGATTTTATGTTTTAGTAATTTTTATGTTTTTTTAGATTGTTGGGGTTTTTTTTGTTTTTAAGGCCTTTTTTTGGTTTTTTAGGTTTTTAGGGGTTTTAAGTGATTCTTTGTTTTTAACGGATTCTTAGGGGGTTTTCAGTGTTTTAGGGGTCTTTATGTATCTAGGGATTTTTTTATTTTTTGTATTTTTATGGTTTTTTTTTGTTTTTTAGTGATTTTGAGGGTTTTTAAAGTTTTTAAGGGTTTTACAGTTTTTTTGCTTTTAGATTTTTTAGGTTTTTATGGGTTTTAAGTGTTTTTAGTATTTTAAGGTTTTATAATTAGTTTTAGGGGTTTTTATGTTTTTAGTGATTTATAAGTATTTTTATGATTTTTATTGTTTTTAAGGATTTTTCGGATTTTTTTTGGGTTTTAAGTATTTTAATGTGTGTTATGGTATCTTGGGTTTTTAGAGGATTTTTTAGTTTTTTCGAGGATTATGGGTTTTTTATATTTCTTTAATGATTGTAGGGTTTTAAAGGGTTTCTATATCTTTAATAGGTTTTCAGGGTTTTATGGGGTTTTGATGTTCTTTCAATTTTTAGGGGTTTTATGGTTTTAAATGTTTTTAAGGTTTTTAGGATCTTTTAGAGTTTTAGTGTTTTTTAGGTTTTTTAGGGATTGTATATTTTTATAGGTTTTTATTGTTTTCTTATGGTTGTTTTTGTTTTTTATGTTTTTGGGGGTTTTAGTGATTTTTAAGAATTTTATTGTTTTTAAGGTTTTTTGGGTTCTGAGGGGATTTAGGGTATTTATCATTTTTAACTATTTTAGGGGTTTTATGATTTTTTTGGTTTTTAATTATTATTATGTTTTTTCATTTTTTTAGGTTTTTAATATTTTAGGTATTTTTAGGGATTTTTTTTTTGATTTTTATGGTTTTTAAAGATTTTATGGATTTGGATTTTTCTATGATTTTTATAGATTTTTGTTGTTTTAGATATTTTTTTAGGTTTTCAGGATTTTAATATTTTATGTTTTTTGACGTATAAAGTGTTTATAGAGTTTTTGGTAATTTTTAGGATTTTATGGGGTTTTACTATTTTCTAAGGTTTTTAGTGCTTTTTTGGTTTATAGGGGTTTAGGTATTTATGGTCTTTTAAATGTTTTTCGGGATTATAGTATTTTTTTTTACGTTTTTTAGGTATTTTAGAGTTTTTTGTTTTTTAAAGTTTTATTATGGATTTTTTGGGGTTTTTACATTCATAGGAATTGTTTTGGCCCTTTTGGGATTTTTATGGGTTTTAAGGGGTATATAAATTTTAATGGTTTTGGGTTCTAGGGTTTTTAGGGTTTTTAGGTTTTAGGGTTTTATGGTTTTTTTTTGTTTTTTAGGGATTTTATGCTTTTTTATAGATTTTTATGTTTTTAGGAGCAAAAAGGTTTATTAGAGTTTTTATTATTTTTTAGAGTTTTTAGTGATTTTTAGGGATCTATGGTTTTTAGCTGTTAATTTGGTTTTTAGGGTTTTTATGGATTTAAGAATTTTTAGGGTTTTAGGGGTTTTAGGTGTTTTATGTTTTTAAGGTTTTCTTAGGTCTTTTAAGGGTTTTAATAGTCTATTATTTTTTTAAGAATTTTTAGTGATTTGTAGGATTCTATGGATTTAGGGGTTTTAGGGATTTGTATTGGTTTTAGTGTTTTCTAGGGTTTAAATGATTTTTTTAGTTTTTCATGATTTTTTTATTTTTACGTGGTTTAATAGGTTTTAGTGATTTTAAACTTTTGAGGGTTTAAAAGTTTTTTAGAGGTTTTTGGGTTTTTATGTGTTTTTATGGTTTTTTTGTTTTAGGGGCTTTTTGGTTTTAAGGGGTCTTATGGTTTTTATCATTTTTAGGTAGTTTAGGAGTTTATGTGTTTTTAGGTTTTTAATTTTTTTTCTTATGGTTTTTCAGGGTCTTTAGGGTTTTTTTGGTTTTTGTGGATTTTTAGGAACTTTTAAGGATTTTATTCATTTTTTGGTTTGTTAGGGATTTTGAGGGGTTTTAGTGTTTTTAGGGATTTATAGTTTTTTAGGTTTTTTAGTATTTTTTAGGTTTTAGGGTTTTAAGTGTGTTTATTGTTTTAGGTTTTCTTAGCGGTTTTAATATTTTTAAGTTTTCTTTGGGATTATTTGTGATATTTGACAGATTTTTATATATTTTTTGGGTTTTTTAATTTTTTCGGGGTTTTATGGTTTTAAGAGTTTTTTGAACGTTTTTAGTGATTTTACGGGTTTTTTGATATTTTAGAGGTTTTATAGGGTTTGATGAGTTTTTATGGGTTTTAACATTTTTATTTTTTATAGTTTTTAGGGTTTTGATCATTTTTTAGGTTTTTAGTGTTTTAAGTGTTTTTTTAATATTTTCTTACTCGTTTTCAGGGTTTTTAATGTTTTTTTGTGTTATATCTATTTTAAGTGTTTATTAGGATTTTATGATTTTTTAGGGTTTTATGTGATTTTGACGTTTTTCTATGGTTTTTAGGATATTTATGGTTTTTGACGTATTTATTGATTTTTGAGACTTTTATGGGTTTTAATATTTTTCTAAGTTTCATTCCATTTTTAGTTGTTTAAATGGATTTTAGAGTTTTTTTGGGTTTTAGGGATTTTATGGTGTTTTAGTTTTTTTATGGTTTTTGGTGTTTTTATGGTTTTTAGGGTTTTTAGTATTTTCTATTGTTTTTAGAATTTTTTTAGGGTTTTAAGGGATTTAATTGTTTCTATGGTTTTATGGTTATCTTAGAACTTTAAGGGTTTTTATTGATTTCCATGTTTTTATTTATTTTTTGGTATTTTAAAAATTTTATGGATTTTCGGGATTTTAGTTATTTTGAAGGTTTTAGGGTTTTTATGATTTTTTTGGGTTATTAGTGGTTTTTTGAGTTTTTTTAATGTTTTTATGATTTCTTAGAATTTATAAAATTTTTAGGGGTTTAGGGGTCGTATAGTTTTTAGTGGTTATTTAGGGTTTTTATGGGTTTTAGTGGTTTATGTTTTTTAGGTATTTTGATTTTTAAGGTTTTTAGGTTTTTATTGTTTTTTAGCAATTCTAGGTTGTTTGGGGTTTTAAGTAGTTTTAATTTTTTATGTGTTTCTTTGGAATTTTCATGATTTTTTGGGTTTTTTATGATTCTATAGTGTTTTATAAAATTTTTATATATTTTATTTTTTTTATTTTTAAGGGATTTTGAGAGGTTTATGGGTTTTTATTATTTTTAAGGGTCATTTTATTTTTTTATATTTTTATTTTTTTAAGGATTTTTAGAGTTTTTTAATATTTTTATGTTTTTAAATGGGTTTTAGGGTTTTTAAGGGTTTTAGGAGGATTTATATTTTTTATGGGTTTTAGGGATTTTCTAGGTTTGTAGGGGTTTTTATGGTTCTCCAGAATTTGTAGTGTTTTTAGAGTTTTTTTTTTGTTTTTATAGGTTTTATGCGTTTTTAGGTTTTAACATTTTCATAGTGTTTTTTAGAGTTATTAGTATGTTTTATTTTTTACTTACTTTTAGGGATCTTTTTGGATTTATTTTGTTTTTAGTCATTTTTTTTGGAAATTTTAGGGTTTTTAGGTTTTTTAGGATTTTAGGGGTTTTTTGGGTTTTTATTGGGTTTAGTGGTTTATTTTTTATTTATTAGGGGTTTTAAATTTTTTATAGTTTTTTAAAAAATATAGGGGTTCAAAGGGTTTTAAGATCTTTTAGTGGGTTTTAGGGTTATAATAGGTTTTAGTCCTTTTAAGGGTTTTAGGGATTTTGTGGCTTTTATGTTTTTTTTTGGATTTTTTTGGTTTTTAGGGGTTTTAAGTGTTTTGGGTTTTTATGGTTTTCTTAGGGGTTTTGAAGTCTTTTCATACATTTTATTATTTATGGATTTTTTTGATTTTTTTGTATTTTAATGGCTTTTTAGGAATTTTATGAATTTTTTGGTGTTTTATTGTTTTTAAGGGTTTTTAGGGAGTTTTGCATTTCTAGGGTGTTTATAGGATTTAAGTGAGTTTAGCATTTTAAGGATTACTTACTGTTTTTAATAAATTTTATTGTTTTTAGGGGTTTTTAAGGATTTTTAATGATTTTAAGGGTTTTAGGGATTTTATAATTCTGTTTTGTATTTATGGTTTTTTGAGTTTTTAGGGTTTTTTTGAGTTTTTTAGTTTTCTAGGGGTTTAATGTATTTTAAGAGTTTTTAGTATATTTTCTTGTTATAATGGGGTTTTATAAGATTTAATGGTTTTTTGGGTCTTTATGGTTTTTAGCGGGTTTTCGTATCTTTGAGGGTATTTGGCAGTTTTTACGTATTTTAGGGTTTTATGTGATTTAATATTTTTAAGTTTCTCTCATAGAATATCAAGTATTTTAAGAATTTTAATGTTTTTTATGTTTTTTAGATATTTTTTAGTTTCTTTATGTGTTTCATGGATTTCTAGATATTTTTAGGGTTTTATGATTTTAGGGTTTTTAGGGGTTTTTAAAGGTTTTTAAGCGTTTTGAGAGGTTTTAACCTTTTTAGGGGTTTTGCGGTGCTTTTATATCTTAAAGGCTTTCTTATGGGATTTTAGGGATTTTAATGTTTTTCACAGTTTTAAGGATTTTAGTGGTTTCTTAGGATATTTACATGTTTTTAGGATTTTCTGGGTTTTTTGGGATTTTGTGTTTTTTTAGTTTTTAAGGGTTTTAATAGTTTATTAACGTTTTTATGTGTTTACAGTGGTTTTAAATTATTTATTGTGTTTTTAAGGTTTTTATGTGTTTTTAGGGTTTTTAGTTTTTTTGGGGTGTTAGAGTTTTTTTGGATTTAGGGTTTTTAGTTTTTTATGTATTTTAGCATTTTTTTTGTTAGGGGTTTTAAGTGTTTTTAGGTTTATATGGTTTTGGGGCTTGTATTGGGGTTTTAAGATTTTGTATAATCTGTATGGACCCTAAAACCCTAAAATCCTGAAACCACTAAAAATAATAAAAACCCCCTATAGAACCTAAAACACTAAAACCCCATAAAATCCCAAAACAACTAAGAACTCTAGAAACCATTTAAATCCATAAAAATTGTAAAAAGAATAAAAACCCTATGAACTCGAAAAAAACCCACCCCCACAAAAAAAACAATAAAACCCAGAGAAACCTATAGGAACCGCCAAACCCCTAAAAATCCCAAAAAAAACCCATAAACACCTAAAAATCCCTAAAAACATAAAAAACCATAAAAAAACATGAGAACCCTAAAAATCCATTAAAAAAATTAAAACACTTTAAACCCCAAAAAACATAAAAAATACTAAAACCAATTAAAACCCATAAAAAACTATAAACCCCTAAAAATCTTATAAATCCATAAATACACTAAATCCCATAAAAAATAAAAATGTAACGACCTGGATATTTCAAGGAATTTTTTGTCTTAATATCTTTGGAATTTTATGAGTATGTGGCTTCTAACGGCACTTGATTCCGAGGCCCGGTGTGCCCGGAACCAATTTCCGAAGTCTAGCACTGGTACGTTCAGTAAATGAATGTATTGGTTTTTCTATCTTTTGAACCGGTGCTTGGAATTGAAATCTGAGGGCACCGTTGAACTCACAGTACAGATTTTCACTTAAGAAGACTTTCACCTCGACGGCAGATGATCGGGTATGAAAGTTATTTTTTGGGGGTTTTACGTGAGTTAATAAAATAAAATAAGTGAACAATTTATTTTATTTTGTTAAATATATGTCATGCGGATAAAGTGGTTTGAAGCTCCACTTGGGAGTTGGTGGTGGGACCGCCACACCCTAACCTCCAATGAGAGGTTATGGTGGTGGGGCCCACTGAGATCCAACCTCCCATGTGAGGTTGATTGTTGTGGAAACCACACGAGGCCTCCCATTAATGGGAGGGGAATCATAACTCCTTGACTCCCCCTCATTTATGAGGGAGAGCCTCTAGTTTTAAATCCCCCTCTTAATTGAGGAGGATGAAACCTCCCTCTTTAATGAGGGGACCACCCATGCATTAACCACCCCCTTTCCTTTTGTGGTTAATAAATGGTGGGGCCCGCTAGGAAATATCCTCCCTTTGGAGGATATTCTTCTGTGGGGACCACCCGGGCCAAAAAACCCCTTTTTGACTTCCTCCCTATTTAAATGCACAATCGCAGTGGATTAATTGGGTGGAGCCCTCTGTCATAAATCCTCCATTTATGTCTTGCGTGCCAACAATGAACCCTCCCAATCCTATATAAAGGAGGCTAGGGGAAGGAGTTCTAGATGACTTCTTCAAGTGGAAGAATGCTAGCAGCGAAGCATGACACCCAGCACTTGGAGAGTTTTCCTCTTCCTCCAATGAAGAACGAAGAACGAAGAACGCCGACACCACCCTCAGCTCCTTCCTTCCCGACGTTGACCGAACGACGCCTGTCTTCCGCGACGCCAATCTCCCACAACTCACCATCGATTAACGACGTTTTACGAGGTAGAGGTTGTTATGTTCATGTTTTAATTCCATTATTCATTGTTCTCCAATTCTTGACTTCTGTTTGGCCACATGATACCATCTTGACAAGGAAGGGCTCAGACCGCACGAACACGGTCTGACCCTTCCCCTCTCATTTGTTGATTATGGACGATGGAGGCGGACTACGAAGAACCGTCTGACGACGGGCCGACCAAAAGAGGATCATCAGCACATAATTTCCGGGTCGCTGCAAAGGCGCCACACCAACATGCTGCGCAGAGTATAGTTGGGCCGCGGCCGGGGCGGGCCGCGACAAAGGGGCGCGGTGCCGTCGCGCCGCGCTGGAGATTCAAGGGGCCGCTGCCGTGGCGGTGCGGTGTGGCGCCACGCCAGTTGAACAGAGCCATAGCCTAAGGTCACAATGGATATGGAAGGGTGGTCGGTTGTGTTGGCCGCTAGTACCATTAAGATGCGGGACCCGAGGGTGGGGTCCCGTGGTTCTCAAGGGGTCGGCCATCATGGTCGTCCATTTCATAAAATTAGGGGGGTGTAACACCCCCCCCTCTCTGCCCAATTCTCGGCCGCAATGACCATGCCGAAACTGGCCGTCGGGCCGGGCCGTGCCGGTAGGGCCAGGCCATGCCCCACCGGGCCAGACCTGGACCCGAGTCGGGTCGACCCAGGGGTTGTTGGGCCGGGTCGGACCGGGCCCAGACCCCCTATTTTCGGATAGTTTTCTGTTAAACAGACATATCTTGAGATATAGACCTCTGATCGACGCACCGTCAGTTGCGTTGGATTCCTTGAATCTAGACAGTTGTTTCTGTATATACACTCAAGGTTTCGGCGAAGTTTCTGTATAACCGGGTTGGTTCGAACATGAAACAAACCGGGACCTCAGGAGCGGAAACACTTATAACATGAGTTACAGACGTCTGATTGACGTGCCTTCAACTATGTTGGATTCTTCTTGATGAGACAGTTCCTTTGGAATACTTCACCATAGGTTTGGATATAGTTGGAGTATGTCTGGGTCGGATTGTACTCAAAATCCAACTGGGCCCCTGGAACGGAAATGCTAATAACTCACAGACCAGGCGTCCGATTGACGCGCTGTCTGTTGAGTTGAGACCCCTATGACGAGGCAGTCCTTTCTGATACTTCTATGTGAGAATTCGTGACACTTGGAGTATTGACCAGTAGCTCATGGAGCAGATCCTCCCAGAGAAGAGCATATGGAGTACGGTGACCTTGTAGTTGGCTGAGACCTGATTACTGCTTGTCTGATTCGATTCAGAGTGACTTGTATAACCTAGTGGGTAGAACTACTTTGTGAGGTGGTAGACCCATAGCGTAGGAGCACTACTTTGTGAGGTGGAAGACTCGCAATACTCGACAGGAGGAGTACCTCTATAAGCTATGAGGGGGAGAAATACTTTGTGAGGAGGAGACCCATGGCGGAGTAGCACTACTTTGTGAGGTGGAAGACCCGCGGTACTCGACAGGAGGAGTGCCTCAGCAGTTGAAGGTTTGTGATTGGAACCTTGGAGTCGTGGAAAGACTCCTACATTCAACATAGGAGGAGTTGTCCAGCAGCCGTGTTTTCGTCATCATGAATAAAATCTTGGTTTAAGCTGAGTCAATGACCTTTGTGTTTATCTCATGATTGAGATGGGTTACTTGATAACTTAGGTATATGTATGGGCATATACCTATGTAAAGTTATCTATTGACATTTTCATTGTGGTTTATCCTTGTTGGTTTTAGTGAGACCTTGAGGGTCTCGGGGTCCCCACTGAGTATCATTATTCTCACCCCTGCACAGGCTATGCCCGCACCTTGTTGTTTTGGATGCAGACGACGGACAACACTGATCGTGGTTGAGGCTCGTAGAGCTGGATGGTACCCGGAGGTGGACTTCACGACGATACGGTACCCGAAGGTGGACTTCACAACTAGACGGTACCCCGAGGTGATAGACGGACATGGAGAGCTGAGGTGGCCATCTGTACCAACCCATTAGGTTGGAACTTAGGAGGACGATCCAGGAGTAGCTCGACAACTTCCTATTATTTTGTCTTTTCCTTGTACTTTACTGTTGGGCTTGTATTCTGGCCCTTTTTTACATTCATCACACTTGTTATACTGCTTACTTTGTGTTTGCTTCAGCTTTTTACTCTGGTTGTGTGTGTTTACATTTCATAAAGGCAATGCCTTCCCTTTTTATCGGGATTTACACCTTTGTTTCTAGTCTCCAGCGCCTGGCCTAAGGAAGGCAGGCTTGGGGTAGTCACGGAACGGGCCCCGAGGACGGTTCGTGGAAAAAACAACCACCTAAAAATCCCTAAAAACATAAACATTCATAATACCAATGAAATACCCTAAGAAACACTAAAAACACATAAAACCCATTACATCCTAAAAACACTAACAACCCTAAAATACTCTAAAAACAATAAAGACCTTGAAAACCCATAAACACTCATAGTATCCCTAAAAACCACTAAAAATTAAAAAATACACTTTTAAACCCAAAAAATATTAGAAATGTGTAATTTTTTTAAAAAAACTGAAAAATCAAAAAATCCCTAAAAACTAAAAAAAACCATAAAATCAAAAAACCGAAAAAAACTATAAAACCCATAAAATCTGTAAAAAACCTAAAAACAAAATAATCATTAAAATCCCTAAAAATCAATAAATACATAAAAAAGAAAAAAAAACCTAAAAAACATAAGAAAAAATTAAAAACATAAAAACACTAAAAACCATTAAAACATAAAAATGAAAAAGGCCCAAATAACCCCATAAAATGAAAAAAATCCCTAAAAACCATCAAAATCCCAAAAACCCCTAAAAACAATAAGAATCCAAAAAATTCTTAAAAATAAAAAAAACCATAAAAACCAAGAAACCCCTATGAAAACCCTAAAAACCAAAAAATAATTTAAAAAACTGAAAAAAAATCCAAAAAACCCTAAAAGTCCAAAAAAACTGTAAAACCCCTAAAAAAATTAAAAAACCGTAAATCCCTATAAAACTCTAAAACCACTAAAAATTAAAAAACATTTAAACTTTTACAAACTTTAAAAAAAACTGAAAACAAAAAAAAACCAATATAACTAAAATAATACACTAAAACCCTAAGAAAACATTAACAACATAAAAAGCCTATAAAATCAAAAAAAAACCCCAAATCCCAAAAAACCTGTAAATCAATAATAATCATAAAAATCCCAAAAAATCCTTTAAAATGTAAAAATCCAAAAAAAATGAAAATTCCAATGAAAATCTTAAAAACCTTAAAGCACTTAAAATCCCTAAAAAACCTAAAATCACTAAAAACCCTAAAAACATAAATACCCTAAAAACCTCAAACCCCTAACAATATCTATAAACCCTATAAAAAAATATAGAAAATTCCCTAAAAATACCTAAAAATATAAAAACCCAAAATACATTAAAATCCCTAAAAACCCATAAAAAACATAAAAACACATAAAAAACCTAAAAATTGAAAAGAATCCTAAAATATCCTAAAAATCGAAAACCCTCTAAAAACCATAAATCCCATAAAACCCTCAAAAATCCGTAAAACCCCAAAAAACCACTTAAAAGACTAAAAAACATTAAACCACTAAAAAAAATAAACAAACACTAAAAAAAATTTAACACCATAAAAAACAGAACAAATCATTAATGCCAAAAAACCTAAAAAACATAGAAAACAGTAGAACCCCCTTAAACAATCAGAATCCCTAAAAATCCATAAAAAACACTTAAAAACCATGAGATCCCATAAAAAACATTAAAATATTAAAATCATCTAAAACCCCTAAAAAACCTAAAACACGCTAAAAACCATAAGAACCCCTAAAACACTAAAAAATCCAAAAACCCCACAAAATCTGTAAAAATGATAAAGAACCATAAAAATCCAAAAAATACTAAAAATACATAAAAACAATAAAAACCCTAAAAGACCCCAAAAACACTAAAAAACCAAAAAAACCACAAAAATCCTCAAATACCAATAAATTCCCTTAAAACTTTAATAAACACTAAAAAACCTTGAAACCCTAATAATAACTAAAAACTCTAAAACATTTAAACCCCTAAAATGATTAAAAAATCTAAAAAACATTAAAAAAATTAAAATACTAGAAAACCATAAACCAAAAACCCTAAAACCATTTAAAACTATCCAAACCCTTAAAAATCCTAAAACCCATAAAAATATTTATATATTCTTAAAACCCCAAAAAAACATAAAAAACCTAAAAACCTAAAATACTCAAAGAATTTTATAAAAACCTAAAAACACTTAAACAATCTAAAGATTATAAATTACTAAACAGTATAAAAATCATAAAACCCCCAAAATCCCTGAAAACCCTAAAACCATTAAAACCCTAAAAATGCCTAAAAATACCTAAATCGAGAATCCCTAAAACCCAAAAAACCATTAAGAAAAACATAATAACTAAAAAATAGTTAAAACCCATAAAAAATATGAAAGATTATAAAACCCTAAAAGTCCCTAAAAACCTAAAAACCCTATAAAACCTAAAGCCACTATAACATATAAACCCTGAAAATCATTAAAAACTCTAAAAAACTAAAAATAATAATAAATCTTTTATACCCTAAAAGCATTAAAAAACTCTAAAACCCATTTAAAACCCCTGAAAACTGAGAAAAACAGAAAAACAAAAAAAACATAAAAACCCTATAAAACTAAAAAATCCTCAGAGTCCATAAAACCTTAAACAACCAAAAAATACTACAAATTCCTGAAAATATTTAAAACATAAAAAACCCTAAATCCCTGAAAATCCCCAATAAAAATTTAAAAAAATAAAAAATACCTACGACCCCCTAAAAATATAAAAATTCTAAAAACCCAAAAAAATAAATAAAACCCATAATAAATCCTAAAAACCATTAAAATAACTATAAACCCGAAAAACATAAAAAATTAATAAAATCCCTCAAACCCAGCATCTCCTCATCCCATCAGCGGTATTGGTATGCTATGATCTACTCGGGTATGGTGCCTGTAGCCTATAGGGGGGAGTCCTGGGGTCCCGATTCTTTTCTGTTTTTCTGTACTGTTTGTTCTATTGATTTTGGTTATCTTTTGTGGTGTGCGTCCTTTGGTGGTGGTCGCTGCCGGTTTGGCCGCCGAATGCTGGAAGATACCGACATTTGATGGGTTCTGCTATGATGGTTTTTAACATGGGGCTGCCGAAGGATGATGTTTGTGACTTGGTGATGCTGAAACTGGGTTGGTGATAGTGCGTACGACGGTTTTGATGTTGCTTGATGATAGTGGATGATTGCTTGTTCTGGTGCTGATGGATGCTTGTTGTTGTTTGGTTGGGAGGTGATGTTGGGATCCTTTTTTCGGCATTGTTTGGTTTGGTGTGTTTTTTGGTCTTTCTTTTTGGGGTTGTGTGGGTTTGGGGTTTGTAAAGGGTTTTTGGGTGCATGTCATTTGACCCCTCCCCTCCATTATCTGAAATGTCTTTTTCTTTTAATAAACTTGAGGGGGTCGGGAATAGCTCAACCCTCGCATCTTCCTTGCCCTAATTTTTTTTGAAAAATCTAAAAACCCTTATAACCCTAGAGAACCGATGAATAATAAAAAACCAAAGAAAAACCATAAAATCCTAAAAATATCTACAAACCCACAAATCCCTAAAACCCTAAGAAACAATAAATATAATATAAAAATCCCTAATAATCCTTAAAAACAAAAAACTAAAATCCCAATGAAACCCCTAAAAAATACAAAAAAAACCCTTAAAATTACAAAATAACAATAAAAAACCAAAAAAACCATAAAAAGAGTAAAAACCCTAAAACCCCTCCAAAATCTTTTACAACCCTAAACACCATAAAAATCCAAAAAATTCCGTAATAATCCCTAAAATCTCTGAAAACCCCTATTAAAAGCTTGAAAACCTAGAAAAACTTAAAATATAAAAAAACGGAATGGTTAAAAATCCCAAAACCCATGAAAACCATAAAACCCCTAAAAACCTAAAAATCCCATAAAACCCATAAAAACACTTAAACATAACTACAAAAATTAAAAAACCATTCCAAGCCCTAAAAAAGATATAAAACACTATAAAACCTAAAAACCCCTAAAAACCTTAAAAATATAAAAACACTTAAAACCTCTGAAAGTCTTAAAGATTCTTAAACCCCTAAAAAACTAAAAACCCTCAAAATATAGGAAAACCAAAAAAATGATAATAAATGTAAAAACATTTAAAAACCCTAAAAGAAACTTAAAAATGGTAAAACCCAGATATACCCTAAAAACCTTAAGAACCCCTAACAATCCTAAAACCACTAAAAACCTCAAAAACCTTAAAAATCCTAAAAAAATAGAAACTATAAAAACCCCTTAAACCCTTAAATACAATTCAAATATCTTAAAACTCATAAAAATCATAAAAATATGAAAAACAAATTCCTAAACAAAACTAAAAAATATAAAAATGGAAAATACCCCTAAAAACCCTAAAAACCATAAAAAACAGAAAAACCCCCAAAAAATACCAAAAAAATGTAAATAGCCCTAAAACCTTAGAAAAACCCCCAAGAATACTATAAAAATCTAAAAAAACTTAAACCCCCCCCCCCCCCAAAATAAAAACTCTAAATACATAAAAACCCTAAATACCCTAAAAGAACTTAAAACCAGTAAAAATCCACAAATCCCAAAAAAAACTAAAACAGTAAAATTCTAAAAAATACATAAAAACCCAAAATAATTAAATAACTATTAAACCCATAAAAACAATAATAAAACCTTAAAAAACATAAAAAATCATAAAACCAAAGAAAACCTAAAAAATGATAAAATCGTAAAAGTCCATAAAAACCCTGAAAACCATTAAAAACCATAAAACCCCTAAAAATATTAAAAACCCTAAATACCCAAAAATAACTTAAAACCACTAATTATAGTAAAATATCATTAAAACTCCAAAAGTTAAACATTAAAAACCCTAGAACGCCCTAAAGAATATAAAAACCTTAAAAACCCTAAAACACCAGAAATACCCTAAATCCTCTAAAAACTATACAACATGATTTAAAAAACATAAAATGTATAAAAAAATAAAAAAAAATAATACACTAAAAACTCAAAAAATACACTAAATCCCCAAAAAACCATAAATAACCCTAAAAACCAAAAAATTCCATTAAAACAAAAAATCCAAAAAATCCATAAAAATGAAAAAAACATTAAAAATCATGAAATACCTAATAAAACCTTAAAAACTAAAATAAATTAAACCCCCTAAAAACATAAAAATGAGAAAAACATAAAAATTTCCTAAAAACCCAAAACCGCTCAAAATCCCAAAAAACCCTCAAAAATAAAAACCAGAAGAAATATTTTAAAATGACTACAAATGTAAAAACAATAAAAACCTAAAAAGGATAATAATATTAAAGGGCCATATAAATTCTTAACCCTAAAAACCATAAACCCCCAAAACCATAGAAAGCCCTAAAAATTAAAAAAAACAACTAAAACTATTAAAACCCTTTAAAAACTAAAAACATTAAAAAAACTAAAAATCCTAAAAATCCTAAAAATTTTAAAAAACTGAAAAACTATATACCCCCCCCCCCCCACCCCAACAAAAAAAAACTTCTCAAAATCCTTATAACACTAATAAATGATTAAAAATAAAACAAAATCTATCAAAATCCCTAAATTGTAAAATCCACTAAAAAACCTATTTACCCCTATGAAAACCACAAATACCTAAAAGGAATTAAAATCCCCAGAAAAATAGAAACCCTAAAAAAACAAAAACCCCCAAACCCCTCAAAATATCTATAAACCCTAAAATCTCTAAACACCCTCAAAATAAAAAAAACACCAAAAGTAATAAAAATCCTAAAAAAAATCTCAAAAATTTCTAAAAAAATAAAAAACCTACATAACCTAGACAAACCTTAAGAAAAACATAAAAACAAAAAACAAAAAAAAAACTTAAACAACCCAAAAGATATGAAAAACATTAAAAGAAAATAAAGAAACTCAAACCCTAAAAACATAATAAAATCCAAAAAACCCAAAAAAACCAAAAAGTTCATAAAAACGCACTACAAAATCTAAAAACCCATTAAACCTTTAAAATCATTTAAAACACTAAAAATCATTAGAACCATAAAAAAATAAAAAAACCAAAAAACCAAAAAACTCAAAAAAACCAAAAACCCAGACCCCCCCAACTCAAATTCACTATCAACCATAAAATAATAAAACACTAAAAAAACTTTAGGAATCCCTAAAAAATAAAAAACCCCAAATCTCTAAAAACCCTCTAAAAAATTTAATACACAAAATGCATATAAAAACATTAGAAAACCTAAAAACACTAAAACCCATAAAAACCCTAAAATCCTTTAAAAAAACTAAAAAACCACATAATCCCTAAAAATAAAAACCCCCCCTAAAAATATATATAAGAATCCCAATAAAAAAAATGTAAAGACCCTAAAACAATGAAAATTTCTATGAAAACATTAAATAAATTAAATCCCATAAAATCCAAAAAAAATAAAAAATTTTGAAAACCCTAAAAGTCCCTAAAAACTAAAAAAACCTATAATAAGCATAAACCCACTGAAAAAACATCGAAACCCCAAAAAACCATAAAACCAACCAAAAACTATAAAAAGTCATTTAAACCCCTAAAAATATTAAAATACTATAAAAAACCAAAAAAAAAATAAAAACCCCAAATAACCTAAAAATATCTTAAAACCATAAAACCATAAAAATAAATAAAAACCCATAAAAATTCTAAAAATCCTAAAATAACCTAAAAACATAAAAAATCCTAAAAACACTGGAACCCCTTAAGAAAATTATAAAAATACTAAAACACCTAAAACCCATAAAAACATAAAAAAATGTTTAAACCCTAAAAAATTATAAATACCAAAATACCCTAAAACAAAAAAATCCATAAAAAATAAAATCCATAAAATTCCTAAAAACCCTTAAAATTCAATGAAAACATAAAAACCATGAAAAACCATGAAAAAACTAGGAAAAACTTGAGAACCTAAAGCACTTAAAACCAAATATAACCCTAAACAAATATAAAAACCCTAAATGATGTTGTAAACCCAAAAATCCCTAAAACCATAAATACCCATAAAACCTTAAAAACCATAAAACATATAAAACCCTAAAAAACCACTCAAAACTATAAAATGCATTAAGAATTTTTTTTGAAAACTCTAGAAACCCTTTAAACCCCTAAAAATATAAAAAAACCTTAAAAAATTAATACCCATAGACGCCCCAAAAAACATAATAGACCAAAAAAATCCCAAAAAGCCCAAGAAAACCTTAAAATCCTAAAAAAGCCCAAAAAATATATATATACCTAAAAATACATAAAAACCCCGGAAAACCCTAAAAATATCTAAAAATTATATGATACTTAAAAACACTAAAAACCCTAAAACCCCTAAAATTCCTTAAAATCCCCAAAAAAAATACAAAAATTCATTCGAAGTTCTTAAAAACATAAAAAACCTTGAAAACCCAAAAACACACAATAAACCTAAAATCCAGAAAAACAAATAAAACTCCCAAGAATACTCAAAAATTCTAAAAACCCTAACATACCTAGAAATCCCAAGAAACCCCTAAAAACCAAAAGAACACATAAAAACCTTAAAAAACCAAATAACCACTAAAACCCCTAAAACTCCATTAAACCTATAATTTTTTAAAAAAACTTTAAAAACAATAAAACACCCAAAGAACTCAAAAAACCATAAAAAATGAAAAAACCGTAAAATCCTAAAAACCGTAAAATTCCTCAAACTCTTCAAAATAACTAAATACCTTAAAAAACCATAAAAATCATAAAAACCCAAAAACATCTTAATAATGAAAGAAACATAAAAACTCTGAAAACCATAAACAACCATTAAAACCATTAAACATTTTAAACCCTAAAAACATAAAATCATAAAAAACCCTATAAATGCAAGAAACCCTAAAACCCAAGAATATCCCTCAAAATCACTAAAATTATTAAAAAACATAATAAACCTAAAAACTATATGAAAAGAATAAAAACATAAAATAAAATAAAAATCACAAGAAACAAAAAATGTTAAACCCCAAAAATAACAACATAACAACAATTAAAACTCAAAAAAAAACTAAAAATGTTATTCCCCTAAAAGACCCTAAAACCCATAAAAACCATAAAAACCCAAAAACTATAAAAAAATTACAAAAAATTAATACCCTTAAAAACATTAAAAAACTCTAAAAAACCATTTTAACCCTAATAAACTCAAAAGACCCATAAAAACCAAACCCCTCCCCCCCAAATGCTAAAACCCCTCAAAGTCCCTAAAAACCCTAAAAACAATAAAAATAATAAAAAATCCACAAAAATACCCAAAATGATAAAAAAATCCATAAAACCCTAAAAACACCTAAGAAAACAATTAAATAATAAAAATCACTTAAAATACATAAACAACCACAAAACACTAAAATTCCTAAAAAATCCTAAAAACCTAAAAAACCCAAAAACCCAAAAAATACAAAAAACCACTAAAAAACAGAAAATTCCAAAAAAATCCATAAAACACGAAAATATAAAAAAATAATTAGAAAACCATAAAAATATAAAAACAGTTAAAACCCCCATAATTTTTAAAAAACATTAAAAACCCCAAAATCCCAAAAAACAAAAAAACCTCTTAAGAATATAAAAATTCTTTAAACCTATAAAAAGTTTAAAAATCAAAAAAACATTAAAAACCTAAGAAAAAAGAAAACCATAATAACTGTAAAAACCCTAAAAGACCCTAAAACCATCAAAATTTATATAATTCATTAAAACCATAAATATCCAAAAAAAACAAAAAAAAACTCCAAAATCATAAAAATAATTAAAAAATCATAGAAACCCTAATAAAACATTAAAACCTAAAAAACAAAAAATCCTAAAAACCTATGAAATGCTAAACCCCAAAAACTCAAAAAAACCATAGAAACCCTAAAAACCTCAAAATCCCATAAAACCCTAAAAAATTAAAAAAAAAATCATGAAAAATCCCCAAAAATGTAAAAAAACATGAAAACCACTATGAAAACCATAAAAACTAAAAAAACATAAAACTTATAAAAACCACATAATGATAAAAACACTAAAATACCCTAAAAACTAAAACACCCCTAAAATCCATAAAATCCTCTAAAAACATAAAAAACCCATTAAACCCCTAAAAATCCCCTAAAAACTCTAAAAAATTTAAACACATAAAAATGTTAAAAAACTCAAAAATCATAAAACACCAAAAGTACTAAAAAACCCATAAAACACCCAATAAATCATTAAACCACAAAAAACCCATCTAATTCTCAAAAAATCCAAAAAACCATATAAATCGTAAAAATGATTGAAAAATACAATTATATGTAAAAATCCATAAAATCCTTGAAAAAACCTATGAAAACATAAAAAACCAAAAAAACTTAAAACCCCTAAAAACCAAAACAACGCTAAAAATACTAAAAAACATTAAAAACCATCAAAATCCATAAAAACCAAAAAACATAAAATCCTAAAAATAAATAAAAAATTCAAAATCCCTAAATACATTGGAAAACCATATGAAAACATTAAAACCTAAAAACAATTAAAACCCTAATAGACCATAAATGCTAAAAACCCTAAAAAACCCAAAACCCAATTAAAAAAAATAAAACCAATTAAAACCATAAAACCAGAAAAGAACTTTAAAACTTCACTAAACACACTATAAACCCTTTCAACCCTTGAAAATGATAAAAACCACTAAAAACCATTTCAAATCATAAAAAAATCATAAAAAACTCAAAAAACCAAAAATATCCATAAAAACCCTAAAACACACAAAATCCCTAAAAACCCAAACAAATAAAAAACCATAAAACCCAGTAAATCCTTAAAGACATTAAAACACGTAAAAACCTTGAAAATCCATAAGAAACTCATAAAAAGATAAAATCACATTAATCCCCCAAAAAATCTAAAAATTCTAAAAACCCTAAAAAACATAAAAATGCTAAAAATAACTTAAAACCCAAAAAAACCCATAGAAATACAAAAAAATACTAAAAATCCATAAAAACCTAAAAAACCTAAAAACCAAAAAAACCTGAGAAGACCTTAAGAACCTAAAAAAATTGTACAACCTAAAAATCATAAAATATGTTAAAACCCTAAAATTTCCAAACAATACTAAACTTCTAAAAAACATAAAAATCTATAAGAAAATAAAAACCTTAAAATCCCATAAAACCCCTAAAACCCCAGTAAAACTATAAAATCACTTTAAACAAAAAAAATTCTAAAATCTATAAAAAAAATTAAAAAACTAATACACACAAAAAATCCCAAATAAGGAAAAAACCCTAAAACCCTAATAATCCCTAAAAACCCTAAAAACCATAAAAATCATAAAAAATTAAAAAATACTTAAAAATTTAAAAATACCTAAATACTCTAAAAACTTGTAAGAATAGCATAGAAACTAAAAAAACATAAAACCCCCAAAAAACCAAAAAAATGATAAATCCATAAAACCCTAAAACCCATAAAATTATCTAAATATATACAAGTAATAAATTTTTTAAAAAAATCTCAATAATCCCTAAGAATGTACAAACCATAAAATCCCCAAAACCTTGAAAAACCATATGAAAACCTTAAAAACCAAAAAATACTTATAACAAATTGAAAACCTAAAAACTCTAAAACCCTAAAATAACTATAGACAATATAAAAATGCATAGAAACTATAGAGACATGTAAAAACAATAAAAAACCTAAAAACAAATTAAAATCATATAAAACGTCTAATAACACTAAAACAATGTCAAAACCACAAAAATTATAAAAAACAATAAAAATCCTAAAAATAAAAAAACAATAAATACTTAAAACAAAAAACCCTAAAAACTATAAAACCTTATTAAACCCCCAGAATCCCTAAAAACCCTAAAAATGATGAAAATCCTAAAAACCACTAAAAATCACCAAAAATATAAAAACCTCGAAAATACCTTGAATAAGATTATGAAAACCATAAAAACCTAAAAATACATAAATGACCTAAAAATAAAAAACAAATAAAAACCATAAAAACTCTAAAAATCCTAAAATCTTCAAAATCCAAAAAAACCCAAAAAATAATAAAAAACCCAAAAACTCTATAAAAATATGTAAAAATTGTAAAACCTTAAAAACCCATAAAAACCTATAAAAACCCTAGGAAATCATTCAGAACCAAAAAAAACATAAAAACCCAAAAAACCTAAAAACAATATAGACCCTAATATACTTTAAAATCCCTAAAACCCCTAAAACCCCTAAATACATTAAAAAACACTAAACCCCATAAAAACATTAATAAAGATTCAAAATAAAAAAACCCTATTATACCCTAGTAACTTTAAAAAACTCTAAAACCCATAAAAACACTAAAAACTAAAAAAATCCTATATACCACAAAAACCATAAAACACGTAAAAAAACCAAAAAACATTAAAAATCCTAAAAAACACTAGAAAACCAAAAATCCCATTAAAAGTACTAAAAATTTCTAAATTACCTAAAAAGATAAAAACCCACAAAAAAACTAAAAAAACCTAAGAAAACCTTATGAATGTAAAAATACTTAAATCCCCCAAAAATCTAAAGATGCTAAAACCCTAAAATCCATAAAATCCCCAAAACACTAAAAGCCTAAAAAATTGCTTCAGAAAATTAAAAACAATAAAATCCATAAAAAACAACTAAAAATCTAAAAAAACCCTAAAATCCCATTAAAACGTAAAAACCCCTAAAAACCAATATCACTAAAAACACTAAAAGAACCTAAAATCACCAAAAACCCCTAAAAACAATTTAACTGATAAAACCAACAAAAACCAAAAAAACACATAAAAACCTAAAACATTAAAAACTCAAAAAACTCAAAAAACTCCTCAAAAATACAAAAAAACTATAAAAAAACTTAAAACCCTAAAAAAATAAAAATACCTTAAAATCCATAAAAACCATAAAAATCATAAAAACCTTAAACATCCATAGAAATCATAAAAATCCCTAACAAATCATAAGAAATAAAAAAACCCATAAAAACTATAAAACCCATATTCAATCCTTAAAAACATGAAAACACTTAAAATCTATAAAAACATTAAAAAATATAAAAAAATTAAAAAACCGAAAAACTCAAAAAACCCTAAAAACCAAATAAACCCATAAAAACCCTAAAAACCTGAAAACCCCTCAAAATACATAAATCGCAAAAAACTAAAAAAATATTAATGAATCCCTAAAAAATCATTAAAACATAAAAACCCAAAAAACCCCTATAAAACCAAAGGAAATTCATAAAAACCATAAAACACCTAATAGACCTAAAAAATAAAAAATAAAAAAAAAATATTAAATACCAAAAAACTACAAATAAAACACAAAAACCTAAAATCCCTTAATATTAACGAAACACTAAAAACCATAAAAATCCAAAAAAATTCTTTAAAAATATCTATAAACATAAAAACCATAAAATCACTAAAAACCGCAATAAAACGTATAGAAGACTAAAAACACTATAAACCCCTATAAACATAATAATGATAAAAACACGAAAACATATATTATAACCTTCGATTATTTCTGGGAATTTTATAGTTTTTTAAGTTTTAAGAGATTGTTTAGGATTTTTTTAGGTTTTTATGATTTTTAGAGATTTTGACAGTTTGTAGGGTTTTAATGGGTTTTTAGGGGGTGGGTTTTTTATGTTTTTAGGGGTTTTATGGTTTTATAATATTTTTGGAATATTAAGGGGTTTTAGAGTGTTTAGTGGTTTTTATAGTTTTTATGGTCTTTATAGGTTTTTATATATTTTATGGGTTTTATGGGTTTTGTGTATTTAATGTTTTTTTGAATTTTTTTAGGTTTTTTAGTGATTTAAATGTCTTTAAGTTATATTTTTTCCATTGATTTAATAGATTTTAGAGTTATATATTTTTTTTTGTTTTTAGGGATTTTTAGTATTTTTATGGATTTTATGGTTTTTATGGATTTTTATGGTTTTTAGGGTTTTATGGCTATTTAGTGTTTTAGGTATTTTGTTATTTTTAGGGGTTTTGAGTTTTTGTGGATTTTTAATGTTTTTAAAAGTTTAAAAGGGTTTTATATCTTTTAATGGGTTTGACCAGTTTTATGTGTTTTTTATTGTTTTTGGGGTTTTTATGGTTTTAGATAATTTTGGGTTTTAAGGGGTTTTTTTCATTTTTTAGGTTTTTAGTGGTTTCAGTGTTTCCAGTTTTTTAATTTTTATTCCTTTCCTTATTTTAAGGGGTTTTCTATTTTTATTTATTTTTATGGATTTCATAGGTTTTTATAATTTTTATGGTTTTTTGGGATTTTTTGGTTTTAAAGTATTTTACAATTTTTTGTGGATGTTGGTGTTCTGTGTTTTTTTGAATTTTTAGGGATTTTAAAGTTTTTAAAGTTTAACTTTTTAGGGGTTTATGTTTTTATTAGAGTTTTATGTTTTTTTAGTTTTTTTGTGATTTTATTGGGCTTTTTTTTTTGTTTTTAGGGGTTTTTATGGTAGTTAGGGGTATTTATGGGATTTTAGGGTTCTTAGATTTTTTAATGTTTTAGGGTTTTCAGGGTTTTCAGGGTGTCTAGGGGTTTTAGGGGGTTTAAGCGTTTTTAGAATTTTAAGGTTTTATTAGGGGGGTTTCATAGTTTTCAGTGTTTTTTTTAGGTTTTTATGGATTTTTAGTACTTTTTATATATTTTTATAGCTTATAGGGTATTTAAGGTTTTTTAGTATTATTAGGTGTTTTAGGGTTTATAAGGTTTTATGGGTTTTTGTGTATTTAGGGTTTAATTGGGTTTTTAGTATTTTTAGTATTTTTGAAGTTTCAACAGGTTTAAATGCTTTTTAGTGTTTTGGTGCTTTCTTAGGTGTTTAAGGGGGTTTTACGGTTTTTTATGTTTTATGGTTTTTATGGTTTTAAGATTTTTTGAGTTTTTAGGTTTTTAATGTGTTTTTATAATTTTAATGTTTTCTTAGGTTTCTTATGGTTTTATGTGTTTCTTTGTTTTTAGGGATTTTTTAAGATTTTTATAATTTTTAGGGGTGGATTTTGATGGGATTTAGGGGTTTTGGGTTTATTAGGGTATTTTTTTCTTTTTTCTTTTTGGGGTTTTATGGGTTTTATGTGTTTTTATGTTTTATGGTTTTATTTGGATTTTCCAGGATTTTAGGGATTTTTATGTTTTAGGTATTTTTTGGAAATTTTTTGGATTTTTATTGTTGTTTGGGGTTTTATTGACTATAAATATTTTTGGGATTTATTGTGGTTTTTTTGTAAATAAGTTTTTTGGGGTTTTAGGAATTTCTTGATTTTTTTGGGTCATGAGGTTGGTTAGTGTTTTTATGGTTTTTAGGGTCATAGAGGTTTTTATAGTTTTTAAATAATTTTTAGGGTTTTTAATAATTTTAAGGTGTTTTTTAATTTTTAGGGGTTTAATAGTTTTAAAGGTTTTTGTAGTTTTTACGCATTTTACGCTTTTTACAATTTTTTTGTTTTTTAGTGATTTTAAGTGTTTTTAGGGTTTTAAAATTTGCTTATGTTTTTATGTGTTTATATGGTTTTTTTTGGAATTTATAGGTTTTTTTGGTTTCTTGTGATTCTAGAGAATTTGAGGGTTTTTAGGTTTTTAAGCATTTTTTGTGTTTTATGGTTTTTTTGCGTATTTTGGGTTTTTAAGTTTTTTTGTGTTTTAAGATTATTAATTGTTTTTTAATGTTTTTAGGGGTTTAAATGGTTTATATAGTTTTATTCCCCCTTTAAGTGATCTAAATTTTTTTATGATTTCATAAATGTTTTTAGGTGGTTTAATGGGTTTTAGGGGTTTTAGGTATTTTTTAGAGATTTTTAATGTTTTTAACGATTTTTTAGGTTTTGGGGATTTTCAGAATTTTAAGGATCACAATGTTTTCATAGTTTTTATTCAAGGTTTTGGTTGATTTATATGATTTTAGAGTTTTTAAGGATTTTTTTTGGGATTTTTAGGTTTTAGTATTTTTATAGATTTTGATGTTTTTTTGGTATTTTTAGGGTTTTTTGGGTTTTTTGAGTTTTCTGTTATTTAGGGGTTTAAAATATTTTAGTTATTTAAGTTTCTATTAGGGGGTTTCAAGGTTTTTTTGGTTTTTTATGTTTTTTGTTTTTAAATGATTTTTTGACTTTTGGGGTTTTTAGGGATATTGAGGGTTTTTGAGTTTTTTTTTGGGGGGGGGGGTTTGTTTTTAGGTTTTTTTAGTTTTAAGTGGTTTCTAGGGTTTTTTGATTTTTAATGTTTTAATGGTTAAAAAGATTTATTTTAGTTTTTAGTAGGGTGTTATGGTAATTTAGGGTTTTAAGGTTTTTTGGGTTTTGCAGTTTTAGGGGTTTTTTGTGTTTTTTGGGTTTTCACAATTTTTTATGTTTTTAAGGGTTTTAACTATTTTTTAGGGTTTAAATTTTTTTTAGGGTTTTTAGGTTTTTTATGGTTTCTTTATGGTTTATGGAATTTTAGACGATTTTTCCGATTTTCAAGGATTTTAGGTTTTTAGGGATTTTGGGGATTCGTTGGGTTTTTATGGTTTTTCTGTTGTTTTAGGGTTTTTTTAGTTTTTTAGAGTTTTAAAGGTTTTTAGTGTTTTGTATAGTATTTACAGTATTAAAGTATTTTTAGTGTTTTTAGTGGTTTTAGGGTTTTATGGTTTTTAGTGTTTTTAATGTATTTTGAGGTTAATTATTCTGTTTTTGGTTTTTTGGGTTTTAAGGCCTTTTAGGCTTTTATGTGTTTTTAGGTTTTTAAGGATTTATTAGGGTTTTAGGGTTTTTTGGGTTTTTTTATTTTAGATATTTTTTGGGATGTTATATGAATTTTTAGGATTTTAGTGCTTTTGAGGGGTTTCAGGTTTTAGGGATTATATGGATTTCTAGTGTTTTAGAGTTTTTAATGTTTTTTAAAGTTTTAAATGTTTTAGTGGTTTAAAGTGTTTCCAATTTTTAGTGGGTTTTATGGTTTTACATGGGTCTCAGGGGTAATTTATGGATTTTATGATGTTCTAGGGATTTTGGGATTATTAAGATTTATAAGGGTTGTACCAATTTCAAGGTTTTTAGTGTTGTTATGGTTTATAGGGTTTCTTAGTGTTTTTCAAGGTATTTAGGTTTTTTTATGTTTTTAGAGACTGTTATGGGTTTTTTTGGGATTTTTATTATTTTAAGATATTTAGGGACTTTGTGGGGGTATTAGAGGTTTTATGGTTATTTTTTAGATTTTAGGGTTTTTCATAGTTTTTTGTTGGTTTATAAATTTTTTAGTGTTTTTAAACGTTTTTAAGGGTTTAAATTGTTTTTATATTTTTTAGTGATTTTAAGGGTTTTGGGGGTTTTGGGTGGTTTTGATTATTTTAGGGGGGGGGGGGGTTATAGGTTTTAGGGGGTTTAGGGTTTTTAGGGTGTTTTTGGATTTTTAGGTCCTTTATAATTTTGTTGCATTTTTGGGGTTTTATGTGTTTTTAATTTTTAAGTCCTTGGAGTTTTTTTGGGTTTTTAGTTTTTTTATGCTTTTTGGGATTTTTGGGATTTTATGATTTTTATTTTATTTTATGGTTTTTATAGATTTGAGGGTTTTTTTGGTTACTAGTATTTATTTGGATATTTAGGGGGTTTTTTGAGTTTTTTTGGAGTTTTAAATATTTTTAGTGTTTCTTGAAATTTGTAGGTGTTTAAAGTGTTTTAGGGTTTTATAGTGGGTTTTAGTGTTTTTATGAGTTTTTTGTTTTTTTAATGTTTTTAGTAGGTTTTATTTTTTTAGGGATTTACTGATTTAGGGGTTTTGGGGGGTTTAATGTTTTTTAGGGTTTTTTGGAGTTCTTAGTATTTTTATGTTTTAAATTTTTCTACGGGGGATTCAAGGTTTTTATGGTTTTTATTTTATTAGGGTTTTTTATTAAATTTATAGGATTTTTATGGATTTTATGGAATTTAGGTATTTTGAGGGATTTAGGGTAATATAGTTTTTCTAGATTTTTATTGTTTTGTTTTGGGTTTTAGGTTTTGTTGAGTTCTTTATGTTTCCAATTGTTTTTAGAGTTGTTATCATTTTTATCTGTTTAAAGGGTTATTAATTTTTTTAGTGTTTTTAGGGGTTTTATGGAATTTTGGTGTTTTAGGGTGTTTTATGGTTTTTAGGTCCTTTTTAAGGTTTCTAAGGGTTTTATCATTTTTAGGTTTTTAGGGGTTTTATGCGGTTTAAGGTTTTTTGGGTTTTCATTGGGTTTTTTAGTTTTTTTATGTTTATATCAATTTTTAAGTATTTTATATTATTTTTAATGATTTTCATGTTTTTAGGTCTTTTGTGGTTTTTAGGGTTTGTAGGGTTTTATAATTTTTTATGTATTTAGATGATCTTAGTGTTTTTATGTTTTTAATGATTTTGTAGGATTTTCAGAGGTTATTAGGGGTTCTTAATTTTTTTAGAGATTTTTAGGGATATTTTATAATTTTTATGGTTTTTAAGGTTATAGAGATTTTGAGGGTTTTAGGGTTTTTAAGGTTCTTATGGGTTTTATGGTTTCAATTGTATTTTTTGATTTTTTTTGTGTTTTTTAGGGTTTTATTTTTAGAGTATTTAACATTTTTGGGTGTTTAAATTGGATTTGGTGTTTTAATTTGTTTTGTGGTTTTATGAGTTTTTAGTGATTTTATGGGTTTAGTTATTTTTATATTATATTGTGTTTTATGGTTTCTTAATATTTTTTGGGTTTTCAGATTTTTATATGTTTCTTAGTGGTTTTAGGTGTTTTTATGTTTTTAATGATTTCATAGGGTTTTAGGGATTTATCAATTTTTACATTTTTATAATTTTTAATATTTTTGTTGTTTTTAGGGTTTTTTTTTGTATTTTCAGGGTTTTTTGGGATTTATTGTTTTTATGGTTGTTTGTTATGGTTTTTCAGGGTTTTAAGGGGTTTCATAGTTTTTAAAACATTTAGGGGTATAAATTAGTTTTATATTTTTCAGTTTTTATTTATTTATATATTTAAATGTTTCTTCTGGATTTTTAATGTTTTTAGGGGGTTTGGGGTTTTAAGGGTCTTTTGGGGTTTTATCCGTTTTTAGGTTTGTAAGGGTTCAAGTGTTTTTAGATTTTAATGTTTTTCTACATATTTTTTTTTCTTTTTTAGTGTTTTTTACTTTTTTAGTGTTTTTTACATTTTTAGGGATATTTGGGCGTGTTTATGATTTTTATGGGTTTTTTGGGTTTTTAAGAATTTGATTGGATTTAGATATTTTACGACCATTTTGGGGTTTTTTGGATTTATTGGTTTTTTGGGTATTTGTTGTTTTTTGAGTTTTATGGATTTTTTATTTTTTAATATTTTCAAGGGTTTAATGTTTTTTAATGTTTTTAGTGGGTTGTTATAGTTTTTATGTGTATTTAGGAGTTTTATAGTCTTTAGGATTTTTTATGTTTATAGTGGTTTTTAGGATTTTTAGGGACATTAAGTTTTTTTAGCAGTTTTTAGGTTTTTATGGGTTTCATGGGTTTATTGGTTTTTGATGTTTTATTAGGGATTTTAAGGTTTTTATGTTTTTGGAAATTTTAGGTTTTTTTAGTATTTTTATTTTTTTTAATGTTTTTAGGGATTTTGAAGGAAGTTAGGTTGTTCAATGTTTTTATTGTTTTTAGAGATGTTATGTTTCCAAGAGTTTTAAGTGTTCATAGATTTTTGATGTTTTCTTATAGGGTTTTTGTGTTTTTATGGGTATTTAGATTTTTTTTGATTTTTTGGATTTTTTGGGATTTTATAGATTCTGAGGGGTTTAGGGATTTTATGGGCTTTAGGGGTTTTGTTTGGATTTTTATATGTTTTTTCTTTTTTTTGGTTTTTATGTTTTTTTAGAGTTTTTGGTTTTTTTAGGTATTTAAATGTTTTTTAGAGATTTAATTTTTTTATCAGGTATTAAGGTTTTTAGGGGTTCTCATAGTTATTTGGGGTGTTTTGGGGTTTTTTAGCATTTTTATGGTTATTAGGGGTTATATATGTTTTTAGGTTTTTAATTTTTTCTTAGGATTTTTCAGGGTTTTAGGGTTATTACGTATTAGCTATTTTTATGGATTTTTTAGTATTTTTATGCTTTTATAGATTTTGATGGTTTTTTAGGTGGGGGGGGAAGGGGTTTATGATTTTTTTGTTGTTATAGGGTTTTTTTATTTTTTGTGTTTTCTGGGTTGGTAGATTGTTTTTACTTTTTTGGGAATTAATTGGTTTTTTGAGTTTTTGTGATTTTGTAGGGTTTTATTTGTTTTAAGGGTTTTTGGGGTTTTCAGTGTTTTTAGAGTTTTTAGGGTTTTTGGGTTTAATTGTTTTAATGTATTTAGGGATTTCATATGGTTTTTTTCAAGGATTTTTTGGTTTTTTATCATTTCAAGGAATTTTTGGGAATTTTTGGTTCTTTTTTGTGTTTTAGGGAATTTAGGGATTTTTAGGGTTTTTAGATTTATTAGGGTTTTTATTAATTTTTTTGGGTTTATAGTTTTTTTTTGTTTTTTAGGGGTGTTAAGGTTTATAAATATTTAAATCATTTTTATGGGTTTAAAGGATTTTTAGGGTTTTTGGGGTTTTGGGTGTATTTATTAGTTTTATGGGGTTTTATAGTTTTAAGGATTTTTATGGGTTTTATGTCCATTTTATGATTTGTATTGGGATTTAGTTTTTTTAGTTTTTTAGATATTATGTGTTTTTTTGGTTTTACATATTTCTTAGGGATTTTAGGGGTTTTTATGATTTTTTTAGATTTTTATAAAATTATATGATTTCTATTATTTTAGGGGGTTTGAACATTTTTAGGGTTTTTATGATTTTTAGGGTTTGTTAGTGTTTTTAGCAGTTTTAGTGATTCTTGAGATTTTTTGTTTTTTTTATAATTTTATGGTTTTCTTACGTTTTCTTAGGGTTATTTGGGGTTTTATGTTTTATGGATTAGTAAGACAATTTTTTATTTTTAGAGTTTTGTATGGTTTTTATGATATTTGGGTTTTTAAAGGGTTTATAGTGTTTTTTGGGTATTAATGATTTTTTGGGTTTTAGGGTTTTTTTGTTTTGAGGGTCTTATAGTGTTTTAGAGTTTATTAATGTTTTTAGGGGTTTAAAAGAATATTATCCATTATATTGGTTTTTATTGTTCTAGGGAATTTTAGAGAATTTAGGTGTATTTTGGGTTTTTGAAATTTTTATTTTTTAGGGGGTTTAAGAGTTTTTATGTTATCGTTTAGGGTTTTTTTCTTTTTATAGAAATTTTGAGGTCTTTGGGAATTTTAATGGGTGTTTAGGGATTTTGAGGGGTTTTTTTGTGATTTAGTATTTTTATTAATTGTTTTTGGATTTTAGGGTTTTGTGAGTTTTTTAGTGTTTTGAATATTTTTCAAAGTTCTTAACGCTTTCATAAGTTTAAATTGGTTTTAGTGATTTAATAGTTTTTAGGTTTTAATGGGGTATTTTTGTTTTAGAGGTTTTTATGTATTTTAGGGGTTGTTATGGTTTTTATATTTGTTTTTCTTTTTATGGGGTTAAGTGTTTTTTGGTTTTTAATGTTTTCATAGGGTTTCTCAGTAATTTTAGTGTTTTTTATGTTTATGAGGATTTTAATTGTTTTTTTGTTTTTTATAGTTTTTAGGGTTTTCAAGGATTTGAGTGTTTTAAGAGTTTTTAGATTTTTAGGGGCTATATGGGGTATTTAGTATTTTAGGATTTTCATTTTAGTTGTTATGGGTTTAAATGTTTTTAGAGGTTTTTAACGTCTTTACAGGTTTAAATAGTTATTATATTTTTTAGTGCATTTAAGGGTATTATGGTTTTTAATGATTTTAGGGTTTTTTGTGGTTTTTGTGGTTTTTAGGGGTTTTAAGGTCTTTAAGGGTTTTTATCATTTTTCGGTTTTAGAGTATTCAAGTGTTTTTTTATTTGGATGGGTTTTTAGTGAATTTTAGTGTTTTATGGGTTTTTACATTTTAAGATATTTTTAGGTTCTTTTTTGGATTTTTATGGTTTTAGGATTTTTTGTTGTTTTTTATGAATTTTAGGTTTGTAAGTTTTTTGCAATTTTCATTGTGGTTTGATTTTTATTTATTTCTAAGGGTTTCCTACCTTTATTATGTTTTTTAGATATCTAGGTTTTTTAGGGGTTTCTTATGATTTTTATGGTTTTATTGTATTTTGGATATTGAGTATTTTTTTGGATTTAGGGTTTTTTTTAGTTTTTTGGTTGATTCTGTATTTTTCAGGGTTTTTATCATTGTTTTAGTTTTTCAGTGTTTTATTTGTTTAATGTGATTTAACATTTTTTAGTGGTTTTTGGAGTTTTTATGTGTTTTTAGTGTTTTTAACGGTTTTAATGGTTTTTTTGGGATTTCATATTTTTTAGGGTTTTAATTGAGTTTTTCGTGTTTTTGGGTTTTCATGGGTTTCTAGGGATTTTTATGGGTTTTTCATGATTTTTATGTTTATTGAGATTTTTAGGTATTTTTTAATAAAAAATTGGGTTTTAGAGTTTTTTGGGATTTTGAGGGGTTTTATGGGTTTTATGGGTTTTTAATAGTTATTAAGGGATTTAAATTTTTTTTAGAGCTTTTAGCATTTTAATGGGTTTTGAGGGTTTTTATAGTTTTTAGTGGGTTTTAGTGGTTTTTAGTATTTTCAGGGATTTAGGGTTTTTACTGTTTTTAGGGTAATTTAAGGTTTTTGGAATTGATAGGTTTTTAGGGGTCTGAAGTGTTCTTATGTTTTTAGGTTTTCTTATGGGTTTTAGGGGTTTTATAGTTTCTAAACATTAAGGGTTTTTAGGGATTTATAGGATTTTTATGATTTTAGAGTTTTTACAGATTTTGAGATGTTTTAGGGTTTTTATGGATTTTAGGGGTTTTATGTTTTTTTTGTGTTTTTAGGGTTTTTTCAATTTTTGTTGGGTTATTAATGTTTTTATGTTTTTTTATATTTTTATAGGTAAAAATAGGTTTTTAGAGTATTAAGTTGTTTTTATGATTTTTATGAGTTTTTATGGTTTATTATGATTCTAAATGATTTTTATGCCTTTTAATAGTTTTAGGGTTTTGAGGGGCCATTAGGGGTTGGGGTGGTTTTATCATATAATGGTTTTTAGAGATTGTAAGTGTTTTTAGGTTTTTACTATCATATTAGGGATATTTTACGATTATTATGGTTTTATATAGTTTAAATATTTTTAGCTGTTATTTTGGAGTTGTTGGGTTTTAGGGTTTTTTGGGATTTTGAGAGGTATTGTGGGGTTTTAGTTTTTTGTATGATTTCTAAAAATTTCATATGTTTTTATTTTTTTTTTATGGATTTCTTATTTTTTTATGGTTTTTTGGTTTTTTATTTTTTTATAGATTTTTTTGCCTTTTTAGTAATTTTATGGTTTTTAGTGTTTTTAAGGATTTTGAGGTTTTGAGGCATTTTATGGTTTTTAGGGTATTTATAGTTTTGTGGGTATTATTATATTACTTAGGGTTTTCTATCTCTTTAGTGTTTTTTAAAGTTTGTATGGGTTCTAAGGTTTTTAGAGTCTTTAGTGGATTTAGGGTTTTAGGGGTTTTAGTGTTTTCAAAGGTTTTCAAGGGGTTTTTATGGAAATGTTTATTTTCTTTTATGTTCTTTTGGGGTTTTAAGAATTTATTTAGGGTTTTATGTGTTTTAAGGGGTTCTATGTGTTTTTATGGATTTACGGTTTTCCTAGAGTTTTCAGGGTTTTTAGGGATTTCTACATTTCTAGTTATTTATAATGATATTTATGATTTTTATGGGATTTTAGTGGTTTGAGGGATTTTTAGTTTTTAGGATCTTAATGGTGTTTTTGGATTTTTAGGTTTTTCGAAAAAAAATCTATATTAAGGATCTTTATAGTTATTTTTTACATTTTTATGGGTTAAATGGGTTTTTAGTGTTTGTATTGTATTTTTTGGATTTTATGTGTTGTTATGTTTTTTTTGTGTTTTTTTGGATATAATGTTCATAGGGTTTGGTTGTGTTTTTAGGTATTTTAGTTCTTTTAGCATTTTTTGGGTTTTATGGGTTTTAAGAGTTTTTTTTGGTTTTTAAGGTTTTCATTGAAGGTTTAAGTTCTTTTGGGTTTATTATGTTATTAGGTATTTATATCACATTTTAAGATATTTATGGAGTTTTTTGGAGTATACACTGTTTAGGAATTTTAGGGGTTTTAGGGGATTAAGGGTTTTTTAAGTTATTTATTGTTTTATGTATTTTTTAGTTTTTATGTGTTTAAAGTTTTTTTTGTTTTTTTAATGTTTTAAGTGTTAATGTTTTTTGAGTTTTTATTTGGTTTTAGGGGGTTTTATTGGGTTTTAGGGGTTTAAATTATTTTAGCGGATTTTATGGTTTTTAGTGATTTCAGGGTTTTTTGGGTCTCTCATGGGTTTTTAGTGTTTTTAGTTTATGTTTAGTTTTATGTGTTTTATGTTTTTTTTCATTTTTATGGTTTTTAAAGGATTTTTCAGGGTTTTTAGGTGTTTTCACAATCTAAGGGATTTTTATGACTATTTTAGATTTTTATGGGTTTTAGTGTTTTAGACCTTTTACTATTATAATGATTTTTAAGAGGATTTTTTAGTTTTTTAATGGTTTTATTAATTTATAGATATTTGTGATTGTTTTTAGGATTTAAAAAGCTTTTATATTTTTTAGAATTTTTTGATTTTATTCAATTTTTAGATATTTTTTTGGTTTTTACGGTTTTATGGTTTTAATGATTTTTTAAACTTGTAATTGTTTTTATATTTTTTTTAGGTCTCTTGGGACTTTTATGTGTTTTCCTTCAAATATGGAATGACATCCTCTATCAAATCCCTTTCCTCTATGATCGTAGCCATGATAAAGCGCATCCTAGTACCTCCTCCTGGAAATGATTTTTATGTTCATGGATTTAGGTTTCTTCCCGATTTACAAAATATTCATCCAACACTTCAACTTGTATCATTCCTTGGGGCATAAACTCTCGATTAGTATAACCAGCATTCTGAGGCTAGGGAAAAATATCCATCAAACAATAACCAAGAACATTCAGAGCCACTGACCCCTGATCATAACCAATTCCACTTCTAACAACCTTTATACTAGTGTCACCGTGATTTACCAGATTTGATTACAAGCCCTCGTCTTCTTCAAAAGAGGTCCACACCTTATGTACTCTCTCCTTAATAGTAATTGTAGCTTCATATCACCTTGTCTCAATCCCAGCACTAACATCACAGCTTTTCAAGGTCATTTGCATATCTGAGTTTAGTGTTTTGGGTTTTACCATTCTTAAGAACCAAGGAATTTTAAGTGTATTCAGAGTTTTAAGTTCTTATTATCATTTTTCATGTTCTTAATGGGTTTTAACATTTTTAATGATTTTCATGGTTTTTTTATATTTTTATGGAATTATGGTTTTTAGGGGCAAGGAATATGCGAGGATCGGGATATTTCTGATCCCCCCAAATTTTATTAAGAAAAAAAGACGCAGCAGACAAGGGAGGGGAGGGGTCAAACGACCCGCACCCAAAAACCCTTTACAATCCCAAGCTGCAAAAGACCCAAAAAATGAAAAATCAAGAAATAAAAAACAAACAACGACAAGCAAGAAAGATCCCAGTAGTAGTTCCAACCAAGCAGCAGCAGTTTTTATCATGTCCCGAAGTCTAGTCAATGTCCACCGAACTTGGGTCTCCATCCGCACCATAGTTGTCAGAGGCTTCAGTATCCACCAACTCCCAGTCAGATGATTCACATAGGAATTTAGTGTAATATTCTCTCATCCTTCGATGTTCGGCATTCAACTGAGTCTTTACCGACCTCCCACCATTGCCTAAGGGTTTATTCTTCATAGCTTTAATGGATTCCCTAGTAGAAACTGCCTTTGGAAGGGAGGAATAGTTTTTCCCTGACTTCCTCTTTCATGGGTTAGAGGTTACATTAGCAGAACATTTATCCTGAACGGGGATAATAGAGTTCTCTTTATTTAGAGATAAACAATGGGGGTTGACCCCTCAATAACCCCCTCCCCAGATGAACCAACTATGATGTTCTATTTCCCGAGAGGGAATTCATTCCCAAGCATAGCCCTCTTCTTCATTATCTATTCCATGTTGAAGTTAATTCTTAATTCGACATTAGAACCCTACCCCCAATACATTGCGCCATGTAGTTCCATTTCCTCTTGTGAGATGAGTTTATGTACTTTTGTTGGAATCACATTGGAGACCTCCAAAGTCATGTAATTTAGTAACTTAGTTGGGAAATAATCTCTCGTTTGTCCAGCTTCATCAATCTAGGCATTGAGTATCCATTTGGTCACTTGTGCATTTGAAAACTCCATTGGGACCGGGAGCAGATGCCCATTATCATCATAACTTTCTTCATGCAAATCAGATCACGCCACAACAACACATGTCAGATCCTCAACACAAGCAGGCCAAGTAGCATGCACACCATCAAGCCCATCAGATTCATCCACTGCAGCACTGACACCAGGTACAATGGTATCATCATCCCCTGTACTGGCCTCATCAGTCATAGTAGCGATAACCCCATCGTACACACACACATCTAAAACATCGCCAAAACCGAGGACCAGATGCCTCTCATCCGGGGGGATGGCTTCATACAAGAGGGGGTAAGTCACATCATCTCCATTAGAAGCAGGTCGGCGGCGTGATAGCCTTCAAGAGATCCATCATTCTGCCTTCCGTAGTCAACATGTCCATCCACCTCGAGACTTTAAAAGGCCGCCGGTGTGGCCTGCAGCTGCTCAAGACAAAGGCCGGGATCTCCACCAATACCCAGTGGTTCATCACCATGCTGAGTATCATGTTGTCCATCATTGAAGGAATCATCTCCCTGACATTCCAAATACCCTAGTCCCTCATAACAGTTGCGATATCCCATAGGTGACATTCATTTTTCTTCTGGAAAACTCGTGGAATTCATCAGCAGTGCTCCAATTTTATCCTAGGGTCCCAAAGGACACCCCTGTTATCGGCATTAAGACCCTACCACCCTTCCCTACAACTTCATGATCAGTATCCAGACTCGCCACCTTCACCAGCTCATTATCTCTCTTAATACATGATTTCAATGCCTACTTGTTGCAGCTACCACCCAGGGTTCCATCCGACCCTCCATCACGAACAGCTTCCTTACCAAGAAGATCCATCTTCATCGTATCAAAAACTACCTTAGTGGAATGGTTTGGATCCTTTCCAGGGGACTTATCCAGCAATGGTTCGTCTAAGGGTTGGACAATAGGAGCAGCATGAACCAACCCGTCACCTTCAACAACTCCTTGATCAATGCCAGGAGAAAATGGTTGATGGAAGACAGGTTTAACAGGCCCAGCACCACCAATGCATTGAGTAGTTGAGTGACCTAGTCACCGACAGGTTGAACAGAACAAAAACCCAGATTCGAAATAAACCTTTTTTAGGGTATTTTTTTTTTAATTTTTTTTGGGTTTTATAAGATTTTTTACATTGTTAGGATTTTAATGGTTTTTATAGTATTTAGAGGGTTTTTTTGTGTTTCATTAGTTTGTAGGGATTATTTAGGGGTTCTAAGGGTTTTACAGTGTATTTAGGGATCTTAAGGTTATAATTTTTTTGGGGTTTTTACGGGTTATAGTTTCTTTTTATACGGATTTAATACGGGTTTTCAGGGGTTTTTTTTAACATATTTATGGATTTTTTTGGGGTTTTTACGAATTTTATTATTTTTTGGGTTTTGGCAGATTTAGGGGGGTTTTAGGGTTTTATAAGTTTTTTAGAATTTTGTTGAACTTATGGTTTTTAGGGGTTTTAGGAATTATTTAATTTTTAAGGTTTCTAAGGGTTCTTAGGTTTCTTTAATTTTTTTAGGGGTTTTATTGTTTTTTAGAGTTTTTATTGGTTTTGGGGATTTTTAGGTGTTTTATAGTTTTTAACGTTTTGGGGATTTTTATGGTTATTAGGGGGTGTAGGGTTTTTTTATGGTTTTAGTAGTTTTAGATTTTTTTTGGGTGTTTTATTTTATTTTAGGTTTTATAGGTTTTATTAAGAATTTTCAGGGGTTTAGGGTTTTATGTTTTATAGATTTTTAATTATTTTTCATTTTTATTGTTTTTAAGTTTTTTAGATATTTTTGGGTTTCAAGGTATTCTAGAGTTTTTATGGTTTTTGGTTCATACGGTTTTTTTGAGTTATTAGGAATTTGAAGGATTTATTTGGTTTTTAATGTATTTAGGAATTTAAAGGGGTTTTTGGATCTTTTAGTGGGTTTTATGGGTTTTTGGAGTTTCTAAAGATTTAGTGGTTTTTATGGTTTTTAGGGGTATTCAGGTGTTTAAGGATTTTACGCATTTTTAGTATTTTTAGGGGTTTTATTTTTTTTAAGGTTTTTATGTTTTTCTTAAATTTTTGGGGTTGTTTATGATTTTTATGAAATTTTATATACTTTTTAGGATTTTAATAGTCCTTAGGGTTTCTATGGATATTTTTGTTTTTACATAACCTTAGGGGTTTTATGTTTTTTTTGTCGTTTTTTAATGTTTTAGGGGTTTTAAGTGGTTTTTGGTTTTTAATGATTTCTTAGGATTTTCTCGGGTTTAAATTTGGTTTAAATTTTTTTCATACATACGTTTTATTAAGGATTTTTATTGGTTTTTAGTGTTTTTTAGATTTTTAGTATTTTAGGTGTTTTATTATTTTTTGGGTTTTTTGGGTTTTTTGAGTAATTTTTGGTTTTTTGTGTTTTTAGTTTTTTTTAAACATTTTTAGGGGTTTAGAGGTTTTTTAGTTTTTTTTTTGTGATTTTTATGATTTTTTATGTGTTTTAATGATTTTTTATCGCTTTAGAGTTATATTATTTTAGGTTTTTAGGACATTTAGGGTTTTATAGTTTTTTTTAACATTTTTTGGTTTTTATAGGTTTTAAGTGTTTTTAGCTTTTCCAAATCTTGTAAGGGTTTTTATGGTTTTTTTATTTTTTTAGAGATTTTTAGGATTTTAAATTTTTTTTTCTTTTTTAAAATTTTGAGTGATTTTAGTTTGTTTATGTTCTTTAGGGTGTTTATTCATTTCTTTTGTTTTTAGGGGTTTTTTGAATTTTATGTTTTCTATCTTTTATAACATTTTTAGGGATTTAAATGGGTTTTAATGTTTTTAAGAGTTTTTCGGTTATTATGGTTTTAAGGGCTTTAAGTCTTTTATTATTTTTACCATTTATATGTTTTTAATAGTATCAAGTGTTTTTAGGGTTTTATTTGTTGTTTTCAAGACTTTTATGGATTTTTATGTTTTTAGGGATTTTTATAGATTTTATAGGTGTTTTATTTTTTGGGGATATTATTGATTTTTAGGCTTTTATGATTTTTATAATTTTTAAGAGTTATTTAGGTTATTAGTTTTTAGTTTCTTGGTTTTAATTTTGTTTTGTTTTTGAATTTTTTTTGGGATTAGGGTTTTTAGGGTTTTATTTGTTTTTATAGTTTTTTTTTGTTTTTATAATATTTATTGTTTTCGAGAGTTTTTTGGCTTTTTTGTTTTTAGGGTGTTTTAGGTTTTAAGGATTTTTATATTTTTATGTTTTTAGGGGTTTTATATTTTTAAGTATTTTAATGTTTTCTTTGGGGTTTTTAGGGTTCTATGGTTTTTTACATTTTTTTGGATTAATAGGGATTAAGGGGTTTTTAATATTGTTTATTATTTTTAGGGATTTTACTGGGTTTTAGTTTTTTATGTTATTTTTTATTTTAAGATATTTTTTAGTATTTTTATTATTTTTTAGGGATTTTGTTGGTTTTTAGGGTATTATGGGTTTTTAAGGTTTTTTTTTGGGGGGGGGGGGTTAATATTTTTTTGGAGTTTGTCATGGGTTTTATGTTTTCTATGTTTTTAATATTTTTTAGTGGTTTAAAGTGATTTTATATTTTTTAAATGTTTTTAGGAATTTTATGGGGTTTAGGATTTTATAATATTATCCGGGGTTTTATGGTTTTTAGGGGTTTATAACAATTTTAAGTTGTTTATGGGTCTAAATGATTTTTTGTTTTTAATTTTTTATTATGGTTTTTCATGTATATTAGGGTTTTTTATATTTTGAGGGATTTTTAAAGATTTTTAGGATTTTTATGATTTTTAAATGTTTTAGAGAATTTTTTATGGTTTTTATGGTTTTTTTGTTTTTTTATTTACTTGGGTTTTTTTAGTTTTTAGTGTTTTAAAACTATTATAGATGTTTTTAATGTTTATAGAGGTTTAAAGGGGTTTTAGTGTTTTTATGGGGATTAGGGGTATATGTGTTTTTAAGGCTTTTATGCTTTTTGTAGTTTTTATTTTTTTTCAGATTTTTTGGGGTTTTTTTATTTTTAAGGGTTTAATTGTGTTTTTTAGGTTTTAAGGGTTTTAAGTAATTATATGTTTTTAAGAGATTATTATGTGGTTTTTAGTGTTTTAGGGGTGTTTATGTTTCTATGTATTTTTTTTTATTTTTTAGAATTTTTATCGTTTTTATGGTTTTTAGTGATTTTGAGTTTTTTCAGGGTTTTTTAGGGTTTACTGTTTTTTAGGGTTTTAGATTTTTTAGGTTTTCTAGGATTTAAGTGTTTTTAGTAATTTTAAGGTTTTCTAATTATTTTATATTGTTTTTTATGTTTTTAGGGATTTATAAATAGTTTTTGGATTTATATTGTTTTTTAAGGATTTATGGGATTTTTTTGGGTTTTATTTTATTTTATTGGATTTTACGGTATTTTTTGTTTTTAGAGTTTTTTTCATTTTTTTATAGGTTTATGTGCTTTTAGTTTTATTTAACTATTTTTGGGTTTTAAATGGTTTCTATTTTTTTAATAAGATTTTCGAATTTAATGGGGTTTTGAGGTTCTTCCAAATTTTAGGATTTTTTATGGTTTTAAATATTTTTAATGTTTTTAGGATCTTTTAGAGTTTTATTGTTTTTTAGGTTTTTTGTGGGTCATATATTTTTTAGTTTTTTATTGTTTTCTTATTGTTTTTTTGGGTTTTTTATGTTTTTGGGGATTTTTAATGATTTTCCAGAATTTTAGGGTTTTTATAGTTTTTAGGGTTTTAAGGAGTTTTAGGGTTTTTATCTTTTTTAACTATTTTAGGGGTTTTAATAGTTTTTATATTTTTAAGTATTCTTATGTTTTTTCATTTTTTAGTTTTTTTAATATTTTAAGTATTTTTAGGGATTTTTTTGGATTTTTATGGTTTTTAGTGGTTTTAGGGATTTTTTTGTTTTTATGTTTTTTATAGATTTTTGATGTTTTAGATATTTTGTTAGGTTTTTGTCATTTTCATTTTTTAAGGTTTTTGAGGTATAAATTGTTTTTTGATTTTTTGGTCATTTTTAGGTTTTTAAGGGTTTTTACTGTTTTTTATGATTTTTAGTTCATTTTTGGTTTATATGGGTTTTGGGATGTATGGTCATTTTAGAGTTTTAGGGTTTATAGTATTTGTTTTAGGTTTTTTAGGTTTTTTATAGTTTTTTGTTTTTTAATGTTTAATTATGGGGTTTTGTGTTTTTTACATTCTTAGGGATTTTTCTGGCCTTTTTGGATTTATTTTTGGTTTTAAGGGTTTTATGGATTTTATGGGTTTTAGGGTTGTTGGATTTTTATGGTTTTTATGGTTTTAGTGTATTTTAGTGTTTTGGGATTTTTATGATTTTTTATAGATTTTTATGTTTTTAGGATCAGAAAGTTTTATTAAAGTTATTAAATTTTTTTGAGTTTTTATTGATTTTTAGGGTTCTATTGTTTTTAGGTGTTATTTTGGTTTTTAAGGGTTTTATGGTTTTTATCATTTTTTGGGGTTTTAGGGATTTTAGTTGTTTTATGTTTTTAAGGTTTTATTAGGTTTTTAAGGGTTTTAATAATCTATTTTGTTTTTAAGGATTTTCTAGGATTTTTAGGATTCTATGGTTTTAGGGGTTTTAGTGATTTTTATTGGTTTTAGGGTTTTTAGCGTTAAAATGTTTTTTTGAAGGATTTTATAAGGTTTTAGTGATTTTAAACTTTTGAGGGTTTTAATGTTTTTTAGGGGTTTTTGGGTTTTTATGATTTTTTATGGTTTTTCAGGTTTGTGTGGTATTTGATTTTAATGGGTCCTTATTGTTTCTAGCATTTTTAGGTAGTTTAGGAGTTTATGTGTTTTTAGGTTTTTAAGGTTTTCTTATGGTTTTTCAGGGTATTTAGGGTTTTTTAGGTTTTTATGGATTTTTACAGAGATTTAAGGATTTTATTGGTTTTTCAGTATTTAGGGAGTTTGAGGGGTTCTAGTGTTTTTAGAGATTCTTGGATTTTTAGGTTTCTTAGTAATTTCCAGGTTTTTAGGGGTTTTAAGTGTGTTTATTGTTTTAGGTTTTCTTAAGGGTTATTAGTATTTTTAGTTTATTTTGGGATTATTAGGTATTTTTGATGGATTTATTTTATTTTATTTTGGGTTTTATTTAGTTTTTTCAGGGTTTTATGGTTTTAAGAGTTTTTTAATGTTTTTCGGGATTTAAAGGGTTTTTAGAGATTATAGTGGTTTTGTAGTGTTTGATGTGTTTTTATGGTTTATGAACATTGTTATTTTTTATGGTTTTTTGGGTTTTGATTGCTTTTTTGGTTTTTTATGGGTTTTATCTATTTTTATTTTTTAATATTTTGTTACTAGTTTAAAGGGTTTTTAATTTCTTTTTGTTATAGGAATTTTTAAGTGTTTTTTAGGATTTTAAGGTTTTTTAGGGTTTTAAGGGATTTTGACGTTTTTATGGGTTTTAGGATATTTATGGTTTTGGAGGTTTTTAGTGTTTTTTTGAGACTTTATGGGTTTTAATATTTTTCTCAGTTTTATACCATTTTTAGATGTATAAATGGGTTTTAGAGTTTTTTGGGGTTTTCAAGATTTTATGGGGTTTTACTGTTTTTATGGTATTTATGTTTTTATGGTTTTTAGGATTTTTTAGGGTTTTAGGGGATTTAAGTGTTTTATGGTTTTATGGTTTTCTTGCAGTTTTAAGGGTTTTTAAGGATTTCCATGTTTTTTATTGATTTTTACGTATTTTAAATTTTTTTGGATTTTAGGGATTTTAGTTATTTTGAGGGTTTTAGGGTCTTTTATGATTTTTTGGGTTATTAGGTGTTTTTTTGAGTTTTTAAATGTTTTTATTATTTCATATATTTTTTAAATTGTTTAGGGGTTTAGGGGTCTTATTGTTTTTTAGTGGTTATTTATGATTTTTATGGGTTTTATGGGGCTTTATGGGTTTTAGGTGTTTTGTGTTTCTTAGGTTTATAGGTTTTTTAGGTTTTTAGGTTGTTATTTTTTCCGCAATTCTAGGGTGTTTTTTGTTTTAAGTGGTTTTAGTTTTTTAGGGATTTATTTCGAATATTCATGATTTTTAGGCTTTTTAATGTTTTTATAGGGTTTTATGAAATTTCTAGGAATTATATTATAGTTTTTATTTTTAGGGGATTTTGAGAGGTTTGAGGGTTTTAAGGGTTATTTGGATTTTATTATTTTTAAGGGTCATATTATATCTTGAATTTTTTTATTATTTTAAGGATTTTTAGAGTTTTTTAACATTGTTAGGTTTTTAAATGGGTTTTTCTTTTTTTAAGGATTTTATGAGTATTTATATTTTTTATGCGTTTTAAGTATTTTCATGGTTTGTAGGGGTTTTTATGGTTCTCATGGATTTTTATTGTTTTTAAGATTTTTAATAGGTTTTATGAATTTTTAGGATTTAACATTTACACATGGTTTTTTAGAGTTATTAGGATGTTATATTTTTTTACTTACTTTTTTGGAATATTTTAGGTTTTTTTTTGGGTTTTTATGGAGTTTAGTGATTTTCATGATTTTTTAGGGTTTTTATAGTTTTTTAAAAAATTTAGGGGTTCAAAGGGTTTTAAGATCTTTTATTGGGGGTTATGGTTATAATAGGTTTTAGTCCTTTTAAGGGTTTTAGGGGTTTTATGGCTTTTAGATTTTTTTTTAATATTTTGGTTTTTAGGATTCATATCATTGTTTAGGTTTTTAGGGTTTTTATGTGTTTTTGGGGTTTTATGGTTTTTTTAGGGGTTTTAAAGGATTTTAATACACTTTATGTTTAAGTATTTTTATGATTTTTTTGTATTTTAATGGTTTTTTAGGAAATTTATGAATTTTTAGGTGTTTTATGGGTTTTACGGTTTTTTAGAGAGTTTAGCATTTTTAGGGTTTTTATTGGTTTTTATGGTTTTTATGTTTTTTAGGTTTTATTACTGGTTTTAAGGATTATTATGGTTTTTAGGGGTTTTTAGATATTTTTAATGATTTTTATGGGTTTTAGGGATTTGGATGATTATTATGGTTTTTAGGGATTTTATGATTTTGTTGTGTATTTATGGTTTTTTGAGTTTTTTAGTTTTTTTTGAGTTTTTTAGTTTTCTAGGGGTTTACTGTATTTTAATAGTTTTTTGTTGTTTTTTTGTTTTAATGGAGTTTTAATAGATTTAATGGGTTTTTTGGAGTTTTTATGGTTTTAACGGGTTTTAGTTTCGTTGAGGGTATTTAACACTTTTTTACGTTTTTTAGGGTTTTAAGAGATTTTTAATTTCTAAGTTTTTCTCATAGAATATCAAGTATTTTAAGAATTTTATATTGTTTTGTGTTTTTTAGATATTTTTTTAGTTTCATTATGTGTTACTAGGTTTTCTAGATATTTTTATGGTTTTATGGTTTTTAGGGGATTTAGGGGTTTTTAAGGGTATTGAGAGGGTTTATCCTTTTTTAGGTTTTTGGGGTGTTTTTATGTTGTTATGGTTTTATTAGGGGTTTTTAGGGTTTTTAATGTTTTTCACAGTTTTAAGTATTGTTGTGGGTTTTTAGGATATTTACATGTTTTTAGGGGTTTTTTGGGTTATTTGGGATTTACTGTTTTGTTTAGTTTTTAAGGGTTTTAAGAGTTTTTTATCGTTTTTAGGTGTTTGGAGAGGTTTTTAATTTTTTATTGGGTTTTTAGTGTTTTTATGCGTTTTTAGGGTTTTATGGTTTTTTGGGGTGTTATAGTTTTTTGGGATTTAGGGTTTTTAGTTTTTTAGGTATTTTGGCATTTTTTTGTTAGGGGTTTTAACTGTTTTTAGGTTTATAAGGTTTTTAAGCTTGTATCGGGGTTTTAGGGTTTTTTATCATCTGTATGGATTTTAGTGGTATTTTTGGATTTGTATGGTTTTCTACGTTTTTTTGTTTTTTAATGTTTTTTAATAATTTTTAATGTTTTTATAGTTTTTAATGTTTTTATTAGTTTAAAGGGTTTTTAGTTTTTTTAGTGTTTTATGGGTTTTTAGGGTTTGGAATGGTTTTTAGGGGTTTTATGGTTTTAGATTTTTTATAGTTTTTAGGGATTTTAGAGGTTTTAAGTAAGATTTATCAGGGTTTTTATGGGTTTTTAGGTTTTTAGGTATTTTAAAGATATTTCAGTTTTTTATGGTTTCCATAAATTTTGATTGTAATAATGGTTTTTTGATTTTAGGGTTTTATGATTTTTTGGATTTTTAGGGATTTTTTTGTTATTTATGGTTTTAAATGTTTTTTGACCGTTTAACATTTTATCGTGTTTAATGGGTTTTAGAGATTTTAGTAGTTCATAGGTTTTATAAGGGTTTTCAGGGTTTTTCAGGATTTTAGGTGATTTAACAGGTGTTAGGGTTTTCAAGTGTTTTTAGGATTTTGATGTTTTATTAGGTGTTTTCATGGATTTTAGTGTTTTTTATATTTTTTTGGTATTTTATGGAATTTTAGGATATTTATGGGTTTTGTGAATTTAGGGATACTGAGGTCTTTTGTGTTTTTGTGTTTTTAGGTTTATATTGATTTTTTTTCATTTTTTAGTGTTTTTAGTTTTAATGGGTTATGAGTGATTATTAAATTTAATGGTTTTCATAGGAGTTTCTATGTTTTTATGTTTTTTTTTGGTTTTTAGTGATTTTTTAAACATTTTATGGCTGTTTAGGGTTTTTGGTATTTTAAAAAGATTGATGGGTTTTTATTGTTTTTAAGGGTATTATGGGTTTTGGGGGGTTTTTTTTTGATTTTTTATGGTTGTTATTTTGTTTAAGAGTTTTTTTATCATTTTTAGATGTTTACATGGTATTTAGAGTTTTAGTGGGTTTTTTATTTTAATTGTTTTTATTGTTTTTTGGGTTTTTTGGTTTTTAGGGTTTTTATTATTTTTATAATTTTTATGTTTTCAAGGGGGTTTATTTATTTTGAGGTTTTTATGGTTTTCATAGGTGTTATCACATTTTTATGGGTTTTTACATTGTTGCGGATAATTAGTCATTTTACTTCTTTTTATGGGTTTTTAGGGTTTTTAGTTTGAGGGTTTTTATGGGTTTTATCATTTTTATGGGTTTTAATATTTTTATGGGTTTTTTGGGTCTTTAAATTTTTTTTGAGTTTCCAAGGATTTTACGTTTTTTAGAGTTTTTTAATGTTTTCATAGGATTAAGTATTTTTAGAGTTTTTAGTGGGCTTTTAAGGGATTTATGGGTATTTTATGGTTTTAAGTGTTATATAGTTTTTAATGTTTTTATTGATTTAAGGATTTTTTGTAATTGTGGTTTTATTGGTTTTTAAGTGTATTTAGGTATTTAACGTTTTCTTATGGGTTTTTTCTAAGTTTTTAGGATTTATGTGGTTTTTTTGGTTTTAGGGATTTTAGGTTTTTTATGGTTTTTTATGATTTTTACGGTTTTTATTGTATTTATTATTGTTTGAATTTTTTTAGCGTTTTTTGATTGTTTGGGTGGTTTTGGGGTTTTTTGTGGTTTTTAGGATTTTTATGGGGTTTAAGGGTTTTATGCTTTTACAGATTTTATGTTTTTCTGGTGTTTTTAGGTTTTTTTGGGCCATTTAGGGTTTTTATTGTTTTTATGTATTTTAGGGGTTTTAAGTGTTTTATTTTTTTAGTGATTTTATAGGGTTTTTAATTATTTTATTTTTATTACGTTTTTAAATATATTTATGGATTTTTTAGGATTTTTATTGGATTTTACGGTTTTTATGAATTTTGAAGGTTTTAGGGCTTCTTTGGGTATTTTGGATTTTATGGGTGTTTGGAATTTTTTAGATTTTTTGAGTTTTAATTTTATTAAGAAATTTTGGTTTCCATATTGGTTTCTTAGGTTTTTAGGGGTTTTTGGTTTTATTTATTTTTAGTGCACCTTTTGGATTCTTACTATATTTAGATATTTTTTTAGTCTTGAGGGTTTCTAGTGTTTTTTTTTGTCTTTTATGACTTTTTGTGTTTTTAGGTTCTTTATTTTTTAGAATTTTTTAAACATTTTAGGGGCTTAAATAGTTTTTAAAGTCTTTAGTGGAATAAGGGGTTTTATAGTTTTTAGTGGTTTTATGTATTTATGTGTTTTTATGGTTTTTATGGTTTTTAGGGTTCTTATAGTTATTATGTTATTTAGGGGTTTTAATTGTTGTTAGGTTTTATGGTTTCCTTTGTGTTTCTATTTTTTAGGGGTTTTATACATTTTTATGTATTTTTTGGACCTTTTTATAATACTTAGGATTTTTTAGGTTTTTATGGATTTTGTTGTTTTTAAGTTGTTTAGGGTTTTTATTTCATTTTTAGGGGGATTAAGTGTTTTTTGGGTTTCTTAGGGGGTTTTTATGGGTTTTTAGGGTTTAAGGGTTTCTACATATTTATGGATTTTATGGATTTTTTTATGTTTCCAGTTCTAAGTGTTTTTTAGAGTTTTTTTGGATTATGGGGCTCTATAGGTTTTTAGTGGTTTTTGAGTTTTTTTGGTTTTTTTTTGGTTTTTAGTGGGTTTTTAGAGTTTTTAGGGTTTAGAAGGGGTTTTTGGGTTTTAATGATTATAGGTGTTCAAAGGGTTTGAAGAGTTTTTAGGGAATTTTTAGCGGTTCTATGGGTTTTGGGGTATTTATTATTTTAATGGATTTTTTGGTTTTATGATTTTTTTAGGGTTCTTAGGGGTTTTTTCATTTAATAACATTTGTTGGTGTTTTATTTGTTTTCTATTTTTTAGGGATTTCTTAGGGGTATTTTGGGTATTAGGGGTTTTAAAATTTTTATGTATTTTTGGTATTTATTAATATTTTTATGGTATTTTTGTGTTTTTAAGGATTTTGAGGGGTTTTAGGGGGTTTTAGGGTTTTTAGGGTATTTATAATTTCTAGGGTATTTTTTGTTTTATAGGTTTTTAGAGGTTTTACGTTTTTTAGGTTTTAAGGTGTTCTTAGGGTTCATTATTTTTTTAGTGTTTTCCATGTTATTTGGGATTTTTAAGGGGTTTTAAGGATTTTTATGGTGTTTTTAGATATTTTGAGGGGTTTTAGGGGGTTTAGGGAATTTATGGTTTTTAGGTGCTTTTTGTTTTTTAGCATTTTAAATGGTTATTAGGGTTTTTTAAAACATTTTTAGTGTTTTAAATTGTTTTCATAGTTTTAGTGTTTTTTGTGGTTTATGTGTTGTTATGGTTTTTAATGGGTTTATGTTGTTTTATGGGTTTTAAGGTATTTAGGGTTTTAGAGTTTGAAGGTTTTAGGGGTTTTAAATGTTTATAGGCATTTATGGTTTTCTTTTGGGTTTTCAAAGATTTTATGGTTTTTAAGTGATTTTGGATTTTTGAGGATTTCTTAGGATTTTATGTTTCTTTAGTTTGCTTATTGATTTTGAGGATTCATAGTGGTTTTTAGGGTTTTTATGAGATTTTGTGTGTTTTAGAGGGTTTCTTTGTGTTTTTAGGTTTTTAAATGTCTGTAGATTTTTTTTCAACATTTTTAGTGGTTTAAAGGGATTTTATAGTTTTTAGTGGTTATTAGGTTTTATATGTTTTACGAGTTTTTAGGGTTTGTAGCGGTGTTTTGGGCTATTGGGTCTTTTTAGGGTTTTATCATTTTTAGTATTTTTAGTTTTTTTAAGTAATTTTATATTTTTAATGGTTTCTTAGGGGTTTTCAAGGTTATTTGGGGTTTTTATGTTTGGAGGGAATTTTAGGTCTTTTTATGATTTTTATGATTTTTATGATTTTTTGGGCTTTTAGGATTTTAAGGGGTTTAGTGTTTTAAGGGGTTTAAAGTTTTTTGGTTCTTTGGGAGTTTTAAATTTTTCTATGTTTTTATGGTTTTCCTGGGGTTTTTTTGAATTTTTTGGGATTTTACATTATATGGATTATTTTTTAGGATTTTATATTTTTTAGGGTTTTTAGGGGTTTAAGGGATTTTGTGGGGTTATGGTTTTGTTAGGGTTTTTAGGTTTTTATTGTTTTTTTTTGTGTTTTTTGGGTTTTTATGTTTTTATAGGTTTTGATATTTTTTTAGTGTTTATAAACATTTTTATAGGGTTTTATGTTTTTTAAGGGGTTTTATGATTTTTAGGGGTTTTAGTGTTTTCAGAATTTTTTGGGAGTTTTAAGTGTTTCTAGGTTTTTATGTTTTTCTTACACTACTACAAAATTTTCCATTAACAGTGCTCTTATTTTTTTTGCACTATAGAAAAAATGATGATAAATGGAATATTTATCAGGGCTAAGGAATGAACTAAAACATTTAACCTTTTATCAATGCTTTTTTATCACTGATAATGGAACCATTATCAACACTTTATTTTTAGCCCTGTAAAATGGAATCCAATATCAACACTTTATTTTTAACACTGATAAAACATAACAATTATTAGCGCTTTATTTTAAAAATTGATAAAGAGTTCCCTTTATTAACTATTTTTTAGAACTGATAATTATTTGGTTTATAAGTGATTTTTTAATGCTGATAATGGTCCGAATAAATAAAATAACAAAATTAAATAAAATAAAAAAATTGATTTTATTAAAAAAAATATTATATATTCTATTAATTAATTAATTATTGATATAAATGAATAAATTGATTATACATTATGCAATATTAAAATGTTTATTAATTAGAAAATAATGATAATTAATGTTATTAAATTATATATATTAAATATAGAAATATATACAAATTTATATTAATATGATTTATTTTTTAAAAAATATTTAATAAATTTACATTAAGTAGTCATATAGTTATTGAATAATGGTTTATAATTAAAAATTAATATGAACAAAGAATATTAATTAATATCATTGTACTTGACATATAATTGAATGTCATTTTATTTTTGAATATGACATAAATCAAATCAGTGTTACATTGATTTCATATATACGTAATTAATTCATTTATATATATATCCCCACACATAAAACATATAAATTTTTTCAATTTTGTTAAAGTGTAATTATTCATAATTTATTCAATTTCACTCATTTTAAACATATATGCATGAACTTAAAATTAGATATTCACTAATAATGATAAAAATATATACTCAAAAAAAATATTTATTAATAAATATGTTTATAATTGTACGTTTACTATATTTATACAATTATATATTTATAATTATAAATAAATAATTTGTTAAAAAATTAATTATACTATTATAAATAAATAATTATATATATTTAAATAATTATTAAATTTATACTAAATTTTCCTAAATAATGAATACATTTACTATATTTATATTTATATATATTTATTAAATATATATTTGTATAATTATATAAATATATATAATGATATAAATATTATTTTTAAAAATTATTTCAATAATTATACATAAATAATTATAAGTAAACAATTGTAAAATTATATCTAAAAAGGAATATATTTACTATACTTATATTTATATATATTTATTAGGTATATATAAATATTTACAACTTGTTTATTTATAATTATAATTATTAATCCATTAACATTTCTTAAGTTACAAGTGCTGATAAAAGCATATTTATGAGTGTTTTTTTCACGATGATTAAAATGAGGCTTTATCATCACCTTAAAAAAGAACTGATAGAATAAAAATCAATCATAGCTATAAGTTTAGCACTGATAAAGACTTAACTTTATCATCACATTTTAATAAGAACCGATAAAAGTTTCTTGATGTAATTAGAAAATCCTAACCATTTGTGAACCCGTGACGATATCAAAATCATTCCGTAGAAACCACCTACTACCAGCGCTCCTCCTCTATGAATCGAAGGCCGAATCCGACCACTCAACTGCCTCATGTTGCTTGAACATCTCTTCAAACATCCGATGACTGATTTCAATTATAATTTTTGAATAGGGACTCATATATTCTTCAACCAACTATGGTAGTCCTTCCAATTTTATTTTTTCATTTTTATATTCATTTTTTTCTTCTTCAACGATGTCGTTATTTGTGGTTCTATTATTATATACTTGTGAGGTATTCCTTTTGATTTACTCTGTTTCCAATTTTGTTTCAACTCTTGAATTCTCATGGAGAGTTTATTTTTTATGGACTTAATGGTGACACATGAATTCAAATGTACTTTAGTTGGTTGTTTTATTTTAGTTAAATTTCTCAAATTCATCACCCAAATTTATCAGACATATTTTTCGTCCTTTATTTTATCAATGTATTCCATACGTGTGAAATTTTCGAAATTGAAACTGGGGATTTTGTGTGTTATGGAGTTTAAGGTTGTTAAGGGATTTATTTTACATTATACTACTTCATATATTCTATTTTATACTTATCTAGGTTAGTCTGGTAAAAAAATGTATGGATGTATCATGGATGTTTTTAATTAAATTTTCATTCTCCTTGTTTTTTTGTTTTTTTTAGGAAAATCATTCCCATTGTGTTTTTTTCAAGCCCCAGTGCTTGTTGCCAGCATGAGGGAGATCTATAATGTCCATTGGACACTATCATGATACATATTGATATTCCACACAAAATTTCAAAATTTTATTCAAATTTTAATGGGTTTCAACATTGGTTTTCAATATTCCTTCTAAAATCAATAAAACACTTCCCTCATATAATTTTATTGGGAAATAAATATCCCATGAATTCCATGACTTTCCTATAAATGAAGGAAAATGTCAACTCATTAATCAACAACATTTAATCATTGGAAATTGTTAGTGTATAAAATTATTATAATCATTCATCTCTTTAACTCTATATATTATATCATCCACATTGATAAAAACATTCAATTTATCCATAAAATTATTTTTTATGTAATGATTATGAAAAATTCCTCATTTTTTGAATTAAATTTTCTTTATTAATTTATTTAAACTTCATTACTAAGCTCATAGTTCTAGTTTCAATTTATAAATCACCTTTTTCAACTAAAAATCATTATTCTAATATTAAAGAAATAGAAAACGATATGTTTGTTTGATGTAATTATTATTCTAGTAATCCATTATCAAATTCTAATTTTACATCCAATTAGTGTGCCTTGAATTTACTTGGGATGGGTCGGTGTGGTGATATGACATCCCAAGAGTCTTGAGATGTTTTCAAATATTTATATACCATTAATTTTAAATTTATTAATTCTTTATTTTTCTACATCACTTATTCTAATATATTTTTATATATTATAGTTTATTGATTGATAGTTTATTAATCTTGTTTTTTATATTTGAGTTTCGTATGACATCTTAATTCCTTATATTATATTTTTATTTTTTTAGGGGATTTAAGAAATATTTTGTGTAGAGTAATTATTTTCTTAAATTAAATTACCCATTTTCTTCAACATAATGAATTTTTTTGAAATAATAAAATTTTGATTTTCTATTATTTGAATTGTCTATAACTTTCACTTTTGATAATGAATATCTTATGTGTATTTATATATATGATTTATAAAATTAATATTTTATGAACAAAATATTATAGGTATGAACAAAAAATGTATTCATGCTAATAATTTTAAAAATGAATATAAATATAGAGTTAAAGAGTTTATCAAGTTTACGAGAGAGCATGCGGATGACCCTTTTAAAATCCTCTATCCATGTTTTCATTGTTGTTATTCAACACAAATTAGTCCGGAAGATTTGGAAGAATGTTGAAGTATATTTGGATCCATTGATCAATGGATCCAAAACAAGGATTGGTTGTGCTTCACTCAAAAATATAATAATAAAACTAAGGAGTGTATGTGCAATTCACTACTATTGGTTAACTACCGCTTAGCATAACATATGTCTTGAACTTCTTACACATTGTCCCTGTGAGGATCTCATCCCACACATAGAGAGAAACAAAATAATTTGATTCTTAGAAATAGAGGGAAATTTTTATAGAATAATCTAATTCATTGGGTAACTTTTTTTTCAGAAAAAACATAAGAGTGAATAAGGAACATGAGAATATGAAAATGATATGAAGGAAAAATAATCTCACTATTTTAAATAATGAATAAAAATGTGAGGAAGAAAAGGAAAAGTTAATTTCGAATAGTGATATGATAGAGATGGTGGAGAGCGTGTGTTATATGAGACCATCATGGGGATATCACCCATGAAGTTCATGTTAGATTCTTTGTTAAGTGGTAGTTAACCAATAGTAGTAATGTGCATAAAGAATCCTTATATTTTTTATTAATGTTTTGAGTGATGCACAACCAATCTTTGTTTTGTCTCCATTGGTAAATTGATGCGAATAAATATCTATATCATTAATTGTCTCATATTTTCCTTACATCCATATGGTCTTCTAAACCATAATAAAATGCACAGAGAATCATTAGTTTTGTGATTAGCTTATATTTGGACCTACAAAACACTTTGGAAATATGAATAGTAATGTTATGATAAACTTTATCTATTTTACTAAAAAAATTATATAATTAAACCCTAATTTGATTTTAATTAATCCTTAGAATATTTATTTATTTTATAAGATTTTTTTCCATGTGTCATGAAGTTATTAAAAGATAAATAAAGCTATCTCTAATCGATCATAGTGGTAATCTATATGTTTTCACAGTAAAATCATAATACATATAATTAATTTATTTTTTTATATTTCTGTTTAATTTATTTATTTTTTTTATTAATCACATAATAATTTTTTTCTTATATAGGTGGATTCTTTTGTTTGATTTGGTGTGTTCTGTCTAACATTAATGATTCTTCTCCCTTAAAAACCTTTTCACCCCTATAGTGGTTCATTTATCAATTTCATTAAAATTAACCCCACTTTATTTGCAAGAATAGAAACGACACCATCTCTTCTTAATCACATAGGAAATATTTATGTTTTCCTAGTAAAATCAATGTTCATGTAATTTATTTATTGTTTCATTTTTATGATTTATTTATTTATTTATTTTATTACTCACATAATGATTGTTTTCTTATAATGGTGGATTATTTTGTTCGAATTAAAGTTCTCTGTCCAACTTTCATGCTTCTTCTACCTTAAAAAATTTTCACCGCTATAGTGGCTTATTTATGACATTATTTCAAATTAACTCCTCTACATTTACAGGAAGATAAAAAATTACACCTCTAATCAATTACAGATGTAATATTGATGTTTTCAAAGTAAAATCATTCTCTATAGAATTAATTTATTATTTCATATTTTTGGTTAATTTATTTATTTTTGTATTACTCACATAATAATTTTTTTCTTATATAGTGGTATTCTTTTGTTTGAGTTGGGGTGATCTATCCAAATTTCATGTTTCTTCTCCCTTAAAACCTTTTCACCCTTTTAGTGGTTCATTTATCACATTCTTTTAATTTACCTCCACTACCTTTTCAGGAAGAGCAATGCAGGTTCCTTTAATCAATTACAGAGGTAATTTTTTTGTTTTCAAATTAAAATAATTTTCTATATAATTAAGGTTTTTTTCATATTTATCATTAATTTATTTGTTTTTAGTATTACTCGTATAAAAACTATTTTCTTAAAAATTTGGATTTTTTTGTTTGATTTGGGGTGCTCTATCCATATTTTTACCCTTTCTACACCGAAACATCTATAAAAATATTCTCCCTCAAAACCTTTCACAGCTATAGTGTCGACATTTATCACCTCCCTTCAAGTTCCCTCCACTGCTCAATCACAGTGTTAATCTGGATATTATCACAGTAAAATCATTTTCCATAGAATTAATGTGTTATTTCATATTTATGCTTTATAAATTTATTTTTAGTATTACTCATCATAATTTTTTCTTAAATAGGTGGATTCTTTTTTTAGTTGATTTGGTTTGTTCAAAGAAGCCAATGAAGTGTTAGAAGTTTGAAAAAGAATATCAAAGGAAATCATTGTAACATTAACAATTAAGATTGTTTTGGGACTTTAAGACTTATAGGAATCAACCACACCTCAATCTGAGACAATATGTGACCGTTATGACTCTAAGTACATAATTATATTTTAAATTGACCTTAATTTCAGGAAAAAAATACAACTAATTCAATGTGTCGGTTATCATTTTAAAATCGACATTTGAAATTAAAAAGTTTCACACACTAAAAATGGGAAAACATAGTTGGATTTTCATGTTAATTTTGGGCATAGATTCATAAATAAATTGTGATTTGTTGGGATCAGCCTCACATCAAACCGATACATGATGTGAGCCATATGAGTCAAAGTGTTTGTTTTAGGTTTATAATGACATTTTTTTTAAAATGGCATTCTCAAACCCAAGAAAAAACATTCCTATTATTTTGATACATAAGACAAAAAATCCATAAGTGATGTAAATCAAGTAGGAATTAACAGTAACTCAATTAGAAGCATGTTATGACTGATATGACTCTAAGTGTGTCATTATTTAAAATTGAAATCAATTTTAGTAAAATATGATAAACTACTCAAAACTAAAAAAACACATTGTATAATATTTTTATACATTAAGACAGAGATCCATAATTGATTTTGTATGTATTTGAATCATCCACACCTCAATACAATTCATGGTGTAACCGATATTACTCCAAGTGTATGTTTTTATTTAAAATTGACAAAAACATTAGTAAAAAGGCCAACTAACCTACTCAAAAATGAGAAAACCAATTAAAATTGATTAAATAATTTAGTAAAACAATCCATAAGTCATTTTTGATTTTTTGAAATCAGATTCACCTCAATCAGATACACAATATGATCGGTAAGATTCAAAGTACATGTTTTAATTTTTAAATGATACTTTTGTAAAAAAGGAATGTGACGTACTCAAAATGAAGAAAACATGTTCATATTGTTTTGATACATTATTAAAATTATCCATATCTCATTTGAGACATTTAGTAATTAGATTCACCTCAATCCGACCCACAATCAAACCTGTATGACTCAAAGTACGCCTTTTTATTTACGATTGTCATCAATTTTAGTAAAATTGAAAATTTTCCAACTCAAAACTGAGAAAAAAATATTCATCTTATTTTGATACGTTACCTAAATGACACATATGTCACTTGTGACGTATAGGAATCAAATGCACCTCAATCTAATACATGATGTGTCCAGTATGACACAAAGTGTTTATTATCAGTTTAAAATTAACATTTTAGTTCAAAAAGTTTCAATCACTAAAAAATGACCAACACATATGTATTTTATTGTTTATTTAGAAGAAAATTTAATACTTCATTTGGGATGTCTAGGAATCTGTTTCAATTAAAACCAATACAATATGTGATCATAATGAGTCAAAAGTGCATGTTTCTAGTTTAAAATGACATTTTTGTAGAAAAAGACAACTGATGTACTCAAAAACATGAAAACACATTCATATTTTTTGATAGTTTAGGACAATGATCCATATGTCATTTGAGAGATTTTGGAATAAATGTCACCTCAATATGATGTACAGTGTGACCGGTATGACTCCAAGTGTGTCTTTTTATTTAAAATTGACATAAATTTTAAAAAAATTAACACTTTATATTAATTAATTTATTTATATTAATTATAACATAATAATTATTTTCTTATATAGGTGAGTTATTTTTCTTGATAAGGGGATGTTTGTTCAGTAATATCATGAGTCAGGATATGATTAAATGATAAAGAAATATTGATGTTTTTGAATGTTTGTAACAATTTTTATTTAGGTAATTTTATGAACCAATATTTGAAATGTATTTAATCTAGTGTTTTGTTCTTGTGTTTTTGTTGTAAATTTAATCCCATTTAAATCATTTATTTGGAATTGTTTTTGTTGATATCTGATCTATTTATGGTGTTGCGATGTATTGTAACGGCTAATTGTAGTTGTGTTGCAATGTGCTATTGTAGAACACGTTAGTGTGTCCCTTTGTCAGAGCTTTCGAAAGGGATTATAGAGGCCACCATTATTAGTTATTTTAATAGCACTAGTAAAGGTCCATTTTATCACTGTTGAAAAAGAGATGATAAATGGTTAATATATCGGTGACAAATTATAGCACTAATAAATGGTACCTTTATCACCACTTTTAAAATCACCGATAAAGGTTCCATTTATTATTTCTTTCTTTAGCTGTGATAAAGGACTTCTTTATTAGTGTTTTTTAGCATTGATAAAATACCATATCATTTAACCCACTCTTGTAGTTAGCAATTTTCTAGCACTGAAAAAGGCCATTTATAACCCTCTTAAAGGCTGGTTTTGTAATAGTGTTATGGATTTTCAAGATATTTTCCCTTTTTTAAATTTTTTTGATTTTTTGGGATATTATTTTTCAGGTATTTTAGGGGGGGGGGGGTTAGTTTTTTTATGTTTCATGGTTTTAAGTGTTTTTAATATTTTTTGGGTTTGGAGGGTTTTTAGAGTCTTTAGTAGTTTTTTGGATTTTTATTTTTATTTTTTTATAATTTTTATAGTTTATTTTGGGTTTTAGAGGTTTTTCGAGTTTCAGGATCTTTCTGTATTTTTTGAATTTTTATTTTTTAAGGTTCTTAAGTGTTTTTAGGGTTTTAATTTTTTTTTGTGGTTTTTAGTGTTTTTAGGGTTTTTTAGATATTTAAGGATTTTTTGGGAGTTTTATAGGATTCTATGGTGTTTAATATTTTTAGGGATGTTAAGGGTTTAAAAATTTTATGGTTTTCAAGGGTTTATATAGTTTTTTTATGTTTTTTAGGGATTTACCGGATTTTTGGTTTTTAGGGTTTCATAGGGTTTTTTTAGGGTTTTTAGTATTTTTTTACATTTTTACGGTTTTTAGGTATTTTTAGTGTTTTTTATGTTTTGAGGGGTATTTAGAATATTTAGGTGTTTTAGTGTATTTTTAGGTTTTTTGGGATTTTATGATATTTTTGGTTTTTTAGTGTTTTTTGAGTATTTAATGGGTTTTTAGAATTTTGTCAACATTTTTAGGGGATTAATGAGTTTGTATAATTTTTAGTGGTTTTATGTTTTTTATGATTTCTATGTTTTTTTTGGGTTTTGGTGTTTTAGGGGTTTTTTGGGGTTTTAGGGTCATTTTGGTGTTTTTTTTTGGTTTTTAGGTTTTTTAGGGGTTGTAAGTGTTTTTAAGTTTTTACGATTTTCTTAAGGGTACCCAGGGTATTAAATTTTTTTACATTTTTTAGCATTTTTTGGGATATTTAGGATCATTTTGAGTTTTAAGTGTTTTTATGGATTTTGAGGTTACTTCAGGTTTTATGTGTTTTTTTGGATTTTGAGGGATTTTATGATTTTTTAAGGTATTAGTATTTTTATCAATGTTTTTGACTTTTATGGATTTTTTAATTTTTAAGGGGTTTAATGTATTTTTAGCGTTTTAATGTTTTTTGGGGTTTAAAGAGTTCTCACAGTTTTTAGTCGTTTTAGGAGTTTTAAGGGGTTTTAGTGTATTTATGGTTTTTATATTTTTTATGGTTTTAAAAAGGTTTTAGGGATTTAGGGTATTTTAGGTTTTTTATAATTTTTAGGTTTTTTTGGGGATCAATGTGTTTTATGGTTTTAGTGTATTATTAGGGATTTTTAGGGTTTTAGGGTTTTTATGATTTTAAGGATTTTATGGACTTTTTAGGATTTTATGGGTTTTTGGGGTTTTTGGGTATTTTGAGGGTTTTAGGGGTTTTAGGGTTTTTTAGTTTTATTAAATTTTTTTTCTTTTTAAGGGTATTAATTGTTTTTATACTTTTATGTTTGTTATGTTTTTAAGGTACTTTTACATTTTTATTTATTTTTAGGGTTTTTAGTATTTTTATGTTTTTTAGGGTTTCTAGGTATTTTTAGGGTTATTAGGGGTATTTATGGGTTTTTAGGGTTTTAGAGTTTTTTAGGTTTTTATGGGTTTTAAGTGTTTTTAGGTTTTTAATGATTTGTTATGAGTTTTAGGATTTTGTATGTTTTTTGGGATTTTTTGAGGTTTTTTTAGGATTTTAAGAATTTTTACAGTCTTTAGGGTAATTTTGGATTATTTTGGGATTGTAGTGTTTTTCGGCTTTTTGGTGTTTTGGGGGTTATTTGAGTATTTTAGGGGTTTTATTAATAGAAATATTTTTTTACAATTTTTTAGGTTTTAGAAATGTTTTTATAGTTTACTAGTTTTAGTATTTTAATTTTCTTTTATTGGTTTATGTGGGGTTTGTGGATTTTAGGGATTTTTAGGTATTTAGGGACTTTTGTGGTTTTTGATATTTTAGGTTATTTGTGGTTATAAGTGTTTTAATTTGATTATAGTTTTCTTATGGGTTTCTAGTTTTTTAGGGTTTCTTATATTTTTAGGTATTTTTAGCATTTTTTAATATTTTTATAGTATTAGATATCTTTGGGATTCTAAGGGTTTTATGTTTTTAGGGTTTTTAATGTTTTTAGGATTTTTAGCATTTTTTGTTTCTATGGAATTTAATTAAATTTATGTTTGTATGGTTTCCTTAGGAATTTTATATATTTTTTGGGGTTTTTAGGTTTTTAGAGATATTTAGGGATTTTTATAATTTTTAAGGTATTGTTAGGGTTTTTAGGGATTTTGAGGGATTTTGGGGGTTTTTTGGTTTTTTGGGTTTTGGGGGATTATTTGAGTTTCTTTTTGGTATTTAAGGGTTTTTTGTATTATTTAATATCATATGGCTTTAAAGGCTTTTATATTTTGTTGTGGTCAGTGAGTTTTTAATTTTTTTGGTGTTTTTATGCTTTTTATGTTTTTTTGGAGTTTTTAGGGTTTTTAGGGTCTTTTAGGAGTTTAGAAATTTTTAGGTTATTAGGGGGTTTAAGTGATTTCATATTTTTAAGGATATATAATGGTTTCCATGGTTTTCGTGTTTTTATTTTTCTTAGGGATGAGGATGAAATCAATGCTCTCTCCACCTCTTCCTGGTTCTGATGGCGTAGCCTATGGTCGTGCCATCACTGCCTCTCCTGGTGCCAGAAAATGGGGGATCTATCTCCTATTCCCCTGCACCTTCCACATTGTTCATTTTCCGCCTTCATTGACCTTTCATTCATTCTGATATTTCCCGATATTGATGTCTTCCCTAAATCTTATTCTCTGGTTAATGAAGTTCTTTAGGTTGTAATATCTTATATGGAGTTCATGAGGGCCTCATTGCTTCTACATCTCACCTTGGGTGCTCGATTTGGGAAGAATCTACCCTATATCAACAACTTAGATAGGTACTCTCTCTCTACTTGCAAGCTTCAAGAGAGGGATTTTTTTGGGCCATTCGAGTCACGACACTTCCAGATCCATTTTATGAATGAAGAGGGCTTGATTTATCCCTGGGATCATGCTTCATGTTCTATAGAGGGTCATTCATTTTATCTTTTTCAATGGACTTTCGAGTTCCATATGCAGTAGGACTCTCCGACCACAACATTATGGATTACTCTCCATAGCATTCCATTACTTTTTTAGAACATGGTGATAATCTTCGTTAACTAGCAATATGATTGGTCTTTTCCTTTTCTCATATTCCCATACCCATGTTGTTTTTCATCCCGTAGCTCTAAGGATTGTTGCTTGTGTGGATGTGTTGAAGAATCCATTGGACTCAATCTATATTGAGTTTGAGGGAGAACCCTCGTGGAACAAAAAATTATGCATTGATTTGTGGGTTCTATTCTGATCGAGTTATAGTAGTTTCAGTAATGAGGCTAGCTGATTCCATAGAGGTTTCTCATTTCACTCTTAGGGTGTCTCATCTCTAATTCATTTGGATTATGGGGAACAATTGGGCACCAGATATTTTGGTATTTCCTTATCTCTTTCGAAAGATGTGAATCTGAGACACTTAGAACCGAAGATATCAGAGATTTTTTATGGATTAATACTCAATTTAGGTATGATGAATGATTTACAAGGACATGGTTAGGAGGAAGATGTTTTGAGATTCTCTCTGGCTCCCTCCTCATTTTAATGGAATTCTAAATTGGTTGTTAGTGATCCACAGTTAAAGGATGTTGAAAATAATATGGAAGTACTGGGAATCATGATTTGGGATAACTCTAGAGAGGTCAGAAAGAATACTCATCTAGATGCAATATATAATGTAAAAATATTTGGCTTCAATTTTAAAAATCAGTTTGTTGTGTTGGGAGAAGAAGCGTGACATGATTTTTAAGAATTAATTGAAGTGGAATCTACCCATGAGGATAACTCCCTATGAGTTTGGAGGTTTCTCAAGATTGAATGAACATTAAATTTTAATTATCAGAACATTTTTAAGGGAAAAGTCAGAATCCCAAAGTTTACCCGGGTACTACATGAAAATAAACCTTATAATTGTTGAAATTTATCTTGAGCATACCTGAAGAATTCTGCCAAAAAAATTTCCATTAAGGGGTTGGTACCGGTAATTATGGATCATCTATTATTATATCTTCAAGGTGTGTTTCCAAATTAAACCATCTCGTTTGGTACAGATCAATGTTGATCGTCCCTTTTTTGAAGCCTCTGATTAGTATAAGATCCTTATTGGGTTTTAAGATTTTTTATTTTTTTAATGTTTTAATGGATTTTTTAGTTTTTAAACGTTTTTAGGGGTTTAAATGGTTTTTAGAGTTTATAGGGGGTTTTTAGGGTTTTTAATGAATTTAGGTTTTTTTATGATTTTTTGGGGATTTAGGGTCTTCTATGGTTTTAATATTGTTTAGGGTTTTAATTATTTAATGTATTTTAATTATTTATAAGGTATTTTGATGATTTTTTTTGTTTTTAGATATTTTTATTTCTATTAGGATTTTATGGGATTTTTATGGTTTTTAGAGTTTTTTAGGGTTATAAGATTTGTTTACGGTTTTTTGCATTTTTATGTTTTAGGTTTTTACTTGTTTTTAGTTTTTGAGGTTTTCTTAGGGGTTTTCAAGGATTTAAAGGTGTTTTACATTTTTAGGGATTTTTGGTTTATTTTATAATTATAATGGATTATATGGATTTTGGTGGTTTTCAAGGTTTTAAGGGGTACCAATTTTCTTAGGTTTTTGGGTTTTTTCAATACTTATGTGTTTTAAGGTTGTTTAGATCTTTTAGTTGTTTGTAGGGTTTTTATGAGATTTTTATGGTATTAATGGTTTTTATATGTTTTATAGGGTTTTATTGTTTTAGGGTTTTTTAGATTTTTAGGACTTTTAGACTTTTTTAGGGTTTTAGGGGTTTTTAGTTTTTTTAGTTTCTTAAGTATTTCTTTGGGGTGTTTATGGTTTTAGGGTTTTTTATTTATTTTGGTTATTTTTTATATTTATAAAAAATTTATGGTTTTCTAGGGTATTATGGGTTTTGAGTGTTTTTTGTGTTTGTAGGGTTTTTAGGGATTTTTAGTGTTTTCTGATATTTTTTGGTTTTGGGGGTTTTAATCATTTTTAGGTATTTATGTTTTTTTTCATAGGTTTTTTTGATTTAATAGGTTTTTTTCATTTTCAATAATAATTAGTGTATTTAGGATTTTTATGGTTTTTCTGTATTTTGGGGCTTTTTGGGCTGTTTAGTGTATTTTGAGTTATATGATTTTTTTTGGGTTTTAGGTTTTTTTTTGAGTTTTATAGAGGTTTATTGTTTTTTTTTATTTTTTTAAAAAACAATTAGGAGGGAAAATGTTTTTTTTTGTTTTTAATGGGATTTTAGGGTTTTTAGGTGTTTTATGATTTTTATTAATATTTTTAGGGTTTTTATTTCTTTTTAGTTGTTTATGGTTTTGTAGGGTTTTAAGGTTATTTTCTCTTATTTTAGATTTTTAGGGGTTTTAAGTGTTTTTAGGGTTTTAAGGTATTTTTAGGGTTATTCAGGTTTTTATGGTTTTTATGGTTTTTTTTTATTTTAAGGCCTTTTTGGGATTTTTATGGGTTTTAGGTTTTTTAGGGATTTTGAGGGTTTCTGTGGGTTTTATGGTTTTTAGTGTTTTCATATTTTTAGGTATTTTATGTGTCTTCAGGTTTTTAACTTTTTCATTAGGTTTTTTTGGGTTTTTAGGGTTTCTCAATGTTTTAGGGATTTTAATGATTTTGGTATTTTTAAGGTGGATTATGGTTTTTTGTGTTTTTTGAGTGTTTTTAGGGGTTTTAGGGGTTTTTTGGTTTTTTGGGGTTTTATAAATTTATTTGAGTTTTTATATTTGTAAGTATTTTATATTTTTTTTCAATTTTATTGGTTTAAAGGGTTTTTTTAGTTTTATTTTTTAAGGGTTTTATGGGTTTTATGGGTCTTTATGGGTTTTAAGGTTTTTAGGGTTTTTAGGGTTTTTATTATTTTTTGGGTTCATAAGAGCTTTTAGGATTTAAATATTTTTGTTTTTTCAATTTTGGGGTTTTATGTGTTTTTAGGATTTTAACATTTTCTTAAAGGTTTTCAATATTTTTAGTGTTTTTTATGCTTTTAAGATTTTTCATTGGGTTTTTTAGGATTTTTATGATTTTTATGGGTTTTAGGGATTTTTAGTGATTTTTTTTTGGGTTTTAGAATTTTCATGGTTTTAGGGTTTGTAAGTGTTATTAATGTTTTATAGTTTTCATATGGGTTTTTAGTTTGTTTACTATTTTAACGTTTTTATGGATTTTTAGGGATTTTTTAGGCTTTTTATTGTTTTTAAGAGATTTATGGATTTCGGGGGTTTTTAGGGTTTTCATGGTTTTTTTTATTTTTGGGTTATTTTCAGTTTTTAGGGTTTTAAGGATTATATATTAATTTTATGTTTTTAGGTTTTAAATGGGGTTTTAGAGTTTTTAGTTTTTTTAGGGGTTTAATGGGTTTTTGGGTTTTTATGTTTTTGAGGGGTTTTATGATTTTTAGGGTTTTTAGTGACTTTATAGTTTTTAGGGTTTTTAGTGTTTTTTATGTATTTATGGTTTTATGTGTTTTTTTAAATGTTTTCTTAGGGTTTTCCATGTTTTTTATGATTTTTTTAAATTTTTATGGATTTGTTGAACATTTTAAGGATTTTTTTGTATTTTTAGGGTTTTAAGGGATAATGATGTGTTTATGGTTTTTATGTATTTTTTTGATTTTTGATTTTTTTAATTTTTTTTATTTGTTTTCACTAATGGAAACATATCTTCTACACATTTTTTAGAACCATTTGTATAGCCCATACAACCATGGGTATATGCTATACCCATGGTTCTATGAACCTTGGGTGCTTAAGCTGTTGTTATATGGTTATTCCTTGGTTTTCTATAGAAACCGTGGGTATAGGATATGAGTTATTCATAATACCCACATTTTTAATTAAACCATAGATGTATACATATATCCATGATTAGGTGAACTATGGGTATGGCTTTTCCTCATGACAATATATACCAATGGTTCATTAAACCATTGGAATAGCTCTCAATTCAAAACATGCATCAGCAGCCAATCTAGCCGCACCACACAAAATAATATTAGAACCTGTAAAAAACCATGTTACACATTTAATTCAATTCATATATTGTATATTTAACATTCAACCAAATGATTTTAACAGTTTTCAATCCATTTACTATACTATAAAATATATATACATCCACACAATCTATCATTTCATGTCATTTAAAAACATCCACATATATATATACTACTAAATCAAGAGTTGCCGGGATTAATATATCCCCCATCACCAACATCCTCATTCTTATCACTATCACCAACATCCTCATCACTACTAAAACCAACAACATCATCTGGAGTACCAACACCATCATCACCATCACCATCATCATAATCATCACCCCCAATAGTAGTATCATCACCTATAACACCACTAGGATCCTCATTTTCATCAATTAGATTATCATATAAAAAGTGAATTGTTTCCATATATGAATAAAAAACATTAGTGGACTCTAATTGAAGTGATGTACATATTACTGACATAGCTTTTAGGAACATGTCAGTGACCAATTTACTTCTTTCATTCTTCTATATAGCTATTTTTTAGCCTCGTCAACTTCTTCATGGTAATTTTCAATCTCAACGTCTTGAGAGTTTGGATAGGGTCCTGATGAATTCCAATACCTAGTGTGGACAATGTTTTTATCGGGTATACATCAAGCTCTCCCTTGGTGCTCCTCACATAATATCTATCTTAGAGAATCATTTGGACCGAACTGTCATCTTCATACACATCGAGGGCCTCTAGGAAAAACCGTTGAACATATAAAAAAGTTATTTAATTATGAATTATTAATAAAAATTTAAAATATAAATAAAAACAAATATAATCTTTTCTTATTTATATTCTTTTACTACACTTCCATTATTTTTCATCTTATTCAAGAAAAACAATTCCTCGAGAAACACGACCTTTGATGCCCAATGTAGCTAGCTGAAAATGACATTTATTAGTATAATAATACATTATTTAACAACATGAAATTGATAAACCTAGAATGAATTAAAATTTTATCTATTCAAGAAATCCATATAATTAAGAAACATCTCAATGTGAATTTAATTATAATTTTAATTCAAATGGTATAACATAATTAATACATAATAATTTTCATGATAAATATGTGTATTAAATGGAATCCTTACATATATTCATTTCGGTACAATTATATTTTTTTACATTATTTGGTTATTCATCCACTAGTAATTTTGATCAGTTGGTCCTTAGGTTCATTTTTTTGTGAGGTGGTTTGGTCATTTGGATAGTTGGTCAATCAGTTAGAGAATTTTTCATATTTTTTTGTTCATTTGATTCATTTTATATGAGGGTGTTTCTTTCATTAATTATTAATTTAATTTGTGTCAATTTTCGGTTAAATATTTCGACATATTTGGCCATTTGGTTATTTGGTTAGATCATTTGGTTCTTTTCAAGGTTATGTGATTTTTTTGTTCATTTGGTAATTTGTTAATTTTTTTGGTTAGAACAATTGGTTTAATTGCGTTTTGGTTATTTTGTTTATTTTGGCATATGTCATTTTGTTCATTTTTTGTTAGTTATTTTTAGGTTAAGTTATTTTTTTCAATTTTGGGTTCTCTGTTTTTTTATATTATGTAAATTGTTTTATTTTTGGTAATTTCATTTGTTTTATTTTTTTGTTATTACTTTTTTTGGTTTAAGTCATTTGGTTTATCTTTTTCATTATGTCATTAGTTAGTTTGGTATTAGGTCGTTTGAAAAATTGTGCATTTTTTGGTTAGGTTAATCAGTTTATTTGGGGTTAGGATATTTATTTTTCTTTTGGTTATGTTATTTAGTTCATTTTTGTTTATAGTATTTTCTTCTTCTTGGTTAATGTGAATTGGTTAATTTCTTGTTCATTCATTTGGTTCATCTCTGGGTAATGTCATATTTGAGTTACGTCATTTGGTTTATTTTGGGTTATGTCCTATTTTTCATTTCATAAATTTTAATTTTTTGTTAGTTCGATTGTTCATTTTTTTCATTTGTTAGTGAGAACAATTGGATTACTCTGGATTAGGTTACTTGTGTTATTTTGGGTTATTTTATTTTGTTCATTTTGGGTTAGGTCTTTTTAGGTGATGTTATTTTTTTCACTTTTAAATTAGGTTATTTGTTTTATTTTGGATTTTTTCATTTGGTTTATTTTTCAGTTATTTCTTTTATAGGTTATGTCATTTGGTTCATTTCGGGCGTTTAAATATAGTTTGTTTTAGATTAGGTATTTTGATCAATTATACATATTTTGTTTAGGTTAATTAGATTATTTTGGGTTAAGATATTATTTTGTTGGTTATGTTATTTAGTTCATTTTTGGTTAGGGTATCTTCATTCATCTTGGTTTATGTCAATTGGTTAATTTTGGGTTAGGTAATTTGGTTCATCTTTGGGTTATTTAAAATTTGAGTTAGGTTACTTGGTGGGTATGATAAAAATACAGGGTGAAAAACTGTCTCTCCCCTTATTTTCATCACCTAATATATATCCCAAATGATCATTTGGAATAATTGATTCATCTTCTTACTCATCAACAAGCAACAATTCATTTTTTTAAAATATAAAAGAGATATTTAGTTATAAAATAGAAATTCCAATTGAAATGAATTATAATAGTTCTTATAACATTTTCTAAAAATATATTAATTAAAATAACTGTCATTCATCTTATTTCTGCAAGAATAAAAAAACATTTCATCCAGCACACACCCATCATTGTTCGGTATGACTTGCTACAAATAAAATTTAATGTAGAAAATAGAAATAAATAATATTTTATTATAGATTTATTTTAAACCATTCAAACAAATATTTAACCAAAAAAAACAAAAAATTGAACTACATTTCACCAAAATGATTTTATTATCTCCACCAGATCATACCATAGTCAATGAATCGAAATGTAAAAACATTGATTGTTCTAGAAAAGGAATATTCATATTAGTCTTATCATTTTTGTATTTTATTGGCTTGTATTGGTTATATTCAATTTAGATCTATAAATTTTTGTTTCATTTTTTATTAGTTTAACTTGGTTTTGGCGAGTTTAGTTTACATAAGAATTTTATTGGTAAATTTTACAATTTTATATCCATGTAATAATTTATTGATAAGTTATGAATAAGAAAATGTTATAGGACAATGACACCACAACCTTAGTGAAGATGAGCTTCTCAGGCCAATCTAATATTATGGAATGAAGGATGGAGGATGGATCATTAATTAATGAGTGAGAGAGGATTGTAATTATGAGAGAAAATAATTTGGATGAAAATTGAATTAAAATCATATGGGATGTGAGTTTATTGTGAAAACCATGGAGCGAAAAGATGATATTACCCCCATGATTAAAAAATAAAACATTGGTCTACGATGTACATGATTTGGGACCACCATATACATTGTATAAATTTAGGTTTCCTTTAATGCATTAACTATCAAAAACTATTCTACAAGGTAATTGGTGTTCCTATCAAATATAGATTTAAGGAATTCCCCTTCCATTTATTTTAGTTCTCCTCTAAATTTACCCAATAAAAATTTCTCCCCAAGTCATAAAAAATACGTAAACTACTAAGATTATAGAAAACCCAAAAACCCTGGAAAACCCCTAAAACATTAAAACTCTAAAACACCCAAAACACCTAAAACCTAAAAATGTAAAAAACCCTAGAAACTCTAAAATCCTAAAAAACATAAACCCATAAATATTAAAACCCCCCAAAAATCCTTATAGACCGATAAAACCCTAAATACGAGTGGAAACTCTAAAACCCCTTTAAACCCATAGAAAAGTTAAAAATACCTCCCAACACCATAAGAAACCCCAAATATCATAAAAACCCAAAAAACCCCAAAATCCTAAAAATCAATAAAAACCCTCAAAGTCCATAAAAACAGTAAAAACAATAAAAATATTTAAAAATACATAAAAATTTATAAAAAAACAAAAAACGCTAAATAATACGAAAACACCAAATAAAAAATTAATAACCTAAGAACACTTAAAACCACTAAAATTATAAAACACAAAAAACTCTAAAAAGAACCTAAGAACCTTGAAACCCCAAAATACAAGAAAAAACACTAAATTTTTTAAAAAACCCTAAAAACCCGTAAAAACCCTAAAACCCCAAAAAATCATAAAAACCCCAAAATTCTAAATACCCTCAAAATCCCTAAAATCATTAAAAAACATAAAAATCCCAAAAAAAATCCAAAAAATAACTACATATTAAAAAACAAGGAAAATCCATATGAAAACCTCCATAACCTAAAAACATGTCAAACCACTAAAAATATTAAATAATTCTAAAAACCCAAAAACTCCATAAAAACCCTGAAACTATTAAAAACACCAAAAAACCTCTAAAACACTAAAACATATTAAACCCCTAAATATAAATAAAAAACTAAAAAACATTAACCTTTAAAAACATTTTAAATCTATAAAAACCTTGAAAACCCTAAAAAATAAAAAAAATAAAACCCCAGAAAAAAATAAAATCCTAAAAAACCTAAATTACGCTAAAAACCCTCAAAATTTGTAAAACACCTAAAAATTATTAAAATACTAAAATCCAAAAATTTCTCTAAAACTCCAAAAACACCCCAAAGAAATCCTCAAAAAGATAAACAAACCTAAAACCCCAAAGAACCTAAAAATGATAAAAAAACATAAAGATTCCTAAAAATGATCAAAAACCTAAAAACACTAAAAACCATATAATTGCTATAATACCATAAAAATATTAAAAATCCTTAAAAATCCTTAAAAACATAAAAAACCATAAAATAATAAAAAAAACCATCAGAACCATTAAAAAACTAAGGGACAGAAAAAACAATAAAACCCAAAATAAAAAAACCCCTAAAAAACCCTAAAACCCTCAAAATCATTTAAAACCCATAAAATCATAAAATTCCTTATAATATCTAAAAACATAAAAACCCAAAAACCTAAAAACCATTAAGAAAACCATAACAACATAAACAAATATAACCCCTAGAAACTCCTTATATCCTTAAATCCCCTAAAAAAATTAAATCCCTTATATAACCCTAAAACACCCAAAATATCTAAAAACTCTAAAAACCCATTAAAATTCTAAAAAGTCCCTAAAAATCCTTATTATTGTAAAACCCCTATGAAAACCCTAAAATCCAAAAAACACTTAAAACCCCTAAAAGAATAAAAAAATAAAAACCCTAAAAAAACTAAAAACCCCTAAAAATCATTAAAACTGTAAAAACCATAAAAAAAATTGAATACCCATAAAACCCACTAAAACTCTAAAAATCAGTTAAACCCCTAAAAAGGATAGAAAATCCAAAAAACCCACTAAAAACATAAAACACTCTAAATACATAGAAACACAAAAAATAGTAAAAAAATTCTATAAAATCCATTTAAATCCTTGAAAACATAAAAAAACCCTAAAACCCATAAATAACATCAAAAAATATTAAAAACATAAAAACACATAAAACCCATAAAAACAAAAAACACTATAACCCCTAAAAATACTAAAAGCCTCAAAATACCAAAAAACACTAACACGTTAAAAAAATAAAAACACATAAATCCACTAAAAATTGAAAAAAAACAAAATATACTAAAAATCCTAATAAACTCTAAAATCCCTTAAAACCAAAAAAACCACTACAAATATAAAAACACTAAAACCCATACAAACCCTAAAACCTCTAAAAAAATTAAAAATCCCAATAAACACCAAAAAATGGAAAGAGCACTAAAAACCATGAAAACAAAAAAACACTAACAACTAAAAAAAATCCAAAATTCTTTAGAAATTGTAAAACCCCTCAAAATCCCTAAAGCATGAAAAACCATAATAATGTAAAAACAATCCTTAATAATACCTAAAAACATAAAAACCCTCAGAACATGAAAAAACCTAAAAATTCTTAAAAATTATAAAACAAGTCAATCCCCTAAAAACCCTAAAAATGCTAAAACCCCTAAATCCCCCCAAAAATCATAAAATACATATAATTCCCTAAAAACCTAAAGATCCCTAAATGTCCCAAAAAATCACTAAAAATCCGTAAAACTTTAAAAACCCATAAAACCTTGAAAACCCATAAGATAACCTTACAAAATATTTAACACCTGAATCCCCTAAAAACCTAAAAACTCTAATAACCGAAAAGACCATAAAACCATAGAAACCTCAAAAAAACAACTTAAAACTATGAAAATCCATTAAATCCCTAAAATTTTAAAAAACTATAAAAAAATAAATCCGCTAAGAACCCTAAAAAAGACAATAAAATCCAATAAAACCCATAAAAATCATAAAATCCCTAAAACCCCTAAAACCCATCAAAGTTCATAAAAACCCTTAAAACCATAAAAATCATAAAAGGTATAAAAATTCACTAAAAACATAATAAATCTAAAACAATGAAAAATTTAATGAAAAACATAAAATCCTAAAAATACTTAAAACCCCTAAAACCTAAAAATGCTAAAAATCCAAAAATACCCTAAAACACTAAAAATCCCTAAAAATCATAATAACCCTAAAACCCCCCAAAAAATATAAAACACTTTAAACCCTTAAAAACATTAAAAAAATTACAAAACATAGATACCAAAAACATTAAGAAAAAATTCAAAGGACAAAAAAACCACAATACCCTTAAAATCCCAAAAAACCAATAAAACCCCACAAAATCACAACAAACCATAAATATCTAAACATCCAAAAAACCCAAAAAATACCAAAAAAAAATAAAACCCCACAAAACCTCTAAAAACCCCTAAGAAAATGAAAAAAACCTAAAAAAATGTTAATCTCTAAAGGCCTAAGACCACAAAAAAATCCTAGAACCCTTGAAACCATAAAACCACCTAAAAACCACAAAAAACCCCTAAACCCCTAAAAACCAATGAAAATTCTAAATACCATTAAACCCCTGAAAATATTAAAAAACTGTAAAAACCATAAAAACCACAATAAATCAAAAATTCCCTAAAACACCAAAAAACCAAAAAACCCTTAAACATTAAAATATTTTTATCATTTAAAAATCAATAAAAACACTAAAAACCATAAATTTGTAAATAATACCTCATATACCTAAAAACATAAAAATCCAAAAAACCATCAAAACCTTAAGAAAAAAAAAACATAAAAAAATTGAAACCCCTAAAACCTAAAAATCGAGAAACCCCTAAAACCCCAAAACACCCCAAAACACTAAATACCATTAAACCTCCAAAAAAATAAAAACCCCTAAAATGAATTAAAACTCTAAAAATCACTAAAAATTATAAAAACACATTAAAATTGTAAGAATTATAAAAACTCTAAAAATTTATTAAACACTAAAAATATAAAAATCCTTAAACATTAAAATAACAAAAAAATCCATAAAATGGCCTTAAAATCTAAATCCACTAAAAATACCTAAAATCATGAAAAACCCATGAATATTCTAAAAATATTAAAAATTAATAAAACATTAAAACAACTAAATAACCATAAAACCCAAAAAACATCTAAAATTCTAAAAAACATAGAAAACACAACGGAACTCCTAAACCCATTAAAAAGAATGAAAAACACTAAAAATCTCTAAGAATGTTGAGAAAACTAAAAACCATAAAAACAATAAAGACCTACAAAAACACTAGAAAACACTAAACCACTAAAAGTAATTAATACCCCAAAAATGTTATAAAACTATAAAAATTCTAAAAACACCAAAAACCATGAACTCCCAAAAAACCTTTAAACTCCCCAAAAACCCAAACACCCCTTAAAATATATAAAAAACCCAAAGGGCCTAAAAAATCCTGAAAAACGTAAAAAACCCTAAAATTATGAAAATAAATGAAAATAACTAAAGAAAACCTTAAAAAACTAAATAAAATCACAACCAATAATATTAATAAAAACACTAAAATATCCTAAAAATCCAAAAAATCCCTAAAACCTATAAAACCACTAAAAACTTTTAAAAACCTAAAGTCCCGTAAAAACCCAAATTACCCACTTAAAACTCTAAAAAATCATTAAATCCCTAAAAATGATAAAAACATTAAAATATATTATATTCCCAAAATAACTCAAAGAAACTATGAAAACAAAAAAATCATAAAATCATAAAAATTGTAAAGCCCCCCAAATTCCCTAAAAACCCAAAAAATATAAAAATCCTAAAAATAAATAAAAACCCTAAGAATCTAAAACCCCTTAAAACCCTAATAACCCATTTTCACACAGCGTACGATGGGATCGTGGGGGACAAACGTGCGCTACCCAACGGTTGATTAGAAAAGATTGGGTTCTGCTTGGTCACTCATATCAAGTGTGCTGTTTACACCTTGAAACGACCAATGGTTCCATAACTAGTAATAAGTGGACCTGCTTTCCAAAGGCAGGTGTTTGCTGGGTGGTTTGACCAGCGATGTTTAAGAACTCACATTGGTCGAGAGGATGGAAATTCGGGCTCATGGCACCCTTTTCGGGGGAATTATTGCCTGTTCCGGGACTCTATTATTGATTTAAGACGTGTTAATATGTTTTCGAATCATTGGTTTATACCCTAGCATAGTATCCACGGATTACTCCTGGTTGGAAATGGTGAGCTGGAAATAGGGGTTCAGAATCATTTATGCCTGAGGTTTACCATCCCTCGTTGGATTAATGACCCCGAGGAGTCTGGACTCATTAAGAAGGCACTGGTTTAATTCCTCATAACCATCCACCCTGGAGTTTATTATCATCTAGGGGGGACAGATAACGACTGGAGAGTTTGGATCAAACCCTTGGTACAGGCCTCCTACGTATCCTTGTGAGAGGAATCAGAATTCACATAGTTCAGTTTGGTAGGGGGATTAAACTCTAGGCTTCCCAGAGTTGGTGCGGAAAACCGACGTGAATATGGTCAGATTAACCGGGTGTTGGGCTTGAACCTCGGGGAGGCTTCCTACGTACCCTGCCTAGGAGGAAGGGATCAAAGTACATGTAGTTCAGGTTAATCCACCGTTGTTGGGAAGGTTCCACAACCATCAAAAATCTCTAAGCCCATGTGAGTCATGCTCGGTGTGAGAAACAAGAGAATTCAACAGACATGGATAACCTCACACTTTCTCCCTACTGCAGAAAGGGGAGACGGACGACCAACATATAAGAAGGCCGGTACCGCTGGACTCTCCATCCTGATGTTCGCGGAATGTAGAAGTCACGCAGTTGAGAAATGAAACCTACAGGTTGAAAGGAGTCGGGTCATTAGCTTTCGGTGAGGATGGTGTGCGGCTTCTCCAAGAGGTATTCCCAGTTGTGAAAACTCCCAATGGGAGAGGGATATGACACCGAATAAAGGAGGGGCACCGATGCTCATCCCACCATTCGTTGGCCTTTATCCCTGAGGAAGTACGGAGGTGTATGGGTGCTAACTCTGGCAAGAAAATATAGGGTCTTACACCAGGATGGTTGCCCATTAACTCCCAGAAGGGAGGAGAAGTGGTCTTCTCCAATGCAGAAGGGAAATGGACATGCGGTCCCCCCCCTTCCGGCGAGTAGAGAGGTAGAAAGGGGGCTCCCGGGCTCAGACTCTACATTACCGTGAGAATGTGAAACCAGGAAAGCTTCGGGAATCCGCTCAAGGGTCAGAGAAACCCCTTCTACCTCGCTTAAAGTGAGTTTGTGAACTCAAAACGGCGCACTAATGCGCCTAAATGTTACATCAAACAGGTTCGGTGGATCTGGTGGAGGCCTCAGCTTGAGGCCAATGAATGGGCCAACGAGGTGGTTGTGAAGGATCAGGCCAGATTGGAAGGATTTTATCTGGCTCGGGGAATGGGAACTCTGAAGGATTTGGCGGGCCACATGGGTGTATGAGGGGTGGGGCCCTTCATTTAGGGAGGTGCTACGTGGCTGGAGAGGTCTTCTGCGAACCAGGGTGGTCCACGGACTGATGGGAATCCCACGAACCAGGGTGGTTTGTGGACTGATGAGCATCCCGCGAACCAGGGTGGTTCGCGGCTTCGGGTTCGGACCGTGTACCAGATTGGTACGTGGAGGGTTCCACGCAAGAAGCGGCGGCCGAGGGAAACACCGCTCGGAGGTTCGTCGGTCGTGGCTTCACCTATGTAGAAGGGTACTATGCAGTGTGACGGATCAGAAAAGGGTCATAAACTCCTAGGTCTACGGGGAGTACATTTTCAGAGGGGCCATGGTTCGCGGTCTTCTTTTCGTTGTTATTTTAAGTTTTTGGTTCACCATGTCATTATGCATCTTCGGTTCCTTATTAATTCATTTCCAGCTTCATACCTGTTTTGGTTCGCGAACTCAAACTTCGCTGTTTGCAAAATCCTAAGCTCTTTCCTTCGAAATCCTTCCACCAGAATCTGATTGATCTCTCTTCCTCTTTCCCCTTCATATCCTTTTATAGAGTGGGGAAAGAGATGTATATATGGTCATGCATCACCTTTTGCGGAGGCCCATTACTGGATACCTGGTTTATGGATGACTTGGTCAATCCGAAACTCGCGGGGGGCATTGAACGCACCTCCCACATAGACCAAATTAGCTTGGGGAGTGCTTCGAAGCCATTTAGGGCTCCCCCTCAATTCCGCGAAAGACAGTGGATGCAGTCTGGGCCGGTTGATGTGGTTCACGGCTGGGGTGGTTTGTGACGGTGGACCGGCCTTGCACCCATCCTGTTTCACTCCCGTAGAGGGTCCCCACCTCGGTTCCACGAACGACGAGGTTTGTGATGGTGGAATGGGCTATCTTCCTCAGTGTTATTCCTGGTTCGTGCCCGCATTGGCGCTCCGCCCCAATTTCACGAATGGCAGCATCTGCGGGATGGCGGCTCACCGAACCAGCCTCGTACCATGGCTGGGAGCTAGTACGCCAACCGGTTTCTGTCCTTTTCCATGTTTTGGGGTAATTGTATTTCACCTTTGTGGAATTTCATGGACCCTACAAATTCCCCCCATCGGAATGGGGTCCAATCAAAATGAAGAGGAGAATATTCCAATGTAGAGTGGTCCTGAAAATCAATGAGTGATTGGAAAATGCTATAACTTTTTCCTCAGCCAAGGGACTCAGCAAGAATAGTTTGACATTTTCTAGGAATTTATAGAAAAACCCCAAAAACTTTTTGTCTTTTCCATCAATAACCTAATTTTTCATGGTCCCATTTGGTGTGGACCCAGTGGGTATGGCCCGACTTTTTCTTAGGTCGCCCTTTTTAGGTTTTCGGCCTAATGGGCTTTGCGCCTCTTTTTGTGAACTGTTTGATGTCTCACTAACAAGGCTATCATTATTGATGTTTTAGGTCGAACAGCTTTGACCAGATATGGTGGGGCGAGGGCCCCAACAAGGTTTGGCTGATTAGAAGATGTCTCAATACCTTTCAGATGTGTGTGGGGGAGCGTGTTTAGATTTGAACAACATACATGGCATGTGTCGAGGCATGGGAGCTGTATCGGCGTGCAGAGACAGGAAGAGAATCACCTAAGGAAGACTTGCCTTTTTTAGACGGGCCAAGGGTGATCAATATGCAGAGCTGCTAATTGAATGGTGTGCATAGTTGTGCAAAGGTGTCCTTAAGACAATGACTTTGCATTTCTGATGGCTTGAGGACTTCTTGGATGTCCGGCTTATGGAAACCACCATGGGTGGCTTGGAGAGATAATAAAAACCATCATAGGTGGCTTGGAACGGGTGTGTGACATCTGAAAGGGTTTGGGATCATCTGTATTAATCAGAAGTGTGGACGCAGGGTCCCTATCCTACACATTAAGTTAGCGTGAAGGACGGTTGGAGCTCAATGCTGTTTAAAGTCAAGAAGCCAGGACATTCTTCAAAGTGGAATGGATTCTCCTACTTCTCGGTAATCTCGTCGGAGAAGTTCCACCATATTCAGGAAGGGTTGTGAAAGAGGTTGGTAAACTACTGCTCTGAAGGGTTCTAAATCCCAGGATGGATATAGGGGCCCAAAGGCCAAGAGGCATATGAAGAGAAGCATTGCCTAAGGAAGAATTGCCTTTGTTAGAAGGTCTAGGGGTGATCAATATGAAGAGACGCTGAGGGCATGGTATGTATAGTCATGCAAAGGTTCCCTTAGGTCATTGATTTCATTCTCCCGATATTCGGGCAACTTCAGAGAAGTTTGAGATTCAGGACCACCAGGGGTGGCTTATAAGGGTTCATCTCTTTCTAGGTGCAGAGTGTGATTTATGTAGAGAGGGTGCCTGAATATAGGAGAAACAACTGGGTTAATTTCATTGTAATGGGTGAACTAATCCTTTCTCACGCTGGTGCAATACAGTGGTTTGTGCAGGTTTTACCCGTGCACTGAGGGATAGATAAAAGTCTCCGTTCCTTACTAAACCCATGAGATGTATGACCGTGCAGTTTAACTTCATGTGTTAAGGATGGATTCCGTGTATTTTAACATCACATGGTAAAGATGAGGAGCATTATTAATGTATGTTGAGTAGTTTAATGTCGTGCAGCTAGGACGGGGGGAATTTTTAAACCAGTGAAAATCCTTGTAGTTGGAGGCATTTCCTTTGGTGTTTAATGCTTGGTCTTTCCAGCTTTATGCCAAGCGGACAAGATGTTCTATGAAGTTCAAAGTCATGCGGTGAGGACATATTTGAAAAGACCTCTCTTGATCAGAATGTAACTGGGCTTGAACAACTCGGCATGCCCAAGATGTGGAGAGGGGTTGATTGGTGTAAATCGTGGTTCCGAGGCTTCTTGGATCAAGAGAAATGGTATGGGGGCTCTGAGGCTAGTAAGCATACAGAGCTAGGAAGAGTATCTCTTGTGGAAATCTTGCCTTCTGTAGATGGGCTATGGGATATAAATATGCAGAGCCACTGAGGGCATGGTATGAATAGTCATGAAAAGGTGTCCACAAGTCGATAACTTTCCACTCCCGATGGCCGTGAATGGTTATGAGGATCCCTAATTGTCCTGGCCACGAAGTCTGTCATTTGGTAAGAAAATATCTGGACATGTCAGGAATATTCGGCCTTGGTTGCTGTTAAATCTTAGAGAGCTCCCTGCGCTAATTTATCTTGCACACGGGGGTGTACCTTCACTCCATGTAGTTTAACGTTTTGCGGTAAGGAGGAAGTACTCCTAGTTTAGCGTCCATAGAGCTCTGAACATTGGGTGACTGTTACTGCAGTCATTCGAATGATAATTGAGTTAACATGCTCCGATATACTCTGAACAGGGTGGCGGATGGAGGTTGTAAACTGTAACATTGAGGTTTCCCAGATTTGGAGATGTGGTGTGGGGGCTCTAAGGCCGGTAAGCATACGGATCTAGGAAGATTATTTCCCAAGGAAATCTTACCTTTGGTAGATGGGCCAGGGGATATCAATATGCAGATCTATTGAGGGTATGGTATGCATAGTCATGCAAAGGTGTCCCCGGGTCGTAGACATTCCACTTCCGATGGCCATGAATGATTATGAAAATCCGAGATTGCTCACAGTACAGAGTTCATTATGCGGGGATAATGGTGTTTGAGCATACAAGAAACAACTTCACTACAATTTTCCATTGAGTCAAAGTAGCCTGGCCCTAGATTGATGTACGTAGATGCAGGTCGTCATGTAAACCATGGGCGAATACATAGGATAACTGGGAAGGGATACCCAGCCAACGTTTTGATGTGAAAAGGGGGACGAACTTGTAAACCACTACAACATCAATTTCTGGATCGAGAGATATGATACGGGGGCTTTGAGGCCAGTAAGAGTATGGAGCTAGGAAGAGTATCGCCTGAGGAAATCTTGCCTTTGGTATATGGGTCAGGGGCTATCTATATGAAGAGCTGTTGAGGGCATGGTATGCATAGTCAGGAAAAGGTATCCATGGGTCGATATCTTTCCGCTTATGATAGCCATGAATGGTTATGAAGATCTGTAATTATCTGGGTCATGGAGTCTGATGTATGGGGAGGATGAATCCAAATGATCAAGGAATATTCCCATATTGTGTTGACATATATCTTGGGTGGTTCGCGATGAAGTCCGTGCAGTTTAACATCGTGCGGTGAGGATGAGGAATACACCCCGTGAAGATCTGGTCCATACAAGGGGGAAAGGGGAATTTATGACATTCATTTGGGGATAGTTGGGCCAGGGTGGGGGAACCTGGTGTCACTACGTATCCCGCGAGGGCAGGAATCAAACCTCACGTAGTTCTTTTAAATTTGTGCAGTTTTACGTCGTGCGGAGAGGACGAAGAATACACCTCGTGTAGGTCTGGTCCGTGCACGGGGGGAGAGAGAATTTTTTTTGAAATGGCTGGGCTAGGATGGGGGACCCTTGAATCACTACGTATCCCTCGAGGGTAGGAATAAAGCCTCATGTAGTTATTTTAGGGAATAAACCCCATGCGGGTCTAGTCCATACACGGAGGACGGGGGTATTTTTGGCTTCATTTGAGGTGGCTAGGCCAGGGTGTGGAATTCTAGCGTCATTACATATCCTAAAAGGGCAGGAATCAAGCCTCACATAGTTATCTGACAGAAAATATACCCCGTCCCAGTCTGGTCCATACACGGCGGAGAAAAGGGGCATTTTTTTAATCCTTATCTGTACAGTTTAACTTCGTGCGGTAAGGATGAGGAATACACACAGTGCAGGGTTGGTCCATACATGGGGGGATAGGGAATTTTTAACTTTTTTTCAAGGGTGGATGGGCCAGGATGAGGAACCCCAGAATTGCTACGTATCCTATGAAGGAAATAATCGAGTCATACGTAGTTATCTGAATGTAGTACACCCCATGCAGTGCTAGTCCGTACATGGGGGAAGGGGACATTTATTTTAATTTTATTACATTTGGGAGTTCCTGGGCTATGATAGGGGATCCCGACATCGCTACGTATCCTCTGAGGGTAGGAATCAAGATGTACGTAGTTATTTGAAATCAGTGTAGTTTAATGTCCTGCGGTGAGGGAGAAATACTCTTAGTTTATGGTCATAGTGTTTGGACCATTGGGTGCTTGGCAATTTAACATCCTGTAGATTTGATGATAACTTCTTTTTATTTCTATGTGAAATACTTCTTCAGGAATCTCGCATTTGTAAGAGTGGTAGTGAACTTCCCGTCCATGGAAATTAGGGAATATGCTCCATTGGAGTAGACCTTGTGTATAACATATGGTCCCTCCCACTTGGGCTCCAGCTTTGGATGTTTCTTTACAGGTATCATTGGGGTCCGGAGGAACAACACCAATTCTCTTTCCATGAAAGACCGAAGACAAAACATTTTATTGAAGGCTTGTGCGATATGGTTTTGATAAACTTCCAGATGGTGAAAAGTGTGCAACCGCTTCATGTATAACTGTTCCAATTCACCTATCCACTTTTTTTATTGCACATTGTTGGATAATTGATCACAAATGGAAACACAGAGCGAGGGTAATTGCAGCTCAGTGGGAAGGACCACTTCGGTTCCGTATACTAATGAGTACGGAGTAGCCTAAGTAGCGGTGCAGACTGTGGTTCGATAAGCCCAAAATGCATGGAGTAGTTTATCCAGCCATAATTTCTTGTCTTTTACAACCATTTATTGGAGAATGTTGGACAAGGTCTTCTTAAAAGCCTCTATTTATCCGTTGGCTGCTGCGTGGTAGCGGGATGGGTGGTTAGCCTTGATACCATATTCTTGGTACAGTTTCTCCAAATCAGTAGAACAGAATTTGGTGCCGTTATCCGTCAGTATGGTATGAGGGACACCAAATCTGGTGATGATATTGGTTTTCACAAATATGACAATGTTTCTTGCCCCGAATTCCTTAAGGGGTACAACTTCTACCCATTTGGAAAAGAAGTCAGTTACCATGAGGATATACTTGAACTATTTGGTTGTGTCAGGAGGATATGGTCCCACAATGTCCATTCCCCAGACAACAAATGTCTAGGTGTACTTGTCCTGATGAAGTAACTCCTGGGGTTGGTGTATGAATTTGGCATGAATTTGGCATGAGTGGAATTTTGCGGTAAAGCGCTCGCAAGGTCCTTTTGGAGGCCTGTTTGGCGTTTAGGGGTTTTTAATGTTGTAGGGGATTTTATGTTTTTATGGTTTTATGGGTATTTTTAGGATTTTTATTCATTTATTTTGTTTTTTAGGGTTTAAATATTTTTAGTTTTTTAAGGTTTTCTAATGGGTTTTCAAGGCTTTAAGGTTTTTAACATTTTAAATGATTTTTAGTTATTTTTTAGGATTTTTGTGGTCCAAGGTTTTTTATGCATTATGAGGTGTTTGTTTGTTTTTAGGGTGTTTAGGGGTTTTAACGATTTAATGTTTCGCTGGGTTTTAAGTATTTTTAAAAATTTAAGATTTTCCTATCATTTTCTATCTTTTTTATAATTTATATTTATTTTTAGTTCATTTTTTTGAATTTTATGATTTTTAGAGTTTTTAGGGATTTTAAGGATTATTATGTTTTTTTTTTGTGTTTATAGGGATTTGTTTTGAGTTTTGTTTGGGTTTTGACGGTTTTTAGAGTTTTTTAATATTTTAGTCATTTTAAAGGGGTTTTATATTTTTAGTTGTTTTTTGGGATTTTTTAAAAAAATTTATGGGGTTTTATGGGTTTTAGGGTTTTTTAGTGGTTTAGGGTTTTTATAGTTTTTAGGGAATTAAAGTTCTCTTATGTATTTATGATATTCTAAGGTTTGTTCATGGTTTTTTCAATTTTTTTGGATTTTTAGGTCTTTTGGTATTTTTTTGATTTTAGGAGTTTTATGGATTTTTAGGGGTTTTATGGTTTTTATGGTGTTTTTGTTTTTTTTTGGGTTTTTTAGGTTTTTAGGGGTTTTATGTGTAATTTTATTTTTACAGTTTTCTTATTGGTTTTTAGTTTTTTTAGGTTGTTTTATTCTTTTATGGATTTTTATTATTATTTAGGATTTTTACGGATTTTTTTGGTTTTTAATGTTTTCATGGTTTTTAGGGTTTTTATTGAATTTGGGCATTTAGGTTTTTTTAGTATTATATAATTTTTAATGATTTTCGTTTTTAAATATTTTTCACAAGTTTGTGGGTTTTTATATTTTTACAAGGATTTTATGGTTTTATGGTTTTTAAATAATTTTATGGTGTTTATTTTTTCCCTATTTTTTAGAGATTTTATTATTTTTAGGGGTTTAAAATATTTTTAGGTTTTTTGGTTTCCTTAGTTTTTTTCATGTTTTTTTGGGATTTTAAAATTTTGAAGGATTTTTAGGTACTTTTTAATATTTTCATTGTTTTTATGAGATTTAGGCAATTCAGTGATTTTGGGAATGTTTATGGATTTAGTGCTTTTAGATTTTTTTGGTTTTTTTTGGTTTTTTGAGTTTTTTAGTTTTAATGTTTTTTTCGTGTTTTACATGTTTTAGGGGTTTAGAGGGTTTTTATATTTTTATTAGGTTTTTAGGTTTTTTATTGGTTTTTATGGGTTTTAGGTTTTTTAGTTATTTATGGATTTCAGAGGTAGTTACTGTTTTTAGGGTTGCTATGGTTTTATGGTGTTTTTATGGGTATTCATGGTTTTTAGGGTTTTTTATTTTTAGGGATTTTTAAGGATTCTTAGTATTTTTATGTCTTTTTATTCCTTTTAGGTAATTAGAGGTTTTTGGATTTTTGGGTTTTGTTGTGTTTCTAGGTTTTTGGGGGGTTTTATGTGTTTTTAGGTTTCAATGATTTTATTAGGGGTTTCTATGGTTTTTAGTGTTTTTATGGTTTGTATGGATTTTTAAGGATTTCTATGATTTTTAGGGATTTTTTTGTTTTTTCTCATTTTGTAGGGTATTATTACTTTTTTGTGTTTTTATGTTTTTTTATATTTTTTTAAAATTTTACGGATTTAAATGGTTTTTAGAGTTCTTAGTGGGTTTTAGGTGTTTTATGGGATTTTAATGATTTTTCAATGTTTTAATGGTTTTTAAGTTGTTTTTGGGTTTTTGAGTATTTTTAGGTTTTTGGGGTTTTATGTCTTTTCAGGTATTTGTGGCTTTTAAAAGGGATTTCCGTGTTTTTTTGGTTTTTTAAATTTTTATGTATTATTTTGGCCATTTATGATTTTTATTATTTTTAGGGTTTTTAATGATTTGTGGGGTCCTAAGGTTTTAGTGATTTTATTGTTTTTTGGGTTTTTTGGGTTTTTTGAGGTTTTTAGGGTTTTATGGGGTTTTAATTTTTCTAAAATTATATAGGGGTTTAAAGTGATTTATATTTTTCAGTGGTTTTTTTGGTTTTTTTAGTTTTAGGGGTTTTAAGGTTTTTCAGGGATTTTGTGGATTTTTAGGTTTTTTAGGTTTTTAGTGCTTTTAAGATATTTTGATTGTTTAGTGTTTTAGGTTTTTTTAGGTTTTTAATGTTTCTTATGGATTTTAATGATTTTTAAAGTTTTAATTTTTTTTGGATTTTTATGGATTTTATGATTTATACATTTTTATGGTTTTAGGTATTTTATGAGGATTTGGGATTTTTATGGTTTTTGTGGTTTTTATGTTGTTTTTGGTATTTGTTTTTTACTTTTTAGTGTTTTTATTGCTTTTTAGAGTTCATAATGTTTTTAGTGGTTTAAATGGTTTTTAAAATATTTAGTGGTCCTTTGTTTTTTGTAGGGATTTATTATTTTTAAGCTTTTTATTAGATTTTATGTTTTATATTGTTTTTTGTGTTTTTCATTATTTTTCCCCTTTTTATATTTTCAAGTGTTTTAGAGTTTTATATTTTTTTAATTTCTTCTTAAGGGTTTTCATGTTTTTTATAATATTTCACATTTTATGTAATTTTAATGTTATTTAGGATTTTTATGAATTTTGCAGGTTTTAATGAATTGGAGAATTTCATTGTTTTTTGGATTTTTTTTGTTTTTTCGGGTTTTAGGGTATTTCCTAGTTTTTATGTGGTTTAAGTTTTTTTTGAGTTTTTAACATTATTATGAGTTTAAAGGGTTTTTAGAGTTTTTTGTGTCTTATAGGGGTTTTATCGGTTAAGGGGTTTAAAAGGTTTTTAGGGGATTGTATTTTTTAGTGTTTTATGTTCTTTTATGGTTTTAGGGTTTAATAATTTTTATGATTTTAGGGGTTATAAGTGTTTTTGGTTTTTTATAGTTTTCTTCGGGTTGTTAGTGTTTTTTAAGTTTTTAGGGAATTTTTTGGGGTTTTAGTAATTTTTAGGGTTTTAATAGATTTAGAGGCTTTTTGGGTTTGTAGGGTTTTTTTGGGGGTTCTTTGGTTTTAAGGGTTTTTAGGTTTCATAGGGGTTTTAAGTGTTTTTTGGTTTTTGAGGTTTTGTTACGATTTTTAGGGTTTTTTCCCTTTTAATGATATTTTTTAATTTTTTAGGATTTTTATTATCTTTGAGTATTGTATGGATTTTGAGTGGTTTTATGGATTTTAGGTTTTTTTGGGATTTTATGAGTTTTGGGTTTTTATAGTTTTTTAATGTTTTTAGGATTTCTATTTTTTTTAGGGTTTTTAATGTTTTTAGGGGTTTGAAGGGTTTTTAGAGTTTTTATTGGGTTTTAGGGTATTTAGGGTTTTAATGTTTTAGGTATTTCATGGTATTTAGGGGGTTTAGGGTAATTATGGTATTCATGGTTTTTAGTGTTTTTAGGTTTTAAGTGGTTTTTTGTATTTTTATGATTTTTAGGTTTTCATAGGGTTTTTAGGGATTTTAAGGGTTCTTAAGTTTTTATGGATTTGAGGGAGTTTTTATTTTTTTTATGGTTTTTTAAGATTTTTGGGATTTTTAGGGGTTTCGGGTTTTTTGGGATTTTAGGGATTTTAGGGTTTTTTGTGTTTTGAGGGTTTATGGGTGTTTAAATTGTTTTCAGGTTTTTCATGTTATCTTTGGGGTTTTAATATTTATTTGGGTCTTTTATGTTTTTATCGATTTTATGGGGTGTTTAGGAATTTCATTGTTTTAGGGATGTTATCGTTTGTTCTGTTTTATGGTTTTTTATTGTTTTAGGGTTTTATGTTTTTTTAGAGTGTTTTTAACATTTTTTAAATTATTTTTAATGTTTTTAATTTTTTTTACGCTTTTATGGCTTTTTAGTGTTTTTAAGGGTTTTGGGGGGATTAATGTTTGTTTGGGTTTTTTCACTATGGAATTTTCGGCTTCTTGTGTTGGGTTATTTGTTATGGGAGTAGAACCCATCACAAATAGTCCATTGAAATAGAATATTTTAAATGAGAATTTTCATCGGACACAATTAGTCGATAAAAAATAGGTATTTGTGATAGCCCGTCACAAATACCCTTGGCCCGTCATGCATGCCAATGTGCTGGAAGAGTATTTTTGTTTGGAATTCACTCTCATCAGATGTAAAGTGTCAGCTGAATAGTATTTTCTGTGGGTCCTATCACAAATACAATATTTTATTGTTGCCTCTATTAATAACGACACAACTATTTGAGATGTGATTCCCGTTGAAAAAGATCTAGCATATATATACCCCCACATATTTTTTTCATTCACAAATTTTCTAATCTTATTTGACCCTCTCTAGTATAATATTTTGTAAATTTAAAATTACCAATTTTTTATATTTTACAAAGGATCAACTTCTATGATTTACATCCGATAAAAGATTCATATTCAAGGTATTTATTTTTTAAATTTTTTACTTTTTATTTATGTTAATTTATTTAATATTAGTAATAATCATTTTTTTATAAGTCATTAGATTTAATTAAAATTAATTATTTTAACATTTTCATTTCAAAAAATTGATTTTTATTTTTCATTAATATTTTTCTTAAATGAAAATGTTTTAATTTTTAATAATTCATTTTAATTATCTTAAATTATTAATAATTAATTGTAATTATTAATAATATGTTGTAAGTGGATTTTTTCTAATAATTAGTAATAAATCATGGTAATTGCTAATAATTGATGATAATTTTTAGTAATTGTTAATAAATTATATAAATTAATAATAAAATGTTATAGACTAATAAAAAACAACATTAAGTAGAGATAATTAGAAATAATTAGTTATAATTAGTAAAATTTATTTTTAATTAGAGATAATTTGTAATAATCAATAGTAATTAGTAATAATTAACGTTAATTAGTAATAAATATTCATAATTAGTAATAAATATAAATAATTAGTTATAATTAGTAACAATTAGTAAATATAGTAATAATTACTTAAAATTAGTAATAATTAGTAAAAAGTTGTAATAATTAACTATAATTAGTAATAATTAATTAAAATTAGTTATAATTAATAAAAAATACTAATAATTAATAAAAAAGGGTAATTATTTTTAAAAAACCGTAATAATTAGTGTTAATTAGTAGGAAATAGTAATAATTTGGTATAATTTGGAATAATTTGGAATAATTACAAAAAATTAGTCATAATTTTCAAAAAAAAATTATGATTAGTTATTCAAGAATAATTAGTAATTATTAGTAATAATTAGTAATAATTAGTAATAATTAAGAATAATTTGGAATAATTTGGAATAATTTGGAATAATTTGGAATAAATAGTTGTGTTTAATAATAATAATTAATTATTTTGAATAATTTGTACTACTTAGTAATAATTAATAATAATTAAAAATATGTAGAAATATTTAGTAATAAATAGTAATAATTAGAAATAATTAATAATAATTAGTTTTATTTAAAATGAATTAGAGATAATTAGTATTAATTATTTGTAATTAGTATTAATTAGAGATAATAAATTCATATAAATTAATAAAAACTAGTAATAATTTACATAAATTAGCACTTGTTAGTAATAATTAGTACTAATTTGTAATAATTAGCAACAATTAGTTATAATTGGCAGTAATTAGTAATAAATTATTGTAATTAGTAATAATTAGTATTAGTAATAATAAGTAGTTGTTAGTAATAATTAGAAACATATAGTAATAATTACCAATAATTAGTATTAATTAGCTGTAATTAGCTGTAATTGGTAGTAATTAACACTAATTAGCAATAATTAGCAGTAATTAGTAGTACTAGAAGTAATTGGCAATAATTAGATATAATTATTTGATGCAGCACAGATGTGATAGACTCATTATGCTTTCAAGAAAGGACTACTTGTTGGTATCGAATCTAGATTAATGCCTTAGAGTTATTATGGTATCATTGCGATGTCGTCAAGTTGCTGAAGAGGAGCTCATGGAGAGTCATCTTCATCTACTACCCAGTTTGAGAAGAAGCTATAAGTTCATCCATAGAGACTTTGTGTAGGGTGTAGGAAGAGCTCCTCCGACAGTAGAAACATTAGGAGGAGATGTGTTGACGGCATTATAGTAGCATTAGCAGATGATAAAGTATATATGACTTCTGACTCATGGTTTAGGGATGGAGTTCCCTCCACCATCCCCTCCAGCTCCTCCAGCACCATCATAAGACCCTCTCTCTTTGTGATTTATATACTTTTTCTGATAAACATTTAATTGTAAATTCATTTTATAAAATTTTTATTAATCCATATAAGTATATTTCTATACAGTGTGTTTTTTATATTGTTGTAAATATTATGTTTTTTTATTTTATTATTTTCGTATTATTTTCTTATTTTCTTATTTTATTATTATTTTATATTATTATTATATATTTTATTATATATTTTATTATTATTATTATTATTTTCTTATTTTATTATCATTATTTTTTATATTTTTGGGAATATTATATTTTTTATATTTTATATTTTATATTTTTATATATTTTTTAATTATATTTTTAATTCTTTTATTAATTTTAATAATTTTTATATTTATAATTATTTTTATTTATTATTATAATTAATATTATTAATATTAATTTATTTAGTTTTATTAATATTAAATTTTTTATTAAATTTTTTATTTTTTATTTTTTTGCCAGAGGTATTCAATCCCATCACAAAAGGGTTTTATAAAAACCCCAAATAAACTATTTAGGATACCTTTTTCTTTAATGGGTCATTTGCGATGGGGACCAATTATAAAATAACCATCATAAATGTTTAATTTTACAATATGATTGGGTTTTTAATATTTTCATTGGTTTTATGTATTTTCAGCTTATGAAGGCTTTCTTAGGGGGTTTCACGGTTTTTTAGTTTTTCTAAAAATTTTAGGGATTTTTATTGGGGTTTAGGATTTTTAGGTATTTAAGGAATTTTTATGGGGGTTTATGTTTTTTATGTGTATTTAGGGTTTTTAAGGATTTCATGGATTTTTAAGATTTTATGGTTTTTAGGGGTTTTATATAGTTTTAGGGTATTTATTATTTTTAGGTTTTTGGGGGGTTTAAGTTTTATTGGTTTTTTATAATTTTCAATTCTGTTTTCAGGGGTTTTAAAGAATTTTATTGTTTATATTGTTTCTAGGGATTTTGATGGTTTTTAGGTTTTTTATGGTTTTTGTAATTACTTATGTTTTAGGGGGTTTTAGTGTATTTAGGTTAATGAGGTTTTATTATGGGTTTTTAGGGTTTTAATAGTTTATTACATATTGAAATATTTTTTAAGAATTCTATTTTTTAGTGGTTTTAGGGTTTTTTTTGTTTTTAGGGGTTTTTGGTTTATTTAGGTTTCATTAGATTTTAAAATTTTTTTATGTTTTATGTTATTTTTAGTGTTTTTTAGATTTTTATGGTGTTTTAACGATTTTAAATAATTTTTGGATTTTTTATATATATTTGTTGGGTTTTTAGGGGTTTAAAGGATTTAATGGGGTTTTGGGATTTTATGGTTTTTTTTGGGTTTTTAGGGGTTTTTAAATTTTTTTAGATCTTTTATGTTTTTTAGAGGTATTAATATTATTAGTGTTTTAATGGGTTTCTAGGGGGTTTTGGGGGGTTTTGGGTATTTAATGTTTCTTATGGATTTTTATGGTTTTTAGTGGATTTTGGGGTTTTTAGGACTATTATGGCTTTTAATAAATTTTTAGGTTTTTAAAGGTTTTATGTGGTTCTAGGTTTTTAATGTTTTATTTGGTTTTTAAATGTTTTATGGTTTTTTACGTTTCTAAATACTTCTAGCTCTTTTTATTTTATTTATGGTTTTTAGGGAATTATGTATTTTGATATGTTTTAGGATCTTGGGTTTTTAGAGATATAAGGTTTTTCATTGGTTTTAAGTGTATATAAGTTTTGAAGGCTTTTTAAGGATTTTCCTGATTTTTAGGTTTTTTAAATTTTTTGGATTTTTTTGGATTCTAATTTTTTTATGGTTTGGATGTGTTTTTAGGTATTTTGAACATTTTTAATTTTATATGCGTTTAATATTTTTTTTGGTTTTTAGGGGTTTTTGAGTTTTTAATCATTCAAATTATTTTTATAGTTCTTATTATTTTAGGGGTTCAAAGGGTTTTTTGTGATATTTCTGGTTTTTATTTTTTTATGGATATTTATTATTTTAAAAAAATTGGGTTTCCATAGTTTACAGTATTTAGGAGATTTTAGGGACTTTGGCATCTTCTAGGATTTTAGGGGTTTTATGTTTTTTATGTTTTAATGGTTTTATTAGGGTTTTTTAGGGTTTCGTAGTGTTTTATTTAAAATTTTCAGATATTTTCAAGGATTTTCAAGGATATTTATGGGGTTTTTAGGATTTCATGGATTTTAATATTGTTAGAGTTTTAAGTGTTTTATTGTTTGTTTTGTGTTTCTGTGGTTTTCTGAGTTTCTTTGGGTTTATAGAGTTTTTTAATGATTTTGGTGTTTAATGTATTTTTATACATTTTAGTGGGTTTTATTGTTTTTATATGGTTTTAGGCTTTCTTATTATTTTTAGGGGTCTTATGGTTTTCAATGGGTTTTAGGGTATTTAAGGTATTTTAGGGTTTGAAGTTATTTTATGTGTGTTTAGGTTTTTATGGGTTTATTTGATTTTTAGGGTTTTTATTTTTTTTAGGGATTTTTCAGTTTTTTTAGGTTTTTATGATTTTTAGGGGTTTTTATAAGATTTTTAGGGGTTTTAGGGGTTTTATGTTTTTTGGACTTTTATAATGTTTTTAGGGTTTTAAATGGGTGTTTTATATTTTTGCGGTATTTAGTAATTTTATGTGATTTTAGTAGTTATTATGTTTGTTTTCAAATTTTAGGGTTTTTAGGTACTTATGAGGACTTTTATAGTTTTTAGTTCTTTTTAGTTTTGTTTGAGGGTTTTACATGCATTTATGTTTTTTAAGAATAATTAGTGGTTTTGGGTTTTCTAGGGTTTTTTATTTTTTATGTAATTTTTAGGAATTTTTAGGATTTTATGGTTTATTATTGTTCTAGGGATTTTGAATGTTTATAGGGTTTTATTACAAGTTTATAGGGTTTTTTGAGGTTTTGGGGGGTTTTAGCACATTTAGGATTTTTAGGGTTTTATATGGGTTTTAGATATTTTCGGGTTTTTAGCGTTTCAATGGGGTTTTTTGTGTGTTTAGGATTTTTTTTGAGTTTTTTGGAGTATTTTGGATTTTTAGAGTTTGTTTACCATCTTATGTGTTTAATGTTTTTTAAATATGTTTGTGCCTTTTAGGTACTTTATTGGGGTTTTATGGTTTTTAAGGGGTTTTATTGTTTTTATGTGTTTTTAGGGTCATTTACAGTATTTTTGAATTTTAGCATTTAAATGTTTTTTTAATCATTTTTATGTATTTAAGTTATTCTTAATATTTTTCAATCATTTTAGGGTTTTTAACATTTTAGGAATTTTGTATATTTTTTATTGTTATCAAGGGTTTTTATATATTTTTTGGGTTTTTATGGATTTAAATGGTTTGTTGGGGTTTTTGATTTTTTATTCTTTTTAGGGGGGTTAATGTTTTTTAGGTAATTATGGTTATCTTAGAGTTATTAAGGGTTTTTACGGTGTTTATAATTTTTTTGTTTTTAACTATTTTTTATCATTTTTATTTCTTTTGGTATTTTGAGGGTTTTTGGGGTTTTTGGGGGATCTGGGTTTTATAGTATTTTTCATTTTTAGGGGTTTTATTTGTTTTTAGGTTTAAAATGTTTCTTGTGGGTTTTTTGGGTTTTTAATGTTTTTTTGGATTTGTAGGGATTTTTAGAATATTAATGGTTTTAAGGGTTCTAGTGATTTTGATGATTTTTTGGTTATTTGTGGGTTCTTAAGGTTTTTATGGTTTTTTAGATCTTAGGGTTTTTTTGAGTTCAAAGGATTTTAATGGATTTCTAGAGTTTTAAATATTTTTCAGGTTTGAAGTGTTTTTAGTGTTTTTTGGGTTTATGGGTTTTTAGGGGTTTAAATGTTTCTAGAATTTTTATAGTTTTTAGTGGTTTGAATGGTTTTTTATTTTTTTAGGTATTTATATTTTTTATGAATTTCATTATGTTTATGGTTTTTAAGGATTTTGATTATTTTTGGGTTTTTTTCCCGGTATTTAGGGGTTTTAATGATTTTTTAGTTTTTATTATTTTTTATATTGTTTTAGGTTTTAGCGGTTTCATTGGTTTTTTAAGGGTTTTATGGGTTTTTGTGTTTTTAGGTCTTTTTTGATACTTTTATGTTTTTATGGTTTTATAGTTCTTTTAAGGATTCTGAGGGCTTTTAGGGTTTTTATTGTTTTTTGGGGTTCATAGGGGTATTTTGAAGTTTTTGGGGGTTTATGTTTTTTAGGGTTTTTTAAAAAAATTTAGGGTTGAAAGGATTTTTTAGTGGTTTTATATATATTTTATGGGTTTTAGAATATTTAAAGGTTATTATGAGTTATTATGGATTTATGAGTTTTTAGAGATTTTATGGAATTTCAGTGGTTTTAGTGTTTTATAGATTTTTTGGGGATTTAATCATTATTATGTTTTTATAGTTTTCATAGGTTTTTTAGTGTCATTAGGTTTTTTCATATTTATAGGGATTTTAGGGACTTTTTAGGATTTGTGTGGTTTTTAGAGGTTTTTAGAGTATTTAGGGTTTCTATTATTTTGTGGTTTTAGGGGTTTTTAGTTTTTTATGTTTTTAATGATTTCTTAGATGTTTTCAGGGTTATGGGGTTTTTATGTTTTTAGGAATTATTTATGAATTTTTAATGATTTTATAGTTTTTAGGGAAATTGGGGATTTGTGGGTTTTATGATTTTAAGGGGTTTAATTATTTTTGGTGGTTTTTAGTATTTTATTTTATTAGGGTTTTCCAGGTTTTTAAGAGTTTTATTATTTTCGTTGTTTTTATTGTTTTTGGAGTTTTTTGGGTTTTTTTTGTTTTTATGGATTTTTATTTCTTTTCAAGGATTTGTATAGAGTTTTTTCATGTTTTTATTGATTTTAAGGGGTTTAGGGTATTTATGGTTTTAGGGTCTTATGTTTTTAGTAGTTTTTTGGATTTTTATGGTTTGGGGTTATATGGTTTTTGGGGTTTTGGTGTTTTTAAGGTCTTTTAATAATTTTTAGGTTTTTAGTGTTTTTTGTTTTATAGGGGATTTATGAGTTTTTTAGTTTTTATTATATATTTTCATGGTTTTTATGTTTTTTCTCATTGATAGGGATTTTTAAAACATTTTTATGATTTCTTTGTTTTTTTGGTTTTTAGGGATTTGGAGGATTTTAGGGTATTTTTTGGTTTTTAGGGTTTTATGGTTTTTTTGGATTTTTAGGGGTTCTTTTGATTTTTTAATGTATTTATTTGTATTTATAGTTTTTAATGCTTTTAGGGTTTTATGAATTTTTATAGTTTATATTTTTTAATTGTGATTTTAGAGTTTTTAAGATTTTTGGGTTTTTATAGTTTTTTGGGATTTTTTGTTGTTCAAAGGTATTTTAGGGTTTTTAGTGTTTTTAAGTTATTTCAAGAGATTAAGTGTTTTTATGTTTTTTATGACATTATTTTTATTTTTTGGGTTTGAGGGATTATTAATTGTCTAATAATTTTTAGGGATTTTTTAGGTTTTAACTTTTTTTGGGTTTTTAGTGATTGTTAGGGGATTTTGGGTTTTAGGGATTTTACAATTTGTAGAGTCATTTATATTTTTTAGTTATTTAATATTTTTTGGGTTTTACTATTTTCACTGGTTTTTTAAAAAAAATTAGGATTTTTTAGATTTTTAGTGATTTATTGAGAATTTTTAGGAAATTTATGGTTTTTACAGTTTTCTGAGATTTTGTGGGGTTTTATGGATTATTATATATTTTTAGGGGCATTTAATGTTTTTATTGTTTTTTAATTTTTTTAGGGGATTAAAGAGTTTTTAGAGTTTTAGTGGGTTTTTAGGTTTTTGTTTTGTTTTTTGTTTTTTGGTTATTTAATTTTTTTTACAGTTTATATGGTTTTTTTGGGGTTTTATTGTTATTTAGGGCCTTTTCGAGTTTTTTGTGTTCTTTAGGATTCTATTGGTTTTAAGTGTGTTTAGGTTTTTTATGTTTTCGTTGGGGTTTTTAGGGTTTTTCTTTTATTTTGTTTTTGGTTACTGTTAATTATTTTTTATGAATTTTTTGGTTTTTAGGATTTTGAGGGATTTTGTTGTTTTTGGGTTTTTAGGGGTTTTTAGAATTATTAGGTTTTTGTACGTTTTATGTTTTTTTATGTTTTATGGTTTTCTTTTAGGTTATTAAATTTCTTATTTTTTGTAACATTTTTAGGTTTTTTAGAGATTTTTAGGATTTTTATGTTTTTTATGTTTTTAAATATTTTTAGGGGTTTTAGGGATTTTATGGTTTTTATGGGTTTTTATGGTTATTTGAGTTACTTTGGGTATTTATTGTTTTTAGTTTTTTTTAAATTTTTTAAGGATTTAAAGTGGTTTTAGGGTTTTTATAGATCTTTATGATTTTTATATATTTTGAGCAGTTTGTATGGTTTTATGGGTTTTATGTCCTTTTAGGATATTTTAAGGGTTTATTGTTTTTAGGATTTTGAGGTTTTCATTAGTGTTATTTTCGGTTTTTTTATTTTTTTTTTGGGATTTTTAACATTTTTATGCATTATTAAGGAGTTTTTAGGATTTTTATTGTTCATTGGGGGGTTTTAGGGATTTATGGGGTTTTAGAGGTTTGGGGAATTTATGGTTTTTTGGGTATTTATTGTTTTTATGGTTTTTAGTGTTATTATAGTTTTTTAACCTTTTTTTCTTTTTGAATTGTTTATAGAGTTTTAGTGTTTTCTATTATTATTATTATATGTTTTTATATTTTATTTTATGATTTTTAGGTTTCTTAAGGATTTTGTGAGTTTTAAGTGTTTTTTTTGTATTTAAAAATATTTTAGGAGTTTTATTATTTTGTTAGTTTTTGGGGGGGTTTCGATGTTTTTTGGGTTTTTACATGTTTTAGGGGTTTTAGGGGTTTTAGGTTTCTAGAATTTTTAGCGCTATTTTAGGATTTTGATGATTTCTTAGAGATTTTTGGGATAGTCATGGGCTTTTTGGTTTTTTATTATTTTTAAGGATTCTATGGTTACTTTCATGTTTTAGTTTTTTATTAGAGTTTTAGTGTTTTGAAGTTCTTTAGAGTTTTAAACATTTTGATGTGTTTAAAGGGTTTAAATATTATTAGATAATTTTAGTGTATTATTCATTTTTATGGATTTTTATGTTTTTGGTTGGTTTTACAGTCTTTTGGGTTTTAGGAGATTTTGTGTTTTTTCTCCATTTTATGTTTTTATGGTTTTTGATTATTTTAAGGGTTATAAGTTTTTGTTTACTTTTTTATGTATTTTAGGTATTTTTATGATTTTATGGTCTCTTAGGGTTATAGGGATTTTGAGGGTTTTATGGTTTTTATATTTTTTAGTGTTTTTATGTTTTTTGGGGGTTTTTAATTTGTTTGAGTTTTTTTGGTTTTTACAGTTTTTACAGTTTTTTATTATTTTTCTGGGATTAAAGAGTATTTATAATTTTTAGTTGTTTTAGGGGCTTTAGTTTTTTTTTTGTTTTGAGGTGTATTATTTTTTTATGGTTTTTAGGGTTTTTAGGGGTTTTAGAGTTTATTGTGTTTTTAGATTTTTAATGGGTTTAAAGTGTTTTTAAATTTTTAGTATATTCATTGGGGTTTTCATGATGTTTAGGGTTTCTTATGTTTTTAGACATTTTTTTGGATTTCTTTGGATTTTTATATATTTTATGGTTTTTTGAATTTTGAGGGGTATTATGGTTTTAGAAGGTATTCTTTTTTTGGGTATTTAGAAATTCTTTGAGTTGTTTTGGGTATCAATGTTTTTTTTCAATTTTTAATTTTTTTTTGGGGTTTAAAGGGTTTTAATTTTTTGAGTGGTTTTAGGGATTTGTTATGTTTTATAGATATTAATGATTTTAGGAGTGTTTATGGGTTTTTGGGATTATTTTGGGGTTTTAAGTATTTACAGAGTTTTAAGTTTTACTTTAGGGTTTTCAGAGTTTTTAGGTTTTTTATGTTTTTAGGGATTATTTGGATTTTTTTAGGATTTATGTTGTTTTTCCGATTTTTAGGGACATTTAAATTTTTTAGGGTTTTAATGTATTTTTGTGTTTTTATGGTTTTTTAGGATTTTAGGGTCTTGAGAGGATTTGAGTTATTATAGTTTTGTAATTCATTAAAATTTTAGGGTTTTAATGGTTTTTATAGTTTTTAGAAGTATTTTTGGGGTTTTAGGGTTTTGTTTCATGTTTTTTGGTGTTTTATCTTCTTTAAGTGGTTTTAGAGATTTTAGGATTTTTAGGGCTTTTAAGTGTTAATGAATTTTTATGGTTTTCTTAGAGGTTTTCAAGGTCTTTATGGGTTTTTACATTTTTATGGATTTTATAAGGATTTTTAGGGTTCTTTAGGGTTTTATGGTCTGGAGGTATTTTATGGTTTTTAAGTGCTTTTAGCATTTTTTTGGTTATTAAGGGATTGAAGTGTTTTTAGGTTATTATTTTTGAAGGTTTTTCCAAGGTTTTATGGTTTTTATGTTTGAAATTATTTTTATGGATTTTTTGTTTTTTATGGTTTTTAGGGTTTTAGACTTTTAGAGCTGTTTTACAAATTTAAAGGGCTTTTATGTTTTCTTGGGTTTTTAGTGTTTTTTCTTGTTTTCATGGTTTTGATGGGTTTTAGTGTTTTTAACATTTTTGGGAATTTAAAGGTATTTTAGAGTTTTATTGTATTTATGGTTTTTATCGGTTTTAAGGTTATTATGGATTTAAGGTGGATTTATGTTTTTAGGGGTTTGAGGGTTTATTAGGTTTTTTAGGCTATCTTGTGTTTTTTTGTGTTTTTAGGGGAATTTGTTTAGATTTTTAAGGTGTTAGTATTTTTAATGATTTTGAGTGTTTTAGGGTTTTGGGGTTATAGTGTTTTTTATGAGTTTTTGGTTTTTTAATGTTTACTAATTTTATTTCTTGGTTATTACTGTTTTGTATGTTATCACGGATTTAGAGGATTTTTTTAGGATTTCAATGGTATTTAGGGGATTTATGTATTTTGAAGGTTTTTAGGATTTTTGTGTTTTTTATATTATTTTTACATTTTTAGGGGTTTAATCGGTTTTTAGAGTTTTCGGTGCTTTTGATGTGGTTTCAAGGTTTTTTAGGGTTTTTAGGGTTTCAATGGTTTTTAGTTGTTTTTGGGTTTTTACCATTTTTTATGGAATTAGGGGTTTAAAGTGTTTTTTTGATTTTAATGGTATTCATAGGGGTTTTCAGAGTTTTTTTGGGGGGTTTTACTATTTTAGGTAATTTTTTGAAATTTTAAAAATTATAATGGGTTTTTATGGTTTTTAGATATTTTGAGTGTCTTTAGTGTTCTTTAGATTTTTAATGTTTTTATGGATTTTATGAAGTTTAAGGTTTTAATGGGTTCTTTGTGTTTTTAGATTTTTATGGTTATCACAATGTTTTCCATGTTTTTTGGGTTTTTTTTACAATCTTAGGGATTATATGGTTGTTTAGTATTTTTATGTTTTTTTAATGATTTTGAGATTTTTATGGTTTTTTGGGGTTTCATATTTTTTCAAGTTCTTATAGACCTTTTCAGTCCCATAGTATTATAAGGGTTTCATCGAGAAATTCATTATTTCTTTTTTTTTTATGTTCTTAGTTGTTTTTAACGATTTTTGGGATTTTAATGGCATTTTAGGGTATTATGGATTTTGATGATTTTTATGTTTTTGTGTTTTTTAGGTATTTTTATGGTTGTTTAGTATTTATAAGTTTTTTTAGGGTTTTATGTTTTTTCCTTTTGAGGGTATCTTAGGGGTTTTCTTAATTTTTAATGAAATTTTTGGCTTTTAATATTTTAATCATGTTTTTGGGGGTTTTGGAATTTTGAATTTTTAAGGGTTGTTTATGGTTTTTAGGCTTTAATGTTTTTATTTTTATTTTTATAGGTTTGTTAGTTTCTAGGGGTTTAAAGGGTTTTATAGTTTTAATCCTTTCTAGGGTTAAATATTTTTTAAGAGTTTTTATCGGTATTTAGGGTTTTTATTGGTTTTAGTGTTTTTAATGGTTTCTTGGTGTCTTTATGTGTTTTAAGGATTTTATATATATTTAAAGTTTTATTGTGTTTTTAGCTTTTTTAGGATTATTAGTGGTTTAAAGGTTTTTATGGTTTTTTAGTATTTCTTAGGGGTTTTCAGGGTTTCTTCATTTTTAGTTATTTTGTAGACTTTTTAGGATTTTTATGGTTTTTAGGGTTTTAAGGGTTTTAAGGGATTTTGATGAGTTTTAGAGTTTTTTGGTGTTTTAGGTTTTTTGGGGGTTTTCGGGTTTTAGGTGGTTTTTTATGTTTTTTAATGTTCTTAGTGGTTTTTATGGTTTTTAGGTGGTTAACTTTTCTTAGGGTCTTTTGAGGGTTTTTTTCATTTTTAAATTTTTAGTTGTTTTAAGTGTTTTTTATTGTTATCTTTGGGGTTTTCAGGGTCTTTTGGGGTTTTTATGTTTTTTAGAATATTTTTGGATTTTAAATAAATCTTATGGTTTTTAGGGTTTTTAGGGACTTGGAGGATTTTTATGGATTTTAAGGATTTTAGGGATTTTGGGGGTTTTATGGTTTTTTGGGGTTTCTATGATTTTGAAGAGTTTTTTTATCTTTTTAAGGGTTTATGGGGTTTTTAGAGTTTTTACTGATTTTTTTGGCTTTTATGAGTCTTTAATGATTTTTGGGATTTCACATTTTTTATGGGATTCATATTTTTTAATATTTTTTTGGGGTTTTTACATTTTTAGGTTTTTAAGGGTTTTATGTGTTTTCATGGTTTTAATTGGTTTTTGGGGTTTTTTTGGTTTTTTTGGTTTTTTGAGTTTTTTATGTTCTTTGATATTTTTGGGATTTCTTATGATTCATATGTTTTTAGGGAATTTGAGGGTTTTTTGAGGTTTTTTGGGTTATTAGAGTTTTTTTGTGTTTTATAGTGTTTTGAAGAATTTTATTGTTTTTTTAACATTTTTAGCAGTTTAAAGGGTTAATAGTGTTTCTAGTAGTTTTTATGGTTTTATTAAATCTTATTTGTTTTTAGGGTTTTTATGTATTTTTTTTGTTTTCAAGGTTTTTTTGTGGGGTTTAGGGTTTTGAGGGGTTATGGGTTTTTATGGATTTTTAGTGTTTTTAGAATTTTTTAGGTTTTTAGGGGTTTAAAATATTTTTATGGTTTTCTTAGTCATTTATGTGGTTTTTACTTTTTAGGGTTTTTAGTGTCTTTATGTTTTTAATTTTATTGTTATTTTAGGTATTTTGAGGGTTTTTATGGGTTTTATGGATTTTAGGGTTTTTGTGGTTTTTTTGGGTTTAGATTTTTTTCTCACTTTTTAGAGATTTTAATGTTTTTTATATTTTACAATAAATTTGGGGTTAAAATGGGTTTCAGAGATATAGGGTTTTTTAGAGGTTTTATGGGATTGGGGTTTTAATTTTTTATGGGTATCTTTATTTTTAGGGTTTTCATGTTTTTAGGGGTTTGAGTGTTTATTTTTTTAGGGATTTTAAGTGTTTTTTTGGTTTTTAAGGTATTTATAGTGGTTTTTACAATTTTTTACATTTTTATATATTTTTAGGATTTTTAGTATTTTTAGGGACTTTTGGGAAAGGAAGATGTGGAGGCCAGGCTATTCCCGACCCCCCCCCAATTTATTAGAAATTTTTAGGGACTTCTGGGATTTTATGGTTTTTATGGTTTTGGGAATTTTTAGAATATTTATGGTTCTTGTAAGTATGTAAGGTTTTTAATATTTTTTTTTATCAATTTTAGGTATTTAAAGGGTTCTTATAGTTCTCGTGAGTTTTTATGCGTTTAGGGCTTTTTCATTGTTTTTAGGGATATAATGGTATTTAGGGGTTTTGGAGTTTTTTGCTTTCTTTAGGGTTTTAGTGTTTTAAGGGTATTTAGGTTCTTAAGATTTTGTTAAAGGGTTTCATGGTTTTTAGGGGGTTCAAATTTTTTATATATTTTTAGGGATTTTTATATTTTAATGGCTTTTAATGATTTTAGAGATTTTTAGGGGTTTTGGGTTTTTATAGTTTTTTTGGGTTTTTGGGTTTTGTTGTTCATCTGGGTATTCAGGATTCCTCATACTTTTATAATATTTTTATAGTTTTAAATGGGATTTTGAGGTGTTAGCGATTTTTTTTACAGTTTTTTAGGGTTGTTATGGTTTTTTGGGTTTTTATAGATTTTAGGTGTCTTTTGGGTGTATAGGGTTTTTTATTGTATTTAGGGTTTTTAATGTTTTTATGTTTTTAGGGGTTTAAATTGTATTCAGGTTTTTATGGTTTTCTTTGAAATTTTCAATGTTTTATGGACTTTTCATAATTCGTAATTTTTAAGCATTATTAAGGATTTTTTAGGATTTTTATTGTTCATTGGGGGGTTTTAGGGATTTCTAGGATTTTAGAGGTTTGGGGAATTTATGGTTTTTTGGGTTTTTATTGTTTTTATGGTTTTTAGAGTTATTATAGTTTTTTTAACATTTTTTTCTTCTTGAATTGTTTATAGAGTTTTAGTGTTTTCTATTATTATTATATCTTTTATAGTTTTTTTACGATTTTTAGGTTTCTTAAGGTTTTTATGAGTTTTAAGTGTTTTTTGTATTTAAAAATATTTTCTGAGTTTTATGATTTTTGTAGTTTTTTTTGGGTTTTCAATTTTTTTTGGGTTTTTACAGGTTTTAGGGGTTTTAGGTTTCTAGATATTTTACCGATTTTTTAAAATATTGATGATTTTATAGAGATTTTTGGGATTTTCATGGGATTTTTGGTTTTTTATTATTTTTAAGGATTTTATGGTTACTTTCATGTTTTAGTATTTTATTAGAGTTTTAGTGTTTTGAAGTTCTTTAGAGTTTTAAACCTTTTTTTGTGTTTAAAGGGTTTAAATATTATTAGATAATTTTTGTGTTTTATTCATTTTTATGTATTTTTATGTTTTTGGCAGGTTTTATAGTCTTTTGGGTTTTAGGAGATTTTTTGTTTTTTCTCCATTTTATGTTTTTAGGGGTTTTAATTTTTTTAAGTTTTTATGGTTTTTGATGATTTTAAGGGTCATTAGGTTTTTTTTAATTTTTTATGTATTTTAGGAATTTTTTATGATTTTATGGTCCTTTAGGGTTATATGGATTTTTAGGGTTTTATGTATTATATATTTTTTAGTGTTTTTATGTTTTTTGGGGGTTTTTGATTTGTTTGAGTTTTTTTGGTTTTTACAGTTTTTACAGTTTTTTAATATTTTTTGGAATTTAAAGGGTATTTATAATTTTTATTTGTTTTTGGGGATTTAGTTTTTTTGTGGTTTGAGGTGTATTATGTTTTTATGGTTTTTAGGTTTTATAGGGGTTTTCGAGTTTATTGTGTTTTTATATTTTTAATGGGTTTAAAGTGTTTTTAATTTTTTAGTATATTCATTGGGGTTTTCAAGATGTTTAGGGTTTCTTATGTTTTTAGATAATTTTTTGGTTTTCTTTGGATTTTTATATATTTTATGGTTTTTTGAATTTTGAGGGGTTTTATTGTTTTAGAAGGTATTATTTTTTGGGTATTTAGAAATTTTTTGAGTTGTTTTGGGTATCAATGTTTTATTTCAATTTTTAATTATTTTTGGGGATTAAAGGGTTTTAATTTTTTTATTGGTTTTAGGGATTTTTTATGTTTTATAGTTATTAATGTTTTTAGGGGTGATTATGGGTTTTAGGGATTATTTTGGAATTTTAAGTATTTACAGAGTTTTAAGTTTTACTTTCGGGTTTTCAGAGTTTTTAGGTTGTTTATGTTTTTAGGGATTATTTGGAGTTTTTTAGGATTTATGTTGTTTTCCGATTTTTAGGGACTTTCAAAGTTTTTAGGGTTTTAAGTTATTTTTGTGTTTTTATGGTTTTTGTGATTTTAGGGTCTTTAGAGGTTTTGAGTTTTTACAGTTTTGTAATTCATTACAATTTTAGGGTTTTAATGGTTTTTATAGTTTTTAGAAGTATTTTTGGGGTTTTAGGGTTTTGTTTCATGTTTTTTGTGGTTTTATGTTCTTTTAGAGGTTTTAGAGACTTTAGGATTTTTTGGGATTTTAAGTGTTAATGAAATTTTAAGGTTTTCATAGAGGTTTTCAAGGTCTTTATGGTTTTTTACATTTTTATGGATTTTATAAATATTTTTAGGGTTCATTTAGGGTTTTATGGTCTGGAGGTATTTTAGGGGTTTTAAGTGCTTTTAGCATTTTTTATGTTAATAAGGGATTGAAGTGTTTTTTGGTTGTTATTATTTTTGAAGGTTTTTCCAAGGTTTTATGGTTTTTATGTTTTAAATTATTTTTATGGATTTTTTATTTTTTATAGTTTTTAGGGTTTTAGAGTTTTAGAGCTGTTTTACAAATTTTAAGGGCTTTTATGTTTTCTTGGGTTTTTAGTGTTTTTTCTTGTTTTCATGGTTTTGATGGTTTTTAGTGTTTTTTACATTTTTAGGAATTTAAAGGTATTTTAGAGTTTTATTGTTTTTATGGTTTTTATCAGTTTTAAGGTTATTATGGATTTAAGGTGGATTTATGTTTTTAGGGGTTTTGAGGGTTTATTAAGGTTATTAGGGTATCTTGTGTCTTTTATCTTTTTAGGAGAATTTGTTTAGATTTTTAAGTTGTTAATATTTTTAAGGATTTTGAGTGTTTTAGGGTTTTCGGGGTTATAGTGTTTTTATGAGTTTTAGGTTTTTTAATGTTTACTAATTTTATTTCTTGGTTATTACGGTTTTGTATGTTATCACATATTTAAACGATTTTTTTAGGATTTCAATGGTTTTTTGGGGATTTATGTATTTTGAAGGTTTTTAGGATTTTTGTGTTTTTTATATTATTTTGACATTTTTAGGGGTTTAATGGGTTTTTAGAGTTTTCGGTGCTTTTGATGGGGTTTCAAGGTTTTTTAGGGTTTTTAGGGGTTCAATGGTTTTTAGTTGTTTTTTGGTTTTTAACATTTTTTATGGAATTAGGGGTTTAAAGTGTTGATTTTTATTTTAATGGTATTCATAGGGGTTTTCAGTGTTTTTTTTGGGGGGGGGGTTTACTATTTTAGGTAATTTTATGGAATTTTTAAAATTTTAATGGGTTTTTATGGTTTTTAGATATTTTGAGTGTCTTTAGTGTTCTTTAGGGTTTTAATGTTTTTAGGGATTTTATGAATTTTATGGTTTTAATGGGTTCTTTTTGTTTTTATATTTTTATGGTTATCACAAGGTTTTCCATGTTTATTGGGTTTTTTTTTACAATATGAGGGATTATATGGTTGTTTATTATTTTTATGTGTTTTTAATGATTTTGATATTTTTATGGTTTTTTGGGGTTTCATATTTTTTTCATTTTTTATAGTCCTTTTCAGTCCCATAGTATTATAAGGGTTTCATAGAGCTGTTCATTATTTCTTGTTTTTTTATGTTCTTAGTTGTTTTTAACAATTTTTGGGATTTTAATGGCATTTTAGGGTATTATGGATTTTGATGGCTTTTATGTTTTTCTTCGTTTTTAGGTATTTTTATGGTTTTTAGAATTTATATGTTTTTTTAGGGTTTTAATTTTTTTCCTTTTGAGGGTTTCTTAGGGGTTTTCTTGATTTTTAATGAAATTTTTGGCTTTTAGTATTTTAATCATGTTTTTGGGGTTTTTGGAATTTTGAATTTTTTAAGGGTTGTTTATGGTTTTTAGGCTTTAATGTTTTTTTTATTTTTATAGGTTTGTTAGTTTCTAGGGGTTTAAAAAGTTTTAGAGTTTTAATCCTTTCTAGGGGATAAATAGTTTTTTAGAGTTTTTATCTATATTTAGGGTTTTTATGGGTTTTAGTGTTTTTAATGGTTTCTTGGTGTCTTTATGTGTTTTAAGGATTTTATATATTTTTAAAGTTTTATTGATTTTTTAGCATTTTTTAGGATTATTAGTGGTTTAAATTTTTTTAAGGATTTTTAGTTTTTCTTAGGGACTTTCAGGGTTTCTTCATTTTTAGTTATTTTGTAGACTTTTTAGTATTTTTATGGTTTTTAGGGTTTTAAGGGTTTTATGGGATTTTGATGAGTTTTAGAGTTTTTTGGGATTTTAGGTTTTTTGGGGGTTTTCGTGTTTTTTATGGATTTTTATGTTTTTTAATGTTCATAGTGGTTTTTATGGTTTTTAGGTGGTCAAATTTTCTTAGGGTCTTTTGAGGGTTTTTTTCATTTTTAAATTTTTAGTTGTTTTAAGTGTTTTTTATTGTTATCTTTGGGGTTTTCAGGGTCTTTTGGGGTTTTTATGTTTTTCAGAATATTTTTGGATTTTTAATAAATCTTATGGTTTTTAGGGTTTTTATGGACTTGGAGGGATATTATGTATTTTAAGGATTTTAGGGATTTGGGGGGTTTTTTGGTTTTTTGGGGTTTCTATGATTTTGTAGAGTTTTTTATCTTTTTAAGGGTTTAAGGGGTTTTTAGAGTTTTTACTGTTTTTTTGACTTTTATGAGTCTTTAATGATTTTAGGGATTTCACATTTTTTATGGGTTTCATATTTTTTAATAGTTTTTTGGGGTTTTTACATTTTTAGGTTTTTATGGGTTTTATGTGTTTTCATGGTTTTAATTGGTTTTTGGGGTTTTTTTTGGTTTTTTTGGTTTTTTGAGTGTTTTATGTTCTTTGATATTTTTTTAATTCCTTATGATTTTTATGTTTTTATGGAATTTGAGGGTTGTTTGGGGTTTTTTGGGTTATTAGAGTTTTTTTTTGTGTTTTATATTTTTTTGAAGTATTTTATGGTTTATTTATCATTTTTAACAGTTTAAAGGGTTAATAGTGTTTCTAGTAGTTTTTATGGTTTTATTAAATCTTATTTGTTTTTAGGGTTTTTATGTATTTTTTTTGTTTTCAAGGTTTTTTTTGTGGGGTTTAGGGTTTTGAGGGGTTATGGGTTCTTATGGATTTTTAGTGTTTTTAGAATTTTTTAGGTTTTTAGGTGTTTAAATTTTGTTTATGGTTTTCTTAGTCATTTATGTGGTTTTTACTTTTTAGGGTTTTTAGTGTCTTTATGTTTTTTATTTTATTGTTATTTTAGGTATTTTGAGGGTTTTATGGGTTGTATGGGTTTTAAGGGTTTTTGTTGGTTTTTTTGGGTTTAGATTTTTTTTGTCACTTTTTAAAGATTTTAATGTTTTTTGTATTTTACAAAAAATTTGGGTTTAAAATGGGTTTTAGAGATATAGGGGTTTTTAGAGGTTTTATGGGGTTGGGGTTTTAATTTTTTATGGGTTTCTTTATTTTTATGGTTTTCAGGTTTTTAGGGGTTTAAGTGTTAATTTTTTTAGGGATTTTAAGTGATTTTTAGTTTTTAAGGTATTCATAGTGGTTCTTACAATTTTTTACATTTTTAGATATATTTAGGATTTTTAGTATTTTTAGGGTCTTTTGGTCAAGGAAGATGCGGAGGCCAGGCTATTCCCGACCCCCCCCCCCCCCCCGCCAAATTTATTAGAAAATTTTAGGGACTTCTGAGATTTTATGGTTTTGGGAATTTTTAGAATATTTATGGTTCTTGTAAGTATGTTAGGTTTTTAATATTTTTTAACAATTTTAGGTATTTAAAGGGTTCTTATAGTTCTCGTGACTTTTTATGAATTTAGGGATTTTTCATTGTTTTTAGGGGTTTAATGGTATTTAGGGGTTTTGGAGTTTTTTGCTTTCTTTAGTTTTTTAGTGTTTTTAAGGGTATTTAGGTTCTTAAGATTTTTTTAAAGGGTTTCATGGTTTTTTGGGGGTTTAAATTTTTTAGATATTTTTAGGGATTTTTAGATTTTAATGGGTTTTAATGATTTTAGGTATTTTTAGGGGTTTTGGGTTTTTATAGTTTTTTTGGGTTTTTGGGTTTTTTTGTTCATCTGGGTATTCAGGATTCCTCATATTTTTATAATATTTTTGTAGTTTTAAATGGGATTTTTTGGTGTTAGCTATTTTTGTTTTTTACAGGTTTTTAGGGTTGTTATGTTTTTTTGGGGTTTTATAGATTTTAGGTGTCTTTTGGGTGTTTAGGGTTTTTCATTTTTTTATGTTTCTAGGGGTTTAAATTGTTTTCAGGTTTTTATGGTTTTCTTTGAAATTTTCAATGTTTTATGGTCTTTTCATAATTCGAAATTTTTAAGAAATATTATGATTTTATGGGTTTTTTGAGTTAATAAAGATTTTAAGGGTTTTAGGGGTTTAGGGTCCTTTTAATTTTTAGGTGTTTTAGGGGTTATAAATGATTTTATGATTTTATGTTTTTATTAGGAGGTTTCAAGGTTATTATGGTTTTTTAGTTTCTATAGATATTTAGGGATTTTTAGGTTTTTTGATGTTTTTCAGTTTTTAAGGTATTTTAGTATTTTTAGGGGTTTTTATGGTATTTTTGTATTTTTTTAGGGTTTTTATGATTTTTATGGTTTCTAATATTTTTAGAGTTTTTTAGAATTTCAATGTGTTTAAATTTTCTGTAGTGTTTTTAGTAGTATTTTAGGGTTTTAAGGGGTTTTAGGGTTTAAGGGGCTTCTATTGGTTTTAAGGGTTATAGGAGTTTTATGGTGTTATAATTTTTTTAGAAGTTTTATTATTATTTTTCCTTGAAGGAGTTTTATGTGGTTTTATGTTTTTATGTTTTTCTTATGGGTTTTTAAGGTTTTTTGTGTTTTTATATTTTTAGGGTTTTTATGGATTTTGATGTTTTTTAGGGTTTTTGGGTTTTTCCGTAATTTTTTATGTTTTAGGGTTTTTTAGAGATTTTAGGTTTCTAAAGTTTTATGAGGGGGATTAAGGTTTTTTACAGGTTTTTACCAATTTTTTACTTTTAGGGATCTTTTTAGGATTTTTATGGTTTTTAGGAATTTTTTTGGGTTTTATGTTTTAGGTTTTCAATGGTTTTATGCGGGGTTTTTGGGTTTTTATGGTATTATTGTGTTTTATATGGTATTTAAGTTTTTTTTTGAGTTGTTCAAAATTTTACGGTTTTAATGGGGTTTTAGAGTTTTTAGTTGTGTTTTCTCTTTTTTAAGGGTTTTAATGTTTTTTGGGTTTTTTGGTTGTTTTTTTATGGATTCTATAATTTTTTATGTTTTTTAGTTTTATGGGAATAAAATTTTATAGTGGTATTTTATGATTTTTTGGGTTTTTAGGTGTTTTATGGGTTTTAGGAATTTTTATGGTTTTTATAGGTATTATTGGTTTAATGGTGTTTTTTGGTTTTTAGGGGTTTTATCAATTTTTAGGTTTTTATAGGGTTTTATTTGTTTTTACATTTTTAATGTTTTTATATGGTTTTTCTTTGTTTTTGGGGTTTTTTATATTTTTACAGATTTCTAAGGTTATAGGATTTTTGTGGTTTTTTGGTATTTTTATTCTCTTTTGGATTATTGGGGTTTTTTCTATTTTGATCAGTTTTTATGTTTTCATGGTGTTCGAGTGATTTTAGGTTGTTAATAGTTTTGAGGATTTTTCATGGCTTTAGGATTTTTTTTCATATTTTGGGATTTTTGGGATTTTTTTGTATTATTTTTTTGGTTTTTAATTATTTTTTGAATTTGGAGGTGTTTTTAAATTTTTTTAAAAAAAACTTTGAGCTTTTTTGTGTTTTTTTTGAATTTTAGGATTTTTAGGGGTTATTAGGATATTTTTTGTGTTTTAAGGGTTTTAACATATTTCAGGTTTTTAGGGGTTTTATGTTTTTTTAGTTTCATATGGTTTTGTTTGGGATTTTTTGGGTTTTTTGGTTTTTTACATATCTGGTAATTTTTATGAATTTTTAGGATTTTTATATATTTTTTGTATTTTTTGGGATTTTGAGGTTTATTTGGGTTTTTAGCATATTTTTTTTGGTTTTTATGGGTTTTATGTTTTTTTGTTTTCTATGGGTTTTCTGCGTTTTAGGGTTATTACATTTTAAGGTATTTTTTGTGACTTTTAGGTCTTTATCTTTTTTTCGTTTTTATTGATTTTGAGAGTTTTGGGTTTTTTAGGGTTTAGGGTTTTATGTTTTTTGGTTATTAGGGATTCTATAAGATTTTAGAGCTTTATGGATTTCTCTGTTTTTAAACATTTTGAGGTCTTAAAGGGGGATTTAGTATTTTTAGTGCAATTTTAGGATTTTATAGGGTTTTGGAAAATTTTAATGTCATTAGTGGTTTTTTGGTCTTTAAGGATTTCAAGGATTATAGAGTTTTTAGGGTTTTTAGGGGACATGAGTGTTTGTTTTTGTTTTTAGGTTATTCTTGGATGTTTTTATGGTATTTTGTGTTTTTTTATTTTATTGTAATTTTAATTTATTTAGGAATTTAATGGATTTTAGGGTTTTTAGGTATTTTTAGTGATTTTTTGGGTTTTATGGTTTTTGGGTACTTGGATTTTTTCTAGTTACTATGTTTTTAATGTTTTTTTATTTTTTTAAATTTTTTTAGGGGTTGAAATGGGTTTTAGAGTTTGTATTGGGTTTTTAGGTTTTTAATGGATTATTTGGAATTTTAATGTTCATAGTGGTTTTAATGGTTTTAAGGTTTATTACATTTTTATGGATTTTAGGTATTTTTTTATGATTTTTAGTGATATTAGGGATTTTGAGGGGTTTTAAGGGTTTTAAGGGTTTTTAGGACATTGATAGTTTTTTTCCAGATTTTATTATTTTTTTAGTTTTTTATGATTTTTTATTTTCTTAGAAATTATAAACATTTTTAGGTATTTAAAGAGTTGTTGAGTTTTTAGTGGCCTTTAGGGGTTTTATGGGATTTTACGACTATTTTAGCTTTTAGGAGTTTTTATGAATTTCTAGGTTTTATGGTTATTTAGGGTTATTTAGGGATTTTTCTATTTTTATGTTTTTTGGATGTTTTATATAATTCTATGTTTTTAAACACTTTAATGAGGGTTTTTTAGTTTTTAGGGCATTCCACATTTTAGAGATTTGTAGGGATATTTTAGGATTTTTTTGGGTTTTTATGTTTTTTAGTGATATTGAGGTTTTTAGGGTTTTTAGGATTTTTAGAGTTTTTATTATTTTTAGAGTTCTTAGGGTTTTTAAGTTCTTTAGTGTTTTTAAAGGATTTATGGTTTTAAAGGGTGTTTACAGTTTTTAGTTGGATTTTACCATTTTATGGGGTTTAGTTTTTTTTAATTTTGTTGGGGATTTTATGTTTTTATGGGTTTTTGGGTATTTTTAGGATTTTATTCATTTCTTTTGTTTTTTTGGGTTCAAATATATTTAGTTATTTATGTTTTTCTAATGCTTTTTGAAGGCTTTAAGATTTTTTACATTTTAAGATATATTTAGTTCTTTTTTTATTTTTACATTCTGAGGGTTTTTATGGATTTTGAGGGGTTTTATTGTTTTTAGGGTATTTAGGGGTTTTTAGGGAATTAATGTTTCACTCGGTTTTAAGTATTTTTAAAAATTTAATATCTCCATAGCATTTTCTAGGTTTTTTGTAATTTTTATGGATTTTTAGTTCATTTTTATATTATTTTTATATTTTAGGGTTATTAGGGATTTTGAGGATTATTATAATTATTTTGGTGTTTATATGGTTTTTTTGAGTTTTTTTTGGGTTTTGATGGTTTTTACAGTTTTTTTATTGTTTTAGTGGTTTTAAAGGGGTTATATATTTTTAGTTGTTTTTTTGGGTTTTGTAAAAAAGGTTATGGGTTTTTATGGGTTTTAGGGTATTTTTACTGGTTTTAGGGGTTTTATAGTTTTTAAGGAATTAAAGTGTTTTTATGTATTTAAGAATTTCTTAGGTTTGGTCGTGGTTTTTTCATTTTTTTGGGATATTAATGTCTTTTGGGTAAATTTCTTAGGAGTTTTACAGAATTTTTAGGGGTTTTATGGGTTTTATGGTGTTTTAGTTTTTTTTGGGTTTTTTTTGTTTTTAGGGGTTTTAAGTTTTTTTTTGATTTTTATGGATTTCTTATGGGTTTTTAGGTTTTTGAGGTTGTTTTATTTTTTATGGATTTTTAGAATTTTTTAGGATTTTTAAAGATTTTTTGGGTTTTTATAGTCTTTATGGTTTTTAGGGTTTTTATTGTATTTGGGCATCTAGGTTTTTTTAGTTTTATATAATTTTAAATGATATTTGTTTTTTAATATTTTTCAGAAGTTAAAGGGTTTTTATATTTTTACTAGGATTTTATGTTTTTAGGGGTTTTAAAGTATTTTATGGAGTTTATTTTTTTCCTTTTTTTAGAGATTTTTAGATTTTTAGGGCTTTTAAATTTTTGTAGTTTTTTTGTTTCCTTAATTTTTTTCATGTTTCTTAGGGATTTTTATATTTTTAATGACTTATAGGTACTTTTATGGTTTTTATTGTTTTTATGGGATTTATGTATTTCATGGGTTTTGGGAATTTTTAGTGATTTAGTGTTTTTAGATTTGTTTTTGGCTTTTTTAGGGTTTTTTGAGTTTTTTGGGTTTGATGTTTTTTTCGTGTTTTAAATGTTTTAGGGGTTTAAAGGGTTTTTATATTTTTATTAGTTTTTTAGGTTTTTTATTGGTTTTTATGGGGTTTTAGGTATTTTAGTTATTTATGGTTTTTAGGGGTAGTTAGTGTTTTTAGGGTTGTTATGGTTTTATGGTCTTCTTATGGGTATTCATGGTTTTTAGGGGGTTTTTAGGTAATTTTATGGATTTTTAGTATTTTTATGGCTTTTTATTCCTTTTAGGGAAGTTGAGGTTTTCAGATTTATGGGTTTTTTTATTTCTAGGTTTTTTTGGTGTTTTATGTGTTTTTATGTTTTAATGATTTTATTAAGGGTGTTTAGGGTTTCTTGTGTTTTTTAGGTTTTTATGGATTTTTAAGGCCTTCTAGGATTTTTAGGGTTTTTTTGTTTTTTCTCATTTTGTAGGGTTTTTTTGAGTTTTTTGGGGTTTTATGTTTTTTAATATTTTTGTAACATTTTATGGATTTAATGGATTTTTAGTGTTTTTTATTGGGTTTTATGGGTTTTATGGGATTTTAAAGATTTTTTAGTTTTTTATGGGTTTTATGTTGTTTTTGGGTTTTTTAGTATATTTAGGTATTATGGGTTTTATGTGTTTTTAGGTTTTTATGGTATTCAAAGGTGTTTTCAATGTTTTTTTTGGTTTTTTATATTTTTATTGATTTTTGGGGCCTTTTATTATTTTTATTATCTTTATGGATTTTAATGATTTGTGGGGTCTTAGGGTTTTAGTTATTATATATTTTTTTGGGTTTTTTGAGGTTTTTAGGGTTTTATAGGGTTTTAACTATTTTTAAATTTTATAGGGGTTTAAAGTGATTTAGATTTTTTAGTGGTTTTTTTGGTTTTTTTAGTTTTAGGGGTTTTAAGGTTTTCAGGGGATTTTATGGGTTTTCAGGTCTTTTAGGTTTTTAGTGCTTTAACATATTTAGATAGTTTAGAGTTTTAAGGGTTTTTAGGTTTTTAATGTTTATTAGGGATTATAATGATTATTTAGGGTTTTAATTTTTTTTGTATTTTTAGGTATTTTATGATTTATTCATTTTTATGGTTTTTAAGGATTTTATGAGGATTTATGGATTTTATTGTTTTTATAGTTTTTATGTTGTTTTGGTATTTTTTTTCTTTGTAGTGTTTTTATTGATTTTAGAGTTCATAATGTGTTTAGGGGTTTAAATGGTTTTTAAAATATTTTGTGGTGTTTTGGTTTTTATGGGGATTTATTGTTTTTATGCTTTTTATTAGATTTTACATTTTTTTGTTGTTTTTTGTGTTTTTCATAGTTTTTACCATTTTTATATTTTTTTAGGGTTTTTAGTGTTTTATATTTTTTAATGCCTTCTTAAGGGTTTTCATGGTTTTTAGGATATTTTATATTTTAGGTACATTTAATGTTTTTGAGGATTTTTATAAATTTTTCACTTTTTAAAGAATTTCAGAATTTTAGTGTTTTTTATTGAGATATTTTTTTTGGGTTTTAGGGTTTTTTCTAGTTTTTATGGTTTTTAAATTTTTTAGAGTTTTTAATGTTATTATGAGTATAAAGGGTTTTTAGAGTTTTTTGTGTTTTATAGGGTTTTTATCGGTTTAGGGGTTTAAAATATTTTTAGGGGATTGTGGTTTATATTCTTTTATGGTTTTTAGGGTTTAATAATTTTTTGGTTTTAGGGGTTTAAAGTGTTTTGGGGTTTTTATTGTTTTCTTTGGGTTGTTAGGGTTTTTATGTTTTTAGGGAATTTTTTGGGGTTTTAGGATTTTTTAGGATTTTAATGGATTTAGAGGCTTTTTTGGTTTTTAGGGTTTGGGGGGGGGGGGGGTTCTATGGTTTTACGATTTTTTAGGTTTTTGAGCTTTTGTTACAATTTTTTAGGTTTTCTTCACTTTTAATGGTATTTTTTTACTTTTTTATGTTTGTTATTATCTTTGAGTATTTGTATAGATTTTGAGTGGTTTTATGGATTTTAGGTTTTTTTTGGGTTTTTATGAGTTTTTGGTTTTTATGGTTTTTTTTATCTTTTTAGGATTTCTATTTTTTGGGTATTTTAGTGTTTTAAGGGTTTAAAGGGTTTTTAGAGTTTTTATTGTGTTTTAGGGTATTTAGGGTTTTAATTTTTTTAGGGATTTCATGGTATTTAGGGGTTGTTGGGTAATTATGGTTTTCATGTTTTTTTAGTGTTTTTAGGTTATTAGGGGTTTTTTGTATTTTTATGATTTTGAGGTTTTCATAGGTTTTTTTAGGGATTTTATGGGTTCTTACGTTTTTATGGATTTGAGGGTGTTTTTAAGATTTCTATGGTTTTTTATGAATTTTGAGATTTTTAGGGGTTTTAGGGTTTTTTAGGGATTTTAGGGATTTTAGGTTTTTTTGTGTTTTGAGGGTTTCTGGGTGTTTAAATTGTTTTCAGTTTTTTCATGTTATCTTTGGGGTTTTAAGGTGTTTTGGGTCTTTTATGTTTTTATCGATTTTATGGATTTTGGGGTTGTTATCGTTTGTTGGGATTTATGGGGTTTTTTTGAGTTTTTTAGGTTTTTAAGGTTTTCTAGAGTGTTTTTAACATTTTTTTGTTTTAAATTAATTTTAACGTTTTTAATTTTGTTAGGTTTTTTTGGGTTTTTAGTTTTTTTAAGGTTTTTTGGGGTTTAATTCTTTTTTTGGTTTTTTCACTATGGGATTTTCAGCTTTTTGTGTTGGTCTATTTGCGATGGGAGTAGGACCCATCAAAAATAGTCCATTGAAATAGAATATTTTCCATGATAATTTTCATCAGACACAATTAGTCAATAAAAAAATGGTATTTGTGATAGCTCGTCACAAATACCTTTGGTGCTTCATGCATGCCAGCGTGCTGGAAGAGTATTTGTGTTAAGAATTCAATCTCGTCGCATGTAAAGTGTCTGGTGGATATTATTTGCGACGGGTCCAGTCACAAATATAATATTCTATTGTTGCCTCTATTAATAACTGCCCTACTATTTGAGATGTGATTCCTGTTGCAATATATCTAGCCTATATATACCCCCCACATATATTTTTCATTCCCAACTATTCTAATCTTATTTGACCCTCTCTGGTATAATATTTTGTTAATATAAAATTTCTAAATTTTTAAATGTTACAAAGGATCAACTTCTACGATTTATATCCGATAAAAGATTCATATTCAAGGTATTTATTTTTTGATTTTTTGAATTTTTATTTAAGTTAATTTATTTAATTTTAGTAATAATTATTTTTTAATATAAGTAATTATATTTAATTAAAATTAAAATATAATTAATTTTTTTTAATAAAATTGATTTTTAATTTTCATTATTATTTTTTTAATATGATTTTTTTTAATTTTTAATAATTCATTTAAATTGTCTTTAATTATTAATAATAAATAGTTGTAATTATTAATAATTTGTTGTAAGTATATTTTTTCCAATACTTAGTAATAAATCATGGTAATTAGTAATAATTGATGATAATTTTTAATAATTAGTAATAAATTATATAAATTAATAATAAAATGTTATAGACTAATAAAAAATAACGTTCAGTAGAGATAATTAGTAATAATTAGTTATAATTAGTAAAAATTATTTATAATTAGAGTTAATTTGTAATAATCACTAGTAATTAGTAATAATTAACATTAATTAGTAATAATTAGTCAAAATTGGTAATAAATATAAATAATTAGAAATAATTAGTAATAATTAGTAAAAATAGTAATAATTACTAAAAATTAGTAATAATTAGTAAAAAGTTGTAATAATAAATTATAATTAGTAATAAATAATTAAAATTAGTTATAATTAATAAAAACAAGTAATAATTAATAAAAACTAGTAATTATTATTAAAAAAACTGTTATAATTAGTGTTAATTAGTAGTAAATAGTAATAATTTGGTATAATTTGGAATAATTTGGAATAGTTTGGAATAATTAGAAAAAAATAGCCATAATTTTCCAGAAAATTATGATTAGTTTTAATTAGGAATAATTAGTAATAATTAATTATAATTAGTAATAATTAGTAATAATCAAGAATATTTATGAATAAATAGGAATAATTGGGAATAATTTGGAATAATTTTGAATAAATAGTTTATTTAGAAATAATAATTAATTATTTTTGAATATTTAGTAATAATTTATACTAATTAGTAATAATTAATAATAATTAAAAATATGTAGTAATAATTAGTAATTATTAGTAATAATTAGATATAATTAGTAATAATTAGTTTTATTTAGAATGAATTTGAGATAATTAGTATTAATTAGTTGTAATTATTATTAATTAGAGATAATAAATTCATATAAATTAATAAAAACAAGTAAAAATATATATAAATTATCAAATGTTAGTAATAATTAGTTTTAATTAGTAATAATTAGCAGTAATTACTTATAGATGGAGTTAATTAGTAATAAATAATTTTAATTAGTAATAATTACCAGTTGTAATAATTAGCAGTAATTAGTAATAATTAGTAGTTGTTAGTAATAATTAGAAATATATTGTAATAATTGCAATAATTAGTAATAATTAGCCGTAATTAGCTGTAATTAGTTATAATTAACACAAATTAGCAATAATTAGATGTAATTAGTACTACTAAAAGTAATTATAAATAATTAGATATAAAGATTTGATGTATCATAGATGTGAGAGACTCATTATGCTTTCAAAAAAGGACTAGTTTTTGGTATCGACTCTCGATTAATGCCTTAGAGTTATTATGGTTTTATTGCGATGTTGTCATGTTGCTGAAGAGGAGATCGTGGAGAGTCATCATCATCTACTGCCCAGTATGAGAAGCAGTTATGAGTTCAAGCTGAGCATATAGAGACTATGTGTAGGGAGTAGGAAGAGCATCATCGATAGTAGAAATAGTAGGAGGAGATGTGTTGATGGCAGTATAGTAGCATTAGCAAATGATGGATTATATACGAAATATGACTCATGGTTTATGGATGAAGTTCCCTTCACCATCCCCTCCAACTCCTCCAGCACCATCAGAAGACCCTCTCTCTTTGTGATTTATATACTTTTTCTGACAAACTTTTAATTGTAAATTGTTTTTATAAAATTTTTATTAATCCATATAAGTATATTTCTATATAGTGTGTTTTTAATATTGTTGAAGATATTATGTTTTTTATTATTTTATTATTTTCATATTATTTTCATATTTTCATATTTTATTATTATTTATTATTATTATTAAATATTTTATTATTATTTTATTATTTTATAATCATTACTTTGTATATTGTTGGGAATATTATATTTTTTATATTTTATATTTTATACTTTTATATATTTTAATTATATTTTTAATGATTTTAATGATATTATGAATTTTTACTATTATTATTATTTATTATATATTATTATTATTATTATTATTATTATTATCAATTTATTTAATTTTTTTAATATTAATTTTTTTTATAAATATTTATTTTTTTAATTTTTAATTTTTAATTTTTTTTGCTGGAGCTATTCAATCCCATCAAAAAAGTGTTTTCTAAAAAACCCAAATAAACTATTTAGGATACCTTTTTCTTTAACAGGTCATTTGTTATGGGGCCCCATTATAAAATACCCATCATAAATGTTTTATTTTCCAATGTGTTTGGGTTTTTAATATTTTTAGAGGTTTTATGTATTTTCATCTTATTAAGGTTTTCATAGTGGGTTTCATGGTTTTTTAGTTTTTTAAATATTTTTGGGATTTTTATGGGGGAATAGGATTTTTAAGGATTTTAGGGGTTTTGGTGGGTTTTAGGGTTTTTATGTTTTTTAGAGTATTTTGGGATTTTTGGCTTCTGGATATTTTTTTAAATTTTCTATGGACTTTAAGGTTTTTAGATTATGATAATATTTTTATGATTTTAAATGGTTTTTATTGTTTTTTGTGGTTTTTTTATTTTTTATGGGTTTTTAGGTGTTTTTATGTTTTTAAGTGTTTATTATGTTTTTTGGGTTTTATGTGGTGTTTACAGATTCTAGGATTTTAAATGATTATAGATTTTTAGGGTGATGTACTTATTAGATGATTTTTAGGTTTTCATATGGGTATTTATGTTTTTATCACTTTTTAAGGATTTTTAGTATTTTCTTGGTTGTAGGGTTTTTATGGACTTTAAGGGGTTGTAGGGATTTCTTGGGTTTTTCTATTTTAGGGGTTTTCAATGTTTTTTTGTGTTTCTAGGGTTTTAATAAATTTTTAGAGATTTTTAATTGTTTTAGTGTTTTAATGGTTTTTTATTGTTTACTAGTGGTTTTATGGGGTTTTATGTGTTTTTATGGTTTTTTATGGTTTTTAAAGGTTTTATGGATTTAGGTGTTTTAGGGTCTTTACTATATTACGTGTTATTTGGATTCTAGGGGGTTTAGTTTTTTTATGTTGTATATGTTTTCTAAGGTGTTTTTATGTTTTTATAAATTTGTATTGGTTTTTTGAGTTTTTAGAGGTTTTAAGGGGTTTTAGAGTTATTTTGAGTTTCTATGTTTTTTATTGTTTTAAAATATGTAAGTGTTTAAAATTTTTTATAGTTTATAGTGGTTTTTCTGTTTTTCTTGGTTTTTATTGGTATTTACGGTTTTTAGTTTTTTTAATTGCTTTTACTGTTTTAGTTTTTCTAGGGGTTTTTATAGGTTTTTACATTTATTAGGATTCTAGGGGGTGTATGTTTTTTTATTTTTTTTCTTAGGGGTTTTCAATGTTTTGATGTTTTTTATGTTTCTATGGAAAATATGATTTTTAGAGTTTTTATGGTTGGGGGTTTAGAGTTTTTTTTAGTGTGTGGAGTTTTAATGTTTTTTAGAATTTTTGAATGATTTTAGGGGTTTGAAGGATATTTCAATTTTTAATAACTTTTAGGGTTTTTATTGTTTTTAGGGTTTTAAGGGTTTTAGGGTTTTAAGGGTTTTAGGGGTTTTTAATGTTTTAGTAATAATTAGGGTTCTTGAGTACTTTTATAGAATTTTTGACTTTTTGTTTTTAGGGGTTTTAAGGGTTTTAAGGTTTTGATGGTTTTCTAGGTGGATTTCTAGGCTTTTTGGGGGTTTTACTATTATGTGATTTTAGGGTTTTTACTATTTTTATGGTTTTTTATATATTTTAGTGTTTTTTACATATTTATGTATTTATTTTTTCTTATGATTTTTTGGATTTAAGAGTTTTTAGGATTTTATGTTCCTCTTTTTTTAGGGTAATTAAAATTTATTATTATTTTTTCGATTTTTGGGGATTTTTTAAGATTTTTATGGGTTTTTATGATTTTATGGGATTTTAAGGGCTTTTGGTGTCTTCATTTGTGTTTTAATAGTATTTAAGGTTTCTAGTGTTTTTGTTTATTTTTAGGGGTTTAAAGGGTTTTTAGATATTTAAATGGGTTTCTTGTTTTTCTAATAATTTTTATGGGTTTTAATCTATTTTAGCGGGTTTTTTGGGTCTTTAGTTTCTTTTGAAGAGGTTTTAATGGTATTTATTTTTTTATAATTTTCAGATTTTATGGGATTTTTGTTTTTTATGGGTTTAAGGTATTCTTATGTTTTTTCAGGGATTTTATGGTTTTGTATGTTTTTGGGTATTTTTAGTGTTTTTTATGATTTTTCAAGGTTTTTATTGGGTTTTGGGGGATTTTGAGGGTTCCTTGGTTTTTAGGGAATTAAATTTTAAGAATTATTCATACATCAAGGGTTTAATGAGTTTTTAAGATTTTATGATTTTCTTATGTGAATTCAGGGTTTTTAGTTTTTTTTAAATTTTATGGATTTTTAGAGTTTTTAGATTTTTCTGGCTTTCGGGTTTTTATTGGTTTTTTTTTTGTTTTTAGGGTTTTCTATATTATTATGGTATTTTATAATTTTTAATTTTTTAGGGATTTAAGAGGTTTTTAATTATTTTCGTTTATTTTATACTTTTTATGGGTTTTATAGTTTTTTATGGTTTTCAGGGATTTATGGTTTTTAGTGTTTTTAGTGGTTTTATATGGTTTTTAGTGTTCTAGGGGATTTAATTATTTTTATGTTTTTTATTCATTTAGGGTTTTTAGGTTTTTAATTTTTTAATTGTCTGAGTTTTTTAGGATATTTATGGTTTTTGGGATTTTTATGGTATTGGGGATTTTTATGGTTTTTTGGATTTTTATGGGTTTGGAGGATTTTCTGGGTTTTTATGGTTTTTTAGGGTTTTTATGGTTTTTTACGTTTTGAAGCCTTTTAGAGATATTATGGTTTTTGAGTGTTTGGAGATTTCATTAATGTTTTTATGGATTTCTGTTTTTTTAGAGTTTTTAGTTGTTTTAGGAGTTTTATTTTTTTTATGTTTTAGGGGGTTTTATTGTTTTTATGGTTTCTACGGTATTCAGGGTTTTTTGTATTTTTAGTTTTTGTGGGTTTTAAATTATCATAGTTTTTAGTGTTTTCATAGGAGTTTTTAGCATTTTAGGGTTGTTAAAGTTTTTGGGATTTTAACGATTTTAAGGAATTTTTATGCCTTTTAAGTTTTTAGAGATTTTGATGGTTTTTAGGGTTTTTGTGTTTTATTAATTTTGAAGGGGTTTTTTAACTTTTTAGAGGTTTTAGTGGTTATTTTGGTTTTTAGGGTATTATAGTTTTTTTATGTATTTTAAGGTTTTTATGGAATTAGGGGGATTTGGGGTTATTAGGGTATTTTTAGTGTTTTTATGGTTTTTGGTGTTTTTTATGTTTTTCATCTATTTTTTCTGTTTTTTTGTTTTTTGATTTTTTATTGGGGATTTTCCGAGTTTTTAGGTTTTTTATGTATTAAGAATTTCTAGATATTTTATAGTTTTTTTTTATTTTTTTTGGGATTTTAAGGCTTTATTGTTTTTTGCGGTAATTTGGTTTTTTAGGTTTTTAAGGGGTTTTATTGTTTTATTGTATCTTAATATTTTTAGGTATTTAAAGGATTTTTAGATATTTTAATGGTTTTTAGGGGTTTTAGGGTTATTGTTTTATCATTTTTAGGGGTTTTTGGATTTTTGGATTTTTTTGGTTTTATAGGGTCTTTTTAGGGTTTTTACTATTTTTAGTGTTTTTAGGGTTTTTAAGAGTTTAATGGGTTTTTTTGATCTCAAGATTTATTAGGGTTCTAACTGTTTTAGGTTTTAAGGATTTTTTAAGGATTTTCAATTTTTAGAGTTTTTTTTTGGATTTTGATAGTTTTAGGGGTTTAGGGTTCTTAGTGTTTTTAGAGATTATAGTGTTTTTAGGTTTTTAGGGGTTTTAGTTTTTTATGTGTTTTTAGGATCTTAAGGATTCCTTAGGTTCATTCATGGTTTTTATTGTTATTTATGTGTTTAGGGATTTTTATGGAATTTAAGGATTTTTTTCTTTTATGGGGGTTTTTGGTATATTGCTTGTTTTTAAGGTTTCCTAATGTGTTAGGGTTAATATGGGTTTTGGGGGGTTTTTTGAGTTTTTTAGTGTTTTTTTGTGATTTTTAGATATTTCAACCATTTTTGGGTTTAAAAATGTTTTTAGAGTTTTTTTGGGTGTTAGTGGTTTTTTGGTTTTTATGTTTTTATGGTTTTTAAGGTTTTTTGGGTTTTAATGTTCCTTTTCGTTTTCAGGGGGTTCAAGTGTTTTTAGATTTTTATGTTTTTCTTAGGGTCTATCTGGATTTTTTTGGTTTTAGGGTTTTATACATTTTAATGCATTTTAAGATATTTTTATGATTTGTGTGTTTCTAGGATTTTTAGGAATTTTGATGAGTTTTAGTGTTTTTTAAAGCTTTTAGGTTTTTAAAGGTTTTCATCTTTTTTTATGTTTTAATGGATTTTAAGGGTTCTTAGGTATGATTTTTTTAAAATTTCTTACGTTTTTTACATTTTTAGTGTTCTTAGTGTTTTTTTAGTTTTTTAGTTTTTTAGGTTTTTATGGATTTTTATGTTTTTGGAGACTTTTTAGGATTTATTGGGTTTTAGAGTTTTTATTGTTTTTATGTATTTTAGGGGTTTTAAGTGTTTTTTGGTTTTTATGTTTTTCATAGGGTTTTAAGGCTTTTAGGATTTTTTAAATTTTTAGGACTTTTTTAGAATTTTTTAATTTTAGTGTTTTTAGTGATTTTGAGGGGTTTTAGTGTTTTTAGGTGTTTTATGGTTTTTAGGGTTTTTTAAATTTTATATGGGTTTTAAGATTTTTATGTTTTTTAATGTTTTGTTATATTGTTTCATGGTTTTTAGGGTTTTTTACATTTTAGTGTTTTTTTTATTTTTATGGTTTTGATAGTTTTTAAGGATTTTTAGGGTATTATGATATTTATTAGATTTCAAGGTTTAATAGATTCTTTTTTAGTGTTTAGGTTTTTGATTGTTTTTTAGTGTTTTTTATTTTTTTTATATTTAAAATGATTTTAGATTTTTAGAGATTTTTCGGGTTTTTATCTGCTTATTGAGGATTAGCTGGGTTTTAGGTTTTTTAGGGGTTCAGTGGTTTAAGGGTATTTCGGATTTTTATCTTTTTATTTCTAGGGGGTTTTAATGATTTATATTTTTTACGATTTTATTTGGGGTTTACATGGTTTTTATGGTTTGTTATGTTGTTAATGATTTTTAGTGATTTTTTCTAATTTTTATGTGTCTAGGGATTTTAGGTATTTTGAGGGTTTGGGGGTTATAACTGATTTACGGTTTTTGGGAATTTTGGTTTTTTTAGTTTTTATCAGTTTTAAGGGTTTTTTATTTTTTAACGTTTTTAGGGGTTAAATGGTTTTTAGATTGTTTAGTGGGTTTTGGAGTTTTTTGGGCTTTTATGGATTTTAATGTTTTTTGGGGTTTTATGGTTTTTTGGGGTTTTATGTTGTTTAGGGTGTTTATGGTTTTTGTAGTTTTTAGTTTTTTCAGGGGTTTGAAGTGTTTTTTGGTTTTTATGGTTTTCATATGGGTTGTCAGTGTTCTTATGTTTTTTAGGTTTTTAGGGATTTTAGTGAATTTTTAGGAGAAGAATGGAATTTTAGAGAGGGATCTTCGAGGTGACTTCAGCAAAAATCAAAGGGACTGGAACTATGAACAAGTCCATCTTTTAGCACGCGGCTTTAATGAAAGGAAAATCAACGCGGAGGAGTACATACATACATTAGAAAAGATTTTCAAGTACTTTTAAGACCTTGTCAAAGATGATCCGGATACAAAGGCCCATGCCCTTTATTGAGGGCTATATCTAGTAAGCAATTCCAATATCTTTAGTCTCACTATTAATGCCTTTGTGTTTTCCTACTGGGCCTAAATATCCAAGCATTGAATTTGTATGGTTTTCCACCTTTCCTCAAAAGTTATTTTGGAAACAAAAAAATTAATATTAGTAGTATTAGTACTAGCATTTTTGGAGTACTAATAATTTTTAGAGTTTTTAGTGGTTTTTTTGGGTTTTAGGGTTTATATTATTTTTAATGGTTTGGGGGGGGGGGTTATTGTTTGTTCAGATTTATGGTTTTTAGTTTTTTATGAGTTTTAAGTGTTTTTATTTTTTTTATGTTTTTAATATGGGTTTTCAAGGCTTTAAGTGGTTTTAAAGTTTTCATAATTTTGGGGTTTTTAGGATTTTATGGGTTTTTAGGAATTTTGAGGGATTTAGGGGGGTTTAGTGCTTTTTTGTTATTGTTAATTTTTAGTTTTTATAGGATTTTAGTGTTTTTATGTTTTTAATATTTTCTTAGAGTTTTCATAGTTTATAGATTTTTTTTGCATTTTTTGGGATATTAGGGATTTTAGGGCTTTTTTGGATTTTTATGGTACTTTAGTGTTTTTTTGGGATTTTGAGGGGTTTCAGTTTTATAAATGGATTTTAGGGGTTTTATGGATTTTTTATTATTTAGTGGTTTTTTTGTTTTTAAGGGTTTTTATATTATATAATATTTTTATGGGTTTAATGGGATTTAAGTGTTTTAGTAGGCTTTTAGGGCTTTTTTTGGTTTTTTATGTTTTTTATTCGGTTTTTATGGATTTAGGGGTTTTTTGGATTTTTGGGTCTTTTATGAGTTTAATGTTTTTAGGTTCATTAGTGTTTTTATTTATTTAACGTTTTCTTTGGATGATTTAAGGTTTTTAAAGATTTTTACATTTTTAGGGATTTTTTGTAATTTTATAGTTTTTTACGATTTTATGGATTTTGTGGGGTTTTGGTGTTCCATTTGGGTTTTTAGTGATTTTCAATTTTTTAGCATTTTCAAGGTTTTTAGGGGTTTAAAGTGATTTTATGTTTTTATGGTTTAAATATGTATTTTCTAGGTTTTAGGGATATTTATAATTTTGGTATTTTTAGAGATTTTTTTATTTTCAAAGTTTTACAGGAATTATAGGATTTTTAAGGATTTTAGCATTTGTTGGTTTTTTGGGTTTTTTTGGTTTTTCGGGGATTTAGGGGTGCTTTTGAGTTTTAATGGTTTTAATATTTTTACTATTTTTAGCATTTTTAGGACACTAAAGAGTTTTTAGAGATTCTTATTATAAATTAAGGGTTTTTATGGTGTTTTAGTTATTTTATAGAATTTTTGGGGTTTTATAGTTTTTATCGGTGTTTATGGTTTTAGTTTTTTATGGTTTTTAGCATTTATTTATGTTTTTAGGGGTTTTATGTGTTTTCATATTTTTAAGGTTATCTTAGTGTGTTAAGAGGGTTTAGGGTTATTTACTTTTTTTGGTATTTTATAGATTTATGAAATTTTATAGTTATTTATAATTTTTAGGGATTTGAGGGTTTTAAGGGTATTTAGGGTATTTAGGGGTATTTAGGGTTTTAGAATATTTTGGGTTTTAGGGATTTTTTGTTTTTTTAGAATTTTTATGGTTTTTTAGCATATTTAGTTTTTTTATGGGTTTTGAAATTTAGATATTTTTGTAGAGTTTTTAGTATTTTAATAGTTTTTATTCTTTTTAGGTATTTTTATTATTTTTAGTGTTTTTTGTTTTTTGTTGTTATTAGTATTTTTTAAAAATTTTACTGTTTTTATGGTTTTATTGTGTTTCTAATGTTTTTTTGGGTTTAAAAGTATTTTTAGAGTTTTTAGTTGGGTTTTAGGGTTTTTATGGGTTTTAGAATTTTTATGGTTTTTAGGGGTTTGTGGTTTTTATGGCTTTTGTGTTTTTCGGGGTCTTTTGGGTTTTTATGGGTTTTAGTGTTTTTAATGTTTTCATAAGATTTTTCAAAAGTTTAGGGTTTTTTATGTTTTCTGGGGATATTTAGGGATTTTTTACTATTTTTTGGTTTTTAGGATGGTTATGGATTTTGAGGGTTTAGGGGTTTTTTTTTCTTTTATCATTTTTTGGTTATTAGGGCTTCGAATAGTTTTTAGTGTTTTATGGTTTAATATGGTTTTTAGGGGTTATTACCATTTTTGGATTTTATGTTTTTTAGGATTTTTATGGGGTTTTATTGTTTTTTAATATCTTGCGGGGTTTTAGGGGTTTTATTGTTTCAAAAGTTTTTACATTGGGGGGATCCGTTTTTTTTTGTTTTTTTGGAGTTTTAGGGTTTTACATATTTTTTATCTTTTTTCACGATTTAAAGGGTTTTTATATTTTTTTTATTGGGATTTTTTATGGTTTTTATGGGTTTTTAGGGGTTTATAATGTTTTTATATGTTTGTTTTTGTTTTATAGTTTTTAGGGGTTTTTAGGGGTTTTATAATTTTTTAGTTTTTCAGGGATTTTAAATGTTTTTCAGTTTTAATTTTTTTTGGGGTTTTTAAGGGTTTTAGTGTTTTTAAATTTTAATGATTGTTAGTTATTTTTTAGGATTTTTTTTAGTTTTTATGAGTTTTAGGTATTTTGGCAGAGTTTATGTTTTTTATGAGTTTTAGGGTTTTTTATGATTTTTTGGTTTTTTTGGATTTTTTTTATTTTTCTTGGATTTTTAATGTTTTTTATTGTTTTTAACATTTTTATTGGTTAAAAGGGTTTTATACTTCTTATTCATCTTTACGTTTTTTATGATTTTTATGGTTTTTAAAAGTTTTTAGGGTTTTTATGGTTTTAGGGGTTTTAGAGTTTAGGGTTTTAGGGTCATCCGAGGTTTTAGCGTCTTTATTTTTTTGTGTTTTAAGTGTTTTTCAGTTTTTATTGTTTTATTAGAGTTTTTAGGATTTTTGTAGGTTTTAATGTTTTTAGGTATTTTTAATTATTTTCTAGGATTTATCTCAATTTTTAGGGTTTTATGGAAGTCAGGTTTTTTATGGTTTTTAGACATTTCCTATTTTTTAGGTTTTTAGGAGTATAAATCATTTTAGGGTTTTAATGTTTTCTTATGGGTTTTCATTTTTGTAGGGTTTTTTTGTTTTTAGTGTATTAAGGAATTTTTAAGATTTCTATGCTTTTTAGGGGTTTTAGGGATTTTGAGGGGTTTTTGTTTTTTGGGTTTTCTATGGGTTTTTTACAGTATTTTTGTAATTTCTTAGGGTTTTATGGTTTTTTAGAGTTTATTAATTTTTTAGGGATTTAAATGATGTTCTATAGTTTTTTGGGGGGTTTTAATTAGGTTTTACGATTTTTAATGGTTTTTATGGTGTTTTATGTTTTTTTGGATTTTATGGTTTTAGAGGTTTTACGTTCTTTTAGGGTTTTTATTAATTTTAGTTTGTATGGGTTTTAATTTTTTTTATGTTTTCATGATTTTTATAAGGGTTTAAGGGGTTCTTTACATTTTCAAGGATTCTAATAGAATTTTTATGATTTTTATGGATTTTAGCATTTTTAGGGATTTTGAGGGGATTTAAGGTTTTTAGAGTTTTCGTATTTTTAGGGGTTTTTATGTGTTTTTACTTTTTTTAAGGGGATGTTAGTGTTTTTCAGTTCTATGCGTTTTTTTATGATTATATATATTTTTAGGAATTTTTTCAATTTTTGTGGGTTTTTAGGGTTTTAAGTTGTTTTAGATTTTTTAATGTTTTTATGGGTTTTCAATGTTTTAAGAGTTTTAATGGTATTTAGGATGTTATTGGGGTTATATATATTTAAATATTTTTTTGGGTTTTTATGGTTTTTATGCCCTTTTAGGGCTTTAGGGGTTTTAGGTTTTAGGGCTTCTATATGTTTTTCGGTTTTTATGGTTTCAGAGTGTTTTTCATAGTTTTTTTGTGGTTTTATGTCTTAGGGAATTTTTGGTATTTAAATTTTTTTAGTTTTTTAGGGGGAAAGTAAGATGCGAGGATCGGGCTATTCTCGATCCCCCCAAATTTATTATAAAAAAGGACACAGTAGACAGGGGAGGGGAGGGGTCAAATGACCCGCACCCAAAAACCCTTTACAAACCCAAGACGCAAAATACCCCAAAAAAGAATGATCGAAAAAGAAAAAGCAGACATGTCCAAGAAAGAAATATCCAGCAGCAGTCCCAACCAATCAGCAACCAACATCCAGCAGCAGCAGCACTATCACCATACACAACAACTTCATCACCTCCAAAGCATCAGCAACATCAAATCTCAGCCAAGCAGCCAATGTCCATCCCATCAGAAAGGGAAATGTCCCCAACAGTGCATCCCCGCCAATCATCACCTCACATAGATCAACACGAAATCCAGCATTCATCAGCACTAAATCCAGCAACACCAAATCCATCACCAGCAATTTTATCATCCCATCACCAACCACCAACAGCATCAGCTCGACGCATCCCAGTCCAGCAGAAAACATCATTCAACACCAAAGAATCAGCCAGCCAACACTTCCTTTTATGCCTCATGAACATGCAGCAGCACAACTCCTATCTCCCTCATCAGAACACACCAAATTCCAAAGCAGCATCAACAAATTTAAAACAGCCTGAACCACCTCATCCAGAAACTCTAACAGAGTATCTCCTACCAGATGATGAAACCAACTAGCAAACCAGTCCACCAGCCAAACATTCCATAATAGTAGATCAATCATTCACCCACAAAGTAGTAGTGCACTAAATCTGCGAGCCACCGAAACACCAGGAGAAGAAAAAAATGCAGGAACAACACCACACTAAAAAAGACATACCAGACATTACGAAGAAACGGAAGAGCACCAGCAACCGTGAGTCTGAGGAGCACCACTGAGGCCCAAAACCACGAACCGTAACACCAAAATCTGGCCCGCTCATCCCTGGATCTGTAGCGATGCATACTGAATATTCCAGCCTTAATTGGGTCCACCATGGATCTGCAATGCCGTGTAAAATCGCCACAACCAGATTCGGCACCACACAAAGTGCGGAGAGAAGATCATGACCAATCTTCCATGGATCTGCAACACCGAGCGAAAGAAAAAGCAACACCAGGAATAACCTCTAAATAACTGCAACATCGCATGCCGGAGGGTCCAAATCTTCCCCAAAAAACAAATCCTAAAATTCTCAAAAAAACCTTAAAAACCAATCGCCTAGATTTGCGACCGACCGATGAAGATGCGGTCCTCGGTGGCGTAGTGTCCACAGTGACTTCGGTTGAGCGGAAATCAGAGCTCATTCCACCTAGTGTGCATGCGTTGACTAATGTAACTCCTCTCTCTATTGGCTAGGATGATTCTCAGAGATCCGAGGATGGAACAGTTTGGTATGATCGGGAGCATGCGGCTTGTCTTCCGATTGGGGCTGCTCGGGATTCGGGGGCTTCTCGGGATCTGGTTGGCATGGATTGGGATGCGTCTTGGGATTATTCTCATCCATTTGGGGCTGTTACATAGGGTTTTTGTGCAACAGGTATGACCTACAATCCCTATGAACAACGGGTGAATCCTTCAATGTTTATGGTAAAGGATGATTTGGGGACTCCATCATTGGCTGGGAATTCTGGAATTTGGCAGGATCCCTTGGGACTGTCCACCGTGCGTGGGCAGAAATCCTTTTTGGATGTTATGAAAAGTGCAGAGATAGTAGAGAGTATGAGAGAGAGGTTACAAATCATAATAGTCATATTCATCACACCCATACCTGGTCATGTCATCCGTATTAGCTGATTCCCATTATGATTGAGTCTCATATTGTTTGAGAAGCTTCTTATAAATCTTCCTTTTTTCCATTTTCTCCATAGATAACTTCTTGGTATCCCTCTTCGCAGATGACCTAGTGGTCACAGTCCTTGGAAATGCAGAGTAGACTTTCCTTGGTTTCCTTATAACTGGGGTGTCCTGACACCCTCACCGTCGTATACTCTTATATTTCCTCCTCGAACAATTACACTGTATGAAACTATAATAATTTCCATATCTCTTTCCTTGGACTCATCCTGAGTGTCTCCCCACTTGCAGAGAATAAGTTCCCCTACTCCAGGAGTGGAGTTCTCCACCCATTCCTTTGTTGAATCAGAGATGTTACCCCGTTTAGTAGATGAAGAAGGTTCTGTTTGGACATTCTGTTGTGTAAGAACATTCACCGTCATGGTGGGAACAGGACTCAGAATCTCAATAGTAGCAGGATCATGAGCTCTAGGAGTATCATACGATCGAGGTGGGGAAGCATCAATTATCCCCTCCTTGCCATCCCTAGGAATGGGAAGATCATGAGGGTCTGACACCGTGGGAGGATCACTGTCCCTGGTGGCAAGCTCAGGCGGGGGCGAACCCTTCAAATTCACCTTACGTCGACATAGATGGGAGGGGTGACCTCGCATCCCACACTCTTTACATGTAATGTTTTTGCGGAACAACTCCAAATAATTCCCCATAGCCATGAATTTAGTGCAGAAAATATTTTTTTTCATATTAAACATCAATAAGAATTTGATCAGAGGGAATAGAAAGTGTTACCGTGTCAATGAGAGTGGATCTAAGATCGACTTCCACCAGCATTCGGAAAAAATGCCCATACCTGACATCTGTTGTCTCCTAATGAAGATGGATGAATGTTCCAATCACCGTTCCAATATCATGCAATATTTCTATATGCCAAAGAACCCAATTTATCCCATGGAGATGCACCCATACCTGGGTGAAGACATTTTTAGCATTGGAGACGTTGAAGTCTAGTGACCATTCTTGCAGATGAATCCATACCAGCTTTAAAAACATGAACCCAATCTCCATGGTTTAAGCTTCACGTTAGCCGATGGAAACAAGCAGCGAAAGAATCTCCACCCATGGGAGACACATTTCTAGTTATCAAAACCCCATAACATCGAAATCCTATGAAATTGATCTTCACATTTCCAAGGCAGCATACCTTTAGGAAGAACAATGTGAGAAATCAAAGAGTTCTCACCTAATGCCAGTCTTTCAGCAATCACACTAGGATTGGCCTCAACATGGGCTAATGATCCCTTTCAGAGAATCCTCCGAGGATCCTCATTCTTTTTCACAGCTGCGGAGGACTTCATAACATCCACAATGGATCGCTGCCCATGCACGGTGGATAGTCCCAAGGGATCCTGCAAAATTCTAGAATTCTCAGCCAAAGAGGGAGTCCCCAAATCATCATTTACCATAAACATGGAAGGATTCACATGCTATTTAGAGGGAATGCAGGTCATCCCTGTTGCACAAAAACCCTTCATAGAATCCCCAACCGGATGAGAATAATCCCTAGATGCATCTCGATCTGCCCTAACAGGATCCCGAGCAACCCCCGAATCCCGAGCAGCCCCAATTGGAAGACCAGCCGCATGCTCCCGATCAGCCCCAATAGTTCCATCCTCGGATCTCCAAGAATCAGTGTCGCCAGCAGAGAGATGTGTAACATCAGAAGACGCAAGCACACCAGTTGGAAGGAGCACTGATTTTCACTAAACCGAAGTCACTTTGGACACCACGCCGCCGAGGACCGCATCATCACCAGTCCGTCGCATATCTAGGCGATTGATTTATAGGGTTTGTTTTGAGAATTTTAGGATTTTAATGTTTTTTAGAGTTTTATAATATTTTTTTTGATTAAATTATTTTAAGAGTTTATATATTTTTTAGTGATTCTATGGGTATTTAATGGGTTTTAGAGGTTTTTAGGGTTTCTTGGGAGTTTTACGGTTTTTGGGACTTTTGGTGGGGGTTTTCTAGCATTTTTAGTTTGTTACAGGTTTTATGTTTATTTATGTTTTTTGGTTTTCTTGGGGATTTTTTGGGGTTCTAATGGTTTTAAAATTTTTATGTTATTAGGGATTTTTTAAGGTTCTTATATTGTTTTTAGGTTTTTCGGGATTTTAATGGTGTTTACGTTTTATAGGAGTTTTAGGGGTTTTAGTTGTTTTATGTTTTTTATATTTTTTTATGGTCATAAGGTTTTCTTAAGATTTTTTAGGATTTTAGTGTTTTTTATATTTTTGGGTTTCTTGTGATTTTAATGTTTTTTATGGATTTAAGGTTTTTTATAGTTTTTAGAATTTTTATGGTTTTAAAGGGCTGTTAATGTTTTTAGTGGTTTTAGTATTTTAATGGATATTATGATTTTTAGTTTTTTGGGGGTTTTGTAGATTTAGGGTTTTTAGGTTTTTAGGGTCTTTTATGGTTTTTAGGGATTTTAGGGATTTTGTGGGGTTTTGGGTGTTAGGGTTTTCTATGGGTTTTTTGGGTTTTTATGGTATTTTAGTGTTTATTAACATTTTATGGATTTAAAGGAGGTTTATAGTTTTTTGGGTTTTTTTATTGGGTTTTAAGGTTTTAATTACTTTTTAGGTTGTTTTAGGTTTTTGTAGATTTTGTGGTTTTAGGGGTTTTAGGATCTTTTAGGAGTTTTAGAATTTTTAGTTTTTATGGGTTTTAATGTTTTTTTATGTTTTTATGATTTTTAAGGGTTTAAGGGGTTCATTACATTTTTATGTATTCTTATAGATTTTATATGATTTTTATGGATTTTAGCATTTTTAGGGATTTTGAGGCGTTTAAATGTTTTTAGAATTTTTTATTTTTAGGGTGTTTTATGTTTTTTTACTTTTTAAGGGGATCTTACTGTCTTTAGGTTCTTTGGATTTTTTTTCTGTTTATATATATTTTTAGGGAGTTTTTCAATTTTTTGGGTTTTTAGGGTTTTAAGTTGTTTGGGATTCTTTAACGTTTTTATGGGTTTTCAAAGTTTTAAGAGTTTTAATGGATTTTTGGGTTTTATGGGGTTTTATATTTTTAAATATTTTTTCGGTTTTTTGGTTTTTAGGTTCATTTAGGGCTTTAGGGGCTTTTAGGTTTTAGGTATTTCAAATGTTTTTTGGTTTTTATTGTTTTCATAGTGTTTTTAATAGTTTTTTGGGATTTTATGTTTGGTAATTTTAGGATTATTATATTTTTTAGTGTTTTTAGGAAATTTGAGGGTTTTATGGTTTTTAGGTGTTTTTATTTTTTTAGTATTTATAGGTTATTTAAGGTTTTTATGTAAATTTAGGTTTTTAGGGGTTTCTTAGGGGTTTTCTGTGTTTCTATGGTTTTTTATGTTTTTCGGTATTTTTGTCAGTTCTTATTTTTTTTAATCATTTTTAGGGTTTTTAAAGATTTTGAGGGATTTTTTATAAATATTTATGGGTTTTATTGTTTTTTTGTTTTTAGGGTTTTTTTAGTATTTTAGGATTTTAAGTTATTTTTAGAGTTTTATATGATTTATGCGGTTTAAAGGATTTTATGTGTTTTTAGAGGTTTTAGGGGGTTTAAGGGTTTTTAAGGGGTTTTAGAGGTTTTAGGGTTTCTAGGGAGTGTTTGGGTTTTTGGGGCTTCTGGTGGGGTTTTTTAGAATTATTTTGTTTTTTAGGGGGTTTAAGTTTACTAATGTTTTTTGGTTTTCTTGGGAATTTTTAGGGGTTTTAACTGTTTTAATTTTTTTTAGTTTTTTAGGATTTTTTTAAGGTTCTTCGGTTGTTTTTATGTTTTTGGGATTTTAATGGTGTTTACATTTTGTAGGGGTTTTTGGGTTTTTAGTTGTTTTAGGTTTTTATGGGTTTTATGTTTTTTATGGTTTTAATGTTTTCTTAGTGTTTTTTAGGATTTTAGTGTTGTTTATATTTTTTGGTCTTCTTATGATATTTATATTTTAATGGATTTACGGTTTCTTATATTTTTTAGAAATTTTATTGTTTTAAAAGGTGGTTAATTTTTTTTAGTGGTTTTAGTATTTTAATTCCTTTTAGGATTTTTAGTTTTTTAGGGGTTTGATGGTTTTTAGATTTATTAGGTTTTTAGGGTCTTTTATGGTTTTTTATATTTTCTCTAGGTTTTAGGGGTTTACATTGTTTTATATTTTTAAGGTTTTCATATAGTATTTCAAGATATTTTAATATTTATAAATTTTAGGGGTTTTTATTATTTTTAGGGTTTTTATAGTATTTATGGATTTTGATGATTTTTAGGATTTTACAATTTTAGTGTTTTTTAGGGTTATTAGGGGTTTAATATGTTTCTTGGGTTTTATGGTTTTCTTAGGGGATTTTTGGGTTTTTAAGGTTTTTTACATTTTTATGTATTTTATGGATTTGTTTATATTTTTAGGTTTTTAGGGATTTTGAGGGTTTAGGGTTTTATTTTTTTTTTATTTTGAGTTTAGTTTTTTTTTTGGAGTTTTTAGGGGTATGATTGGTTTTAGTGTTTTATAAAAAATTTTGGGGTTCAAATGTTTTTTCATGTTTTTAGAGGTTCTAAGGATTTTTATGGGTTTTAGGGTTTTTAAAGATTTTTATGGGGTTTTATTTATTTAAATATTTTTAGGGTATTTAGTTTATATTTGGATTTTATGGGTTTTATGTGTTTTTATGTTTTTTTGGTTTTTATAGGGATTTTCAGGTGTTTTTTATATTTTTGAGGTATTTTTAGATATTTTTACGATTTTGTGGGTTTTTAAGGTTTTTAGTGATATTGGGGGGTTTTATGGTTTTCTAGGGTTTTCATGGGATTTATAATTTTTTATGATTTTATGGGTTTTAAGTTATTTTAAGTCTTTAAGGATTTCTTTCATTTTTTATGGTTTTTAGACACTTTAAAATTTTAGTGATACTTATTGATTTTCTATAATTTATATGGTCTTTAGGGATTTTCTAGGATTTTTATAGTATTTATGGTTTTATGAATCTTGAGGTATTTTTTGTTTTTTAGGGCTTCAAGGTTTTTATGGTCATTATCGTTTTTAGGTTTTTCGGGGTTTTATGCATTTTAAAAAATTTAATATTTTCTTACGGTTTTCTAGGCTTATTGGGGTTTTTATGTTTTTTAGATTTTTTTTTATTTTCTTTTGTTTTCAGCGTTTTAGGTATTTTCAGGGATTTCACCATGTTTTAGATATTTTAGCGGTTTTAGGTGAATTTTGGTTTTTCTTTTATCATAATATTTTCAGGTTTTTTATGATGTGTAAATTATTTGTGATTTTTTAGAGAATTTTAATTTTTTTCGTGGGATTTAATTGTTTTATGGATTTCGTGGATTTTTTGGGTTTTAATGGTTTTTTGGGTTTTTAATATTTATTTGAGATTTTGTTTATTTTCATGGTTTTCGGGGGTTTTTTAATGTTTTTAAGTGTTAAAATTATATTGAGAATTGTTAGTGGTTTTAGGGTTGTTATTAAATTTTGGGGATTTTATGGTTTTTGGTGTTTTTTATTTTTTTAGGGGTTTTATGTTCTTCTAGGGTTTTGGTTGTTTTTATTTTTAGGGTTTTTAGGTTAGGTTTTAGGTTTCTAAGGTTTTCATATAGTTTTTTTTGTTTTTAAGGTTTTTAATGATTCATTGAAATTTTAGGGATTTTAGGATATTTATTGTGTAATGGGGGTTTTCAAGAGTCTGATGGTTTTTTTTTTGGTTTTATGGGTTTTATGGGTTTTGAGAGATGTAAGAATTTTAATGTTTTAGGGGTTTCAAGTGTTTTATGTTTTTAAGATTTTCATAGGTGTTTCAGTGTTTTTTGGGGTTTTATGGGTATTTATTGTTAATAGGGTTTTAGTTATCTTGAGATATTTTATGGTTTTTTAGTTATTTAGGTGTTTTTAGGTTTTTAGCGTTCTTTGGTATTTTTCTATTTAATGTTTTTTTTGGTTATATGGTTTTATTAGGGCTTTAGAGTTTCTTTTTTTAGGATATTTATGGATTTTTTAGAATTTTTACGATTTTATAGGGTTTCAATGAATTATGAAGGGTTATAATGTTTTTTATTGATTTTAGGGTTTTGTGGGGTTTTCAAGGGGTTTTGAGTTTTTTACATTTTTTAATGTATGTTACATTTTTTATGGGTTTTGGGGGTTTAAAGTGTTTAATAGTTTTTATTGGGTATTTAAGGGTTTTACGGGGGTTTAGAGATTGTTACTGTTTATAGGGGGTTTTATGGGTTTTAGGGGTTTTTGGAATTTTAGGGTCTTTTAATGGATTTTTTTTCATTTTTTAATGATTCTTGGGGATTTAAATATTTTTAAGGATTTATGGTTTTCCTACGGAATTTAATGGTGTTTGACTCCTCATGTTTTGATCATATTTTAATGATCAAAAATCTTATTTAATCATGTAATAATGATTCTACATATTATACAATCTAGATCATGTGTATTTATATCAAAAGTTTTATCATACATTAAGAAGTGCCTTGGAATATATTATTTTATCTTTATTTAGTTTACTTACTTTATACTATCTTTAATCTACTCCCAGATTACCTTCTTTGTCGAATACGTAAGTCTAATCCTTTCTATTATTATCTGCAATTAAGTCTGCACATAGTTACTTTGGAAAGTCTAAGACAACGCGAGTCTGACACTGGATATGTATTTATGACACCGTAAAGCAAGACACCGTGAATCCAGACACCGTATGCCAGAAACCGTGAAGAAAGACACCGTGAAGCTAGACACCGTAATCCAAACACCGTGAATAAGACACCGTAAGCCGGACACCGTGAACAAGACACATAGAACAAGACACTGTGAACAAGACACTGTGAACAAGACACCATGAATGGGACACTGTGACACTACGACACCGTGAACAACCTAGACACCATGTGAAGAAGACATTGTTTCTATGTCTTACTGTGACACTGTTTCTTAAACTATTCTGTCACTTTTCAATTTAAAATCTAATGGTCATATTCGGTGAATTTAATGCGCTGACATAATTAATGTTACATTGTAGACATATCATCAGACAGTACGAGGTACGAAGTGCAGAACACATGCAACCTGTCAGCTCCAACATGTGCATTCCAAGTTAAAAGTGAAGTGTGACCAAAAATCAAAGCATGAGATACAGAAACAAAAAGTAATGCAGTGAGGACAATAACAAAGAACATACTCGGAGGATGTTTTCAGAAGAAAGTAACATTGCATGCAATTTGAAACGACTGAACATACACGAATATTTGAAGCCTAAACAATATATTCACTCGACTGAAACTCACAGGGAAGACAAGAAGAATCACGACACTCTGTTTTCCACACAACTTCTAGAGAAGGACTCAAAGCTTCATCTACTTCAATACAATAGAGCCAAGAACTACATTGACATCACACAAGAACATTATAAACTCGTCTCTATATTCTTACCAGACTTTTATTATCATTTTCTTTACATTACTAGAAGTGTGTGCTTCTCTCTGTTTTAATACACACTAACTTTTGTGCTAAACTGGAGGATTTCTAAATTCTTACTCAATATTTCCATGGCAATCTTTTATCCCACTTCAGATGATGGTAGAGGTCTGAGGACATGGATAGCCTGTGAGATGTTTTTATTATTGATTTCCCATATAGAACTATGGTAGAGTCCTAAGGACCTGGACAGTCTAAGTACTGTTGTAAACCCCGATCCAGGGTGTGGATCAAAGTTTTATATAAACTCTTTGGGAGGACTAAGTCTCAGCTTGAGACTAAACCTCTTGGTAAAAACTGATGTGCATGTTTATTTTAGTTAGAACTATTTTGAATATTCTATTGGTAAGTACTATAAATATAAATCTATTTTATTTTTACTCTGATAGATAAACTATCAAGTGTTTTTAATAATTTTAAACCATTAGGATAGTTTTAAAAGATAACCTAATCTTCAGATTAGATTAAATGAGAACTAATCAATCTCTTGAGAACCTAACTGAACCATTGTTGTATTGCAAATTCACTACACTTAAGCTTGTTATTTAAACTGAAGGTTTTCAATATAAATCTTTTAAATAGAAAATTTCAATTGGAACTCAATTCACTCCCCCCTCTTGAGTATCCACTCCGACTAACACAGGGTTTAAGGTTTTTAAAATAATTATAGAATTTTAAGGGTTTTTTTCTTTTTTTATTTATAATTTTTAGGTATTTTGTGGGTTTTTATGGTTTTGCATATTTTTAGTGTTTTTAGGTCTTTTATGGGTTTTTTGTGTTTTTAGGATTTTAATTTTTTATTAGGTGTATTCTGAGTTTTCAAGGTTATTTAGATTTTAATGGATTTTTGAAATTTTTATGATTTTTATGTTTTTTTAGGGATTTTGAGGGATTGAGGGTTTTTTGGGTTTTAATGGTTTTTACGTTTTTATGGTTTTATTGAGTTTTTTAGTGTATTTTAGGTTTTTAGTGTTTTTGAAATTTTGAGGTGTTTAAAGGTTTTTTTAAATTTTTTGTGATTTTTGGGGTATTATGGGGTTTTACGTATTTTTTTGTCCTTATGGGTTTTATGGTTTTATAGTTTTTTATGGTTTGTAGGAGTATTAGGGAATTTTAGGTTCGTGAGGGCTAATTTTAGATATTAGTTTTTTAATGTTCTCTTAGTGGTTTTCAATATTTTTTACGTTTTTTTATTTTAGGACCTTTTATTATTTTTATGGTTTAAAGGTTTTTAAGGATTTTATGGTTTTTTATTTTTAATGTTTTTATGGTTTTTTTTATGTTTTTTAGGTTTTAGGATTGTTTTTATAGTATTTAGCATTTAAAAGTGTTTAAGAGTTTTTCACGATTTAATGGATTTAAATGGGATTTAAGATTTTTTTAGTAGGTTTTAGGGGTTTTATGGGTTTTCGGGTTTTCATTATGTTTTTTAGGGATTTTATTGTTTTTAGTGGTTTTAGGATTTGTAGGGCCTCTTCGGTTTTTTATCATTTTTTGGTTTTTTAGGTGTTTAAATATTTTTTGATTATTAAGTGATTCTTATGGGTTTTTTGGGTTTTAAGGTTTTTTTTGTATTTTGGGATTTTAGTTTTATAGGATATTAATAGTTCTTAGGGTTTTTTGGGATTTTGAGTTCTTTTAGAGTTATTTATGTTTTTTAGGCGTTTTAGGGGTTTTAGAATTTTTAGGGTTTTTGAGTGTTTTAGGTGTTTTTTATTTTATGGTTTTCTTAAGGGTTCTCCATATTTTTAGGGCTTTTTAAATTTTTATGGATTTTAAAGGTTTGTATAATTTTTCAGGGTTTTGATTTTCTTGAGATTTTGAGGGTTATTTAGGTTTTGTCGGGTTTTTAGCATTTTTATGTAATTTTCGGTCTTAGGATTTTTCTTTATTTTAGGGGTCTTACAGTGTTTATTGTTTTGTAACATTTTTAGGATTTAATTTTTTTTAGGTTTTAGTGGGTTTTATTGGTTTTTAGGTTATTAAAGGTTTTATGGTTTTTAGGGGTCTTTATTCTCATGTAGAATTTTATCTTTTATTAGGTTTTATATGAGATTGGTGGTTTTAGGGTTTTAAAGCTTTCTAAGGGGTTTTCCTGTTTTTTAGGGTTTTTACGAATTTTAACAATTTTTGGGGTTTTTAGGGGGTTTTTTTGTATTTTTATAGATTTTATGGTTTTTTGGATTTTGAGGATTTTAAGGTTTTTAGGGGTTTTTTTCGTTTTATCATTTTTTAGGATTTTAGGGGTTTTAATTTTTTTAGGTTTTTGTTTGTTTTCCAAGGGTTTTTTAGGTTTTTAGGGTATTTTATGTTATTAGGGATTTGTAGCGATTTTCGAATATTTTTATAATAATTTAGGGTTTTAAGTGATTTTTGGGGTTTTCTCGGGTCTTTCTGGTTTTTTTGGATTTCTTCAGGATTTATAGTTTTTTTGTGATATTATGGTTTTAAAGTATTGTTATATTTTTTTTAACATTATTTATGATTTAAAGGGTTTTATATCTTTTAGTGGGTTTTTATTAATCTGATAGTTTGATGTTGGATTTTTATGTTTTAGTAGTTTTATGGGTTTTGGGGGTTTTGGGGTCTTTTGGGGGTTTTATAATTTTTTAGGTTTTTAGTGGTTTTATGTAATTTTAGGTTTTTATGGTTTTGTAAAGGTTTTTAGTATTTTTATGGGTTTTTACATTTTATGGAATTTTTATCTTTCTTTTGGATTTTTTGGGATTTTTGGGGTTTTAGGGATTTTGACGGTTTTATGCTTTTTGGGCAGATGTGGTGCTGGACTAGGCTAGCCTAGGCCCACAAAATTTAATAAGAGAAAGAGGACACCACAGACTGGGGGAGGGGGCAAGTTCAATTGACCCATACCCAAAAGACAATCCCAACTAGAAAAAAGGAAAAAGACACAAAAGAATCACACCCCAAAGGTCCAAAATAAAATAGAACACACAAAAGAGAAAAATAGCAAGTCAGTCAATGTCGCCGCCATAGTCATCCAGGTCAACACCGTGGTATGAAAAGCTTGTACCAGGTCCAACGCCTATATCAGTAAATCAGAAATCTGAATTAACTTCTATGTCCATGGAGTCCCAACTAGAATCATAGTCCTCCTGTATTATGAGCGTAGACAAAAGTTTATCTCTGGCCCTCTCTTGGTCAGTATTTCGCAGATTCTGCTACCGTTTATTGACTATGAGATTCCGATTGACCGCTCGGGAGGTGGCTCGAGTCGCTATCGGTCTTGGAAGGTCATAGTAATCCCTATGATGCCTTGTCTTGGGTGGGGGGTAGAGATGGGGCCATCATTATAGACATCCTTCTCACAAAATACACCATCACTAGCAGCACTTGAGTTCACTTTGTTCCCATGCTTGCTTCCCGTTCCAGGAGGTGATAAATCTTTTTCATGGAGCATTTTATTTTCTTCCTTGCACCTGGCCATATCTGCATTTATCATGCGGTCATCCTCAGCAACCCTCTGCCCATGTCTCCTGGCCTCATCCTCAAGTGGGAAACTTTCCCATTTAACCATCATCATATCATGCAGTGCCACACAATGGTCTTCCTCAGACGGAACTCCATAAAACACCATGTCCCTCTGCAGGTTCGGGGCCAGATCACCTTCATCATTGTTGGCCCCCGGTGGAGGGATCCCAGCCGGGTCCTCTACATGGGCACCATGAAGATGCCCCACACTTCTAGCATCTTCATCAAGAGGATCGTACCCAGCCCTCCTGACAGGTCTCTCCGTATCAACACCCCCAGTAATCACTAGGGGGCATCTCACAAACTAGGGAATCACACTCTGGGACTCATGGTCTACTCCAATATCACGGTCATCCCCTTCTCTACCTAGGAAAATTCCCACTCATCCCCAACCCTCATACCATGGTCATCCACATCCCCCTACACAATCTCTCCTTCCGGCATATCAGTATCCACTGGCTCAACCGAGGTTACATCCTGAAACCTATTATGAGGAGTCACAACATTAGTGTCTGATATTATGCTACTACTAGCAACCCCACTATTTTCCTTGCAGTCCATAGCCTCCCCTTCAAGTATCAGTTCCAGGGGAGCCTCCAGATGATCATTCCCAGGCCACGTTTTTTTAACAGCAGCCTTCCCCTTTTCCAACAATCTCCCTGAAATATTACCACATCCACAAACATCGTCAACACAAGACTGAGTTCTCCCTTCATCCATGAGCACTGCTTCAGCGACTGCATCTCCTTATTCACAAACATCTTCAGCCAAACTGAAACTGAAACCACCCGAGTCCATCAATGTAACTTCAAGACTGCTCCCAGGATTCTGGTCTTTCATGAGGGGAACGAAAAAAACAATTGTGAGGGAAAAGGCTTGGTAACACACTTGACCTCCTTCACCCCCACCAGATCACGATTGTTCTCACTAGAACTCATCTGATCCAAGTTCAATCCATTTCTACTAGGGGAAACACATCATCCAGACGAATCATTCTGCCTAACGCTCCAACATCTAGAACCAAAAACTGGCCATGATTCAAAGATAACTGGCTGCCTCCAATGAAGCTCCTCCCCCACAGCAATCTAGACAACATCCACCAGATCCTTTGAAGCATCAACCTCGTCAAATGCCCTAGGGAAAATAGGGTGATAGAGGTCCCTAGTCCAACTATCCACGTATAGGAACCTCCACAACAGATTCCCAAGAATCAGAATAATTGAGAAATTTTGTAAGGTAAGTGGGATTTTAGGAAATCTAACCCATGCCGCAACCATCTGGGAGTTATGCTTCAGGTGAAAGTCGAAACTCCACCAATAGAGGGAGAATCAATTTCCATTACAGTTTTTGGGTGTCATGGACTACGAATGGATCATATCCTCCTCAAACTCGAAGCGAATCATGATGTGGGAGCCGTCGACCAGACCCACCATCACCGGATCATGAAGATTCTAGAGTTCAGAGACAAACCTATCGAAAGTGTCCACCGGGGGGCGCCACATCGGGAACCTTGCAACCGTAGTTAAGTGGTGTAGATCTGAAGCTTCGTTGAACTCGTGAATCGAAAGGGAAGTTTTGTTAGGCCTTGAAATATATATATGTAACCCTTGTAAAAAGAACTGTTTGTGGAAAGGGGGGTAGAAAATCACGGCAAGAGAAAAGAGAGAAAGTGAGGTCCTCAAAGGGAGGACCCTCCCCCACAGAGAGGGGGGGGGGGGACATTTTCCACCACCGTCTTCTACCTGGGAGGGTGGGGAAGCTTCCATTATGAGGGGGCTGATCCACCAATGTTTTAATCTTTTTCTTTTATTCTTATGGTTTTTCGTTATGCTTTTTGGGGAGTTTTTGTATTTTTTTTACTGTTTTTAATAGTTTTCGATTTATCAAGTGGTTTAAGTGTTTTTTGGTTTTTATGGTTTTTATTAAAGTTTTATTTTTTTAGGGTATTTTATTTTTTTAAGAAATTTTGGTTATTTCTTAGGATTTTTATAGTTTTTAGTTTTTTTGGGATTTTGTTGGTTTTTAGGGGTTTAATTGTTTTTGGGGTTTTTATCATTTTTTAGGTTTTGAGGAGTTTTATGTGTTTTTAGGTTTTTAAGGATTTATTAGGTGTTATCATGGTTTTTATGGTTTTTACATTTATTTATAATTTAGGGATTTTGGAGGTTTTTAATGGGTTTTAGGGATTTTGAGTGTTTTTTCGGATTTTTAAGGATTTTTATGGGCTTTGGATTTTAAGTGTTTTTTTGTTTTTTAGAAGTTTTATGTGTTTTTATGTAATATATTTTTCATAATGTTTTTGGGGTATTAGTATTTTTTATGTTTTTTTGTAGTTTTTTTGGTTTTTTAGAAATTTTATGTTTTTTAGGGATTTGAGGGTTTTCAGTGTTTTTTATGGTTTTTTTGGGTATAATTATTTCTGGTGTTTTTATGTTTTTAGGGGTTTAAAATATTTTTTTAAATTTATGTTTTTCTTATGGTTTTGAGTATTTTTATCGTTTTGAGGAATTTTAGGTATTTTTTAGTCTTTTTAAAGTTTTTAGGGGTTTTTAGAGATTTAGATGGTTTTTGGGTTTTATTGTTTTTGGGGGTTTCAGTTGTTTTTCATTAGTTGTTTGGTTTTTTACTTTATTTATGGGTTTTGGTGTGTTTTAATGGGTTTTATAGGTTTTAATATTTTTAGGTTCTTTTAGGATTTTTACAATTTTTAGGTATTTATGGGTTTTATGGGTTTTCGGGTTTTAAGTTTTTCTTTGGGTTTGTAATAGTTTTTTGATATTTTTATGTCTTGGTAGATTTTTATGGATTTTTCAAGTTTTTTAGGGATTTTAGGGGTTTTGGTATTATAGGGGCTGTAGCATTTTCTAGGTTTTTAGGGGTTTTAGGTGTTCTTATTTTTTTTGGTTTTCTTAAGGGTTTTAGGATTTTTAGGCTTTTTAAAATTTTAGTAATTTTTATTTTTGATGATTTTTGATGAATTTTTTTATGGTTTTTTTGGGATATTAGGGTTTTAGGTGTTTTTTTTGTGTTTTTGGGTTTTTGGGTTCATATAGTTTATATTTTTTTGGGAGGTATTGGTGTTTTTTTTGAGTTTTATAGATTTTTTTTTCTTATTTTTTATGTTTTTAGGGGTTTGAAAGGGTTTTATTGATTTTAAGGGGTTTTAGGGTTATATGGTATTTTAGGGGTTTTAGTTTTTTTAACGGTTTTTTTTTGTTTTAGATGTTTTTAGTGTCATTTAGTATTTTAAAATTTTTAGGTTTTTTGGGCTTTAAGTGTTTTTAGGTATATAATGTTTTATTATGTTTTTTCATGGTTTTTAGGGGTTTTTCATATTGGGTAATTTTTTGTGTATTTGTTTTCGATTCTTATCGGTTTTATTATTCTTAGTTATTTTTTGGGTTTTTGGGTTTGTTGAGATTTCTATGTATTTATAGTTATTTAATTTTCAAAAAATTGAATGCTTTTAAGTGTCATAGGTTTATGTGGCTTTCTCAGTGGATTTCATGGTATTTAGGGTTTGTTTTTCATTTTTAGGGATATTTAGGGACTTTTTAGGATCATTATAGGTTTTATGATTTATATAGTTTTTTTGAGATTTGATTTTTTAGGGTTTTTATAGTATTTTATAATATTAAACTATGTTTTGTATTTGAATGGTTTTAAGATTTTTAGTGGTTCTTTGAATTTTTATGGGTTTTATTTTTTTTAATATTTTAGGGTTCTTTTTTGATTTTAGGGGTTTTATCATTTTTAGGGTCTTTACTAGGTTTATCATTTTCTCGGTTTTAATGAGTTTTAATTGTTTCTCGAATATTAATCTTTTATTCCTGGTTTATATTTGTTTTTGTGGGATTTTTTGTTTTTTTCGATTTTTAGTTGTTTTTCTAGTTTTTTATAGTTTTTCTATGGATTTTATGGATTTTGAGGTTTTTGATGTTTTTAGTGGTTTTAGGGTTTTTATGGGTTTTCAGGGTTTTAAGGAATTAGGGGTTTTATGGTTTTAGGGTTTTAGGGGGTTTTAATGTTATTAGTGTATTTAAGTTTTTAGGAATTTTAACTATTTTTTGGTTTTTAATGTTTTCATAAGGGGTTTTAGTTTTTATATGATTTGTTTTACCTTTTTTGATATTTATGGATTTTTTTGATTTTTATGGATTTTAGTGTATTTATGGATTATGAGACATTTTTCTATTTTTAAGGTTATTAGTGTTTTTATGTTTCTTTGTGTTTGAGGTTTTTAAATTGTATTTTTGGTTTTTTAGGGTTTCTTAGTTGTTTTCAAGGTTTTTATGGTTTTTTATGTTTATATTAATTGTTAGGGATTTATTAGGATTTTTAGGGATTTTAAGGTTTTAAGGTTTTAAGGTGTTTTGCGTGGTTTTTTTATGGGTTTTCAAAGTTGAATTTTTTTAGGGATTTGGGAGTATTATGAATTGTAATGAATTTTATTGTTTTTTATAGTTTTTTAAAATTTTTAGTGGATGAAAATGTTTTTAGTTATTTTTAGGATTTTATGGTATTTTGGTGGTTTTTAAGTTTTTATGGTTTTTTTTATTTTTGTGTTGTTTGGGATTTGTTTGGGGTTTTTATGGATTTTTTAGGAATCTTATGGGGTTTTTCGTGATTTTAGGAAGTTTGAGGAATTTTGGGGTTTTTAGTGTTTTTAAGATTTTTTAGTGTTTTTAGCAGTTTTTAGGCTTTTATGGGTTTTATGTGTTTTTAGATTTTTATGGTTTTCTGGGGGGGTTAGGGATTTTTATGTTTTATTAATTTTTTTGGTAAATTTGGATTTTATTGGGTTTTAGGGAATATATATATTTTTAGGCCTCTTTAATTTTTTTAGGGTTTTTGGGATTTTTCAATTTTTTATGGTTTTTTGGGGATTTAAGTGTTTTTAGTTTTTTATGATTATCTTTGTGTTTTTAGGTTTTTAGAGGGTTTTGAATGGAATATAATTTATTTTTTATGTTTTTGTGGCATTTTATGGTTTTAATTTTTTTTGGGGTTTAAAGGATTTTGTGGTTTTTTGGTGGGGTTTTTAGGGTTTGATATAATTTTTTAGGGTTTAACGGGTTAAAGTGTTTTTGAGAGTTTTTAATGGTTTAAATAAATTTTATAAATTTTATCTATTTTTATGGTATTTATTATTTTTATCTTTTTACTGGTTTTATGGGTGATTATGGTTGTTAGTAGTTTTTATGTTTTTTAATGGTTTTTTTGGTTTTTAGTATTTTTAGGTTCTCCAAGGGATATAAGTTATTTTTAGGTTTTTATGGTTTTCTTAGGGTTTTTCATGGTTTTTGAGTTAATATGTTTTATGGTTTTAGGAAATTTTATTGGTTTTGGTGTTTTTGCAGATTTTGAGGGTTCTGGGTTTTAGGGTATATATTGTTTCATAGGTTTTTAGTGTTTTTACGTGTTTTTACTGTCTTTTTGTTTTCTAGGGAATTTTCTAGTTATTAAGTGGTTTTATGTTTTCTGGGATTTTTAGGTATTTTTAAGTATTATTTATTGTTTTTTGGGTTTTTATAGTTTTGAGGGATTATTTGGGGTTTTTCTATTTTTTTGATTTTTTATGATTATTTAAAATTTTTTTATATTTTTTTAGTTTTTTGGGGATTTTAATTGTATTAGATGTTTTTAACATTTTTATGGGATTAAGGGGTTTTAGATTTTATTTTGATTTTCAGGGTTTTTAGGTGCTTGTAGAGTTTTTTTATGGAATTTAATGGTTTGATAGTTCTTAGTATTATTTTGTGATTTTAATGGATTATTTAGTTTTTCTATAGTTTTTAGTGTTTTTAGGAATTTTGATGGTCCTTAGGGTTTTAAAGTTTTTAGGGTTTTTACTGTATTTTAGCTTTTTAGAGGTTTTAATGTGATTCTATGTTTTTATGGGGTTTATAGTGTTTTTATGTTTTAATGGTTTTCTTAGGGTGCTTCACAATTTTATAGTTTTTACATTTTTAGTGATTTTAGGTCATTTATTGTATTTATTGTTTTGTAGCATTTTTAGGAATTTTGTAGGCTTATAGGGTTTTTAGCATTTTTATAATTTAGGGTTTACATCGTTATTTAGGGCATTTAAATTTTTTTTAATATTTTCTTATGGTTTTTAGGGTTTTAGGGGTCTTTTATTTTTTATTGTTTTTTATGGATTTTTTAGGTTTTATATCTCTTTTTACTGTTTTTGTTTTTTTTAGGGATTTTTCTTGATTTTTTTGTTTTATAATAGTTCCTTCGATTTTTGTGGGTTTTTTTGTTTTTTTGGAGTCATTCACATTATTAGGTGTTTAAAGGGTTTTACTATAGTTTTTAGTGTTTTTAGGGTTTTTATGTTTGCTGGGGTTATTTTATATTCAAGGTTTTAGTATTTTTTGGTTTTAGGGGCTTATGTGTTTTATGGTTTTTAAAGTTTTCATATGGTTTTGTAGGGTTTTTAGAGTTCTATATGTTTTAATTTTTTTTATAGTTTTTAGGATTTGTATGGATTTTTAAGGGGGTTGGATTTTCTGGTTTTTTAGGGTTTTTAGTGTGTTTAGGGGTTTTGGAATTTTTTAGGTTTTAAGGTGTTTATGTTATTTTAGATTTTTAGGTTTTAAGATTTTTTTGGTTGTTTAGGGTTTTTTATGTTTTTAAGTATTTCTAAAACTTTTTATGACTTTTATAGGTTATAGGAATTTTTTTTGGAATTTTTAGAATTTTTATGGTTTTTAGGGGTTTTAGTGTTTTTAATGTTTTTAGATGTTTTATGTGTTTTTTGGTTTTTATTTTTTCCCATGGGTTTTCAAGGTTTTTAAGGTTTTCTGTAGTTTTAGGGATTTTAGGGTATTTAGTATTTTAATGTTTTCAAAGGGATTTAGTGTTTTAGAGTTTTTAGGGTTTTAGGGGTTTTATGGTTTTAATGTTTTTTGGGGGGTTTAGGGGATTTAGGTTTTTTTGGGAGTTTTAGTGGTTTATAATTTTTTATCATTTTCAAGGCTTTAAGCTATTTTTTGATTTTATAGTGGTCTTTTCAATTTTTTGGGTTTTTAGCATCATTAGGGGTTTTATGTGTTTTAAGGGTTTTTAAGGTTTTCTTAGAGATTTGCAGGGGGTTTTTGTTTTTTGTGTTTTTTATGATTTTATGGGATTTATTTGTTTGCTTATAGTTTTTTTGGTTTTTAAGGAGTTTAAGAGTTTTTATGGGGTTTTTAGTTCTTTAGGATTTTTATGGTTTTTAGATTTTTTTTATTTTTCTAGATTTTTAGGGATTGTTAGTTTTTTATTTTTTATATTAGTTGAATGGTTTTGAGGGGATTTAAAGTTTAATTGTTTTTATTAGTTTTTAGGGTTTTGGTGTTTTCAAGGGTTTTGGGGGTTTAAGAGGTTTTTCATTTTGACGGTTTTGTTAGGTTTTCTTAAATTTTTATGGTTTTTCATATTTAGGGATTTTATTAATTTTTTAGGTTTTTGGGGTTTTATGGTTTTAAAAAATTTCTAGTTTTTCTAGGGATTTCTATGGATTTTTTGTATTTAGGTTTTTTTAGTGTTTTTAGATTTTTTTAGGTTTTATTATATATTTTAAGTATTTATATGATTTTACGGATTTCTAATGATTTTTAGGATATTTTGGTGATTTCAATTTTCAAGGTTATTTTGGTATTTTTGACGATTTTTGAGGTATTTTTTTCATTTTAATGGTTTTTAGTGTTTTTTGGATTTTTATGCTTTTTTGGGTTTTAGGGTTTTTTGTTTTTTATGGGTTTAATGTTTTTTAGATCTTTTTTTGTCATTTTTAGGGGTTTAAAGGGTTTTGAGAGTTTTATTGGTTTTAGGGTTTTTTGGTGTTTTAGGGGTATTAATAGGTTTTTTGTGTTTTTAGGGTCATTTCTATTGCTGCATGGTTTGTATCATTTTTTATAATTTTTGGGGTTTTGAATTTTTTTAGGTTTTTATGATTTTCATTTGGATTTTCTATTTTTAGTGTTTTTTACCTGTTGAGGGAATTTTTATTATTTTTAAAAAATTCTATAGTTTTTAGAGATGTTGAGTGTCTTTTGTATAGTTTGGGTTTTTAGGGGTTTTAACATTTTTTATTTTTTCAGGTGATTTAAGTGTTTTTAGGGTTTTATTATTTTCGTAGTGTTTTCATTGTTATTTTGGTTTTTTTAAATTTCTGGGCATTTTTATTTTTTCTTAGGATTTGTTTAGGTTTTTCGGGTTTTTAAGGTATTTTTGTTGGTTTTTGGGTTTTTATGTTTTTATGGTTTTTAGGTTTTTTTTATTTTGGGGTTTTTTGCGTTTTTTGGTGTTTTAAGGTTTTTTATATTTTTACATTCTTATGGATTTAATGGTTTTTATTATTAATAGATGATTTTTATGGTTTTAGGATTTAGTTTTTTTAGCATTTTTATATTTTTTAGGGGTTTTATGCATTTTTTTGGTTTTAATATTTTCTTTGTGTTTTAGGGTTTTTTAGGATTTTGAGGGTTTTAATGATTTTTTTTGTTTTTTGGGTTTTTTGAGTTTTTAGGGGTTTTATGTTGTTTTATATTTGATAAAGTTTTTTTGGGATTAAATGTTTATTAGAGTTATAATGATTTTTATGGGGTTTTAGGGTTTTTTTAGAAGGTTGATTTGTTTTTTGGGTTTTTTAAGGTTTTTAGCATTTTTTGGTGTTTTGGATGTTTTTTGGGTTTAAGGTTTTCTTAGTTTTTTCACTTGTTTTAGGTTTATTTATGTTTTTAGCGATTTTAAAAAAAATTTAGGATTTTAATTGGTTTTAGTGTTATTAAGGAATTTGCGGTGTTTTTGGTTTTTTAGGTTTTTTATGGATTTTTTGGGTTTTAGGGTTTTTTTCAGTTTTTTGTGGTTTTAAATGGTTTTTAGCTTTTTTGAACATTTTTACTGGTTTAAATTGTTTTTAGATTTTTTGATATTGGATTTTATGGGTTTAATGGGTTTTTATTATTTTAGGGGTTTTATTGTTTTTGGGATTTTATGCTTATTAGTGTCTTTAGGTGTTTAACTATTTTTCTATTTTTAGGGGTTTTTATGATTTCTAGATTTTTATGTTTCATTACAAAATTTTAATGTTATTTGGGTTTTTTTTACATTTTTAGAGATTTTTAGGGCTTTTAAGGATTCTATGGGTTTTAGGGTTTTTATTGATTTTGTGGGTTTTTAGTGTTTTGTGGTTTTTAGTGTTTTTTAGGATTTTTTGTTTTTTATATATTTGTATGTGTTTTAATTGTTTTTTCATTTTTTTGGATTTCTCTGGAATTTTTATGATCTTTTTAGTTTTTTATGATTTATGTTTTCTTCAGATTTTTTATCATCTGTATGGTTTTTAGAATTTTTATTGGGATTTTGAGAATTTTTAGTGTTATTAGGGTTTTTTTGGTTTTTATGGTTTTTTTGAGTTTTTAGATTTCTTATGGTTTTTTAGTCATTTTAAATTTTTATGGGTTTAAAGGGTTTTTTGAGTTTTTCGTTGTTTTAAGATTTTTATACTGTTTTAGTGATTTTAAAGGTTTTGGGGGGTTTTTTGGTTTTTTGGGTTTTTAGGGTTTCTTAGGGTTTTAGTGTTTTTATCATCTTTTAGGTATTTGATGTGTATTATGTTTTTTCTATATTTTTATGTTTTTCATTGTCTTTTTAGGGTTTTATGGGTTTTTCATTTTTAGGTATTTTTAAGACATTTTAGGATTTTTATAGTTTTTAGGGTTTTTTGGTATTTTGATTGGTTTGAGGTTTTTTATTATTTTTAGGGGTTTTTGGGGTTTTAGTGATATTTTGGTTTTTTGAGGTTTTAGGTGTTTTTATGTTTTAAGGTTTTCTTGGGGTTTTTTCGGGGTTTTTTTGGATTTTTAAGCTTTTATGATTTTTAGGAATTTTTTAGGTTTTTTAATTTTTTATTGTTATTTGGATATTTGAGGTATTTTATGTGGTTTAGGGTTTTAGGGTTTTTTGGGATTTATTATTTTTTGGGTTTTTATGATTTTTTGAGTTTTTTAGGGGTTTAATGTGTTTTTAGAGTTTTTAGTTGGGTTTTTTGGGTTTTTTGGTTATTTCGGGTTTTTAATGTTTTCAAGAGTTTTTATTGTTTTTATGGATTTTAGGGGGTTTTATGGTTTATTTGGGATTTTAGTTTTTTTAGGGGTTTAATGTGTTTTTAGGTTATCATGGTTTTATTAGGTGTTTTCATGGTATTTAGTTTTTTTTAGGAATTTCTAAGGATATTTTAGGATTCTTATAGTTTTCAGGGATTTTTGGTAGTTTAAGGGGTTTTTGGGGTTTTTAGGTTCTAAGGGTTTTAATCATTTTTATGTTCTTTAAGGGATTTAAGAATTTCAGGGTCTTTTGTATTTCATAGTTTTTTTCAGTTTTTATGTGTTTTTAAATTTTTTGGATTTTTAGGGATTTTTATGATTTTTATTGTTTTTATGGTTTTTAGGGTTTTATGAATTTTTTAGTTTCTGGGTTTTTATCGTATTTTTTGGTTTTTAGGGTTTTTTAGAGTTTTTTAGTCTATTATGATATGTTATAATTTTTTAACATTTTTTCCGTGAAAAATATTTATAGAGTTTTTTTTTAGTTTTATTGTTTTTATGGGTTTTAGAGTTTGTCGAATTCTATAGGAGTTTTAATGGTTTTTTGTGTTTTATTGTTTTTTAGGTGTGTTTATCGGTTTTATCATTTTTTAGGTTTTAAGGGGTTTTAAGTTTTTTCTTTTTTCATTTATTTTTTTCCTAGAGATTTTTTTAGATTTTGGGGGTTTTAATGTTGCTAGGGATATTTGGGGATTTTTTTTTGATTTTGAGGTGTGTTTCGGGTTTTCTAGAATTATGTGGGATTTTAGGGTTTTTAGTGTTTTTAGGGGGGTTTTAGGTTTTTTAGGTTTTTTATAATTTTTTAGTTTTATAGGGGTCTCAAGTGTTTTTAGGTTTTTAAGTTTTACTTATGAATTTTCAATGTTTTTTATGTTTTCTTTATGTTTTAGAGAATTGTAGGGAATTTTCAAGATGTTATGGTTTTTAGTGTTTTTTTTATTTGAGGGTTTTACGGGTTTTTTATATTTTTATGGTTTTATGATATTTTTGGATTTTTGTGTATTTTGAAATTTTTTGGATTTTACGGTTTTTATAGTATTTTATAGTTTTTCACATTTTTTTAGTTTAAATGTTTTTTTGTTTTTTTAGGGTTTTTATGGGATTCTTGGTTTTTTAGGTTTTTTTTGTTTTAGGGTTTTTAGGAACTTTTAGTGTTTCTAGCATTTATTTTTTAGGGGTTTTATGTGTGGTTCGATTTTTACTATTTTCGAAGACATTTTTAGGGGTTTTAGGGATTTTTATGTTCTTTTGGATGATTAGTGATTTTTCTAGGATTTTTATGGTTTTTATGGATTTGGATTTTTTTATCATTTTATGGATTTTTGGGGTTTTATGGTATTTAGTGTTTTTTATGTTTTTAAGAGTTTTAAGTTTTTTATGTCATTAATGTTTTCTTAGGGTTTTTTGAGGGTTTTTATATATTTTTTCTAAATTTAAAAGTATTTTTATGTATTTTTAAATTTTTATTGGGTTTTAGGTGTTTTTAGAGTTTTGAAGATTTTAGGGTTTTTATTGGTTATTTGATATTTGGGTTTTTTTTGAGTTTTTTAATGGTTTTTTTGGTTTTTATAGTTTTTTAATCATTTTAATGTTTTATAGGGTTTTTAATTTTTTAAGTGGCTTTTTAGGGGTTTTATGGGATATTTGGGATTATTTGGGTTTTATCGCCATTTAGGTTTTTAGGGGTTTTAAGCATTTTTAGGGTTTCAAGATTTTCTTAGGGGTTTTCAGGGTTTTTTTTTACATTTTTATGTATTTAGGACTTTTTAATATTTTTCATGGTTTTACGGTTTTTAGATGGTTTATTATGATGAAAGATTTTTTTATTGGGTTTTTATATTTTTCGAATTTTAGACATTTTTATGTTTTTATGAGTTTTAAGTGTTTTTATGTTTTTAATGTTTTCATAGGGTTATTTAATGTTTATTTTTGTTTTCTACATTTTGATGGATTTTAGGTCTTTTTTACAATTTTTATCTATATAAGGGGATTTTAGGTTTTTTATTCTTTTTGGGTTTTAATGGTTTTTTGTTTTTTTAGGGTGTTTAGTTTTTTAGGTTTTTTAATGTTTGGATTATTCTAATATTTTAAGTGGTTTAAAGATTTTTAATACTTTTTGTTGGGTTTTCTGGGATTTTATGGGTTTTAATATTTTTATGGTTTTTTGGGGATTTTTTAGTTTTTTATTGGATTTATGTTTGTTTAAATTTTTAGCAATTTTTACACCTTTTTCCGATTCTTATGTATTTTAGTGTTTCCTTGGATTTTGATGGTTTTTAGGATTTTTAGTGTTTTTTAAGGATTTTATTATATTTTAGGATTTTAGGGGTTATATGTTTTTTAGTTTCATAAGTTTTTCTTTGGGGAATTCAATGTTATTAGGGTTTTTATGTTTTTAGGTTTTTAGAGATTTTTTTTATTTTTATGGTTTTTAGGGGGTTTAGGGATTTGGAGTAGTTTTAGGGTTTTATGGATTTTTTTTATTTTTTATAGATTTTTATTTTATTTGTTAATGGTATTTGATTTTCTTTATAGTTTTTTAAATTTTGGTTGATTAAATGGTTTTTAATGTTTTTAGTGGTTTTTAGGGATTTATGGGTTTTAGGGTTATTAATAATTTCGGGGTTTTTATAGTTTTAGGGTTTTTAGGATTTTCAACACTTTTAGGGGTTTTATGTGTTTTTAGGTTTTTTATTTTTCCTTTGAGATTTTAGGGTTTTTAGGGGGTTTTATGTTTTTAGGAATTTTTAGGTTTTTTTTTGATTTCATGGTTTTTAGGGGTTTCAGTTATTTAGAGGTTCTTTATGTCTGTTTTGTGTTTTAATGGATTTTTTGGATATTATAATTTTTTTAGCTAATTATGGGTTCTAATGTTTTTAGTGTTTTTGAGGCTTTTGAGGGTTTCAGGGGTATAAAGAGTCTTTTGAGTTTTTAGTGGTATAGGGTTTAATGAGTTTTTTTTATTTTTTAGGGTTTTTATGTTTTTTAATGGTATTTAGCGGTTTTTACAGTTTTTAGGGTCTTTGAGGGATTTAGAATTTTAAGTTTCTTTAGGGGCATTAAGTGTTTGGGGTTTTTATGGTTTTCTTTATGTTTTTAGGGTTTTTATGGTTTTATAGATTTTTATATAGTTTTAGAGAATTTCCGAATTTTTATGGAATTTTAGGGATTTTTTGGTTTTTGAGGGTTCTTTAGGTTTTTAGGGTTATTAGTTTTTCGCATTTTTAGGTTTTTTGGGGGTTTTATGTGTTTAATGTTTTTTAGTTTTTTGTAGTGTTTTTCTAGGTTTTAGTGTTTTTAATGTTTGGGGGGTTTTAATATTTTTTAGGTTTTTAATGTTCTTTTTGGTTTTTTCTGGTTTTTTAGGGTTTTAATATTTTTTTGGAGTTTTAAATTTTATGGTTTTAAATGTTCTTTTGTGTTTTTATATGGTTTTTATTGATTTTCTGGGGTTTTAGGGCATTTAAGATTTTAAGAGGTTTTTGGGTTTTTGGGTTTTTGGGGTTTTAGGGTTTTTTGGGGTTTTGGGGGTTTTAGGTTTTTTAGTGGTTTAATTTTTTTTATTTTTTATGATTTTCCTCATGTTTTAAGTGTTATTTGGATATTTAACATTTTTATGGATATTTTGGGAATTTTATGTTTTTATGTTTTTTATGTTTTTGTAATTTTGTTAGGTTTTTAGGGGTTTTAGGCTCTTTCATATCTTCTATATTTTTTTTAGTGCTTTTAGTTTTTCTTGGGTTTTAAGGTTTTCATTGAGGTTTTTAGGTTTTTATGGTGTTTAGGGTTTTAAGGATTATTTAGGGTTTTAAGGGGTTAAAAGTTTTTATGGTTTTTTTCGTTTTTGGGTTTTTCGTGGTGTTTGTGTTTCTAGGGGTTTTGGCTGTTTATTTTTTGTTTTTAGGTGTTCAATAGGTATTATAATTTTTAGTGGTTTAAAGGGTTTTATGGGTTTTAAGGGGCTTTATGGTTTTTATATCTTTTATGTATTTTTGGGTAATTATGTTTATTTTATTATTTTGTAGGGTTTTAATTTTTTTAGGTTTTATGGGTTGTAAGTGTATTTAGGGTTTTACGGATTAAGAGGGTTTTTAGGTTTTTTGGTATTTTTATAGGTTCTACGATTTTCTAGGTTTTAATGTGTTTTAGGTATTTTTATGATTTTTAGATCTTCTTAGGGTTTTTATTTGGTTTAAGGGAATTTTTTTGATATTATAGATATTTAGGGACTTTTTATGATTTTTATGGTTTTTAGGGATTTTCTGGATTTGGAGAATAATAGTGTTTTTAGGGGTTTTGTGGTTTTTTTGTCTTTTTAGTATTTTTTAGTTATTTGGGGATTTTATGGTTTTTTAGAGTTTTTAACGTTTTTGGGGTTTAAAGGGTTTTTAGATTTTTTTAGTGGTTGTTCATGTTTTTATGGGTTTTTTGGGTTTTTAATATTTTGAGGAGGATTTTTGTTTTTATGGTTTTTTATTTTTTATATTTTAATGGTTTTTAGTGATTCTTAATTTTTTAAGGGTTTGATGTGTTTTTATGTTTTTGAGGTTTTCTTAGGGTTTTTTTGGTTTTTTGGTTTTTAGGGTTTTTAATGTTTTTAAGGTTTTTTGTGTTTTTTAGGGGTTTTTAAGATTTTTTTGAGTTTTTTGCGTATTTAAGGGTTTGTAAGTTTTTTAGTGTTTTTATGTATGTTTAGTGTTTTTATCATTTTTAGAGGGATTAAGTGCATTTAGAGTTTTTAGTGGGTTTTTAGGGTTTTTTAGCGATTTTTATTATTTTTAGGTGTTTAGGGTTTTAGGGTTTGTTAGGGTTTTAGAATTTTATAATCTTTATGGTTTTTAGTGGTTAATTTTTTTAGGTTTTTATGGTTTTTAGTGAGATTTTTATTATTTTAATGGTTTTTAAGGATTTCAAGAATTTTCAGGGTTTACGGTTTTTGGGGTTGTTTATTTTTTAGGGTTTATTTAGTTTGTTAGGTGTTTAAGATTTTCTGAGTTTTAAATATTTTTTTGGTGAATAAAGGGTTTTTAGTGTTTTTAGTTATTTTTTAGTTTTTATGCATTTTTAAAGTTTTTTAAAGTGTATTAGATGGTTTTAGTGTTTTTAGGGTCTTTTATGTTTGTCGCATTTTTAGGTTTTTAGGGGTTTCACAATTTTTTGTTTTATGGTTTTCATTGGTTTTAATGGTTTTTGGGGGTTTTATGTATTTAGTTATTTTTTAGGATTTTAATGTGCATTATTTGGAATTTTTAGTGAATTTAGTTTTTTATGGTTTTAAGGTTTTTAGGCGTTTTAGCATTTTTTAGGTTTTATTGGAATTAAGTGTTTTTAGGATTTTATGGTTTTGAGGGTTTTTAAAATATATTTATGGTTTTTTATCTTTTAACATATTTTTAGGGTTTTTAGCGTTTTTATGTTTTTTAGGTTTTTATCGTATTTAGGGGTTTTGAGGGTTTTAGGGGTTTTCAGTTTTTTTGTGTGTTTTTGGGTTTTAATGTTTTTTAACATTTTCAAGGCTTTAAGATGTTTTTTGAGTTTATAGTGTGTTTTCAATTATGTGTTTTTTATCATCATTAGGGGTTTTATGTGTTTTTGGTGTTTTTATTGTTTTCATAGATATTTTCATGGGTTTATGTTTTTTTTACTGAATTTTTGGGATTTTTTTATTTTTTATGGGTTTTTTGGTTTTTAGGGATTTTGGGAGTTTTTATAGGTTTTTTAGTTTTTTCGGATTTTTAGGGTTTTTAGCTTTATATGGTTTTTATGGTTTTAATTGTTTTTAGCGTTTTATGGTTTTTAGGGGTTTTTTGGGTTTTTAGATTGTTTTATTCATTTTTCTATATTTTTAGGGATTTATTTTTTTTATTTGTTGGGTTTGAGGGGTTTTATTTTTTATTGTTTTTATTAGTTTTTTTGGGTTTTTAGGGTTTTAGTGTTATTAGGGGTTTGGGGGGGTTAAGAGTTTTTTCATTTTGACGGTCTTATTATAGTTTCTCAAATTTTTAGGGTTTTTCCTTTTTAGGGATTTTATTAATTTTTCCATATTTTGGGGTTTTTTGTTTTTCATAAATTTCGAGGGTTTTTAAGGATTTCTAGGGGTTTTGGGTATTTTAGGTTTTTGTAGCATTTTAAGATTTTTTAGGTTCTTTTATATTTTAAGTGTTTAGAGGATTTTTAGGATTTCTAACTGCTTTTTTGGTATTTGGGTTTTTTTAATTGATTTTTATGGTTTTTTTCATTTTTAGGGTTTTGAGTATTTTTTAGATTTTTATGCTTTTTTAGGTTTTAGGAATTTTTTTATGGGTTTAATGTTTTTTTAGTTTTTTTATCATATGTAGTGGTTTAAAGGGTTTTTAGAGTTTTTTTTTGGTTTTTGGGTTTTTGGGGTTTTATGGGTTTTAATGGTTTTTGGGCATTTCTTGGTCTTCTATTTTTGCATGGTTTGTAGCAATTTTTATATTTTTTTGGGGATTTAATTTTTTAAGGATTGTATGTTTTTCATAGGGATTTTCTATTTTTAGAGTTTTTTAGTTTTTGAGGGATTTTTTATTAATTTTATAAATTTTAATAGTTTTATAAATTTTTTGTTTCTTTTGTATTCTTCGGTTTTTAGGGGTTTTAGCATTTTTTATGTTTTCAGGTGATTTAAGTGTTTTTACGATTTTATTATTTTCATATTGTTTTCAGTTTTAATAATTCTCTTTAAATTTCTTATTATTTTTATTGTTTTTTAGAATATTTTTAAATTTTTTGGGATTTTACGGTTTGTATTTTTTTAGATTTTTATGGTTTTTAGTTTTATTTCATTTTGGGGTTTTTTGAGTTTTTTTTTGGGTTTTAAGGGAATTTTTATATTTTTACATTCTTATAGATTTAATGGTTTTTATAATTTTTAGTTGATATGTAGGGTTTTTCGTTTTAGGGTTTTTTGCATATTTTATATTTTTAGGGGTTTTATGCATTTTTTGGTTCTAATATTTTCTTAGTGTTTTAAGGATTTTTAAGGATTTTGGGGGTTTAAATGTATTTTTTGGTTTTTTTGAGTTTTAAAGGGTTTTATGTTGTTTTAGATTTTATAACATTTTTTGTGGTTTAAAAGTATATTAGATTTTTATGGGTTTTATGGGTTTTTAGGTTTTTTAGAGGGTTTTTATGTTTTTTTGGGTTTTGGGGGTTTTTAGCATTTTTCGGTGTTTTGGGTGTTTTTTGGGGTTTAATATTTTCTTAGTTTTTTAGTGGTATTTGGTTTTTTAAAATTTTTAGTCATTTTAGGACATTTTTAGGATATTAATTGGTTTTAGGGTTAGTAGGGAATTTGTGGTGTTTTAGGGTTTTTAGTTTTTTATGGTTTTTTGGAGTTTTAGGGTTTTTATGAGTTTTTTACGGTTTTAAAGGGTTTTTTGCTTATTTTAACATTTTTTTGTAGTTTAAATATTTTTTAGATTTATTTATTGGTTTTTAGGGTTTTAACGGGTTTTTATTTTTTTAGGGGGTTTATTGATTTAGTGGTATTTCGGGTTATTAGTGTCTTTAGGTGTATAACTATTTTTATATTTTATGGGTGTTTATGATTTCTATGTTTTTATGTATTTCATAGGAATTTTCACGGTTATTTGGGTTTTTTTTTCATATTTAGGTATTTTTAGGGATTTTAAGGATTTCTATGGGATTTTGGTTTTTTATTAATTTTTAGTGTTTTTAGGGATTTTTGGTTTTTAGTATTCTTTATGGTTTTTCGTGTATTATATATTTTTATGAGTTTTAATTACTTTTGGGTTTTTCAAGATTTCTAAGGGGGTTTTATGGCCTTTTGTGTTTTTTAGGATTTATGGATTTTTTTTGTATTTGATATCATTTATATGGTTTTCAAGATTATTTTTTGGGATTTTGAGAAGTTTTAGTGTTATTAGTGTTTTTTTGATTTTTATGGTTTTTTGAGTTTTTATATTTTTATTTTTTTTTTAGTTTTTTTAAATTTTTATGGGTTTAAAAGGTTTTTGGAGTTTTTCATTGTTTTAGGATTTTTATAGGGAATGAAATATTTTAAAGGCATTTGTGGTTTTATGATTTTTCTTTGTTTTTTAGGTTTTCATAGGGTTGTAGTGTTTTTAGCATGTTTTAGGTATTTTATGTGTATTAAGTTTTTTTATATTTATGGTTTTCTTAGGGTTTTTTTGGTTTTTATGGGTTTTTTGGTTTTTAGGTATTTTTAAGACTTTTTTGGGTTTTTCCAGTTTTTTAGGGTTTTTAGGGATTTTGATTGGTATTTGGTTTTTTATTATTTTTAATCATTTTAGGGGTTTCAACGATATTTATGTTTTTTGGGGGTTTTCAGTGTTTTTATGTTTTTAATATTTTCATTGGGTTTTTTCTGGTATTTATGGGTTTTTATGCTTTTATGATTTTTTAGAAAATATTTAGGTTTTTTATTTTTTTTATGGTTGTTAGGATTTTTTAGGGTTTTGAGGGTTTTATTTTTTTATTTTTTACAGTTTTTTGAGTTATTTAGGGGTATAAAGTGTTTTTAGAGTTTTTAGTGGGGTTTTAGGGTTTTATGGATTTTTAGGGTTTTTAAGGGTTTTTATAGTTTTTATGGGTTATAGGTTTTATTTTAGATTTTGGTGTTTTTAAGTGCTTGTAGGGGTTTAATGTGTTTTTATGTTATTATGGTTTTAGTAGGGGTTTCCATGGTTTTTATTTTTTTGTTACTAGAGATTTTAAGGATATTTTCAGATTTTTTTGGTTTTCATGGAATTAAGGTAGTTTTAGGGTTTTTTTTGGGTTTTTAGGTTCTTAGGGTTTTTATCATTTTTATGTTTTTTAGAGGATTTAATCATTTCAGTGTCTTAATTATTTCATTTTTTTTAGTTTTTATGGTTTTTTACATTTATAGCATTTTTAGATATTTTTATGATTTTTATGATTTTTATTGTTTTTATAGTTCTTAAGATATTATTTATTTTTACGTTTCATGGGTTTTATGGTATTTTTGGTTTTTATTGTTTTTTAGAGTTTTTTGTTTTTTATGATTTGTTAGAATTTTTAACATTTTTAAGGTCATAATGATTTTTTAGAGTTTTTGTTAGTTTTTATGGTGTTTATGGGTTTTAGGGTTTTTATGGTTTTTAGGGATTTTAATGGTTTTGGTGTTTTACGGTTTTTAGGGGTGTTTGGGGTTTTAAATTTCTTTTAGGTTTTAATGGGTTTTAAGTGTTTTCATTTTGCTTTTAATGTTTTCTTAGAATATTTTTGGATTTTGGGGGTTTCAATGTTGTTAGGGACATTTAAGGATTTTTTTAGGATTTTGAGGTGTTTTTTGGGTTTTTGAGATTTTGTGGGATTTAAGGGTTTTTAGTGTTTTTGTTTATGTTTTAGGTTTTTTATAATTTTTTTGTTTTCTTAAGGGTCTCAAGTGTTTTTAGGTTTTTATGTTTTTCTTATGAATTTTCAATATTTTTAGTTTTTATTTCATTTTTTGGATTTTTATGGAATTTTCTAGAGTTTGCTGGATTTTATGGTTTTTAGTGTTTTTTTAGTTTTGTGGGTTTTACAAGTTTTTTATATTATTAGGGGTTTTTTATATTTTTTTGATTTTTGTTTATTTTTAAACTTTTAGGGATTTTAATATTTTTTATTGGTTTTTATAGATTTTAGCATTTTTTCAGATTAAAGGGTTTTTAGTTTTATTAGGGGATTTTTAGGGTTTTTATGGGGCAAGGAAGATGCGAGGCCTGGCTATTCCTGGCCCCCCTAATTTATTAGAGAAAAAGTCACAACAGACAATGGAGGGGCGGGGTCAATCAACCCATACCCAAAAACCCTGGACACCCCCACACACGAAAGTCCAAAAGACCCAAATTACAATATTAAAGATAGCTACATACCGAATTCACCATCCCCATAAGGGTCACCATCATCACCATAGCCCGACGAAGCATCTGAGTCCACCGACTCCCATTTAGAAGATTCATACTGCTTGAGGAAGGTTGTAAAACATTTTCTGAGTTCCACATCTAGCTTCGCTTTGGCAGCCCGGTCTTCCCTACCATGTGCATCTCCTTCACCTTTTCTTTCCTTGGAAGATGCTCTAGTAGCTATTGGCTTATGTAGGGAAGAATAATCCCTCCTTGCCCTCCATTTCACTGGAGGGTCACTCATCACCTTGGCCATACTGTGGGCTATGCCAGCAGGAACAACCATGTCGCCCTGCCTTTCACATTCAGTAACAGAACGTGACTTTATCTTCTGATTACAGCCTAAGGAACCAAAAAGACCCATAATCTCTTGCTCCCCCTTGATCATATCCAAGATGGTGAACCACAGGTCATCGCTGTCCCCAAAAACATCTCCCAACATAATGTGTTCATCATTCTTGTCTCCAAGACAGACCACCGGTTGGATGTCTGAATTTTGGAAGATATCTTTTATATGCTGCTCAAGTCGGATTTCGAAATAGTCCAACATAATAGGGTTAAATATCTCAACATAGGAGGGAAACTTCTCAAACAGAACAAGAGTATAGCTCGAATCAGGCTGTTCAATGCTCCTCCTATTAGTATAAAGGTTATCGAACTGCTTCTCGGGTTGAGGGGCATCACTCAGACCAATTCCCGACAAAGCAACATCAATCATCACTTGCTCCGGTGAATGCTCAGTGGGGGGGGGGGTTCCACACCTATTAACCTAGAACCATTATGAGAGGGAGGCAGATTCGCATCCTAGAGGTTATCAAGATTAGCCTCCACCTCCTACAATTCCTGTCCCACCAGGCCCCTTTCCTCAATCCCCACAGAGTCCAAAGGTTCCAGTCCCTTGAACAGATTCAAGATTAAAACCGGCTCATATCTATTTCCAAAACCAACTACTTGAGGGCCTCTTAAAGTCTCCCTCTCCGTCCCATGGCAAGATGGCCTTGATGTCATGCTCGTGTCCTTTCCAGGGTCAGCCTGTAAGACCGCGGCTCAAACATCACCAGGAGTGTCAACCCCCATTGCAGGAGAGGCTTCACCCCCCAGTCCCAAGTCACCCTTCATTCACTTAAAAATTTCCTCGACCAAGATTTTCTCCTTAGCACCCTGCTGGGATGAAGAACCCCTTCCTCCACCCTCTCATCCCTCCGAACATATAGCAGGGAGTCCCAAGGGTCTTAATTCCTCACCTCCGGCTCCCTTATTGAGCTCAACATCAGTGAGATGGCCCCCTTGCCACACCCACCCACTACACCATCACTACATCTACATTACCTTTTAATATGACCAATAGAAAATTATCTTTTAGCTATTTTTAGGTTTTTATTGGTTTTAGGTGTTTTTAGGGGTTTTGGGGTTTATAGGATTTTTATGGGTTTTTGGATTTTGGGTTTTTTTAATTTTTTGTGGGTTTTTATGGTTTTTAGATTTTGTTAATATTTTTAAGGTTTTAGACTATTTTTTAATTTTTAGTGTCTTTATAGGGGTTTTATGAGATATTTGGGATTATTTGGGTTTTATCGCCTTTTATGTTTTTAGGGGGTTTAAGCATATTTCGGTTTTTAATATTTTCTTAGGGGGTTTTAGGGTTTTTTTAAGTATTTAGGTATTTTATTTCTTTTTAATAATTTTTAGTGTTTTAGTGTTTTCAGAGGTTTTATTGTTTTGAAGGTTTTTGGGGGTTTTAGGGTTTTTATATTTTTTTTAGAGTTTTAGAGTTTTTTTTAAATTTATATGGGGTTTAAGTGTTTTTATGGTTTTAATGTTATATTAGGGTTATTTAAAGTTTATTTTGGTTTTCTACATTTTTATAGTTTTTATGTCTTTTTTAGAATTTTTAACATTTTAAGGGGGTTTTAGATTTTTTATGGTTTTTGGGTTTTAATGGTTTTTTCTGTTTTTTGGGTTTTTAGTTTTTTATATTTTTTAATGTTTTGGTTTTTCTTATATTTTTATGGGTTTAAAGAGTTTTAATACATTTTGTTGGGGATTCATTGGTTTTTATATTTTTTATGGTTTATTGGGATTTTTAGGGGTGTTTGGGTTTTTCGATGGGTTTAGGTTTCATTACGTTTTTTGCAATTTTTATGCCTTTTTTAGATTCTTGTTTATTTTAGGGTTTCCATGGATTTTGTTGGTTTTGTATTGTTTCTTGTCTTTATTTTGGGTTTTTATCATTTTTATATTTTTAGGGGATTTATCTTTTTCAATTATTTAATTTTTCTTTGGGTTATTCAATGGTTTTAGGGGGTTTTTAGGTTTTTATGTTTTTTAGGGAATCTTTGGATATTTATGGTTTTTAGGGGTTTTAGGGATTTTGAGTTTTTTAGGGGTATTATGTATTTTATGTATTTTTTAGTTTTTAGAAATTTAATTTTTTTGTTAAGGGTATTTAGGTTTTTTATAGTTTTATAAATTTTTTTGGTTTAAATGGTTTCTAATTTTTTTAGTGGGTTTTAGGGTTTTACGGGTTTTAGGGGTTTTAATGCTTTAGGGGTTTTTACAGTTTTAGTAATTTTTGGAAATTTTATTGTTTTTAGGGTTTTTATGTGTTTTTGGTTTTTTTTTCTTAGGGGTTTTTAGGGGTTTAAGTGGGTTTTCTATTTTTAGGGATTTTTAGGTATTTTTATTATTTTATGGTTTTTAGGGGTTTTTTGTAATTTTGAGGTTTTTTATGTTTGTTTAGTGTTTTATAGTTTTTTGGATATTATAAATTTTTTGAGTTATTTAGGGGTTCTAACATTTTTATAGTTTTTGAGGTTTTTATGGGTTTAAATTTTCTATAGAGTTTTTAGTGGTTAAGGGTTGAATTGTTGTCTTTTTGTGTTTTTAAGGTTTTTAGGTGTTTTTATGGTTTTTAGCGGTTTTTACAGTTTTTAGGGTCTTTTAGCATTTTAAAATTTTTTGTTTCATTAGAGGATTTATGTGTTTTTGGTTTTTAAGGTTTTATTTATGTTTTTAGGGTTTTTAAGGTTTTTTTTCGTTTTTATAGAGTTTTGTAGATATTTTGTTTTTTAATGGCCTTTTAGGGATATTTGGGATTTTGAGCGTTTTTAGGGTTTTGGGGTTTCATAGTTTTTCGCATTTTTATGATTTTTGGGGGTTTTATGTGTTTACAGGATTTTAAGGATTTCTTGGTTTTTTTCTAGGTTTTAGGGTTTTTAATGTTAATAGGTATTTTTAAGGGTTTTTATGACTTTTATGTTTTTAGGGTTTTTGGGATTTTTTGGGGTTTTAATTTTTTTTATGGTTTTAATGGTTTTCTTGGGTTTTTTAAGTATTTTAGGGTTTCAATAGTTATTGAGTGATTTATTTTTTAGGGGTTTAAAGGTTCATTTGTGTTTTACGTTGTATTTTCTAGTTTTTAGGGTGTATTAGGGCATTTAATGTTTTATAAGGTATTAAGATTACGTGTTTTTTGGGGTTTTAGGGGTTTTAGGTTATTTAGGTGTTTTTTTATTTTTTATGATTTTTTACATTTTTTTAAAAATATTTAATTTTTTACAATTTTATTTATATTTATGGATTTTGAAGTTTTTATGTTTTTTTTGGTTTTTTGTATATTTTGTTGGTTTTCAGGGGTTTTAGGCTCTTTCAAATTTTCTATATTTTTTCAATGTTTTTAGTGTTTATTGGGTTTTAAGGTTTTCTTTGGGGTTTTTAGGTATTTATGGTGTTTATGGACTTACGTTTTTTTGGGTTTTGAGGGTTTAATAGTTTTTTTTTGTTTCTAGGGGTTTTATGGGGTTTTGGGTGATTTTTGTCATTTTTATGGGTTTAATGGGATTTTAGAGTTTTTAGTGGTTTAAAGTGTTTTATTGGTTTTTAGGTGTTTTATGGTTTTTATAGCTTTTATAGTTTTTAGGGTATTTATGTTTTTTTATGATTTTGTAGGGGTTTTATTGTTTTTTAGGTTTCTATGGGTTGTAAGTGTTTTTAGGTTTTTAGGGATTTTGAGGGCTTTGAGGTTTTTAGGTGTTTTTATAGGTTTTAGGATTTTTTGTGTTTTTATATGTTTTAGGTAATTTTATGTTTTTTAGATTTTCTTATGGGTTTTCTTTGGTTTAAGGTAGTTTTTTGATATTATATATTTTTAGGGATTTTTTAAGATTTTTATGGGTTTTTGGGATATTATGGATTTTAGGATATTTTTGTTTTTAGGGGTTTTGTGGTTTTTTGTCTTTTTAGGGTTTTTTAGTTTTTTGGGGATTTATGGTTTTTTAGGGTTTTTAATGTTTTAGGGGTTTAAAGGATTTTTATAGTTTTTATGTTTTTATGGTTTTGAGGGGGATTTATGTTTTTATGGTTCTTTTTTTTTCTTTTTGAATTTTATTGTTTTTAGTGTCTTTTATGTTTTTAAGGGTATTAAGAATTTTTATGTTTTTGATGTTTTCAAAGGGGTTTAGGGTTTTTAGGGTTTTAGGGTTCTTAATGTTTTTAGAAATTTTTTTATTTGTTTTGGATTTATACGGGGTTTTATGATTTTTTTGGGGGTTTTGCATATTTAAGGGTTTTTTAGTTTTTAGTTTTTTTATGTTTGTTTAGTGTTTTTATCATTTTTAGGGGGTTTAAGTGTTTTTATAGTTTTTTGTGGGTTTTTAGGGTTTTTATGGTGTTTTATTATTTATAGGTGTTTAGGGTTTTAGGGTATGTTAGGGTTTTTAGCATTTTATCATTTTTTTGGTTTTTAGGGGTTATATGTGTTTTTAGGTTTTTAATGTTTTCAATGATTTTTAGAGATATTTAATATTTTAATGTTTTGTAAGAATTTTTGGAATTTTGAGGTTTTTTGGGTTTTTTGTGTTATTTCATTTTTTTGGGTTTATTTAGTTTGTTAGGGTTTTTATGGTTTTCAGGGTTTTTAAACATTTTTTTGTTAAATAAAGGGTTTTTAGTGTCTTAGTTGTTTTTAAAATTTTTATGGATATTTAGATTTCTTAAAGTGTTTTAGAGGTTTTTCGTGTTTTTAGTGTCTTTTATGTTTTTTTTCCATTTTTTGGTATTTAGGGGTTTTAAGTGTTTTTTTAGGTTTTCTATGGGGTTTTTATGGTTTTTAGGAGTTTTATGTATTTAGGTATTTTTTGGATTTTTTATTTGTTTTATTTTTATTTTTATCAATTTTAGGTTTTTTATTCTTTTAAGGTTTTTTAGGCGTTTTAGCATTTTTTAGGTTTTTAGGGGCTTTAAGTGTTTTTAGGATTTTATAGTTTTTAGGGTTTTTCATTATTTTTATGCATTTTTAAAATATCTGGTATTTTTAGGGATTTTTAGGATTTTTACGTTTTTATGGTTTTTTATGGTATTTAGGGGTTTGGTGGTTTTTAGGGTTTTGAGGGTTTGATGTTTTTTTGGGATTTTTTATGTTTTCATGTTTTTTTATTTCTATGTTTTTTATATTTTTTAACATTATTAGGGGATCAATGGTTTTTCAGGGGTTTTAGTGATTTTTTGGTTTTTACTGGTTTCTTCAGGATATTCAAGGTTTGTAGATGTTTTTTTTTGTTTTTAGGGAATTTTAGGGCCATTTAGAATTTTTATTGTTTCTAGGGTTTTATGGATTTTTAGGGTTTTATGGTTTTTAGGGATTTTTAGGATTTGTAGTGTATTTAGGTTTTTTTAGGGTTTTATGTATTCCAGGAATCTAATTTTTTATATTTTTTCAAGGATTTTAGGATTTCGGTGTTTTTTGGATATTTAGGGATTTTTACGGATTTTTATGTTTTTTAGGTTCTTTGGGTTTTGACGTTTTTATGGGTTTTAGGTTTTTTATGGTTCCATAGTTGGTTTAGTGGCTTTTTTTTTGTTTTTAGGGTTTTTAAGGTATTTCAGTTTTTTGTAACATTTTTTGGACTTTAATGGATTTTTATAGGTTTAGTGGGGTGTCTCTGTTTTTATGGGTTTTTACAGGTTTTATGGTTTTTAATGTTTTTATGGTTTTATGCATTTTTCTTGGTTTTAAGGGTTTTAATTGTTTTTATGTTTCTAATGATTTATTAGTTTTTAGGGAATTTAGCATATTTTCCATTTTTTATAGATGTTTAAGGTTTTTTTAGATTTTTATAGTTTGTTAAGGTTTTTGGGATTTTAAACGTTTTGAGAAGTTTTTAGGGTTTTTATTGGTCTTTTGGGTTTTGGGGTTTTTGAGTTTTTTAGGGGTTTAAAGTATTTTTAGTGTTTATTATCATTTTTAGGTGTTTAAGAGTTTTAAGAGTTTTTATTTTTTTAGGATTTTTATGCATTTTAGGGTTTTCTTTGTTTATAAGTGTTTTTATTTTTTTTGGGTTTTTATGGTTTTTAGGGTTTTAAGTGTACTTAGAATTTTTTAATTTATAAGGGTTTTAATTGTTTTTGGTTTTTAAGGGTTTTGTATGGGTTTTTGGGTTTTGTTCGTATTTAGGAAGTTTTATGGATTTTATAGGTTATTTATGGGATTTTTGAGTTTTTTTGGGATTTTGAGTGTCTTTGGGGTTTTTAAGGGATTTTAGTGTTTTTTTGTTTTTTTGGGGTTTTAGAGGTTTTTTAGTTTTTTTTGGGATTTTAAGGTTTTTTAGAGTTTTGTTAATAAAAATTAGAGGTTTAAAGGGATTTTATTAATTTTAGAGGTTTATTAATATTTTATGGGGTTTTAGGGGGTTTGAGGTTTTAAGGGGGGTTTTATGGTTTTTAGGGTATTAGGGTTTTTAGGAGTTTTTATGGTTTTTAGAATTTTTTTGGTTTTTAAAGGGTTTTAATTACTATTAGGGATTTAAGGTTTTCCTAGGTTATTAAGGGTTTTTTATATTTTCATGGGTTTTAGGTATTTTTAAGAATTTTATGGGGTTTTATGTTTTTGAGGGATTTTGAGTAATTTTAGGGTGTTTAGAGTTTTTTAAGTTTTTATGGTTTTAAACGGGTTTTATAGATTTCAGTGGTTTTGGAGTTTTTATGGGGTTTTAGAGGTTTTTAATGTTTTTAGGGGTTTTTATGGTTTTTATGTTTTTTAGGATTTTAAGCAATTTTTTGGTTTTTAGGGGTTTTAAGTGTTTTTATATTTTAATTTTTTTTATATGTGTTTTTAGGGTTTTTATTGGTTTTTATGATTTTAGTAATTTTAAGTTTTTTTTTATTTTAATAGTTTTTAGGTTTTTTAGGTGTTTTGATGTATTTTTGGGTTTAATAGTTTTTTTATGTTTTTAGTGTTTTTAGGGTATTTAGGGGTTTTAAGTGCGTTTAGGGATTTAAGGTTTTCTTATGGGGTTTTATTGTTTTTTTTTTGGATTATTATGTTTGTTGGGTCTTTTAGGGATTTTTTAAGATGTTTGTGTTTTTATGGTTTTTAGGGTTTTGGGGTTTTTACGGTATTTAGGATTTCTTGAGGTTTTATGGGTTTTTGTGTTTTTTAGTGGTGTTAAGGTTTTATAAATGATTTTAAAATTTTGGGTTTTAAATTTTATTAGAGTTATTAGAGTTTTTAGGGGTATTAAGTGGTTTTACGGTTTCTTATAGTTTTTATGGTTTTAGGGTTTTAGGTTTTTTAGGGTTTTTAGGGTTTTAAATGTTTGTAGTGTTTTCTAAGGATTTATTTATTTTAGGTGTTTTAAGTGTTATTATATTTATGGTTAACTCAGGGATTTTTAGTTTTTTATGGTTTTTTATATTTTTATAGATTTTTTTGGGATTCTTTAAGATTTATTTTATTTTTAGGATTTTTTGGGATTTTGATGGAATTTTTGTTTTTATGGGTTTTTGGGGTTTTATTTTTTTTTATGTTTTCAATGGGTTTCTAGAGTTTATTTTAATATTTTTAGGGGTTTGAAGTGGTTTTTTAGTTTTTGTGAGTTTTATTGTTTTTTAGTAGTGTGGTTTTTAAGTTTTTTAGGGGGTTTTATGATTTTTTTGGGTTTTTATGGTTTTTATGGTATTTTTGGGTTTTATCTTTTTGAGGATTTTAATGGTTTTAAGTGTTTTTAGGTTTTTAAGTTTTTTTAGGGGTTTTTAGTGTTTTTGGGTTTTTGATATTTTTAGGGATTTTTAAGGATTTGTAATCATTTGTATGGGTTTCTCGATATTTATGGATTTTGGGGGTTTTTAGGGTTTTTTGGGGGGTTTTAGAGTTTTTATCATTTTTTATGTTTTAGGGGTTTAATATGTTTCTAGGGTTTTATGGTTCTCTTAGGGGTTTTTAGGGTTTTAGTATTTTTCTTGTTTTTTTAGTTCTTTTTTTGAAATTTTATGGTTTTTTAGGGTTTTAGGGATTTTGGTGGGTTTTAGGGGTTTTAAGGGGTTTTTGTGTTTTTATGGCCTTTATGGGTATTTAGAGTTTTCACATTTTGAGGGTTATAAAGGTTTTTTAGAGTTTTTAGTGGATTTAGGTTTTTATGGGTGTTTAGATTTTTATGGTTTTAGGGGGATTATGAGTTTTAGTGGTTTTGGGTGTTTATACCTCTTAACATTTTTATGTTTTTAGGCGTTTTAAGTGTTTTTAGGTTTTTAAGGTTTTCCCTGCGTTTTAGTGTCATTTATGTTTTTAGGGATTTTTAAGGATTTTAGAATTTTTATATTTTTTAGGATTTTGAGGTGTTTTGAGGGGTTTTAGGGTTTTTATTGATTTTTGGGTTTTTGTTGGTGTTTAGGGTATTTAAGTTTTTTTGAGTTTTTAGGGTTTTTAAGGATTTTTATACTATTTTTACTATTTTTAGGGGTTTTATGGGAATTTAGGGTTTTTATTGGAACTATTGGGTTTTATGGGGTTTTATGGTTTTCAGGGGTTTTTATGGTATTTAAAGTTTTTATGGTTTTTTAGTGTTTTTAGGATTTTTGGTTTTTTAGGGTTTTAAGTTTATTTATATTTTTATTGTATTATTAGGGTTTTTCCTAATTTTATAGATTTTTTACCATTTAAAGGGTTGTTATGGTTTTTCAGTATATTTATGGGTTTTTACAATTTCTAGGGATTTTTAGTCTGTCTAGGGTTTTTTGGGTATTAGGTTTTCTGGAGTTTTGGTGTTTTGAGTTTTTATGTAGTTTTATAGTATTATAATATTTTTTGGTGATTTAATGGTTTTTAGAGTGTTTTTAAGGCAAAGATAATGTAGTATATAGAATGAAATGGAATTCAAGCATAACACAATCACCCAAAGGTGAAAAAATGGCCATAAGTATAGAAAAAAAGTAATATTGAAATGAAACCAAAGTCCATGAAACCTCAAACCAGCATCCAGATGCTTGAGAAAACTCACAAAACCCCTCTTACCCAAAACCTCAAAAATTGGCCAGGGAATCCACATGAAGGCCCTCCAAACCAAAGTATGAAATAACAACCTGAGAAATATCATGAATCCCATCCAAACCATTACATGGAAAGTGATCCCAAGAACCCCTGTGAATCACATCCAAACGATATCCCCAAAAAACAGCCCAAGAGAATTCATGAAGACCGTCCAAACCATTGCCTGGAAAAGGCTTTAGAACCTTGCGAAGCCCAATCAACCAAAATCCCATCTTTATCACCTAGTTCCTAGCTTCCCCGTCCCCAAATCACCATATCTCTGAACTATAACCAAGAAACTATGTCCCATAAACACCACACTAGCTCCCAAGAACCACACACCAACTCTAACTCTTGTCACCTAGTTCCAGTGCCCAAAAACTCCTTCCACTACACTACCACTCTATAGAAAACACCTAGAACCCATAACACAGATCCCATTTCCAAAACCCATAGAAATTATCCAACTTTACATCATAAAATGAAGTTCCCTATTCCCATCACCCAACTCTTAGATCCAAACATAGCTCCTCCATAGATAGTTCCCATATTCTATCTTTGAAAACATACTCCCAAAAACCAAAACAAAAACCCCCTATACCATCTAATAGTCCCCAAAACACAAGACCTTGTACTAGATAACAACACCTAAAAGCCAAAATACTCATGTCAAATCATGAACCTATAAAATCCTTTCCTCAAGCACCATCTTCTAAAACCTCAACTGAAACTTCAAACTCCTACACCCAGTACCATCCTCCAAAACAACATTCAGCACCCTACTAAATACTCCAGTTGGTGAAATAGATCCCAGCACCCCAAAACATATCCAATAGTTTCCATCACCCAACATCTGTATTTTCTATTAGCTCCCATCCCACATCCAAAGTTAACACCCCATAAAAACCCCCAACCCTATGCTAACTCACAACACCCGCAACACAGACTCCAATAGAAAACAAAACACCAATTGCATCCCTAATATCAATGAACCTTCCAACACCGTATAAGAATTCTCAATACCTTACATAATCTATCAACATCTGCACTGAATCCCAGTATGTGTAATAGATCTTTGTATCCAAAAACACCATCCAAGAAACACCACCAACCCTGCAGCATACCAAGAAGCCCCAACATATCACCCCCACAACCCAAGAACACACTCTTTCTAAAAACTCCCAATAATTCATATGTAATTGAAATTATAAAACTAGAAGCTCATCCCTCAAACTCATATCACATCCATCCTTAGATCGGTATACCCTGCATAAAAAAACCACCACACCATGAACCCTAGTAACATCCTTCCTCCCAGTAGTGAAAACATCCTTGAATCACCACTACACCAGCTACATCAACACCTCAAAACAAAAAGCAAGGTGTATTATCCTATATGTATCCACACAATTCAAAACCCCCCTAAAAACAAGTACAAATGCAAAGAATCATCCTAACAAAGACAACAGATGACACCCACTAACAATAACCTAGAAACATGAACACTGCATGAGAAACAAAATACCAAAACACCACTCCAATGGTCCACATGGAAACAAAATATTTTTATAAGATAAAAGTTAGAGCACATTCATCCTCATTGTCTGAAGTCCCACACCAAAAGTTAAAATGTAAAACTAGACAGAGATGACCAAATCTTCCATCAATCCAACAGGAAGTGTTGTTAGGAATAAAAATATAATGAAAAATAAAGAATATGAATGATCCTCTCATCACAAAAATGATATAGATGAGAAACCACTGTAACATCTATCAATGAACTGGAACCTTTAGAAAACAATTCAATTACAAGAACAACTAGCATAAAACCAAAAAATTAAGATCATTTCTAGTTGATGAAGAAAATTCCAATAATTAGACAAACAAAAAGTGATTCCAACTTGCGATCCCTTACCCAAAAAACAGAAGAAAATAGAAGAATTGAAAACACATACTATGATAAAAAAAGGCATACTAACACACCTCCCATTTCCAAATATATTTTTATGATCTCCACTAAAACACCTTTGACTATGATCCCTAGAACAACGACATCTTGAAACAGTTCCCACAAAAAATCATCTTTCATGAAAGTTCTAGATAAAATAGGGAAATCAAAAACCTGTCATAGGAATGATATTCGATTACCCATACGCATGAATCATAAATATGAGACCAAAAAATCATCATAAATATCTTATATATGACACTAAAACTATCATGAAGACTATAAAAACATGTGTGGCCCATCCCACAAGAAGTTTCACCAGACGTCGATGAATCAGAATCATCGATTAAGAAACACAAATTCGTTGCTGAAACAACACTAAGGAAAATGCATCCTTTATTCTGAAACAATATTTGGTCATAAAACCATATACTAGATCCACATAAAAATGAGATAACCACAAGGTCTGACAACCACCTCCGACCATAAAACCGTAGGAACTGAAAAGATTACCAAAGATCCATCTTACAATGGTGAAGAAGATAACTAAATAAAACTGGATAGAAGATCTCCATCCAACCAACCCTCTCCCAAAAAATGCAATGGGTGTTGATTCTACACACAATGTTGATGAGGAAAACTAATAGCTCCCATCACTGAACAAATTCTTCTAATAAACCACCCCTCGGACTTTTAGACCCTAGACTATAAAATTTAGGTCTTTAAGAGACAGTTACCACAATAAGGTAGTTTCATTTTTTGAGCAATAGAAACAAACAATCCATGAGCACTGAAAACATGATATGAGTACCCCTAAACAACACCACATTAAAAATAAGATCACATCGACCAAAACCTTCCAATAAAGTAAATCTGGCCAAAACAATAAATTTCCTAGTTCCAAATCACAAAAATTGACCAGTATGATCATGAGGATCTCAAGAGCTTAGTGAGATCAATCAAGAACCCACTGTAAGTGTTTTCTAATATTTGGTGGTATTATTGTTTTTATTGGGATTTAGATATATTTATGGTTTTTAGGGGTTTTATGTTTTTTATGTTTTTAGTGCTTTTTAGGGTTTATTAAGATTATTATGTTTTTATCTTTTTATAGGTTTTAGATTTTTTTTAGTTTTTTAAGGTTTACTTATGGGTTGTTAGTTTTTTAAGGTTTTTTACATTTTTTGGGATTTTAGGGATTTTTTTGGGTTTTTATGTTTTTTTGGGTTTTTATGGATTTTATGGTTTTTTAGGATTTTTAGGGTTTTATGGTTTTTTTTATCATTTTTAGTTTTTTAATGTGTTATAATTGATTTTAGTTTTTTATGTTTTTATTTGGGTTTTATGTTGATCATTACACACATTCTCATCAAAGGGTGGAATGAAAACTTGATGAGGAGGGTGTCATGAGCATGATTTCCCAGGAATCATTGTGAGCAGTTGGTGTCCCTTTTACAAGGGAAAAAAAGATAATAAAGGTTCCCTTAAATGGTTTATCCATTTAATTACAAGGGTAGTCCCAATAACTAGGTTTGGGGGGAAAATCTGGGTCTATATTCTCATTAATTAATTCTTAAAAATTCTTTTAAATACCCATCCATGGCGTTCTATAAATTTCATGCCTTCCACACCATAGAATATTTAAGTGAAATAGTGGCGGGTTAATTTTATTTACATTCCAAATGGGTGTGATACTTTTCCCACAAAGTCATCTGTATGTTCAAAAAATTATCAAAATAAGAATTTAGGATTTTTGAATTGGGGAAACTATGTGTTATACTTTTGAATCACTATTTGTCTATAAATGACCACCCCACATACTATTTGATCATCATGAATGAAGGTAACATTATTGTGGTGAGTATTTATTGAATCCTTTCTGTTTTTTTATTAATTCATGTTTTATCAATAGATAGTTCATACATTGTGGCATCATATGGCTAGAGGTTTTAGAGACAATTTCTTTTTGGGTTCTACTTTGACCTAATCTCTCATATCTTGCTTATTTCTATTATTTATTACCCATAATAGTTGTTTTAGTGCATAGATCCAGGTTCTCAACAAAAAAATGTTGAACATTATTGATATGAAACTTACTAGTGGGTAATGGATCACATAATATTTGGTATTAGAGACCAATTTCAAGAACTCAGGTTCATCATTTTATGTCCCTTCTTTAATCTTCTTTTCACTTGGAACTGGGTGGAAATTATTTTTGATCATTTATTTTTATTCACGTACAGACATAATTTCTTTATCATTTTTTACATAAATTATGTCAATCATGTATTTTAGAATCTCATCTCTCTTCTATATCTAGTATTATTGAAATTAAATCTATAAATCATGAAATACAAAAAGTTTAAATTTTGTGACGTATTTTTCAATTTTAAAACTATGAAACTCCAACTTTGAATCTATTTAATGTTTTAAATTTTTTATTTTCATATATTTTCATATTAAGAATTGTTTTTTTCTACTAAATTTATTCCAAAAAATTTCCCAAAATTCAAAACAAATTCTAAAAAAATTCAACATCTTGGTTTATATGTCTAGTGGTCATTTTTCTTCATATGTTATCTTCCCATTCCCAAATTTTCATCCTGAATCCATTTTTAATTTTTTTCATTGAATTATATTTTAGGATTACCACAATCTAACTACAATATAGATTTTTTATAATTGGTAAATAACACTCTATGAATCAATTTGAGAGGTAAAAGGAAATAGTGTTACATTTGGTTTAAAAACCGAAATTAAGTGGAACACAAGAGAGAATAATATTTTTGAGTGTAATCACAAGAGGGTGTGTTTGAGGTCTATATACCTTTATCATAAATTGTTTTGTAGGATTATTACATGGATGAGGTGAGTAAATCAAATGAAATATACATTAATTTGTTCATGATGGATGTACAAGAACAATTACAAAGGTTGAATATGAGGATGGATGAATTAATATTCCATTAAAATTATAGTGAACCACCAAGGGGGAGGGTTATTGAAGAAAAGAAGTATTTCATAGATTTTAATGAGTCACCAATTCAGATTAATCAACCACCATGTAGGAAAACCATTGATCGTGGAGGAGTAAAGTTGAGGATCCCTTCATTCCAAGGTAATAATGATCCTAAAACATATATTTTAGGGAAATGAAATTTAGATAATGTGTTTTTGATGTCAAGACTCTTCAGAGTAAAATAAAGTGAAGTTTGTGGTTGTGGAATTTCTTAATTGTGATTTTATTTGTCAGTAAAAACTATAAGTGAGTCGATGAAAAATTGGAGAAAGACCCATCATTCCTTGGGGGGAGAAAAAAATGGTAATGTGTAAGAGTTTTATTTCAATACACTATAATAATGATTTTATCATCACGTAGTAGGGCTAGATATAAGGAGAAATGAGTGTTGAGGAGTATCATAAAGAGTTAGAGATCACCATGATTTAGGTAAATACTGATGTGGAGTGAGATGCCACTATGGAATGGTTTGTGAAAATACTCAACCATGGAATTAGGCATATTGTTGTCATGATATACAATTTGTATATGAAGGATATTAGTCACATGGATATCACAATGGAGTAGAATGTATAGGAATAAAGGATGTTCCCAATATCTTATGGTAAGGATTATAAATATTATTTAATGTTCAAGGATTCAAAACCCCAAGAAAACTAAAATGAGATTGTAACCAAGTGCAAGAGAATCCTTCTTGGAATCTGAAGGACCTAGGATCAAATCCATGTAGTATAGAATTTCCATGATGACTTTAAAAGTATTATAGCAGTGGTGAATGTATTGTAGTGGTGTTACTCTAGCAACATCGAGTACTGTAAAAGGAACTATAGAAGTGTAATTACTGTAGAAGATAATAAAGAATCCAGGTTATTGTAGCAGTACATTTCACTAGTGGGTAATTTAAGAAAAAATTTGCTTTGAAGCCTTGTATTACGGATTCATGCCCCTGATCATTTACGGCACTCAAATTTGTCCTACAGTTCATGGGCCTTCAAGCTATATAATGTGTTTCCCTCTTGAAAAAAAGAAATTGGATCATATATTAAATAATTAGAAGAGGCTTTAGCTCTATATTTTATAATAAAATAAAAAAATAATGTAAAAATAATAATATTCAAAGGAGGTGACAAAAAAAACCCATTCTTTTTTGGAATCCATATTTAAAACGGATGGTAAGGTTGTTTCCATATCACGTGATATCAAATGTTTTAAATGTCAATGAGTTAGTAATTTTTTCTCACAATTCCCAAATAATAGGTCCATGATTATTTTGTATTATGGTGATGTTCAAAGTGATATATCATGTAAATATAAAATTCCACCACTAATGGTCTGTTCATATTTAGAAATAGAGAACCCTCTAGAAGGATAAATTCTTCTTGGAAGGGGTTCTTTGAGTTCTCAACCAGATGGAGAACATGATTAAGAGAAAAGAGAGAACATTTTTCATACTATATGACTCATAAAATATATGGTATGTAGTATAATAATTGATGGGGGTAGTTTAACATATATAGAAAGTGGTTTTATGGAGGATAAATTAGATTTAGCAATGACTTACCATTCGAGGATATTTTGCGTCACCCTTCGATCATTTGTCTAGGTTAGGAATCACTACTTCAAAGTGGTTTCCGTTGGATTTAATTATGGAACGAGAAACATATAATGATTATTTATCCAAAGGTACCTGATTTACAAATTCATGTGTTCGTTAGGTTTGGACCTACCATACAAAAGAACATACATTGGTCGAGAGGATGGGAGGTCCAAACCTAATGACTGAATACCTTTGGAAAATTAGGTCCATTTGGATAAATAACCATTGGATGTTTCCGGTTAAATATATTAATTGAATGGAAACTACACATAAGTAGTGATTCCTTATCAGGACACACATTCAGAGGGAGATGCGAAACAAAAAATTATGAACCTGACGTAAATCCTTAACCAAGCTTACAGTATTACCCATCTATCAGGCCCCTATCAATTGATAAAGGTAGGATAGAAAAAGGAATAAATCATGCATGTGTCCATATAAATGATATTTTCTTAATGGATTTCATTGTTGGTATTTTTAATGTTTTCTTAGAAATTCCAACACTCCAAATGGATTCCTTCAAGTTTGCACCCGTGATTGCCCCAGTTGCTGCTCAAGCTAGATACTCTTCTACTAGAAGGACATCATCATTAACTCAGAATATTAAAAAATGGGTCTCAAATGTATAGGTTAGGTAATACCATCAACATTATACTCTCCCAACCATAGAGGCTGCCCGACAAGCTCTCCAAGTTAACAATAACCCTCCATCGTCCAGTTAGCAACAACCTATGGTAAAGAAGTAAATTGTTCCAACCACCGTCTTAAAACGTTTTGGTTTCTTATCCTCAGAACAAAATAACTTTTCCCACCCATATTATATGGAGGTGGATCAGGAGGTCACTCATAGTGTCAAATCAGAGATAAAGGGGTCTTTCCCGAGGGATCCCACCAACAATCACCGCCAACAGAATTGTGCGGTAGTTAACCTCCAATGTGATGGAGGTGTTGCCTTCGGTTTCTCAGCCATGATCCCTTACACTTGGGCCTGCAGGAAGAAGTAAAAGGGAAAACATCCTGCTAATAGGGAGCAGTTTCTTACTTTTCCCCCTCCAATGAAGTCCATCAACCAAACATGGTGGGAAACAAAGAATGGGAACATACACATGTCCACCTTAATTCCGCCAACTAGCATACTCGTCTGGTGGCCCCCATCCATCCCCACCATTTGAATCCAGTGGAGTTATATGAGTAGGCATATACACCTACTTAAAAACTATCCACCATTAAACAGACTTGACTGGATTCATTCAAGGAAGCCCACCAATCAAATATGGTGGCAACTTGTAAGTGGTAACATACACCTGCCTGCACTCACCAATACTACTAGCAGTCTCATCTTTTAGCATTGAAAGAAGTCCATTAAACATGCTTGGAATAAAAATAAAATTTGGAATATACACTTAGAATCATCAATCAAGCCTTCCAATAGTATCATTTGGCAGCACCTAGAGAAGTCAGATAGAATACTCTGATGAAAAATTTGGGGTAGACTCAATTCTCTGCCCCCATACGTGAGTACTGTTTGTATCCACTGACACGAAAGGGAGGATAGGATTAGGCACATACCCCTACTCTGGATATGTAATGGATGTATATTTATGTTTTGTCCATTGATGTCATCTAACACATTTTAACAATGGTGAAAGGGTAGACAAAAATTATATCCCATATTTTAGAAGCCTTCCTGAACATCATATAAGCAACATAAACAATACCATAGTGATAGAAACATAATTATAAGACCACACCTAGGATAAATCATTAACATTCTATCCCTAACAAGATACATACCTCTGTTCCATTCTAGGGGGTTATGGGGAGTACTCCCCCATATCATACGGACAACGGGATCGATAACATACACATTTTCCAATTTAAGATAATCATCCCATTCAGAGGACCACTCCAAGGAATGAACATACACCTGCCTATGATAATAAAGTCTCCTAGAAAGTGTCCCCATCTACATGTAATAGAGAATATAAAAATAAGTATCTCCGAACACAGTTAGAAAATCAGGAGTCAATTTGTGATCTGGCTCCTATTAATACTAGAGTTCTTAAAGCCCTCAAACATTTATGTATTGCAACTCAAGATACTACCCCCCATTACAAAAATTATGGGATTATTAGTAGTAATTCAGAAGTTCCTCATTTCATACATCATCATGAAATATTTTGTCATGAAAATTTGGTCAATCTAGAGAGCCTATCTCTGGATGAGAGCCATAGAAACCGTTCATGAGGCAAGATGACCAAGGAGTATGAGGATTTATCCCTTTATTTAATCCACTATGGTGGTAATCCCTATGATGGTATTTACTGTGAATTTTCTATCTATATTAGTCTTTCACATTGTCAAGATAATTCTAAAATTAACAATGTTGTGATGAAAGAACCCTCTTATCACGAGGCACCTTCCAACATAAGGCCAGTACTGTTTGATGCCTTATTATTAACATGGGAAATACTTTCTCAACCAGAAGACATCCCAAGGAAATAGTCATTCCTTGAACATCCCTTGGGTCATTTTCCTTCTAATATGGTAGAGTAAAAATGAAAATAAATCTATTTTTTTGTAATAAAATAATTGATAAGCTTCGATTCCAATCAGACCAAGTTGATAATGCTCTAGAACAATACTATAAGAATATATTTAATATGAGAAAATAACTAGATAATGGTGAAATATCAGTGAAGTTATGGCCATTAGAAACCGATTTATACAAAATTCAAGAATTGATGGTAGAATATTGCATTCATGATATACGCCTCAACAAATGGAAAACTCTTTGTCATCTGAAAGACAATGTATTACCATATGATGAATATCAATGTCATGTAAAGGTAATAGAAGTTATGTAATGACAAATTTACATGGAATCTCTCTCAATTTCCCAAAATCTAGAGGTCGAGAAGTATAAGATATCACTTCAGCATGCATGAATCAATTCACTAAAGAGGTTGTTCCAATTAATTACAGACACCCCATTTGGTGTTCATATCAGAGGATGGGGTGCACATGGAGAATTTCATTTCACTGCACTTCAAAATCAGAAAATCTCACCAAATGTGGCTTTATTCAATGTAATTTCCCATGGATGGTTATAATCAATAGATTTTGTGGGTGATCAAAGATATACAAAATAATAGGCCTTGACTAGATCTCATCAACATCAGGAGAAAAGAGAGCAAGTTGTTGAGAGCATCAAGAATCTGAGAACATTAAGCAAGCCACCCACATAGATGATGTTATCCATCAGATAACACAAATGTCTGAAATAGAACAATGGTCTTATGAAAGAGGAGATTGAAGTGGTTGTCAGATAATGCGTCCAACCAATGTTCCAACCAATATATGCCAAATCAGATGAGAATCTTGCTAATATCAGCCATATAAGTTTAGTAGACACACCATCTAAAAGGGATATGGGCTTGTTTAAATCATCCTTCAAATTCAATAAACAATGTTTAATGGTTTGAAGAAGAAGAAAAGGAATAGCCTCATCCAGTAGGGATGGAGGATTTTTCACATCTACAATCCCACCCTCAATGTATATTAGTTTTCTCCCGATTAGGGATGAAGCCACAAAGTGAATTCACAACTGAACTATCCAAGGATTCCCTTCAGTTTACTATTTTTCAAACAATTCCTGATCATTCATCATATAGGAGAACAATTTCTCATAGAGGACACAGAAGGATACAATCTTACAATGATACTGATGGAATGCCTCCAATACATTATGCATATATAAATGTCATTAATATCATTATGGAAGATCCTCTATAAACTGATTCCAGTTTATGGGAGTCATAGGATGAAGTTATTATTCATAATTTGGTACACATTGAAGCCAATGAAGGAGGTGTTCTTACACAGAATTAGAGGCTTACCCATAATATAGGTATTCCCTGAAGTAACCAACTCCCACCCTTTCGAAAGACATCTAACAAGGGGATAGGAAAAGTTCATATCATGTCTCACTTTTTCACTAGAAAAGTTCAATATCTTCCATTTGAAGAAATATTTTCCCATAAAGAGGAGGAGATGAAGGAGTTGAAATGATGCAATGTAGAGTTATTTTGAAGCAACATTTCTACCAAACATTCTCTATAAGAAGATCCTCTGGTTGCACATCCTGTAGGAGATCCTCAATAAAGATGGTTCATTCCAACTACAGTGATGGATAATGGATTCCCTCCATTGGTTACATAGAGAGGATATGATAAAACTCATTCTTATAGGACTTTCCCCATGGTTTATCTAAGAAAAATACCAGCAGCACCCCAACAAGTGGTTCTTCTAGTCTTAGCTTCAGTTCAAGCTCTAGCTGTTGGGCATGTACAATTCCCAGCACTTATAGATATTCCTCAAATTATTATGAATACAATTGAATAATTAGAATCTCTATTGGACACTATAGAATAATAGAGTGCACTAGTAAAACTAGAAAAGAAATATTACCCTAAATTGGTAGATCCAATACCTCCCTCGCCAAACTTTGTGAATATCACATTTCCAATCATTAATGGTTCGGGTGATCTGGATCTACACCCAATGTATTTTGTTTCTCAATGTGATCCCATGATGGGGACCCCTCAATAACAAGAATAAGTAAATATCATATGTTTTTTGAAATTGTTAAAGGGGATGTCATTTCTCTGGTATAAAAGTTTGCAGTCTCGTTCAATTATTGGATGGGAAGACCTCCATCAGAAATTACTTCTCTAATTCAGCTCAACATTGTTGAATAGAGTACTTTTTTATATTAGAAACTGAAATCAAAGGGAGAATTAAATAGTTTTAGATTTCATTGATATATTGAAAGTATTAAAATATTCATTAAATCTATCACTCCCTCAATAAGAGTTTATTCCAATTTGTGTTGAAAATCTGCGTGATGAGTTACGCACACCACTAATCCATGTGATATACACAGGAGAGATTCAAGACCTTGCTTCAATATCCCAAAAAGTGGGAGTTTCCATTATGGAAACCAGATATAAATCTCATGTAATTCCATAAGCTCAGGGAAGGTGAACAGGGAATGAAGAGGATACTACAATCACACTCAAATAAGCACCCATACCCACTTCTACTTCAAAACCATCATCATACCGAGTGGTTCCAACATCTGAGCATCAGAAGCAACTACCGCCTCATCACAGTGATAAAAAATATCAAATTTAGAGATAGTTTGGGGAATTAATGAACAAATATATTATTTTTAGAATAATGAAGATCCCAGTTAAATCATTTCATCATTGGAAAAAAATTTAGATTAGTTTCCAAGTTGGAAGAAACCAATCAAAGAAGGAGATGAAGCTATCCCAAAGCATTTCCCCTTTCATCAAATATTGGGGCATCCCATTGATGAGTTTTTTTTTCCAAATACCTCCTATAAAAAAATGGTATAATCTTAACAAGTGAAACATAAAAGTTTATTAGACCAAGAATCATGTGTTACTGCTACTGATCTAGAGGAAAAAAGTGGATGGAAGGAATTCAAAAGAAAAAATGTGCAAAAGTATGATGATTTGATGGTCAAAAAAATGATCAATAGAAATAATTACATTATACAAAAATAGTTGAAACAAACATTTGTGACACCTACCACATCTGCTATAGAAAATATATCTTTATCAAAAGATCATTCCTTCAAAGGAAAATCCTCAATGAAGCAACATGATCAGAAAGATAAAAAGAAGTCAGAAAAAGAGAATCTTGTGTCAAGAAAAAAATTGTCTTTGACTTTGGTAGATTTCATTCCATCAGTCCCAAAATCATGGGAACCACCCTGCCAAATGACACAATAAGAACAAACCTTTCTTGTAGAATATTAATTAGATTAAAAATTGATCTTCAGTTCTATTAACAATATCCACTTAATAGACCACTATGAAAAGAATGTTTCTTGATATAATGAAACTAAATTCCATGTACATAATTGGATGAATAGAGGAAGAAGTCAAGGTTGAGGATATAGGGGAAGACATGGATATTTTAGAATCCAATATTTTTACTATAACTCTACTCGGACCATTTCTGCAACAGAAACTCATGGGATATCCATTTAACGGGATTAGAAAGAAAAAGGAAATTCTCACACACATGACATGATCGGTCCTGAAATGATCTTCGTGGAAGACCTACTAGAGGTTAAACCATCACTATCTCAACAGATTGATAGACATAGTCAGTCTAATTTACCAAGATCATAAGTATTTCCAGCTTCTATCTTGACACATGGTATATCTATATCATGAGAATCAACTTCCATGGCGCCAAAAAACCACATCTCCATTATGGAAAATGCAATCCTATGGAAAAAAGGTATGATTTTTTGAAACAACTAGCCCATGTACCATCCATGTTGTCAATCCTATATGCATTCATTCTATCACAATATCTTTGAGAAGCACTTATTGAGGCCTTTTCAAGTCCCCAAGAGTTTGAAACTGAGGTTTTTGTGGCTGTGGAATATCTTATAGAAAATGATGCTACAGAATATCATGTAGTTATATAATTCATGGATGAATATGTAGATGATGTTTTACAAGGACAAATTAGCCCCTAGTATCTATCTGGTAAGGTTAATGATAAAGAAATATGGCGTTCTTTCATTGATAATGTCTTAGGATTCAACCTCATTCCCTTCCGTACAATTCATTGATTGGGTCTCACAAAATCTGAATTATCACCATTCATATTTATGTTGAAATGGTAAGACAAGAATGAATCGGAACCTCTAGGAGAGATTACAATCAGAACTCAGTTTGGGGATTTGTATTTAATTATTATTTCTTGGTTGTTCTACAGGATACAACCTTCAACATTCTTCTTGGAAGGCCCTGGCTACATCAACATGTGGCCATTCCCTCTTCATGCCACTAATGTATATATTATTGCTTCAATGGTGAAATTGAGACATTTTTTATTAACAAGGATTTGTTCAGAACATGTGAATCTCATTATATTGAGGTATAATTCTATCACACAAAGTGAATTAGGTCTGTGGAAATTGATTTTACAAAAATAAATGCTCTTAATGGTCTGTAAAATATCCCTTCTAACCCATTGAAACATGTGAGAATAGATTATGTGCTTCCTATCAATAAAATTGAGAGGATAGACCCCGATCTTAGCACTCATCCAGTGACTTCAATAATTCCAATGGTGGAAATTGAGCTGAACCCCATGTGATAAATTTTTGATCTATCAACCAGTAGTGAAATCTTAAATGGAGATGTCTTCATTTCATCCACCAAACATCACCAAATCTTTTCTTCATCAGTCAAGATAGAAGAAGTTGTAAAATTAATAAAGGAAAATAAGGATGTGGATTCCAAACCAATCATTCTCTCTTCAATATTCCAGGAAAACCATTCATCCTCAGTAGATTTAGAAACGGTTTCCTATTCTTCAGGATATCTAAATACCGACTCCTCCTTTAGCTCTAAATTTTTTTCTCCATCACTTACTCTAAAAAAATAAAATGAAAAGCGTCATATGATGAAGAAGAAAGAGAATATCTTAAGTATTCCCCTCTAGTATTTGGAGGAGGCATCTCCACCACTATGGATGAGCTTAAAGAAATAAATATATGAACAAAATAAGATCCACAACCTACTCTAATTAGTGCATCAATGGCTTATGAATAGAAAGAGATGTATACTTCATTTCAAAAGAAACTTTGAGATGTGTTTTTTTATAACCATACAGAAATTCCAAGCCTTAATCCCGATGTGTCCTATCATCATTTCGGTTTTCCAGAAGAGCATTGGGGATTTATGTAGACAGAAAGAAGTAGCACACAAAACTCATGCCGATAAAATTAATGCTCAAGTTGAAAATCTTATCAAAGATAACTTTTTAGGGAGGTGAAATATCCCAAATGAAATGCCAACATTCTCCCAATGAAAAATAAGAATGGGAAAATTAGGCTGGCTACAAATCTCTCTCCTTCATGGATGGCTAGCCAAGTTATAACCAAATTTAAATAACCCTAGAAGATGAGGAATATACTGCCTTATGAGCCCCTCAAGGCATATTTTTCTACCCGTTAATTCCCATTGTCTTAAATAATACCGGTGGAACATATCAACGTGTCATGAAACATATCTTCAATCCCTTCCTGGGATAATTCTTCAAATGTTATCCATATGATGAAGTGGTTAAATCCATACAATTTTATAATCACCGGACATATATGGAGACCATATTCAATAAACATCAAAAACATAATCTGAAGATAAACCCCTTAAAATGTTCTTTCGGGGTTACCTTAGGAAAATTCCTCAGATTCATTGTACACCATCATGGCATCACAGTTGATTCTGAGAAGGAAAAAGATACCCTTGTCGTGTCACCACCTCAAAATTTGAAACAATTAAGAATAAAACAAGGAAACATGGCCAATATTCGGTGATTTATTGCTAATTTGGAAGGTAAGTATTTTCTGTTCACCAGATTAATGAAGAAGGGGGTTACATATCAATGAACCAAAGACTACCAAGAGGAATATTATACCCTAAAGAAATATCTCTTGAGTCCACTAGTATTATGGCCACCTACTGAAGAAAAGACACTTATCCTTTACATGAAATCCTTATAGAAATCATTGTGTTCCTTCATTGAAAAAATGAATGATGTTGAGAATGAAAATAGGACTTACTATCTAATTTGAACCTAGATTGACATGGAGACTCGATATTCAATTACCAAGAAGTGTTGAATAAAATTAATCATTGAAATTAATAAGGTGAGGCACTGCCTGTAATATCACGAGGTCCACTTCGTATCTTACAATAATCTACTCAAATGTATCCTCAGTTATCCTATTCTTACAGGATGTTTGGAATAGTAGGTAGTTAATTTGAAACAGTTCAATATCCTGTTTGTGCCTTAGAAAGTATGAAAAGGTCAAGACTTGGACAAATTCCTTTCTGGAAACCCATCTATATAAGATACATCATTGAATACTGAACATCCTAATGAATAAATCTTATCTATTCAAGATAATCCCCAAATGTGGGAAATGTAATTTGATGGTGCTTCCAGACGATTAATGGGGAAGATAATGGAAAACCCTAAACTCAACAATATTGGGTTAGGAATTGTTATAATCTCCCCAAAAAAGTAAATGTTTCCATATTCTATTAAGATATCAAAAGTCGATACCAATAATGAAGAATAATATCAAACTCTCATTATTGAGATAGAATTGTCACTCTAGGTACAAGTGAACCACCTTAAAGTGAAAGGTGATTCATAATTGGTTATCTAACAGATCAATGGGGAATATTATAAATGGAAAAGAAGAGTTACACCATTTTTGTGATTATTTCGTAGGGTTAATGGATGAATTTCCCTCAGAGCAAACATTTTCCTATGTCCAACGATCACAAAATTCCAAAGATGATGCATTGGATAATATAGAGACAACCCACGCATATCTATATTGGGATGTTACAATCATCAATATTTCCCGTCTTCATGTGGTTTCACCTTTTGATCACACTATAATGGAGTAAATTAATGAAATCATCCCTATTTCCAAGCCATATGGCCAATTTATGGGATGGATGACACCTATCAAGGAATACCTTCAAAATGGAGTACTTCTACCAGATAGAGAAGAAAAATAATAGATCTGGTGATGAGTTCACAATTTCACTTCTTATAATAGACCATACCACCAAAAGATACTCTACAAATAGAGATTTGATGGAATATTCATCAGGTGTATTGATGCAGAAGAAACTGCAATGGTCATGAAAGAAGTAAAAGTAGGAGCTTGTGGTGCTCAACAGTCTAGGAATAGGATTTCTGGTCAAATCTGAAGACATGGATACTTTTGGATTTCAATGATATATGATTTCCTAGATTTCACCTAGAAATTTAATCCCTGCCATGTACCTGTCAATGTCATTCATCAAACTAGAGATTTTTTACATATAGAAAAAAACTCTTGTCCATTTTCTACATGGGGGATGGATGTAGTAGGACTTTATCTTGTAGATATGGCTAAACAGTTTAAGTATATTCTCACTAATACTTAATTATTATCCAAATTGGTTGAGATAATACCACTCAATGAATTCAAATCCAAAAGCATCATTATCTTTGTCAAAGTTATTATCATTACCAAATTTGATTTCCCTCATAGTATATTGAGTGATAAAATCAGAAATTTCTATTTTGTTGAGGTAAAGAAGTTATATTAGGAGAATAATATCAAACCCAACCATTCATCTCACTGTTATGTAGTGAAAAATGGATATATTAAGGCTTTCAACTAGAACCTAACAAATATACTCTAGAAAATGTTGAATAATGATAAGAAATCTTAGCCTGATAAACATTTTCATGCATTATAGGCTTATCAGACATCTACCCATACTACCACATGGGAAACTCCATACTCATTGGTGTACGGAACATAGGTAGTTTGTCATATTGAAATTAAATTTCCTTCATCCTTAGTTGTAATGTGTTATCAGTTATCTAAAGATAAACAATCTCAAAAGTTATTTGATTAGATGGTATGATTAAAAGAAAATATATTAAATACTTTTCATTATTAAAAAGTCTATCAAAAAATAATAGAATGAGATTTTAACAAGAATGTTCATCTTCGCTTATTTTTTGAAGGATATTTTGTATTGGTTCTCAGGACTCCATTGATTCCAATAAAGAAGTCTCTAATGCTTGAGCCAAAGTGGGAAGAACCTTACTCTATACAAAAGTTCTAATCTAATGGATCTTATTCACTAATCTCAATGGATGTATAACTTTTTACAACTCAAATAAAAGAAATAGTCTTGAATATGTACATTGTGTAATCACATAGAATAATGTCCTCACTACATGACCTAAAATTTCACAAATAATGTCCATTATACATTACATGAAACTGCATAATATAATTTCCTCACTACCTGACATGAAACTGAACAGCATAATTTCCTAGATTCACGAAATTAAACTTCATAACAACCATATATTTCTATTCTGCATGATGTTAAAATTCCACTCATAATTGTCCTTATGACATGATGTTAAACTAAATGACATCATTTGTCCTCGTTACCTGAAATTAAATAGTACGAATAAAATATTCTTCATTTTACATTAAGAAATAACATAAGATACCATAAATTGGTATTCCTTTTGGTTCCTAAAGAAATGAGTAGCTTCCATGCGCAAAAATTACTCACATCATTTCTATTCCATAGTGGCACATGAGTTCTATTTCTTCCTTTGTTTGAATAAGATCTGCATAGATACCTAATTTCAAGAACTACACATGGAATTATTCTCATTTCAATGAAATACATAGATATTCCTAGATATTCAATATTAGGCCCAACCATGACAAAGAAAATTTCCTCATTATTCCCAGTGTGTATGAATCAAAACTGTATATGGAATATTTCAAAAACTATGTGTCTTGATTCTCATTTCAATGGGATAGGTATAGATGCCCGGATCTACAATCTTGGGTTTAGGTACAACAATATAGAAATTTATTTTCATTTTTCTTCATGTATATGAACCAAATATATGCAGAGTTCTCTTCCAAGATATGTGGTTTGATCTTCATACCTTATTGCGTCTTAATTTTAACAATAATTTGGATTGTTTTAAAATTTATTGTCTCTCACATCCAGATCAATTGGTGTGGGGAATGATTTTAATAAGAACTACATTAGGGTTGATTCTCCTTTCAATGGGACATGTAGAGATGCATAGATATCCATTCTTGGGCCCAACCATGATAAAAAAAACTATTATTCCATATTTGTATGAATCAAACCTGCATATGGAATGTTTCAAGAAATATGTGTGGCATTATTATCATCCATAAGAGATATGTAGTGACACCTGAGTTCAATTGTCAGGTCCAACCAAAATATTCCTTTTCATGATAAAATCACTTCATCTTATCACTGCATGACTCTAAACTACACAACATAATGTCCTTGCTTCACGACATTTACTGAAAAGTACCCAATGAACTACGTATGGATTGATTCTAATCCCATAGAGATAATTTGTGATAACTAGGCCTTAGGTCATAGTCCCAACCACAATATAAATTTTTATCTCACTTTGACATATAATTAACAGTCTATGAAGGAGTATTTATTTTGGGTCCTCTCCTTAGAGAGCCCGTCAAGAAACCAAAAAATGTCCCAATTTTACCTATGAGTTAGATCTATGTTAGGGAATCCAAAATCATTGATAATATTGATTCAAATATTTCTCCTGTGAATTGAGAATTACCCCCTTTTGTATACAACACTCTTAATTTCAAATAATTTCAAATCTTCATAATATTTCTTATGGTTTTTTGTCGCAGAGTTTTTGACATCTAAGAACTATTATTCCCAACTATGAAATACATGCCCTTAGGTGGCCTTGCATAGGTCTCCTACATAACAGGATTGTCAGTCAAGAGATACCACTATTTGGATATGTAGTCTATGTCCAAGTTGGCCCTGCATAATACAACCGCCATAACAGGTTTTTCCAAATAATGGAAACATCATTCTTGGTAAAATAATATTTTGTCCCCTTAAAACATTGATGAAAATATACACGAATCTATATATTAAAGTTTTCATCTTTGTATATTTATCCCATTACCTTTATCTCAATATGAAAGCCTCTAAGACTATGGTTTTCATATTATCCCTCTCCATGTGTTCAATGTACATTGAAATAACCTTGGATAAATTAACAATATATCATCCATTGTTTCCATTATATTTAGGTCCTAGTCATATGGCCTAAAACTACAGAAATCATTCTTCCTACATTTGGGTCAGACCTTCATAGAAATCTTATTTCTCTAATTATTTGTAAATCATAATTAGAAATACATTTTCTATATGCAGGTACTTTTCTCTATAAACCAAACCCACTGTTGTGGAAAATCTGAATCTCCATAAAATTTCATTAGTTTTTAGCAATAGAATATTTGATACCCAAGAAATATTTTTCCTGACTGTATAGTATGTTCCCCTAATTGTACATGAATAAATCTTCTACATAACAAGAATTTCAGTCAAAATATGACACTTTTTTTATATGAATTATATTCCCCAGTTGTCGCTGTATACTACAACCCCCATAACGATTTCGTCAAATAAAGGTAACATTATTCTTGGAAAAGTCTTCCTCTAATTCCATTATCTATTTTCCCATACTATTCTCTAGATCAAAAAAATTCACAAATCAAATTTTTCCATTCTATATTTCTATACCTGAGAATAGTTGTATGTTTCCATACAACAAATCAAGAAATTAGAGACTCATAAATATTTGGTCCAAGATGAAAAACATAAAATAATGAACCATAATTTCCTTGAAGCATGAATTGAACCTACACATCCTAATGTACGTACAACATGACTTGAAACATCACAACATAATTTCCTTGCATCATGACATGAAACTGCACAGCCTAATATCCATTCAACATGACTTGAAATTGCACATCATAATGTCATAAGGCCCCTTTCTAAACAATTTTATCCATTATTCACACAAAAAATTTGTATAAGATTGGTTTTCCCATTCATGAACTATGTCGGCATAGATGAATCATTATTAATAAAAACTCATCCCATGAAAAAAAACATAATGTGGTATTGAGTCACCCATGTATTAATCTCCTTTGTCTATCAACAATAAAATGTCAAATTTTTTAGAGATATTTTCTCAACTATCTAGTATGTTCCCTTAGGTGGCCTTGTATAAAATTTTCTTACATAACATGAATGTCAGTTTAAAGATGCCACTGTTTGGATATTCCGCATATTCCCCAGTAGGCCATATATAATACATCCCCATAATGGTTTTGAAAAGAAATGGTACCATTATTCTTCGAAATTATCCCTATGTTTATAATTCAAGTTATAGATTTGGTGACCATAAAAATCTTGACTCAAGATTCCACTTAAAAGTATCTAAATAATATTGGTGAAATTATTAGTCACTAAGTCTTATTTAGGATCTAATTTCAAAATTTATGGTCCAATCTAATTGTCCATAAACACAAGCCTTATTAGTCCAATATGCATGACCCTAAACTACCCTTTAAAAACACATGGTACAAACCAGATTAAAATCCCTCAAAGGGAACACTAGACAAAATTTGATGTCTCAGCTCTCTAGACATAAATTTTGTACGGTTTAGGAAATATTGAGAAATAAATAGTTAAAATAATCAATGTTTGTGGGTTTTTTTGCATAACCCTTTTAGAATTAAATCAACATTCACTAGGCCCATTGGATTTGGAAAAAAAGAACATTCTATACCTACCATTGTAATTATGGTTATCAATTTTGTAAATATCATATTATGAAATTCAGAATTAACATTAAAATTAAAAGGAAGCAAGGATGAAGACATTGATGATTAGAGAAAAAATTATTTTCATTTGTGAGTAGAAATACATAGAGGAACATCCAAAAACTGGACTGTCTCTGTCATAAATCACAAGAGGGTTTCTACAAAACATCTCATTTGATTAATGGACACTTGATCTCCATATTCTACATGTTTATGATTAGTTAGTCAACTATTCTAATTATACTTAGCATCACTTAGTGCATCTATGGAATCCGAACTGATTTTTGTACCATATTTTTGGGCTTCTCCTATTGAATCATGAAGTTGGTCAATCTCACCTGTAAAAATATCCAACACTTTTTGAAGACAAAACTGCTAAAAATTATTTTCATTAACTTTCTTCTTGTGTTATGTAAACATTTTAGTATGATTAGCCTTAGCTAATGGTAATCCTGCATGGAATTTATCATTCTTGGTCAAAATTTAGGATTTTATTAGATCTTGTAGAAGTTTCTTCTCTTTCTCCCTTTTTTGGATAATATATTTTACTATAGTATGGATTTCATGGTCTTAAACCCTCCAAATACAAATGTAACGAACAAAGCAGAATGATGTGAAATTTGTTAGGATAGCATCTCAAGGGGAATTTTAGATATTATCTTCCATATGTTATACCATTCCTTGTGACATGCATGTTTTAAAGACTTTTTTATCTCCTAATACGATTTAGAAAAAAATTTGAAAGGGGGAATGTATTCTTGTATTAATACACTTAAAGAAGTTCGATGTTCTACTCCTTCCTTAATAGTGGTTGTTTCACTTCCTAATTCTGTTTGAGATGATGTGGAAGATTCACCTAGAATCTTAGCCATTGATGTTTATAATTCAATATGGTGAATTAAAATTATAGGAATGGTTAGTTTCAAAAGGATAATAAGAGTGATAATAACCAAAATATTGGTATCCCTTACCTAATAATAGGTCAATTTCTTGAGAACAATCCTCCCCAATATTCTAATCTTTAGCAGTTTTAGTTGATATATATTGGTGGGGAATGATTTCTTTAACCTAATCAAGGTTATACAAATGAATCTCAACAAAATTTGTAATTTCAAAGTTCACTTATGCCAACGTTTCTGTAATAGTGGGATTGACAGTGATATCGACATTTCCATAAGGAATCATTCCTTTATAAGTTTTCTTTATATGGAACTACATATTTCAACTGATCATGGTTTGAAAATTAATCATAATAATATTTATAGGACAGAAAATAAAATCTCACTCCCTTTTGGTTCAATATAATGAACTTCAAAATCATCTATTGTATTCAGAATATTATCATGTTCTAATAATTCTTCAAAAGACATGACAAGATTCATTATAACATCTAATGATATCCCAATTCCAATGTTAGTCTCAGCCATGGGAGGACATGGAGTGGTTGTTTCGTGAACCTCCTCTCACAACATTGGACCTCAAAAGGCTTCCTTAGTAACAACTGTGGGGTCATCATCAGTTGTCACAAGATTTTCTAGTGCATGCGATGAACCTAATGTATTAGATAGTGGAAGTCAGTTGTAAATACACATAGTTTCTCATGAAGCACTTCTCATTTACCAGAGGTCTCTTCTCTCCTGGTAGCAAGAACAAGAGCGGTACCGGTAATATATGTTGAATACTCTAGCTAAAATTCCCCTTCAGTCAAAGTAACCACTGGGTTAGAGGGAATTTGTGTTAGTTCAGAAGCACCATCCAAAATTCCTTGAGGATCATCAATGATTTATATATGATAAGAAATAGAAGAAGTTCTTGTAGTTCCAATATTTTTAAACTCATTCTATTAATAATGATAAAAATCATGTCATTTGGAATGTTTACCACTGTAGGGAAAATGTTTTATCAAATTTTTCTATCATCGATGATTCTGTTTCTTTTACTTATAGAGAGGACTTGCATCATAATTTCCAAAAATAGGTATTGTATACTTCTATCCCCTTGTTAACTCATTCTCCATGGCCTGTTGTCCTATTGATATATCTCTCAACTCACCGGTTGATCCAATAACTCCAAGTGTAGTACCACTTGGTCTGTATTGTGGTGATCGAATTTCATTCGATTTTCCATTAGACATATTCATGTTAAAATGGGTTTTTCCCTAAGAATAAATTCTTCGAATAAATTAAAATAGAAAAGCAGAAAAGAATGTGATAAAAAGAAAACTTACATATTCAAGATCAACAAAATCAATCCATTTTTCATATAATGAATGGTCAATCCATTCATTGTTACCCTGATCTATCAACTATTTTACTCATTTTTTGGTGGGAATTAATTAATCAGTTGCTTATATAAACATCTCCATTTCTCATATATAATTTCTTACTTTATCAAGTTTGTTCTTAAAATGAATATCAAAAGAGGCTCGTAGATCCCCTATTTGCAGAATATGAAAACCTTCACATAAATCTATCCATGTGGTTTCAACATCACAATGAAATATTTTCCATGATAAAACCACCTCTAGTTGTACGTATTCAGAGTACATTACAGAGAGTTGTGAAGATGATCCTATAGTTTTAGATTTTAGTTTCTTCCCAATTACAACAGTCACAGATAGTGGATGAAAAAATGTGACATGATTCCCTTCTGAATGATAGAGACTAGACTGCCTTAGCACTACATCAGTTGGTATTGATGGTGTATCTCTATTGACCCAGATAGGTGGATTTTATCTTTCATGAGTTCAATTTAGTGATCCTGGAGCCTCATCCCCCCTCCTTCGGACTGCAATGAATCATCCTCTAATGTTTGGAAATTACCTTCCCAATGAGTGGGTTCCTTCCTACTACATCTCGTTATCCCCAAATGAAAGAAAAAATTGTTTAAAACCCCTTCAGGGAATTATTCACCCTATTTCTCAGCATACCATATAGTCAATCTACTTGTGGAATTTGTTTGAGACATTTGAATTGACATGAGAATCAATAAAGAGCATAGGCCTCACTAAATATTTCCCCATAAATCCTGGTGGCCAATACTCCATCCCTTCAAGCTAACATATAAGCCCTTATCCCTAAGCTAGCCATCCCGTTATCAAAAAATCTCCCCGTAGAAGAATTCCCATAATAGAAAAGTTGAAATTACTTATACATACTTAACCTCTCCTTATTTTCATAATAATAAAAAGACATAGGTAAAATACATGAAAAATCATGAACAGATGGTTCGAACAAGCTTTTAAAGACATATACCCCACTTTATAGAGCATAAGTTCTAAAATGAGTGGTGATCCACCCCCATAAAACAAGAAAGGTTCCTACTATTCTAAAATGAGACTTTCCTCTATGGATATGAAACAAGAACCTATGAATAATTTCCAAAATAGAGGTATCCAATCCGACCATCCTCTTATCATCTTTCTCGGTCGCTATAATAAAAGTTCTCGGCCTTATGCCACCCTTAGAATCTCAGATAGGAAATTAATATACACTGATCCACATGGCTAGGAAGCCCACAAGACGTGACATTATAGGAATCTTGGAATTGACTTTATACCCCGACATTTCAAACACTCTTTTCTCTTATGTTGGCCAGAAAGTGTTGGGTTTACCTCTTCTTTTTTCCATTGGACAACATGTTGGACATGTGAATGTGGGACCCTTCTCCTTTTTCTTCACCTAGAATATTTCCATCCACTCCTTTGGGTGAATATCACTTCTTATATGAGACTTTTTTGTGTTCATATACCTGAGTTTATAAAATATCTTCATTAACTCATGAACCAATGATAGTGTATTTCCAGATTCATTAAATGTCATCTTGGGAGTAATAAATTCACCATACATATCTCCAATGATTGGAGCTCCAGAGATATTGCAGATATCTCACAAACTATTGCAAACTTATCCATGTGTCAAATGGAAGTAATTAGCCTCGATAATCCATCAACTAAACTATTATGGCACAAAATCGACATTTTTATATACATAGGTTTTCCCGACCCATATAGCCTCAGAAATTCCAATGCCTTTTAAGTCATCCCTAAAACCTACACATGTTTATTTCACCCAATATTCCAACATCCATGCAGGTTTAACACCCCCTCCTAGGTGAAAATTCGATCTTTTCACCCATCCATTTGATTGATCGGTCTGATAATCTCGGAAAATGGATGAATAACAGTGTGGCTGTAGCTTGTGTGTATGTGCTTTCAAATATGGAGCACACGGGCATTGATGTATGAAATGGACCTTACCTATTGTCCCAAAATTAATATATATGCCTAAAACATAAATATTTTCATATAAGAAAAAGGAATGGTATTGAAACCAAGAAAGTGGAATATAATTCTTTGGGTCTAGTATGTTGACATCTTGTAAATGGACATAACCATACAGAGGCAAATAAATACTCCTTGGAAAATTTAAGGGATATTTCCCCATATTATTTTCCAAATCTAGAAGTGTAGTGTCAGAGATTTCAAATTATTCTTGCCCAAAAATCTTCATCATATCGTCAATTCTCTTACAAGATAATTTTTCAGTAGTTTTGATCCTCTTGTGAGCCATTGAACTAGAAAAAGAGATCAAAATTCATTTTAAAGTGAGCTAATTTATGTTTTTTTTGAAAAAGTAATTATTAAAATTTGAAAAATGTAGTAAGGTATTCAATTATGTATTTGGTACACAAGAATAAATTCGGCACACAAGTATGGAACACCATTCTTGGCACACAAATAAAAAATGTACAGAAGAAGCGTGACCTACAAGAGCATCCGAGCGAGACACTTACCTGCAGAGAGATGTATTTCTAGAGTCCTATGTAATGTTTTCTTATGTGAAGACACTATATATAAGTGATGAAGATTACCCTACACGCTATCACAAATCATGCCCGTTCCTCACACACTATAATATTGTGCACCACATCAACCTCTATGGCCCTTTGTAGAACTTTACATCAGTATAAGACCCTATCTTCCTATATGATCAAATTATGAGGGGGGGATTTTGTTGACACTATGTTCCATCACATCGATGAAAAAGTGACGAAGGGAAATTACTTCGAAAAAAGTGGAGAAAATACACAATGAAAATCAATATTTGAACAGGATTGAAATTCGGATAACCCCAATCAGGATGAGGCTCTGTCGGCACACAATGTACTTTCACGCCACATTTATAGCATGCAATCCAATTGTACACCCAATCACCATTCTTACAGGGTTACTTATTTTCCTATAAATAGACCCTTGGGGCCTTCATTGGTATGGAAAAACTTCCCTAATGTCTAATTGCATCTATGGTTTCTCTAGTGATTCACCCATGTCATCTGAAACCCTCAAGGATGTTCTTTAACACCTAGGGAAGTGTAATTAAATGAGGATAAAAGGGATTAAGTCCCATAATTGTTTTAAATCCATAAAACATTCATGCCTAAAGCTCCCAACCTCCCTAAATTGGTAACACTTGAGCACCACCCATTCCTCTCAATAGAAAATATGTGCCTCACTTCTAGGAATACCTGTGAAATATTTTGATGGATTGAGTCAAGTCTCACCAAAGTTTTAACTCCCAGGTTGTTCTCTACATATGTGAACATCACATCACCCAATCCTACTTGTGCACCCATACCAATGCACCAGATAGCTAATTGGGATACCCTCTTTTATTCACCATTTCCCTTCAGTCTATACAATCCTTTCATCAAGCCCAATTTAATGTAATTCATGGAAAGGCTTCCTCTTCATTCGCTCCCTTGTGTGAAAGATATTTTGTTTAAACCTCAAACAAAAGGTTCTGATTTATCAATCCTTTTGGAATGGAACATCAGTGTCTCCTATTTGGGTTTTTATATTCATAGTCAATGGTTTCCATCATTTTTTTACAATGGGGTTGGGATTCATGGAGTTTTTGTGGGTTTCTATATCCAAAGTCACATGGAATTGTCTCCCAAACATAGTGTTGGGACGTTCTTGGTTTGGAGGAATGGGGTTCATTCCATTCCCATCCTTTATCATCTCTAAAACCTAGAACCTTGGGTCCCTAAAAAAATTCATGGTTCACACCGACTTTTCGTTTTTAACAAAGGTGAAGTATCCCTCCCCTACCTGGACCAATATTTAGGGCATCCCTCTTGGAGTAATCCCCTAGTCTTCTTAGCCAAATCCAATAGTAATCACCTTTCATTCCACATTGAAAGGTTCATTTCTCTGTACCCTCATCCACCGTCATCGTTGTAGTCTTGTCCTCTTCCACATGAAGAGGAGGAAAAGTGGTGTGCCATTGTTAAATCATTCACATCTTTTTGTTTCTCACCCATAGAATTACTCACATGGGGTTGGAGATTTTTATGATCATAAAATTTTATCAAATACCTCATCAAATGAACTATGATAACTCTAATTCCCATAAAAACAGGGATACATATGAAGCCTTCCTATATCCTGAGATCCATCTCATCTCATCAAAAAATGGGAATCCTCCTTAGGTGTAAGACCCATATTGAAAACCCAAAATCACCAGAGCATCTTATTTAGGATTAATAACCAACCTATTTCAATCATAGGATCATACACCCCTGCAAGACTCCCCAAACTATGTGGGATTTGATTCTCATCCAAATGGTAAATATAGGAAACCTTCCTGAGGTTCATACTAAATAATCGAAATCAGCCTTGTTTTCCCTGGGACATATTCCAATCAGGGTATAATTTAACTTAGAAACACATATACTTTCAAGGTTCCTTGGGATACATAGACATATGTCCGACACCAATCTTTGACTAAGACCCTTCCTCTTATATGTACTTACCACATGGCATTAAACATTATGGTTATGTTTGTATCACATGACCTTAAAAGTTATGATGTGTCCCATTAAGTGGAACCAAACAATGAGGGTTCTGATTCCTTTCACAAGGATATTTAATTAACCAATTTATGGGTGTGATCCCAACATAAAAAAATCATTGTCTCCCTAGATGACAATAAATTCCAGAGTTCCCCACTGAGTGGCT